>CM055062.1:38675410-38843363 GCA_029204045.2 Tillandsia leiboldiana | reverse complement strand
ATCTCGGTCCAAACCGAGTCGCTCCGGATTCCTGCCTGCGCACCCACGTCCGCGCCTCGCCGTCGGCTCGCCAGTGTGAGGCACTCGACGCGCTCCTCGCGGCCCGGACAGCACTCGCTGCACCCTCTCATGGCGGGAAAGAAGAAAAGATGGATTAATACATTTACCAAGCTCAAAATCAATCTCTTTGTCCGAATCGAAAATCCGCGGAAAAGTCAAAAATCCAAAACTCGGAGAAATGCAACGTACTCACATCCACCTGTCCGCGCAAGCACACGAGCCCCAACCGGGCCTCTCCAACGGGCAAGCTCCTGTCGCGCTCACGATTCCACATCGAAGCTCGGGCGGCGAAGAACAGTCCTCCAAAAATCACAGCCAACTCTCTCTCTCAATCTCATCTCTCCCTTTCTTCATTCTTCCTCTCACTCTTTCTCACTTTTTTTCTTTCTCTGGTTTCCACCAACGAAAGGAGGAGAGGAAGGAGTCTTATATAGAGAGGAGAGGTTCTACAAAGTCAACAGAGTGGTTGGAAGCCGATACCTCAACACTGTGGCACCAATCCGAGCTATTCTAGTATTTTGCACCCCGAGTCTGTGTCGGGTACCAGCATTTGGTACCGGGAACACCACCTCTGGTTCCGGTACCAGGCAGCTGGTTACGGAACCAAGGGGCCAGTTCGGACCAACTGCTTGGGTTCCGGAACCCAGCCACCCAGAACCTTCCCGAATCGCGGCCGATAACTCACTCCTCGCCCCGGGAACCTCCGCATCACCCGAAAACCACAATGAACACCTCTGTAAAATATAATACACAGTCCCAAGGGATCAACTCACATCAAACCCATCCAATGAAACCAATGCTTGACCCCCTAAGCTCTCAATCGACGCAAACTCACTTTTCTACAAGACTATACTTCCGCGTCGTCGGGACTCACCCGAACCTCTCTGTAAATACAAACAAAAACTGCTAAAGGTATTTCCACAATACCAGGCTGCCACGTGGAGTCGGCACAATGACCGAAGGCTCGGGTACTCTACATTCACTCTCGAGGAAAATGAGTGCCAAGGTGCCTTAAACTCATTTGAGGCAATGAGAAAAGAAAAGAGAAAAAGAAAGCAACGTAACCTTGGACTATCTCGCCTTATGGTAGCATGACTGCCGGGGGGGGCCCGTTGGGCGAGGTTTTCCAAGGGGCGAGTAGCTTGAGATAAAATACAAGAATGCGAAAAGATAAAAAGGTAATAGAGTGGCGTAGGTTGGCTGGGTTAGTTTAACCCTATATACAGCGCATAGTGGCCGAGTTTTGGGTTAGTGGCCTAGTTTGGCTGGACAGAGTAGTGTTGAGTCGAGGAGTATACACAGATAGTGTAGTGACATATTATATGCATATAGCAATTTTAATATTGATGTTATAGCTTTCTAGCATTCTATTATTATGCTTCCATTGGACCAAGTGGTGTGGACACTTTTTCTCGGTGGTTGAACCCACTGAGACTTTAAGTAGTTCTCACACCCTTGGGTGACCATTTTTCCAGGTACAGATACAGGTACGTCGAGCGAGGCACACGACAGGGGCAAGGGCCCGGCAGCTTAGCGACCTAGCAGTCTAGAGTCGCCAGTTCACATTTTTGTGTTTTATTTTGAGTGAACCTTGTATTTGTGAGGAAAATGATGTAAAGAATTGTAATATTTTAATTGCAAGTTGAAAGTTGTAAAATGTAATAAATTTATATTATGGTTCACTCATGTGGTTGCTTTCATTATCGTTTTAAACTTGTTGTTTAATGGATGAAAGTGTTTAGTTAGTAGTGGTTTACTCTGATATCATCCCTCATTGACTGATTGTTTTTATTGAGATGAATGTTGTCGTTCCTTTCGGGTATAGAGAGGTCATGCCCGATTGGCGGGTCTGTTGGCGTTCTCAAACTGTCCAAATTGGCGGTCTCGGGGCGTGACAGATTAGAGTGGTATCAGAGCCTAGGAATAGTCCTAGGTGGTTAGCAAACCTTAGGGTGACCCTAGGGATTAGCACGAGATAGTGCGTGGATATTTGGGCGAAAGTATTCGATTGGTACGTGTTGATCCCAAGAAGGATGTGGGATTGATCGAGGGTAATGAGCTTTCATTCTTCGGACTATTACGTTGGCGGCCGACAACGTAATGTTGGAGATGAAAGGGAGTGCCCTCCTATACTTTCGCATGATTGGGTCGACGAGCTGTTTTACGGTGTTTAGTTACACGTTGTCCAAATTGTGGAATTGGGATGATCAGTTCTTTGTGGTGTGCAGATTTAGCAATGGATACCACGACGGGAGACGCGCTCCACTCGGCTTGGGCCAGGAGAGGGCTCCAGGTCGAATGAAGTATACGAGTTGCGAGAGCAGTTGGCCGCGCTGTCGGCGGTGGTCCAGCAGCAGCAGAGATCTCTCGCCGACAGGCAGAGAAGATTGATAGGCTCCAGGGGCTGTTAGCGCAGCAAGCTGAGGCTGCGCGGACAGCGCACGAGCACGCGGCATCGCCACGTGTAGGGGCGACCGTTGAGGGTACGACAGTGGCCGCCGAGCCTATGTCAGCATGCCCTGCACGACCTGTTGGGGTCACAAGGGAGGTGCCCCACCGGGCTGACTCAGTTGCATTTGACGCTGAATATGTGGCCCAGAAAGCGGAACAAGATCGGGCGATGGAGAGCCTTGCAAGTTTTCAGAGGTTCAACCCGCCTATGTTTACCAAGCAAGGATTCGAACCCTATGATCGTGGAATCCTAGGTTGACTCCATGGAGAAGTTGTTCTCGAACCTACGGGTACCGGATCGGGGATCGAGTCGCAGGGTGGTCCCCTTCCTCGATGTGAATGGCATACCGCTGGTGGAAGGCAGAGCTTGAGGGGCGGGCTAAGGCCGGTCTTGCCTACACCAATGTGGGAGGAGTTTAAGGAACTCCTTTTTGCAAAGTATTTTCCCGACAGTGCTAAGCAAGCAAATGGAAGAAGATTTTCGGACTCTTCGTTAGGGGAGTCGCTCTGTGCAGTGAGTACTCGTACGAGTTCGCTCGCATCGTTAGCTGCTTCCCTCCGTGTGCGAGCGAGTGGGGACAAGACGTGATGTTTTGAGCGGGGCCTACGGCCCGGTATTTACTCAAAGGTCCAACCGTTTAACATCGCAACCTATCGAGAGATTGTGGATCGCGCCCGCTTGGTTGAGCGGGTGAGGCCGTGATGCTCCGAGAGCATGAAACTACAAGAGGGGCGAGGAAGAGATAAGGCACCAGGGTGGCTCTGGGAGTTCGGTTGACTACCAGTGGCCCCCTAAGCAGCAGCGACAATAGTGGCACTCTCAAGAGTTTCGAAGGTCGGTGGCACACGGGTGGTGCGTCATTTGTGGTGGACCACATCGAGCGTCGCGGTGCAAGAAGCGCCATGGAAGGTGTTATAAATGTGGCCAGCGGGCCAAGTGTCCTCAGAGTGTTTTGAGGGTGTGCCTTTAGCTTGGGCGACTGCAACGAATCAGGGTGCCCAGTGGCAGGATTCGGGGGCTGTATTGGCCCTACCAGCAGAGCGACCAACTACGCCAAGCCAAGTGTCGGGTGGGCAGGCTTTCTCTACTTGGGTGATGGAGGATGAGCCAGCTGTAGACGACGACGTCATGGCAGGTATGTGTTAATTAATGTAATTGCATATAAATCATAACCATTATGAGCACTGCATCCTAGCTAGGCTGGTTGTGTTAGTTGTGCGCGAGTAGGCGCCAGCTAGTTTGTAGGCGAAATGCGACCGATTAGGTTCAGCTGTGACTCGGTGGGAAACCGACTCACAAGACAATGGTGATCGCTATGTGGTAAAGCCAAGTGTTGTGTCCTAATATTTAGGGCAAGAAAGACTTGTGGACCAGGTGGCGATAATTCGCCCCTGATGACGGTAGTAACCGTGTGACGTGTTGATTGTGGCTAAATGCCGCATAGTAGGGTTGGTGAGGCCCGGAGTAGGCTTCAAGATGCGAGGACCTCTCGATAGAGCGGGAGTTTTATGGCGCCGGTTTGACGGATCGGTATAATGGCAAGGGTTGCCACCGTAGGGTGTGCATGTTAATCACCGGAGTTGGTGAATAGTTATTGTGGTGCCTCAACCCAGTTGGGAGAGGTGCACAGGAGCCATAGGTGTGCTGAAGCAAATCGCTTAACACTGGATTTTGCGAGTTAGCGTAGGGCGTAGGACGCCCAACCGTTTAGGTGCTCGCGGAGCACAAGTACCGTTCAGCTAGAGAGGGCTGATTAAGTGGACCTTAGCTATACTAGGTGTGACAAGAGTCGATAGATTGTTCGGGTCGTGGATTGACGACTAGTTAGTGGGTTTTTGCTCAGTGGAGCGTAGTGGTCGCGTGGCGACAATTAGTGGGTTTGCTTTAGGACGACCCGTGCCTGGACCATGTGTGTGGACTGTGGGCCTGTAGCCCAGTGGGCAGGCGCAGTCGGCTGTGAGAGACAGCTGCCCGAGACCTGAGGGCGGGGCATGATAGAGATTTGGTCGGGGCGGTAGTCCGAGCTATGACCCGAGGATGTGGAAAGCCACATGTGAGCCTTGAGGCTGTTAGTACACTGATAGTGTAGACGTGACCCGGCCATAGGGCTGGTGATGGTTGAGATGCTGTTGCTCCTAGTGGGAGTGTGGGTGCAGTAATCCTAATTGAGGATCTACCCGTATGATGATTGGGTCTGCGTGCGAGTGAGAGCCGTTGCACATTGTCAAGCTAGTATTTGGGCTATAGGCCCATATTGGACCGTGGTCTGTGGATCTATTAGTAGTCCGGAATAAACGGGTTAGTTGAGAACTCGTGGATTGGCCGTTGCCCTTCACATCAGGCAGCGGAACGGCACGAAAACGTGGAAAGTGTAATAGGTTGCAGATGCAACCTCGTTGTAAAAAAAAAAAAAAAATGATGATGGCGGAATTAAAGTGGAGATTTCGCAAGAAAAGACTGGGTCATTCATGGCAATTGAGAGAGCAAGTGCTCGAATGTGTCTTTCACTCGCTTAGTGAAAGTGATCAGACACGAGGTCTGAAATTTCTCTGAGTGGAGATAGGGATCCACGAATGGGATGTTCGTATAGTTTTGGTGGACCGGCGATGTGATGCCGGTAAGGATGTGCGGTGAGCCAGCGTTCAGGGGCGTAATCCCTCTTATTCGATTAATTTCGAATTGAGATGCGATTTAAGTTTCGCGGACGAAACTCTTTTAAGGGGGGTAGAATGTAATGTACCGAATTTTAGTATATAAATAAATTCATACTATTTTTATGAAAGTTAGAGAAGTAAAGAATAATTTGGAAGCGAATTGGACCCAAATCGGGATAAAAATGAGAGATCTAAAATTTTATTTGAGAGTGGGCCCAGATTTTTAGCAGAAAATTCACGGTGTCAGAAAATTCTGAAAAAATTACGGGAGCTCCGTAAATATATTTTATGGCTACAGAAAAAGTTTCGAGTTGATCGGATGCCCGGATAGTGAGAACGGGGTCCGCCAGCGATTCTGGATACAGCGAGACTTTTGGTGACCCAGAACTGGCCCAAACTGAAAATTTAAAATTTTTCGTGATAAATTAAGTTGAGATGAGCTTGCCTGTCAAATTTGAGCGCAAACGGACACTCAGAAGGGCTCCGCAGGCAAGTATCAGATCAAAATTAAACTAAATAGTGAATTACCACTATTGTGGGGGGTTCCTTTATGCATAAAAGCACTTTCCCTTTTCTTCTTCTTCTCCACCCACGCACGCACACATACAGACCACACCTCCATGGAGAGCTCTCCCTTTCCTTCTCACCTTACTTTCTCTCTCTAGATTTCTCACTCTAACGTGCACGAAATCGCGGGGTGATTTGCGGGGAGCCTACAACGAGCGAGGGCGAGCTTTTGAACCAAGAAAAGCTCGAAATCTTGGCTCTTTGAGGTGAGTTTTGCAAAAAATAAATTTAATTTTTTCGTAATTCTTTTAGATTTATAATGTATGTGATCTTAGAAGAATTCTTGTCGAAGAAATCGGCGAAAATCGTGGAGAAATCGCGATGAAATTAAAGAAGTTTGAACCTAGGGTTTAAATTTTAGAATCTTGAATATTTGGGGTTTTGATCTAAATTGATCATGCAAATCTCTAATTAGAGGTTGGAGAAACATGCCTAGCAATGTTAATTTGTAAACCGGCGGAGTTCCAACGGCCGAATTGCAAAAATGACCGAAATAGGTGTTTTCGCATTCGTTAGCGTCGTAATGTGCCGAAACGACATCGGGAGTTAAATTAATTTAATTCCCTATCGTTTAGTATCGAAACGAGATGGTTGGTGCGATCCGGAACGGTCGAATTTCCGGCGATGTCCGATTCCTCTTTATCGGTCATATGGGCATAAGTTTAAAGGTGTGAATTAGTGTTTTTAGATTCGAGGTCGTAAACTAATTTATCCTTTAATTTTATAAATTGAAGGTGGAAATAATACGTCTAGCAGCATTAAATTGGAGCCAACACGATCTCGGCAATTTTTTGAGTACGGACTCGAACGGAGCAAGTGAGCCGCGGGAGCCCAATTGCAAGTGTCTACAAGCAATTGGCGATAAACCGAGGTGGGGGATTCTGCCGAAATTGGGTGACCTCTCCTCTTGCTCCTTTGCTTTTCGATTTAGAAGCATGATAGTAGCATGTTAGAGGTGTTGGAAATTATGATAAATATGTATGCGTAGAAGTAAATATTGTTATATGAATGAGATGAAAATAATTGCATGCATGAGAGTGGTTAGCTATTCTTGATTGTGATCATGAAGGGTATAACCCTAGGAATCATGCAGGACATAAGGGAAAAGAGCATGTTGGTAATAAAACTAGGAGAAAACCTAGTTTAGGGGTTTAATGAGTGACATCAACTTAGGAGTTGATCCTAGGATTTAACGAGCGGCATTGTCTTAGGTGATAACCTAAGGACATCGGATAGAGTGATCAACGTAGAGTCAAGGAACTCTAGGATGAGCATGACCTGAAACTTAGGTAAAGAAAACCTAAGGTTGAATATATAGTACTTAACATAGAGTTTATGAACTCTAGGACAAGTAAAGCATGGAAAAAAAAACATAGGGTCAATGTACTCTAGGTTAATGCGAAAAGAGAAAATCATAGAGTTAATAAACTCTAGGGATAATGAAAAGTGGAACTTAGAGTTAATGAACTCTAGGGTAAAAATGATGTGGCGTTAAAAATAGAGTTAATGAACTCTAGGGATAAGTTGAATGCAATTAGAGTTAATAAACTCTAGGCCAATGTAAAGTGAATGTAGAGTTAATAACTCTATGCCAGGAAATTCGAAATGGTTAATGTCCTTGTGACATAGTGAAACCCTAAGGTTAATTATGAACATAGGGTTGCAAAATGAAAACAAGCAAGTAGGAAAAGTTAAAAAGGGGCTAAGGAGCTAAAGAAATCGCCAAGTGGCAAG
The DNA here is from genome assembly GCA_029204045.2 of Tillandsia leiboldiana. Taxonomy (NCBI): domain Eukaryota; kingdom Viridiplantae; phylum Streptophyta; class Magnoliopsida; order Poales; family Bromeliaceae; genus Tillandsia; species Tillandsia leiboldiana. Next base: position 38,835,896 of record CM055062.1, on the reverse strand, counting down.
GTAAAGTGTAAATGTAAATGAATAAGGAGTTCAAATCTAATTTGGTGTTAGAGACACCCAGACTATCTTAGAGTAAAAACCTTAGGATAAAAGAGAAAAGTAAAAGAAAAGCATTTAGGCACAAATGCTAACGGGAGGGTTGAGCATATGTCACTCCCGGGTAGATGAGTGCCAAGGTGCTTTAAACTCATATGAAACCAAAAATGTAAAGATAATGCTTAAAGTGCAAAGAAGCTAAAGGCTTAATTGAATAAAAGAAAGTAATGCTTAAAGAAAAGTAAACCACATTGGGCCGAGCACTACGGGAGGCGGTGCTACAACCTGTTCTTGTTTGATTGGGGTTGTAGGCATCCGTCTTTTGGAACCCTCGGTCTCGGTAAAGAAAAGTCTAAATGGCTAATGGGAGGGTTGAGCATATGTCACTCCCAAGTGAATTAAAGAAAATGGGCAAGTTGCCAAAGGGGAGGGTTGAGTAGATTTCACTCCCTAGTGAATGAGTGCCAAGGTGCTTTAAACTCATTCGAGACGAGAGGGTTGAGCAGATTTCACTCTCGAGGAAAATGAGTGCCAAGGTGCCTTAAACTCATTTGAGGCAATGAGAAAAGAAAAGAGAAAAAGAAAAGCAAACGATAACCTTGGACTATCTCGCCTTATGGTAGCATGACTGCCGGGCGGGGGCCCGTTGGGCGAGGTTTTCCAAGGGGCGAGTAGCTTGAGATTAAAATACAAGAATGTGAAAAGAATAAAGAGGTAATAGAGTGGCTTAGGTGGCTGGGTTAGTTTAACCCTATATACAGCGGCATAGTGGCCGAGTTTGTGGTTAGTGGCCTAGTTTGGCTGGACAGAGTAGTGTTGAGTCGAGGAGTATACACAGATAGTGTAGTGACATATTATATGCATATCAGCATTTTAATATTGATGTTATAGCTTTCCTAGCATTCTATTATTATTGCTTCCATTGGACCAAGTGGTGTGGACACTTTTTCTCGGTGGTTGAACCCACTGAGAACTTTAAGTAGTTCTCACACCCTTGGGTGACCATTTTTCCAGGTACAGATACAGGTACGTCGAGCGAGGCACACGACAGGGGCAAGGGCCCGGCAGCTTAGCGACCTAGCAGTCTAGAGTCGCCAGTTCACATTTTGTGTTTTTATTTTGAGTGAACCTTGTATTTGTGAGGAAAATGATGTAAAAGAATTGTAATATTTTAATTGCAAGTTGAAAGTTGTAAAATGTAATAAATTTATATTATGGTTCACTCATGTGGTTGCTTTCATTATCGTTTAAACTTGTTGTTCAATGGATGAAAGTGTTTAGTTAGTAGTGGTTTACTCTGATATCATCCCTCATTGATTGATTGTTTTTATTGAGATGAATGTTGCCGTTCCTTTCGGGTATAGAGAGGTCATACCCGATTGGCGGGTCTGTTGGCGTTCTCAAACTGTCCAAATTGGCAGTCTCGGGGCGTGACAGGTATCCTATGGGAACTAGTCTGGATATTATTGGATACTCAGATGCCGATTGGGCAGGATCAGTGGATGATCGGAAAAGCACGAGTGGTGCATGCTTCTATCTTGGCCATTGCCTTGTTGCATGGCACAGTAAAAAGCAGAATTGCATAGCACTCTCGACTGCCGAAGCGGAATACATTTCAGCGGGTAGTTGTTCAACTCAACTTATTTGGATGAAAATTGTGTTGAGTGACTTCCGGATTTCAGCATCTTCGGTAACAATTCTTTGTGACAACACTAGTGCTATAAACATTTCCAAAAACCCTGTGTTGCACTCTAGAACAAAACACATTGAACTTAGATATCATTTTCTTAGAGAGCTAGTTGAATCAAATACTCTTCAACTTTCATATATTTCAACTGAGGATCAATTAGCTGACATTTTAACAAAACCTCTGGATCAAAAACGTTTTATTCATTTGCGTAAAGCAATTGGAATGCTTTCCTTGAAATAAACTTCTTTTTGAAACTTTTGCTTAGGTTAGGTTTTGTTTTTGTGTTTTTGTTCTTTATCTATGTTTATACATAGTACATTAATTGAGCATGTGTATTATTGACTTTACTTGCATCCTTTTATATATTTAGAAATCTATTATGCTCTAGATGTCATAATATTTCATTTGATGCAATGATCATTTATGTCAATTAACTCATCTTTGTTTTGATCAAAGTCAATTTCTCTCTCGATGATCTCTTGGTATAGTTTTTATCTTATTTGACTGTTTAGTCGAGTATGAAATCGAGATCAATATTTGGCTAAATACTTTATATCTTAAATAATTGATAGCCAATTGAGGGGGAGTCAAAGAAAAAGTAAAATGCTCAAAAGATGTGGAAAGAGTTACATCCCAATGAGGAGTGTGAAAACTACCACCACATGGAGGAAAGAGCTACCACCTCGGTCGTCCGAGTACTGTGTGCAGCTACCACATGAATACCAAGCAAGGTTTTTCAAGTTTGATTAAATAAAATGCATGTTGAAATACTTGACTCTGTCAAAATTTCAAGGTTGGTATAAGGTGGGATTTTTAATGAAAAATGCTCAAAGAGCCACTCTCTTCAATAAATTGACTAGATATATTATCTAACTTATCGGGGATGTTAGACATCTATTGATCTTTGTATTTCATTTTCTTTACCAAATTGATGATTTGATAAAGGCATTACTCATAAGATCAAGTTAGATGTAATTGAAGTTGTTCAACTTTAAGGGATTTAATTTTTATAAATTTTCGTTTCATTTGTTGGATGTTATTGATAGATTTGGTATAATCTATTTCTTGTTGTATGAAACGATGATTTTTGTTTAAAGTTGATACACAAAAGTGCTCACAATCTTTTTCTGGTTTTTCTTGAATTTCTCTGAAATTTTCTAAAGAAAAAGTTGGAGCGGATCCGGATTGGACCTGCCGATCCGGATCCCGAACGCAGATATTCTTCTGCGGGCAGACGATCCGGATTGGACCTGCCGATCCGGATCCCGAACGCAGTTTTTCACTGCGGGTAGCCGATCCGGATCGCAATCATGATCTGATCCGGATCGCGGCTAGGGTTTTATAAAGAACAAAAGGGTTTTGATTTCTTTAACTCCAATCTTTTGTTCCAAAGTTTCCAGAGCTTCTCTCTCTAGATTTCATCCATCTTGGAAGCTTTCAAACTCAAGTTCTTCAACTCCAAGTAAGTTTTATTGATCAAAATCTCGGTTTTTCACCGTTTTTGTTATTCCTCCTCAAAACGTGATGAATTTCTTGTATCAATTTCGTTTGTGGATGGTTTTTGATCAAATCTCTTTTGAAATAAGAACTCTGGGTAGATTAGTTTTGATTATATGCTAGGTATTCTCAAGATAAACGGATTTTTGGTCTTCGATTTCAAAGAATTCGGTTTTAGGGCATATAATGGGAATTTTCGAAAATCATGCAATTGATCTAGTTTTAAAATTCCTTTTTCAAAACTAATTTGATTCCTAGTCTCTCTACACGATAATGATTGTTCTAATTTTTGAAAATTAACAATTTTTTCATGTGTTCTTGAGTTGGTCTTCACAGGAGTTCAATCTTCTTAAGGCACTTGGATCAATGGGATTCTCATGGATCATCCTTTTGTTGGTCACTATGGTGCACACTCGGGCCACAAACAAATTAAAGAGAGCTAAGAAAACACAACAAAAGGGTGAGTTTCTTCTGATCAGCGACACAGAAGTGGAAGCAGGTTATCAAGAGATAGATTGGACTGAATTGACAGATGATGATGACTCATTGCCTGAACAAAAGGCGTCTGAAGGTTCAAAAGGAAAGGGACCCATGGACACAGGAAAAGCGCCTATGGCTACACCAACCATCTCTGTGAAAAGAAAACGAGTAACTAGACGCTTTGGACTACGACGAGACGCTGATATTGACACGCCGATAGTTCCTGACTCCCCGCCTCGCGTGGAAGGAGTGTTCGTCAGCATGGATCGCCTTCGAGCGTTTGAACGTCGTGAATGCATCGGTGAACGTCATGTCAACATTGAAGCTCTCCGAAATCACTCACCAGAGTTTGGAACCTTGATTGAGCAAGCTAATCTCATCCAAGTCTGCCGATTCCCCGAACTACTTGGGTATTGTTTGTATCGGGTAAGAACCTTTTACACGAATGCAAGACATCTTCAAGAAGAAGAACGTGGATCAATGCATTTTTATACAAATATCCAAGGGATGAAACTTAAAATCACTCCGCAGCTAATTGGCGAAGTCCTTGGAATGGAATCTAACACATCGGGGCTCAACTTTTTGAAAGGAAGAAGTTTGACGAATGCCTTGTGGCAAACAGTGATAGATAAAGTTTGTTTGGAAGGAACGAAATCAGCTAATGGCAAAAGTGTAAAATCCAAACATCTTCGACTGGAGTACCGATTTCTAAATTTCATCACGTGTTACAACATTCTACCTAACATGCAGACTAAGGTCGTGAGATGGGAGAGACTGCTGTTCTTATATCTCATAGGTCATCCCTCTGAGGCTGTAGGATTGAACATGAATATCCCCTACATAATTTGGAATAGAATGTCAAGATATATTGTGCATCCTCATCCTTCTGAGCGACTTCCGTTTTCTTTAATCATCATGAGGATCTTACAAAAGTTTGACATTGATATAAGCTCGACATCTTATCAACACTGTTGGGGGATGATAGATGAGTCCACGATTGTGAAGTCACTTCACAAATTACCACATGTTACTCCGACACCGTCCACTGGAAAGAAACCTTGTGTCGGCACCTCGGCCTCACCGTCTCAACAAGCACCTGGCGCGGATGATGACGCATCAGTAACTTCGATCTTCAAGCAACAACAGCGCCTATCTCTTGAGCAAGAGCGGATAACCAAAGAACAAAAGCGAATGTCTGAAGAACTCGAGATCATAACGGCATCCCAAATTACATTAACCAAGAAAGTAAATTCGATGAGGAAATTGATCAAGAACATGTTCGCTAAGATGGGATATAGTGCGTCTGAGGATTCAGACTCCGATAACTAAGTTGTGCTCTAACAATTTTTGTGCAGATTTGTGCAGGCTTTTACCTTTTTAGATTTTAGTTCAGTTTTTAGGACTTACTCTTAGTTTTAGTTCTCAGGATTTTCTTGATTTTGAACTTCTTAACTCTCCTTAAATTTTTATAATTTTGGCTTAGTTTGTGACAAAAAGGGGGAGAGAGTTTAGAGAGAACTTGAACAATGATGGTGTGAAAACTGTGTGAATGTGTGAACATCAAGGTAAGTGAACATCAAGGTAAGTATCACTTCAACTTCAACTTTGGTTTTTATCTTGTGACTTGTTGCATGTCACTAACTATTCGACTAACTATTTGGGCATGTAATATGACTAACAAGTTGATGTTGGACTAACACTTTGTGACATTTGGTTTTTGATTGAACACTTTGTGACATTTGGTTTTTGAATGCATAGAAGATATGTTGGTTTTTGACTATGATTCTCTTACATATCTGAATTCTCAAATGTCATGATGATCAGATAAACTCTATCTCTGTACTTGGTTTTGTATGTTTCAATTCTTGAGGTATCTAACGATTCTTTTTGTCAAGAATGATTTCTTTGTGCAGAGAGTACAGATGTCTAAGTCTAGAGTCTGTTTTAGGAGTTTATCTCATGTTTTTAAATTTTTGGATCTCCATTGTAAATTTTTGTTGTATGGTGATAGCAACAAAAATATCTTTTTGAATTTTCTTTAGTGGATCTGTGTTTTATCACGAAACCGCCAACGGGGGAGATTGTTACGGAATTTGAGTTGGCGTAATTTCGTGAAAGGTTCAAGTCTTGAAGATTGAAGGTGAAGAAGGTTGGATCATTTAACTCAATCTCAAGAAAGAAGAATTCAAAAGGATCAGGTATGTTTAACTAAAGATTTTTGGTAATCCGAATACTTCTTGTAGTGTAGAAACTCCTGGAAGAATTTTTCATTGCATAAAAATCAAAAACTGGACATGGGACATGTTCAGGATCCGGATCAGACATTCCAATCCGGATCCCGAAGGGTGTTCGTTCATACACTGGTTCAATCCGGATCGCAGCATCACATGATCCGGATCCCGAACAATAGTTTCACCTTTTTACTTGCACGATCCGGATCAGGATTTGCAATCCGGATCCCGAACGTTGATGTTTGGTGAAACTGTATGAACGATCCGGATCAGCCATTCCGATCCGGATCCCGAACTATTGATTTTCTGGAAACCGTCTTTCTTGCTACTGCAATCCGGATCGCCGAAATCCGATCCGGATCGCCGAAATCCGATCCGGATCGCCGTCCGTAAAATTTTTAGAAATGGTAGGTTTTTTATTCTTATCTCCTTCCTAGGGTTTCTAACCTATAAATAGACCCTATGATTCATTTTTCTAGGGCAAGCCGATAAAAGGAAAATAGCCGTCATATTCAAATATCATCTTATACGGCCTAAGATCCACATATAGAGAAGAAAGGAAATCATTAGATATTACTCTATGTTTCTTCATCTATATTGATTAGTTTGATTCTAGGTTTTCATACTCACATCTTGAGTTGAATCAAACTAATGAATACTTAGATGGTATTTCCTATCTATCTTTGATCTAAGTATTCGGCGGATCATCACCACCCAAAAAACAACGATTTACCCCAAAATCGGCGCGTGGATTCGCGTGTCCTTGTGGATTCAAGGTTCAACCGCTCTCGTGGATTCGGAGCGAGGTACGTTCGTGGATTCGAAGCGTGCTACTGGGTGAAGACCGTGGATTCGGTCAGACGTCGTGGACTCGACGTTGGACGCCGTGGATTCGGCGTTGGACGCAGATCGTGGATTCGAGACGCGTTGCGGAACGAGCGGAGAAGATCAACTAGGAGCGTATGGAAAAGGTTGAGTCGTCTGTGAGTACGGTATATCACCTTGTACTTGTTTAATTCTAGTGGATTTCACCGTGTTATCGGTCTCGTGGTTTTTTACTCCGGTTTGGAGTTTTCCACGTAAAAATCTTGCGTGTTCATTTTTATTTCCGCATTGGGTTTTATTGCGCAATGATTTTTTGAGTGTTTATTGTTTACACCTATTCACCCCCCTCTAGGTGTTTTTTCCCCTATTTAGATCTATATTACATATAACCCAACAGTGGGGAGCTGCACTCCACCCACAACGGTCATTAGCTGGGGAGTCTCTGTGACACCCCCGGAATTTGGATTAGTCCTCTATATAAATGATATAATAGGACTAAATCTCTAACCCGGCTATAGCATTTTGGATGGTAGCAAGATCCAAGAGGAACATGAGAGTTAAGCGTGCTAGAGCTAGAGTAGTTCTAGGATGGGTGACCCCCTGGGAAGTGGGGCGTCACAGTTGGTATCAGCGACATTCACCAGCCGGAAATGTGAGATGAGTCTCGGCTGAGCCAGGGTTATATAGCGGGTAGAGCGAGGCTCCCCGGCTAATGACCGTTGTGAGTGGAGTGCAGCTCCTCACAAGGTCGGCTAAGGCTAGCGAGACGAGTCTCACATCGCCTGGTGCTTGTGAGTGTGCTTGAGCCTGACGTGGACGTCAGGGCTTAAAGTGGGGGAGAATGTGACACCCCCAGAATTTGGATTAGTCCTCTATATAAATGATATAATAGGACTAAATCTCTAACCCGGCTATAGCATTTTGGATGGTAGCAAGATCCAAGTGGAACATGAGAGTTAAGCGTGCTAGAGCTAGAGTAGTTCTAGGATGGGTGACCCCCTGGGAAGTGGGGCGTCACAGCCTCGCTCTACCCGCTATATAACCCTAGCTCAGCCGAGACTCATCTCACATTTCCGGCTGGTGAATGTCTCTGATACCAACTATGGCGCCCCACATCCCAGGGGGTCACCCATCCTAGAGCTACTCTAGCTCTAGCACGCTTAACTCTCATAACCTCTTGGATCTTGCTACCATCCAAAATGCTATAGCCGGGTTAAGAGATTTAGTCCTATTATATCATTTATATATAGGACTAATCCAAATTCCGGGGTGTCACAGTCACAGTTGGTATCAGAGCCATTCACCAGCCGGAAATGTGAGATGAGTCTTGGCTGAGTCAGGGTTATATAGCGGGTAGAGCGAGGCTCCCCGGCTAATGATCGTTGTGGGTGGAGTGTAGCTCCCCACAAGGTCGGCTAAGGCTAGCAAGACGAGTCTCACATCGCCTGGTGCTTGTGAGTGTCTTTGAGCCTGACGAGGACGTCAGGGCTTAAAGGGGGGAAGAATATGACACCCCCGGAATGTGTATTAGTCCTATATATAAATGATATAATAGGACTAAATCTCTTAACCCGGCTATAGCATTTCGAGTGGTAGCAAGGCCCAAGAGATTAAGAGAGTTAAGCATGCTAGAGCTAGAGTAGTTCTAGGATAGGTGACCCCGTGGGAAGTTGGGGCATCACAGTCACGCCCCGCGGTCGAAACTGCGACCCGGGCTCGCCAACAAATCCGCCATCTGTACAGGAATCCCCGCACAGACGAAGCGTCTACCCTGCAAGTCAAATCTATAGCTAAACATGTATCAGAGCTGAAATAAAGCTAGTAGCTACAGAAATCATAAACTGAACATCTGAATATACATAAATCCACAGTACATAGTCTCTCCTGCTATGCAAATAAAAAGGTACAAATCTCCCAGACTGTCCAGTACAAAAGTGGAATCTCAAAAATACAGGGTACCTCTACCTCTGGCTCTCAAAATAAAATGGGTAAGGAGCTACTCGGCAACGCCCTTACATCGATCAGCTATCTCCGCAGGAACTGAAGCCGCAACAGCAACCTCTGGAAAACCTGTCACCGCAGCGGGTGTGAGAACTACACCAACACGTAGTTCTCAATGGGTACCATCGCCAATGTCCACGGTATGCCCACTAAGTCTACTGGAGGCAAAACAATAGGTATGCAGATAATAGTAAAGTTGAAATGAAACTACATCTAATATGCCTCAAGTATCATGCTCAAAGGAAAAACTCAACTAAGAACATGCAATGCATCCACTCAGACACATCAACCCAATCTCACTGACTGCCCAATCTGGTCGAGTCAAACCTGCGCTTCCCTAGTGTATCAACGTAGGCGCATCATCATCGCATCCGGAGCGGCAACTCGAGGGGAGCGACCCCACCGAGGAACAAGTGTGTCTCATCTGGCATAATAAGCGGCATCTGCAGGCTATAATCCACGATCAAACAGATCGGAAACTCGAATGCCAACAATCTCACAATCATGTCTAGGTCGAAGAATCCTCCACGACTCGATCTGATAAAGCCCATAAAACCCCCAAGACACTAGAAACCCATCCACTGAGTAAATAAAAATCCTCTCGGCCCCCAGGCACGAGTATCCATGCATCATGAACCTAACCGACCCCTCTGGGCGATCTCATTGTTTAAAAACTATTTTTAAAGCCAGCTTTTCATTAAAAAAGATTCATCGATTTTTAAAATAGTTCAGATGCTATTCTGATGTCAACTATGCATGTAGTCTAGTGTCATATGATGTCCCAAGCCTACTAAAAATAATTTGGGGTTTCTGTTATCAATCTGAAATTTTCTAGGCAACTATCAAATTTACCAGCTATAATAACAAATATTCTAGACATGCTAAACATGCATACAATAGCATTAGAAGGCATTCCACAAATCTTGGAAGAATTTCCAACCCACCTGGATCGCTTTCCACAGGCTAAGCCGAAGTCGGTGAAGCGCGGGCTCGCTCATTGTCGAAAACCTGCCGAAACAGCACCTCGGCTCTCGGTCGCGCGCAACTCTGCCAACGCCCAAGGGAGACCTCCAAGAGCTCACAACACACTCTCTAGGCCTCAAGCAAAGCTCCCACAAGCTCAGGTCAACACCACAGCCAACTCCACCAAGCTCCCTGCGCACACGGTCCACGCTCCCTGCTGCTCCTCACAGTACACTGGGCAACACACAGACAAAAATCCAAAAATCCGAGAAATACCACAAAAGCTTGGAAATGCGCACAACTCACCTCTAATGCCGCGTTCGCGCGTGCTCCAATCGAGCTCTCCTCAACAGGACAAGCTCCCTCTCTCTCGCGCTCACGAGCAGAAGCCGAAGCTTTGGCGCGAAGAGGAAATCCACCAAGAACTCACCGTTCACTCCCTCTCTCCCTCACTCCCGCTCAATCGCTCTTCCTTTCCCTGGTTCCAGCTGAGAAGAAAGGAGGGTGGGTGGTGCCTTTAAGGGAGAGGAGAAGAGGTATTAATGTCGTACAGGGGGGTGGTTGGGATGGCAGGGTGAAAATACTGAATTGCCCCCACTTAAAACAGGAATTTACCTTACTGCCCCCAAGTTCTGGAGGCTGAGTACCGGTACCCGGGTCCCCCGTACCGGTACCCAAACATAAAATCCCCAACCCGAGGCCAACTCTGATCAATCCAACACAGGGTACCGGTACCCTTCCTTGCGTACCGGAACTCAAGCCAAATGGGGTTCGGGGTTCCGGTACTCAGAGCCCAGTACCGGTACCCAAGGACTTAGAAAAATTCTGATGTTTCCCCAACCGAAAACTCTCTATCGGATAAGCCTTTAATTGGTTCCAGTACCCATCCACACGTACTGGTACGCAATAACCCAAAAATGCTGTATCAAGCTGAGGCTCTCAATTCCGACGTCGTCAACTCGCTTTTCAATCCGGAGGCTTCCGCGTCGATCCGAAATGTCTCGAACTCATCTGTACTCATAAAATGAACATGCCCCAGGCGATTTCCCCGCACCGCGCTAACACGCGAAGTCGGTGCACTACACGAATCCCCGGTACTCTACAAAGACAACCAAAAATCAGGTCAAAACTCCCTCTGGTTAGCTCTGTAGGATTTTTGCACCGAAACGCGATGGAGTGGGCTGTGGGTGTAACAATGGCGATGTCCCCCAAGTTTGATGAAGAAGGTGATCAAAATAGCCTTCAAAAATCTTCCAAAAATCCAGTGTTATAGTAGAGTTGTTGATGAAGCTCTGGTACAAAACCCTCTGAAAAATCTCAAACCAAAAGAACCAAAGTGGAGGAAGAAATCCCTTTTAAAAAAACATTGGAGAAGAAAAGGGAGTTGCTGCTGCCTCCCTTCCTACAGTAACGGGCCGGCCCGGCACTGTGTCACCGGGCCGCCACGCGGCAAGCATCCAGCGGCCGCGCCCCCCGTGCCCCAGCCACCAGATGCCCGCCACACGTCGCGCCCCGATGGGGCCATCGTGCTCGCCAATGGGCGCGCGACGCGTGGTGGCGCCTTATCCGCCCGCTCCCAATGCTGCCCGCGCCGGTGCCCGGCCTACCCGCGCCTGCTGCGTGGGCCAAGCCCGCTGCGCTGCGCCTCCAGCTCCACCACGTGGCGTATGGCACCAACGGGAAGCCGCCATGTGGCACACCTTCGGTCCACCAGTTCACCATGCACCCGAAAACACAGTAAAACTTCCGGGTGTCCGTTTTCGTGCGTCCGGACTCAGAAAAAATACATGCAAATAGTCAATTTCCATCGTTTCTTCGCGCTGAATCCAAATACGACCTTCGTTTTGCACGAAACCGATTCTAAATTTCGATGAAGGCATCCGAGTAAGTAAACTTGATCCAATTTTTGCGCGGGGTCCATTCCTTGAGTCCGATTCGCGCACAAACACCTCCATCACACAGAAGAAGCCTCCAGAAATCGCTGATCGCACCGCAAAACTCCCGCGGAGATCCGGATCATCACACGCTGATGGCGTGTTGACCATGGAGAGATTCGGGCACCCGAAAATGTACCCAGAGCCTGAATTCTGGGAATTTTTTAGAGATCTTTTCGGCTATATAAAGGGCTTTTCTCCATTTCTTGGTGACAGTTTTGCATAGGCTTTTTCTTCCGTCCATGCTTCAGTTGGCTTGGATAGAGGCGAGGGAGTCGCAAGATAGATCCCTACAAGTGTTGTTCATTTTGGTTAGATAGATGTACCAATCTGGATTGTGGGTTTTACTGTATATTGTTGTATCTTATGGTTTTAGTTTATTTTTCTTTTTGGATCCATAGATGTTGCATAGGAGGATTCTATTTGTACTTTGATTCAGTGGAACAGATTATTGTATTATATTTTTAGGAGATGGATATTGTACCTTTATTTCAGTTGTACAATGCTTCAAATTTTTATTACAGCAGTTATTTTCAGTTCTGATATCTGTTTAGTGGTTAGATGTTACCTTTTGCAGATTGGACGCTTCGCCTATGCGGGGATTCCCGTATGGGTGGCGGATTTGTTGGCGAGCCCGGGTCACAGTTTCGATCCTGGGGCGTGATAGTAGAACATCTTTCTCGGTGGATAAACTCACTGGGAACTATTCGTCATTCTCACACCCCGTTGATTTTCACTTTTTACAGATCCAGATACAGCCGGTGAGGCACACGACAAGGGGCAAGAGCCCAGCAGCATAGAGACCTAGAGGGTCTAGTGGTATTATTATTACCCATTTTTAGAAAATTGTAACTAATTGTTATATGACAAATGTTCGTTCTAGTATTTTTCATTTCAGTTTTATTTAGTTGTATTTATATTTAAAGTTCAATGTTCAGTTTAGTAATAGCTTTACTCTGATATTATATCTCATTATACACATCGTATTGCTTGAAATGTTTATTTCATTCATTTCGGATATAGAGAGGTTATGCCCGATTGGCGAGTCTGTTAGCATGTCCGAACTGATCAAATAGACGGTCTCGGAGAGTGACAATTTTTGTGTGTTGCATATCAACTAAATTATCAATGCCTATTTAAATCTTAGGCATTAAATGTAAATCTTGTAGACAGTGCTTTTTAATTTTCAAGGGTAAAAAAATAAAGAATCTAAACTATGGGTTATTTGGGTCTAGCTAGCTAATCTTTCAAAATTTTAAATTTACTAACGATTTTTTCCATTTGTTTGATTTGAAACAGTCAATAACACTTTGATTTTAAATTTTGAATGTTTTATTTATTTTTACATATTTATTTAGTATATTTTACGCAATTTTTATAACTATAAATTTATTAAAGTAATTATTTTGAAATTTGAAGTTAAAGTGCCATAAACTTATTCAAATCAAATAAATTGAAGGTTGAATAGTAAAATCAAAATTTTAAAAAATTAAGTAGATAATCAAAATGATCCATAGTTCAAGTAAATTTGATACGTTTTTACTATTTTGTAATTCTAACTATCAATTACTGGTATAGAACTTTAGGTGAAGAACTCATTAAAAAGATGAAGCAAAAAAAAAAAAAAAAAAAAAAAAAAAAAAAAAAAAATCTGTCTCTGAAAGCCAAGATTTATTGCGGCAATTTTCAAGAGCACATGCAGCAAGCTTATGGGCAACACTATTTTCCTCCCTGCGGATGAATCCAAATTGAATATTCATATTGTTCTGCATTGACGTTTCATATGCCTTGGACACATCAAGTTCAAGCCTGCACCTGCTAGAACCCTTCTTTAGGATGAGTGTAACAACCTAGGGATGAGAAGGAGCAGGGACGAAGCCAGAATTTAATCACGAGGGGGGCCAAAATATATGTAAATAAAAGTTTTAGCAGATAAATATAATTTTATCTAATCAATTTTTTTTAAAAAAAATTATTAATTTAATAATTAATGTAAAAATATTAAAATTAATTTTTAATTACAGATATTTAATTTTAATTATTTTATTTATATTATTATATTTAAATAACTATAAATTATATTAAATCTAACAGTAATTCAGTTAGCGATTGATCCATTTCTTAGTATTTTTAATAAATAAAATTATAACATTTAATGATTATTAGATCAAATAGTTATTAAATTTAATATAATATTTTATTTTGTTAAATAAAATAGCTCACTAGGCAGAAATAAAAAAATAAAAAAATTTGGAGTTAAGGGATGTATTTCAAAATACCTTATAAATATGCGACTCTTAATATATTTTGACTTATTTAAAATATATATAGAGAAGAAAAAATATATATATATTGGCACCAAAAATAAATTAAGCAAATATTAAAAAGCTGAGGGGGGCCATGGCTATCTAAATTTTTTTTATTAAATTAGTACTTAGGACTAATAAGTAATATTAAAAAGTTGGGGGGGGGCCATGGCCCCTTTGGGCCTTAACATAGCTTCGTCCCTGAGAAGGAGGGAGGTAGAAATTAAGTAGATAGCAGTAGAGTAGTTTTAAAGAACAAAGAAGCTCGAGGAGGAGACTTAGCTTTTTTTCATGACGGATCAAGACATCCAAAGGAAGGGCACATTCACGGAGAACTGAAGACTCAGTAGTAGGGTGCTTTGGGTCCAACAGCTTTGGAGAAAGGAGGCCGCCCACAGCATCTAAGGCCAAGCTAGGGGAGTTGAGAAGTATTTAAATCCTCCCAGCTAGCGGATCGGACGCAGATCGGGCGGATGAGATAACTAGATCCACTCCGATAAGCCACAAAGCAACCACAAATGCATTAGAGCTCAACCGGAAGCCTGCATTCTCATCCAAATTGGCCCACAAGACCCTTTGGCTATTTCTTATTAGCTTTCATAGTTTGGTCCAGCAATTTTACTATTTTTATATTACAGTACATGTAATAGATGATATAAATAGTATCTGTAAACAGTAAAATAGCATGAATGAAGTAAATAAATTAACTCATTCTTTATCCCCAGCTTTCCTTCTCCTTCCTCTCTATTCTCTTTCTCCATCTAATCCCAATCCCCCCCCCCCCCATCTACTTTATCTTTTCTCTCTATTTTTCTCCTTCATTCCTTTCTTCTCTCACACAATTATCTCAATTTCGTGTATCTGAGCCACACCATCATCCTCGTCGACGTCCACGACTCAAAGTGTTTTCGTCATTGACGGGTTGCGACGAGTCCGGAATATAACAATGAGTGAGATTACTTTCGAAAAAAAAAAGCATCCTGAAAAAAGATATAATAATCTGAAATATGTCGGGTATTTCGAACTTCTGTAATAATGATATTGAAGTAAAAAATAAGTAACAATTTGAGGATCTTTAATTATAGAAATGAGAACTATAGTAGTTCTACAAATAAAGGGATCGAGTTTATTGTCTCAGGAGACATAGTAACAAAATTCACCAATAATAAAATTTCCAACTTGACTGAAAATACTAAAGCAGTAAACCCAGCCTCTTTCACATAGTAGAAAGGTCAGGCTCAGCTAAAAAAAAATCCAACTTGAAGAAAAATCTGATGGAGTAATAGATGGATTTAAAATTAGGTGAAAATCAGATGAAGAAAAATCAGATGGAGTAATAGATGGATTTAAAGTTAGGTGAAAATTAGATGAAGAAAAATCAGATGGAGTAATAGATGGAATATAGAACTTACCTCATGACTATCACCCATTTTTATTTGACTATCTAATTTTTCAAAGTTTTGATTTTGCTACCAAATCTTTTAGTTCATTTGATTTGAATTAGTTAATAGTTTTTTAACTTCAAAATTTGAATACGTCGTTTATATTTAAAAATTTAATTAATATAATTTGTGTTATTTTTGTAACTATAAATTTATTAGAGTAAAAAATTAGCTTTAAATTGTGTGTCGAAAGAGTCTAAATCAAACAAATTGAAAGGCTGACTAATCAAATCAAAATTTTCAAAGTTTAGATAGTTGAATATAATTCATGTAATTTTTTCTTTTCTAACAAAAGCGAAAAAAAAAATGAGGTATTTTTATCACCGGCAGACAGTCAATCAACAAAATATGGTTGAAGATCTTTCCAAGTACAAGAAAATATAAGAAAATTTTATGATTCTAGACAAGTACTCATCACAGTGCCATTTCCTTATTGTGATTCTTGTATAGAAATGTTTACAAATATACACCAATTATATCATTTATTTGCAATATGGCCTTTAAATACTGGAAAACCAACTTTCCAACAGTAAATTAGACGAGTAGAAACTGCAAGCAAGAAGAATATTCTTGCAATTTCAAAATTTTATAGGGGCATAAATTTAAACAGACAGTTAAGTACAATCTTATTATAAATGTCATCAAATAGTTTATGGACATACCAAGGTTCTGAAACTGAACAATAACTAATGCAAAAACGAATTAGACATAATTATGAAACTTAGTATATAATTAAATAATAGTTAACATCAACCAAGGTGAAAAGCCAAGAACTAGTCAAAAGAAGCATTTCAAGAAGACTAGATCAAAAAACCATTTCCTAGCGGAATCAACTAAGCATTAACTTATACAACAGATATTATTATGATTAGTACAATAAACTGGGATCTTAATCAACAGGAGTTGCAATCCGTTTTTCGGCACGCACCCAAGCCAAATTTGGGTTAGTAATTAGGTACAACTTAAATTTAGAATTTCAAACCACATTTATACAACACTAGAGACAACTCTATCGATTCATTTCCACGCTGAAGCCATGACCAAAATCTTGTCCTCCCAACCGAAGTAAAGCGCGCCGTTTTCCTCCTTAACTGTAAAATAGTCGTAGTACGACTTTCCTAGTGCTCTTATAGCTCCACTAGTATTTGAACTAAATGGGCATGAAACAAAGCCTGCCATCATCATCCTCGCCCTCCACTTTCCGGCAGCTTCATATCTTTGGAAAGAAAAGAGTCATATGATTTATCAAAATTAACATTTTCAGCGAAAGGGAAATAGTAGACAATCTATCTGGAATTACCTCTCTATACGATCAGTGCCTTCGCACGCCACAATGTTCACAATCTCACGTGCAAGGCACTGCTTCTCCACATTTATCCTTTCAGTGCTCTCCCTTGGAAGAGTTGCATCGAGTGAGTTGAAGACGGCTGAATAATAATTGTAAACCTCCACAAACCTGTCATTTTACCAATATCATTTTTTGAGAACATATTTGCTTCATATTTCAATATCTTGATTTTGAGAAAAGAACAAGAAGCATTAAGTAGAGCAAACATTTTTCCCTTTTATAGAGAGAACCGCGAGCAAGGAGCATCGAACATAAGGAAGAGAATGTCGAAGATAAAGATTAATCAGCAATAACTTTTGGAATTGTTGTATAATAGATAGACACCTCGTGGGTTAATTTTGAAAAAAGAAAATCTTCAATGAAACATTAGACAAACGCAATTCCCAACCTACCACCCATTTCCGCAATTAGTAAGCTGTCAACCACATGATTGTCACATAAACTCAAGACACTTGATGAGTTCGTGAGTATTTAGGACAGCTGACACCATGTGACTAATGGCCATTACTGATAACAAAGGAAAATAGGTAATGAGTGGAACTTTACTTATGCCAGATCATTCACGGTTATTAATCTTTCAAGTTAAACATCTAGTAGTTATCTACAATCGCATAAAGTTGGGGTGGAACAAATGTTATACACTGAAAGAATGGAACAGGCTTCTGTAAAAGAGCAAAACCTTGGTAAAAACGGCGCAGTATTTGTGTTTGCATCCTGCTCAACCATGGTCACAAGTTTTGGTCTGAGGCCCTTCACCATTCGCAGAAGCTGGTCCCTCTCATTTACCGTTGACACGCTCTCGTCCGGCATGTGATGAAGCTGAAAGGCAAAATTCACGACCACTGCCTCGCCGCGCCGGCAATCCAACATTTCAGGCGTCACGTCCCCAATCTTAGCTGCCACAGCCCGAAACTCAAACACAACCCCACAATCCTCCGCTAACTTCTCAAGCCGCTTACCAACAATTCCCAGCCCTCCGATCACCCTCTGCACCGATTCGGAATCGTCCACTCCAGTTATCCTCATGTGGAAAGGCTTTTTCCTTTGAGCCACAAGAGATTGCATCATTTGTATCAATGTTATGTATTGGCTTGCTTGGTTAATATCGAAGTCTATGATGTGAAGCCTCTCTTCGTCTTCAATTGCTTCAAGGATTGCGTGATTAGCCGCCATGAAACCAAATTTAAAGCATGGGCACACCTCGAATAGAACCTGCATTGCCGCAAGTCGATCATTGCCCTGAGGTTCTTTGCATTTAAGTGCTTTGTAAATGCCTCGTCCTGAAGAGGCTATCCTCGCTGCAAGGGCTTCTACCAAATAAGCCGCAAGCCTTTGATGTGGCTCCCCTTGTATTGAGACCAAATGCCGAAGCTCCGTTATAATGGTTTCCGATTCTTCTATGCTGTTTTCTGCTATTGCAGCCGCACAGTCGAAAAGGAGCTGCTTCGGTGTCCGTGCTTCTCCCGTACAACTCAGGCTTGAGTCCGACGAGGATTCCTTTGGAGAGTTTGTGAGTATGAGGTTCTTAATTGGCTCAGACCAATCATCTTCAATAACCAAGTGTTCTTCTACTTCCATATCATCATTATCATTCAGCAAAACCTGCTCGAGTTCATAGAGCTTTGTTCTCATTTCTTCTTCCGGAAAGTCTATGGAGTTCCCTAGAATTTGATGATCCGATAAAGAATGTGAACTCTGATGAGAAACATCGGAACTTAGAGATGAATCGGGATTATCCAAAAAAACAGGAGATTGGGTATCAACCATCGGATGGAACAGAGATTCGTCAATTGAAGGCGAGGATACGAGGGGATTAACATTTTCTATGGTGGGAGAACTAGTGAAGTATTTTTGACTGTAAATCCCAGAAAAGTCAGGGCCATAATGGAAAAATTGCTCATCCGAATTGAATGCTTTCATGGAAAAGCCCGAGCTATCACCGCTGTTTCTACGTGCGTAGAAATTGGAATCGACGTAGGGAGTTGCAGAAGGATCTGCTGAGCTTATTAAAGACATGATTGTATTTTACAAGGGCATTCAATATTTGCTGAATTCAAGTCCCACCTCTGTTATATAATCAGCCGTAACACTTGTACATTCAACTTCTTCTGTTTCTAAATCATTCTGCTGATTACGAACAACTACCAAAAAAAAAAATAGAACGAAAAAAAAAGAGAGAAATAGAATTAATATTAGGAAAGTGATGCTAAAAGTGACTAAATTACTAGCTTAAAAATATCAGTATCTACAGAACATCAGATACAGGGAAATAAATCTAACTCCAATGACACCTATGAATATGCATGAGTTTAGGATGAATAATTTGCAGATAATTTAGGTAAAAACTACTACTAACAAAGCTATGAATACATGCACAAGTACATACTACTCTATAATTTTATCCAAGAACAAGGCTTCTAAAAATTGGTGGGAGTACGAATAGCATGAATCAATCATAAGTTGGCCTAAGGCATTATCTTGCCGTTGAACTTCATTGAAACAATATTTAACGGCATTAAAGACGCTGAAGTAAAAAAGGTTTTTTTTATTGCTTTATCTTGCTTATACTGCAGAGTAAGTATAGCTTTTACAATTTTAAGAGTTTTAATAGGCTGACCTGAATTTAACTCCAATTTGATGTGGTGCATGATGGCCCACTTTTTTAATGGGAACTAAGACCCAGCATTCTTAAATTCTAAGATTAGGCTTTGTGATCAAAAGTATATTTTTGGGGGTAAATTGAAATGCAACTAATTGCATTCATCAAAAACTAGCATGTCTTTATTTTGACTTTAATTTATGCAGATTACCACTTTAGTTATGCTTAGATTTCAGTGTTCTTTACTGCTAGGAGTTAAAGAGAGCATTCTCTGTATTGGATCATATCTATAGGTATTGCATCAATTTTAGAGCCTCCTTTTCTTTGGATTCTATTGAGAAGCTGAGAAAATGCTGAATTAAATACTGTGAGATCTCTAATTAGGTTTAAGATGAACTACGGCATAAAAAGGGAAAAAAGAATAGAAAATATGTTTCATTAAAATGCACAATAAAAAAAAAGGTTTCATGCACTGAAAGGAACACAAGCACCTTACAGAAGATCGATTGTAAGAAATAAATAAGGTCTAAATGAAACTTTTCATGACAAAGCTAAGGTAATAAACAAGCAAATCCTTAATTGGCACGAAGTGCACTAGGAGATGAAGAGTCGAAAGAAGTTGAATTTTCCCGATACAAAAATACTAACAAAAACCTAAGGCAGTTCATATCTCGATGGTTTCAGATTTCAAATCTTCACAATCATTAAATGGTGCGTACGAATAACCAAAGGCTTTTCAGACTCCGGGCACAAAGCGCCCTTTGGTAAAGATATTGTTATCATAAACGAATTACAAAAGAATATCACACATAAATCTCTCGGTGTATTTAAGTTAATGTAGACTTTTTCATGCTATTACACTCTTATTAACAAGTCCTTCAAACTCTCAAATTCATTAATTCAAGGAAAAAGGAACTTCGATCCCCATAAAATGATTAAACAACACTACAAAATCAAATCAGAACCTCTAAAATTTCTCTTTTTCTCAAAAACAAAAAAAAACACACACACACAGAAAAATATCCTTTTGATATAAATAATTATCACAACTCCATTACCATACATTCAAACCAAGCATACACTAATTTTATCACTAATCCATTTTGCATCAACCTAATAATACTCCACCATGGTTCTTGATTCTCCTAGAAAACACGGCCATCCAATAGATCAAGGAAAATAACAAGATACATAATAAAAAATTTCATATATTACCCACAACTACAATCAAATTTATGCACCTTGAAAAATTAAATTGAGAACCAGGATATTTGACTCGTTTGATCTATCAATTTCTAGAAGTTTCAAAATTTCTAGCTCCCTGATCAAATCCAACAAACATACCTTCTCTTGGAAATAAATAAACCCAGTAATCTTTAGGGCATAGAACAATTATAATTCAGAATTTTTTTTTAAAAAAAAAAAATCAGCAAACAGTTGGATCTTCATCAAAAGAACATGGGATTGAAGAGTTGCAAACACACACACACACACACACAAAAATAAAAAAATAAAAAAATAAAAAAGAGAAGGTGTTAGAGAAACTTACGACATGTGAAGCACACGCTACGAGAGAGAGAGAGAGAGAGAGAGAGAGAGAGAGAGAGAGGGGAGGAGACGAGGAGATGAGTACACGGAGAAAACAGTAGAGGTTAAAATAACTAATAAAGGAAAATAAATTTAAAATTTTGAATAATTTTATATACATCCTTACAAAGCCTTCAAATTATACTTCCACCTCTACGAAGTACGAATTATTATCGGATATATTTTCTATGTTGTCTGTATATAGTATTGCTCTTATATAAAAATCAGAATATAAATATTAAAATAATTTATAATATTAAAAATAAATAAAAAATATTTATTTAGGAAAAAATAATTATTTAGAAGAAACAAAAATTTAATTTTAGCCGGTCAAAATAAAAGATTGTTTGATACAAATTTGTCCAGTTCTATTGGCCATTTAATATTTATTATCTTAATTTTATTAATATCTTAATTTTATTAATTAAAATTTTAAATTGATAAAATTATCGATGAATTTGAAGGAGAAAATTTTCAAATTTTTCGGTCTAAATTTGTTTAATTTCAAAAGATCCGAAATTAAGAGAGCCCCCCAGTCAAAAAAAAAAAAAAAAAAAAAAAAAGTTAAACGTAGAGGGGGTAATTTAAAAAAGAGCAATGCTATATGTACACCCCGAAGGGGTGTACATTATACATCTCCACCATTTTAATGGTGGCGATATTTTTTACGGGTCACATCAAGTGACCCATCATCACATTCCCACCCTTAGATGGATGGGAGTGTAGATGTACACCCCTTACGGGTGTACACATAGCATTTTCCTTTAAAAAACAGCCTACAGCGGAGTGGTCTACACACTTTTTATTTTATTTTATTTTTTTTATTTAAAATATAAAATAAAATATAATAAAATAAAATAAAGATAAAATGGTCAACAGGGGCCGATTGCCAAAATGGACCGTGTGGGCCCCTGGCGGGCCGGCGGCTGCCCAACCCCCAACCCGCCCGGTTTTTTAGGTTCCGGTCTCGGGTCGGATTTTTTTTCTTTTTTGAACAAATCCGCTAATGGCCCCTACGTTCGCCCTTAACTAAAAACACTAATAAAAAGTTGAAATGAAAATTACTTTTCGTTATTCTTTTTTTGACAAAATGCCAATGATTTTGAAACTATAATTCTTCAGTTATCTTATTTGTCTACAACAGTAAATTAGGGACATAAAAGCTAAAGTATTTTTATTATCTGAATTTATTTTACCGTAAATTATCTACTAGCATACAAGAGAATGAAAACTGTAATCAACGTCACCACCCGCAGGAGCAAAGTATGTCATGGTGCTTTAAAAATATTGAGTTACCACCGAACTCGATTTTTGATGAACCAAACAACTAAAGTAATATTTACGATTAAAAATTACTGGTATGTTCGGTTGGCCGAAAGTAAAGTATTCAAAATAACACTTTCAAAAATAATACGTAAATTTAAAGTTTACTTTAATTGATAAAGTGAGTTATAACCTAATCTCTTTTTTTTTTTTTTTTCTTTTACTTTTGGCTTAAAAATTTTTCACGTCATCAAAAGTTGTGAGCTTATCCAAAAAACTAGATTTGGTTTTAATTTTAATCTTTAATTTTTTTAAAAAAATTAAAATTTCAATTAAAATCATGAATTTAATTTCACATTCTAAATTTTATTTGTAAATTCAAATTTAACACAAAGAGTTAAATTCAAATTTATAAATTTATATTTAAATTTAAATATTTTAATTTAAATTTGAATTCTAGTTTTAAATATTTTAATTTTAATTTTAATCAAATCATTTTTAAAATTTTTATGTGGATATTTGATTTTAGAATTTAATTTCAATTATGAGTTGTAATTTAAACTTTAAATTTAAATTATAAATTTAATTGTACGTCTTAAATTTAAATTACAAATTCAACTCAGATTTAATTTTAAATTTAATTTTTAATTTTAATTTTAATATTTTTATTTTTTATATATAAACAAATAATTGAAAACACAAAATTATAATATTCTATATTTCACTTTATAGGCAACCAAATAATGAACTCAAAAGTCACATTTGGAATAGTCATTTCATAAATGTTTTTTTTTTTTTTCTCATTTCAACCACTTTTGGATAACCAAGTATGCATGCACCGAGACAAACAACAAACTTTTTAACTGATTTATAGTCTATTTGTTTGCCCGTAAAATAAGCCCGTACTACGTAGCACCATACAATAAAATTTTATTTGAATAGTATTATTAAAAATAATTATATTAAATTATTATCTTAAAAGCGTTTATCTATATTAAATATAAAAGCAATGAAATTTGTACACCAGTAATATAAGGTGTAAATTTTATAATATTGCCTCTCAATGGCTAAGATTTCTTTACTTGTCTTATCAAATTGTTTCTATTAATTTTTTTTTATTTATTTATTTTTTTTTTTTAGACAAAGTTGGTATGTTATTCTATTTTTTATATATTTTTATTAAAAAAATAAGTTTAACTGAAAATATAAAGTAATTAGGCTAAATTGGAGTTTTCAAAGATGAACCTATCATGAGAAGGTTTGGATTTTTTATAATTTATAAAATGTTTCACAAATTTGACTAGTACTTGAGAAAATATAAAATATAAAAACCCAGTCAAATGAGCACTGAGTATAAAGATGTTCTTAAAGAAACTGCTGACTGTTGCCAATTATTCAACCTCAGTTGGTATTACTTACTTTTCTTGACTCTATTTATTTTTTTTTTTATTTATTTATTACTCATCATCTAATGATTGCAGAGATATACGAGACTGAATTTTGTTATTAATTCATTATTTATCTGATTGGTATTTGGTAGTGAATCTATATTTATGATACACTCTTTCACAACGCAAAATTAATCAGCAATGTAGTAGTAGTACTAGTAGTAACTTTTTTGGGTTAAGATAATATAAATTTACTAACTTTTTCTAGTGATATAAATTTACTAAATTTAATTAACATTAATTACTAATCAAAATTTTATTTAAAAAATTCAAAAAAAAGAAATTTTTAAGTTTGGGGTACTGCACCAAATTTAATTTATTTTTTGGCATTCTTTGCACACTATAGCATGCCCACTAAATTTAACTCACAAAACTTAGTTCTGGAATAGAAACTTATGAATTACTTAATATTACTAAATCAACCATTCAATTATTATTTGCGCTAAACTATGTATACTTATGAATGCTAGATAATTAGTGAGTTTAAGTACCAATGCAACTTTTGTGTTTCAAAAGTGCTTTAATAAAACTAATTAATTAAATTAGATTATTTTTTCTAAGGGAAAAGTCCTGAGGGTAATTAACTTAGCTTATTTGTGCAAAATTTTGTAAGTATCAAATTACAGCTATCATTTAGGTCCTTGTGATTTTGACCCCCCCTTTTATTTTTTCCCTTTATTGGCTGCTGCTATTACAATGGGTCGAAGGAGCAATGTGGCGAGCAGCCAGTTGACGTGAATTATTGTTGTTGCAATACTGTGTTTACTGCTTTGAGCCTGTAGGGGTACTTACTTTGTTCTTTATTTGTGTGTCGGGCTCTAACCCGACTTCGTGCGGGGGGGCCATCTCGGTTACTTTTGTAACTTTCTCAAATAGGGTTTAACCCTGTTTAATCAAAAAAAAAATAATTTCCAAGGAGAAATTAACAATAATAGAAAATGTTAACAATTTCAAACATGAGTATTTGTGGTGCCTTTTTGAATTAGGTAGAGGTCCAATTTTGTTCATTAATAAATTGTTGATAATGTCCATTAAAGAGAAGTGATAGTAACTTTAATTGGGATCATCAAATTGTTCTCCATTCACATTGAAACTTTAAGACCAAGTCCACAACTGCATATTTTATTTATTTATTTATTTATTTTTATTATAAGAGTACAATTTTTTACATAACGGTATAGTTTTGGAAAAAAAAGCATAAAAGCACAATCCCAACACTGAAATTAGATGGTGATAAATAAATTATTTTAACTGGTTGAACAAATCCGGATCAAACTCAAAATTTTCAACTACTAAATTATAATGTTATAATACGTTGGACTTACCATGCCACTGTAAAAGGTTTATTGGTTGCGCGTGATTACTACTGTCTTATAGTTGCGAATTCAAATACAATATGTAGATCATTATATATATATTTGAAGTCAATTGAGTTGGGATTGTGCAAAGAATTTAACTTTTATAGTTAAAATTGTATCCAAACTAAATCAGTATCAACTATAGCAATTGAAAAAGAAGTGGATCACCGAATTAGATTAGATGGTTGGTATCTTCCTTCTCGAACTATAAATTCTGAGTTTGAATTCAGTTTTAATTAGACTAGTACAAATGCGTGTACATAACATGCAGACATCTTTAAAAATAATAATAATAATAATAATAATAATTATTATTATTATTATTATTATTATTATTGTGCTCGAATTTGGATTGGATTATTTTTTGGACTCTTCCACTACAACAAAATTAGATTATAGGGACACATATTTGTGACACTTTTTTGCAAGTGTTCCATTTATAATCAATCTATATAAAAAATTATGTTATATGAACACATTTTTGAGACACATTATAGTAATATGTCACTATACACCCTAGCGACGGTATATCCAGCGACGCTAATGACAAGTGTCGATATTTTTTCTAATAGTATTTTTTTTAATTTTAGCAACACTTAATAATGTCGCTATAGGATAATTTTATTGTAGTGTTCACTAATCCAACTAGTCCAGCTACCGTTCCTAACTCATCTAATTCAGTGGGCTTCAACCAAAACTCCCATCCATAAATACGAGCGTGAATAAAGTGACAGGTTTTTATTATTTTTATTATTATATAGTGTAAAATTTATAAAGTAGAGAAATCAGTTTTCAATGTAGCCACGGAACAAGTTGTCAATTTAATTTGAATTTGATTTTAGTTGGTGGGTCATACGTCACGGCGGATGATAATGTCACTACAAAATGGATGGTGAAAAAAGAAAATGTTGACGGTACATTTTATTTAGGATATTAATTTTACATTTTATTCATTTAAGAATAAAATAAATTTTACTCGTTATTTAAAAATGATTAGTAAAAAATATCTCATCATAAAATGGATGAGATATTTATCTTACACCCTAAATAAGGTGTACCACTAGTATTACTCGGTGAAAAATGTAGAGAGAAAATGTATAATAACCTATTAACTTTATCACTTTTATAAAGAGTTCTTTAAATTTTTTTATTTATCCATTAGATGTTTTAAACTTTTTCAAATTATTTAATATAGAATATGATAAAATTTAATTTAAATTTAATTTAATTTGATTTTGGAGTTTTTGACAGGTCATTGTCATTAAAAAAACAAAATTTTCGCAAAAATTCTTACATTTTATGTACAGATTTTCACAAAAATTGATAGGGAATGATCTTTTCGTGATGTTTATCTGCTATGAGAATCTCATATTAAAATAAATATTGTAGAAGAATTTTATTGCAATTTTGCGGATATGGTACCTTTAAATATCTTGGTTTAGAGGTACACAGCAAAGATTGATCCCTCTTATTAACTCTAGCCGTTCCCTCTATTCCTTTGCTACCTCCTCGCCGAGCCTTGCACCTTCGGCCAATATCTCTTGCCAAGAATGTCACGCCCCAGGGGTCGAAACTGCGATCCGGGCTCGCCAACAGATCCGCCACCTATGCAAAACCCCGCATAGGCGAAGCGTCCAACCTGCAAAGTACCATCTAACAACTAAACAGATATCAGAGCTGAAGAAAAGCTGATGTAATAAAAACCTGAATCACTGTACAACTGAAAAAAAAAACAAGTACAATATCCATCTCCCATAAATAATGATACAATAATCCGATCCACCGAAACTGTAATACAAGTAAAAGCCACCTATACAACATCTATAAATCCAAAAAAGGAGATAAGCTGAAATAATAAAATACAACTGTGTACAGTGAAACCCACAATCCGGATTGGTACATCTATCCCACTGTATAAATCAACACTGGTAGGGATCTATCTCGCGACTCCCTCGCCTCGAACCGTCAACCAAAGATCCGCAGCTCCCACAGCAGAACTACAAAACAAAGGGAGGAAAGGGGAAAACCACAATGGGGGTGAGAACCACTAGTAAAACCAGTAGCCTCCCCCTGTGGGTAAAGCCTCAAACCCCGACGTACCCACTAAGTCTACCAGAGGCAAGAAAAAGAATAAGAGAGGTGGTAAGCTAAAAACAGAAATACTGATAAGAGGAAGCTACCACTAGTATGCCTCTAAATGCCGTGCTAAGAAGTATAGCTAAATGTATGCATCAGTAAATAAATGCCTGCCTGAATAAACCCAATCTGACCACCAGTAAACACTGGTACTGCCTGCTGTGCCTGCCAAATCGGGTATGCTAGCCTACGCATAACACCGATAGGGGATAGGAGTCTCGAGGACTCAAAGTCTGTATATCGCACACTCCGGAGTGGCACTCGAGGGGAGCGACCCACACGAGTAAAGTGCCTGAGTAATAAGTAACCAGTATCAATAATATAGCAGGACCGGATCACGACTCTAATCAAAGTGGGAAAACCCCATCCACTACATAAAGCCCGATCCCCCAATCTGATGCAGCTGTAAATACCCGGTCGGCCGCCCAAAGTCCGCGGTCGCCGCAATATCCCACAAATCCCCCAAATCAAACCCGACCTGTCATCCCAAATCCAATGCACAAGTCACCATCCGGTCAACCGCCCAAAGTCCGCGGTAGCCGCAATGCCCTGCCCTCTAGCCAGCCTGTCCCAGATCCCAAGAGTCTGCCTACACTATCTCAAAACCACCTGCTCGCGCACGAGCTACAAATACCCTGAGCCTAGTATGAAAGGAGAAAAGCAAGGAACAAGGTTTCTCCTAAGTCAAGTCCAACATGATAGTGTAGCAGAAAAAGGTGGCCTATCTAAATGACCATACAAGCATGCAAATGCCCCAAGATGGTAGAAAGAAAACAGATGTCGATGTTCTTACATTTATTAGAGCATGCTATCCAAATTACATAATCAATCTTATAGAAGGATTAGATGTTAACATAGCATACATCAAGTCTACACAAGTATGCACCTTTCACGTTTGGAAATAAAGAGAGAATAGTATCCGTCATGGTTTTCATCTAACATGAATCAGGAGATAAACGACAATCATCAATTCCATAAAGAGTGAATCTCACATAGATAGATCAAGATTAAAGTAGTCAGCTATTCTCACATAAACCACTAACCGCCCTCATATGAACCATCCATTCACATATAGACCTTGCCACAGATCATTTAAGATTACTAGAATATGGACGTTCAACAACTTTTATTGATCTCACATAGGATTGAACATAGGATCTACCAACAACATCCCATCTCATTTGGAGGAATTAAGAGTCATTAACAAAGCTTAGTCTCATAAGAAATAGGCCTCAACTCACAATGATAACTGTCTTTGTCACGCCCCGAGGGTTTTCGTTCAGCGGAAACAGTACACAAAAACGGTCATTTGGCTCGAAATAAACCCTTTTTTTTTTTGAAAAGCTCTCTTCCTCGGTGCGTGCCCAGACCCGCCGCATACACAGGGTCACTCTGCACACAGACAGAGTCTCCCGTGTATATGCACGGCGTCGCGATCAGTACAGTGTCCAAACACAAACCACAATTCAATCACAACAGTTCAGCGTTCAATCATACAAACATACAAGTATTACAACTAAAGCATTTTCATGGCCGGTTGGTTTGAAAGGATAAATCCACAATTGTTAAAAACGACGCCCACTCGACGCCTAGAATATTTTGAAAAACGGTTTCGAAAGCCACATAAAACCACAGGGTTTTGAAAACAGTGCCCACACGACACTCAGGTTTGGAAATCCCTTTTTAAAGATCCATAAATCCACAAGGTTTGAAAACAGTGCCCACACGACACCTAGATTTTGAAAGCGATTTTCGCAATTCCTTTTGGGTTTGTTTTTTTTTTTCTTTTTCTGTTTGAAAGCGGCCAACAAAGAGAGAAAGGAAGGTTTATTAAATAAGCAGAAGTTGCCGACATCCTACCGACCCCACGAGGGTATCGAGAACCACACATAAGACTACCGTAATAAATGGAAAGCGTCAATAAGGAGGAAAATACAATACGGGGTCTCCGTAGACCCGAAAACTCCAGCCTCGGCCTCACCGTCGCCTATCACTCTCCCCGGAAGGATCCTGTCACAGAGTGGGAAGTCAGCGACAATATAGAATAATAAGGAAAGCAGGAAAAAGAAGTGTGCCCAACCATAAACTATCCGGAGCAACATCCTCCCAAACTGGGAATAACCACGCACACCTGCATAACCTAATCCGGGCACCTACCCCGGCGTCCCCACCGAGCACCTACCTCGGTAAACCACGTCGGGTACCTACCCCGACGGGTCACACCTCTCGCACCTCGGCGCCTCAAACCCCCCACCTGCGGGGGCCCCCACTACGTCACCTCGTGGGTTTACACGGGTCATAGACCACTTTTCCGGAAAAGCACACCCTTAGCGGTGGCCAAACCGCGGGTGCGCGTGCTGCAGCCTCGAGCCAAGTAACCAACAATAATAGTATACGAGATAATAGTGACATAAGGACTACCAGATTAGTATCAACAAGTACCTTGCAATTCTTCTTAATTTAACATAAAACAAAATAACTTGAATTGTTTAAAGTTGAAGTACAACTGTCGGGAACCCGACGTTTGATCCCAAAATAAAACCCACCTCAAACACGAAGAAAGAGACGTGTGGAAACTCCAACCAAAATACCCTCGCCGCGCGCCCGAGCAGCTACAACAAAATATATTCGTTAAAAACATCGTCGTGGTTTAAAACACTCAAAAACGGGGCGAAACGGGCTAAAAACGGAGCTTCTGGACCCTTTTTCTGAAAACGGGTGCACGGGTCCAGGCGTGGACCGGGTCCACGACGGCGGGCGGCAGCGGCGCGGGCCGGGAGCACGCGGCGGCGGTGGACCAGGGCGTCTTGGGCCGGGCCGCGCACGGCCAGGAGCGCGCGCCGGGTCCACGGTTTCCCGCGGCGGCAGTGCGAACCGGGTGCACGCCCAGGGCGTGCACCGCGCGGCCTGGCGCACGGCCCTGTGCGCCGGGTCTGCGCCCCTGGGCCTCGATGGCGTGCATCGGGTGCACGCCAGCTTGTGTAGACCGCGGCCAGAAATCCCCTCCCGTGAACAGTGATTTCGGCTCCGGTTGCGACCCCGCGATCACGGCGGCTCCGGCGGTGACCCCGTGAACACGGTGACGGCGGCGGCGGCCTCCCGTTTAACCACGGCGGCGGCGGCCTCCCGTTTGGTCCCCAAAATCGCCTCGCACGCGGCACGAGACGAAGGAAAACCCACCCCGACATTACAAAGGATTTCCCCTCCCCCTTGCTCGAAACAAGAAATAGCAAGAAAATAAATTCACCGCTTACCTTGGTCGCGGCGTCGGGGTTGCAAGAAGAGGGATCGTCCCGGGGGTGTGCGATCGTTCCTCCTCTCCTCGATCGCTTCGCCGTAGATCCCCGCACCAATCAATCGCAGGGAGAAGAGGAAGAGGAAGGGGAAGCAGTTCCTCGTCCGCGTTCGGGTACGGTTCGTCCAAGGTGGGGGTAGCAGAGAGTTATGAGGGTCGAACCCTAATTCCCCAACCGGAACGAATTAATTAGCTGGTCTGGCGCAACAGGGGCTTAACCCAAAATCCCCAAACTACCAAAAATTTAAACGATCGCGAAGCGGATAGCGGGAAGAAATAAACCCAAAACCCCGGTCAACAGGAAATGAGGATTTCGAGTTCGAACCTGGGTCCGGCGTGCCTCGAAAATCGTGCCGATCGCCTGGGCTGCTAACAAACTTCCGGAATTTATTGTGGGAGAATCCGGAGTCGGAAAATAAATCCGGTCGCGCCGCCGCGCTCCGTTTCGCGAGCTCTAACGCCTAAAAATACCCGCGAGCCCCGACGGTCTGCCAAGAAGAGAAGAAGAAAAAGATCACGCACCGGACCCCTCAAGCGCACAAGATGCAAATAAAACCCCAAATAAAGAACACCAAAAAAACACTAAACCAGCGGTTACTACAGTCTTTTCATTAATGAATTAGGAATCAAAAGCATAGGTTATTCGCACATCAACTAGATCAATAATCAACATCAACACCCATTTTCACATAAGCTAGATCGAAGATCAATCAATTAATTATTCTCACATAAGCTACCAAGCACTTGTCACATAATCCCATCAAGTCCTCACATAAATCCACCAACCATTCACATATAACTATCACCATCATTCACCATGATTAGGTTAACCATTCATCACAAGGTGTAGGTTAAAGATTAATTTTCCAATTACCCTCACATAACATAGGTTTAAGGATGATCACTTATAATCAACTTCATATGAGGAAATGCAACATCAATCAAACTATTCATTCACTCATGTATACAATGAGGATCAATTAACTTAATCTAAACATGGATATCCAAGCACATTATACCAAGGAGAAGAGAACATCAACCACAATGCCATGAGGGAAACCAATAGCCCGAGTGGGTAAATCGATGTTTTCGGCAAAGCACAACCACCCACCTGAAACTTGATGATCCGCTGCCCGCTGTAGCTGAAATTTGGCGTGAGTAAACCTTATCCTCCCAGGAGACCGATGCCGCGAAAATCATCTAAATCCGCCTCACGGATTGGGCGCAATCACTGAAACAATGCACACGGCGCAATTAAATTCCAGAATTTCAGCAATTGAAACTAAGTTAAAGAAGATGTAAGTGCAGCCCCAAATACCTCAAAATGAAGTCTCTAACAGTAAAACAAAGATGTCCTCATTCATACAAACATCTCCAAGTCCTCAAAAATCCACCATCAATTTCCCTTAACATTCAAATGAAGCAAAATCACAATGTTGTCCAAAAACTGCTAACATAAACTTGCTAGCATTTCCAAGCTTAATTAGGGGCCTTTCCAAAGGGATTTATCCACATATCACAAAAGAGAATTTGCTCACCTTGAAGTTAAGAAGAAGTCCCAACTTGAATTTATGAAAAAGACCTTGTATCCACAAAGTTATCTGCATTCTAAGGTGCATTGCTCAAATCAAAACTAAAACAGGGACTGCAGTAATCCATATAACAGCACTTAGAAAGATCATTAAAGTTACCTAACCAAACGTGCTCCAAATCCTGCAAGAGAGGTACCATTGGATTCCTCGTCGAGACTAAATACAAATTGAGCTAAAGAACTCCAATTTTCAAGCTCGGATGAAGGATAAAACCCATAAACACTTTGAACTATCCACCAAGTTCCATCGGTACACGAATGCAGCAAGGTGCTCCAAAGATCATGCATAAACCCTAATAAAAACTCAGATCTGGAGAAAATAGTACTTACCAATATTGTAGATATTTGAGTCCTGGAAATTTTTCCGCAGAAATCATCCAAAAATTCCACTTCTGTAATTCAGCAAAGTCAAAATACCACAGACTGCCCAAAATTCTAGGCTGAAACAAAGGGTTCCAAAGATAGCCTTAAACCTCTGTAAAAACATGAGATCTGAGGGAAGAGTTGAATAAAAAGATTGTAGCCTTACCTCTTGTGAAAATGTAGAACCAAAAATGAGCTCAAAATTCTAAGAAATGAGTCCTGGGGAATTTTCGCACTGAAACGCGACGGAGAGGGCCGTGAAGCAGCAATGGTGATGTCCTCAAATCTTGGTGAAGAAGATGATCCAAATGGCCTTCAAAAATCCCCAAAAAAAATCCAGTGTGATAGTAGAGAGGTTGGAGAAGCTCTGCTAAAAAACCCTCACTGAGAAAATCCTCTAAAAGATCCAAAATGGAGGAAGGGAACTCCATTTAAACCATTGAAGAAGAAGAACCCCAGGATTAACCCTCTGTTGCTACAGTAACGGGCCGGCCCGGCACTGTGCCGCCAGGCCGCCACGTGTCAGCCATCCAGCGGCCACACCCAACCGCGCCAGCTGCTGGATGCCCGCCACGCGTCGCGCCCCGACAGGGCAATCGCGCCCGCGAATGGGCGCGCGACGCGTGGCGGCGCCTTATCCGCCCGCGCCCTGGCTGCCCGCGCCTCTGCCCGCGCCTGCCCGGCCTGCCCGTGCCTGCCCGGCCTGCCCGCGCCTGCTGCGTGGGCCGGGCCTGTTGCGCCGCGCCTCTGTGCCTGCCACGTGGCATACGGATCCAATGGGGAGCCGCCACGTGGCACCCCGTCCGGTCCACCGGTCCACCATGCTCCCAAATCCACAGGAAACTTCGGGTTGCCCGTTTTCGCGCGTCCGGACTCAGAAAAATACATGTAAATAGCCGATTTTCACCGTTTTTTCGTGCTGAATCCAAATACGAAGTCCGTTTTGCATGAATCCATTTCTAATTTTTGGCGAAACTCCCCATTAGGCAATCTTGATCCATTTCTCGCACTGAGTCCGTTTCTTGGGTCCGATTTGTGCGCAACCAACACCATCCACAGAAATAGGCCTCCACAAGCTGTCGATCACACTATAATGACCACGAAGGTCCGGGTCTTCACATCCTCCCCCACTAAAAGAAAGTTTCGTCCTCGAAACTAACATAGCTCAAAAGAAGTCTCAAATCAGAAGGGTAAATATCCAACATCTTCGTCACCAGCTCTCAAAGCGTCACCCGCTTCCCGTTATCAATCCACAACAACATCAACCACCTGTATGGCATGGCCTAGTTGCGTCGTTCTTCATTTCTCGAGCCAGAATCCACAATGGCGCCTCACGTACTCCAGACACTCACTGGTCTCAAGTGGAGCGAGTCAATCATCGACGGGGAATCCGATCATATTACCTCTAAGCTGAGGCATGGGCAACAACAAGGATTCCAACATGTCACGGGGAAAAGAAGGAACAACCAGGTAACCACTGATCCAAATACTCCAAAATCTCATCCTCAATACCAACTCATTCAAGAAACCTGAAATACACCCATGCAATTATCCATCAATATGGGTTGCTCGACTGAAACCAAAATCTGGGAAGGATCACCCTGGGGCACGATCCCTGGTCCTAATCATCCCATCCATTCCAGTAATGGCGCTTACTGCGCAAACATTGCTCCAGCCCAGCATTGTACTTTGGCCCAAAACATGTACCCACATCCAAGACTACCGTGGGGGCATCACTACAACTCAATCACTGCTGACAGGACGAAAGATCCATCGTCTCCTCCATCAGGTAACACACCGGGTCTAATAACCCCGTTATCCATCATAATCAATAATTGTACCATCAGCTCTCAGTTGTGCTGGTGCCATCCAAAAAGGTGCCTTCAATATCGACGCGGTTCCCAGAACCACGTTAATAACAATCTGAATCTCCTTGCCTGGCCGCATCGTCATCAACTCAGGTGGAATCATATCCGAGAACTCGCGGGCACTAAGGACACCCTAGAGTCTCGGGGCCACCGTAGGCACCTCTATCACAGTCACTAACTGGGCAATGCATCCTTGGCTCATCATCTGCCTGACTCTTGTTGGCACATTATCGCTGCAACTAGTGCAATCTACCAATCCCTGTAAACAAACTCCTCCTGTCCAACTCGCAGAAGTTCACAGTCCTCACCCCACAATCACAAATTGCAAGATGCCACACCGACCAATCCAATACACCGAGTTGAAAATCCTGGGTTGCCATAAGACCAGCTATTCAACGGGTATAACCCACAGCCTAACTGCACCGGACATATTCCACGAACCTCCTCCACGTGCACATCCTAATCAAGGATCTATACCTCAAGTGCACGTGGTAGCAACTCAACCATTAGTCCGTGCAGGGATGCACCTCGTTCTAACTCAGATAGCTGTAAAGAAAATCATACCTGCGACAACACATCCCACTGATGGGACGCCCCTAACCAGGTTGCCCAGACTCAACTGCCAGCGCTAGTGGTTGTCGCTCAATTAGCCTCGACATCGTGACCTTATCTGCCTAGAAATATCCTGACTATTCCCAAAGAAAGCACCATCTCTGCCTCCACTCATACTGCGGCAATGATCGCAGCCCATCATGCTTCCGCTGCACCACTCTGATACCGATGCTGATGCTGCCGTCGGGGTCCACCCGACCTCTGGTGCCTCAGAAGTCCTCGACCCCAAAGAAGGAATCAAGAAAGCCTCTGCCTACTAATCTGCCCTCCATCATCTGGCACCGAGTGCCTCCATCTGTCCAAAGGAACTACAGCACCATGTTCCATTGGGGCATCCAAAATATGAAGTCATAGGGACCAAATGAGCCAAAAAGGTATCCCAGCGCAATCCTAACCCAGCACACATACATCCCCTGCGCCTCGTTCCTCATAACGTGGAGCGTGCAGTTCAACAACTGCGTAAACCCTCTGGCATAAAAGGCTCTCAAATAGTCTGTCCAGCACACCAACCATGACTCTGCCTCCCAAGGCTCCAAACTCAATCCTACGAGTCGGGATAGGTCAAACAGCCAAAGCTAACTCAGTCGATCAATGATGTCTCACTGCTCATCTGCTATCAACTGTCCACCCTGCCTCGGTGCCTCCGCACTAAAAGTTGACACCGAGGGGGCTGCTCGCTCAATCGGCGCCACTGAGATCGTTGCCACCAGGGATACTACAAAGGGGCCGGTCTCGACGGAAAGCACTGTCGGAGGTGCCCCCCCCTGCTCCAACAACTGTATCTTCCTATCCACTGCTCACTCCGTCGCCGATATGCCACTACCAATCCTGTCATCTGGGTCCGGAGCTCTCTGACCTCAATCTGGGTATCCGGCCCGAAACTGCCTATCCTGGCCCACAAGCTGCAATGGGGTGCGCACGGGTCAGAACTCTGCGTCAGGGAGACACCGCTCACAGCGACAAACCGCACAACAGAACACACAACAAGCACTCGACCCAATCCAGCGAAAGTCTAAGACATGTCACCCATTCCATAACATTATGTTGTCTGCAGCCAACATAATCGCTTAGGAGAATAAACATGCCAATCACTCGTCCCGTCCCTTGGGAGAGGTATAAAGCTCAATCAGGACTCTCGCTGTAAGTCACCACTCTAACGTAGTCATCCTAAGGTCCAACCACAAGCCTAGGGTTTCTATGTCCATAATGACCTACATCCTAGGCTCTGATACCACTCTAATCTGCCACGCCCCTGGGGTCGAAACTGCGACCCGGGCTCGCCAACAGATCCGCCACCTATGCAAAACCCCGCATAGGCGAAGCGTCCAACCTGCAAAGTACCATCTAACAACTAAACAGATATCAGAGCTGAAGAAAAGCTGCTGTAATAAAAACATGAATCACTGTACAACTGAAAAAAAAAACAAGTACAATATCCATCTCCCATAAATAATGATACAATAATCCGATCCACCGAAATTGTAATACAAGTAAAAGCCACCTATACAACATCTATAAATCCAAAAAGGGAGATAAGCTGAAATAATAAAATACAACTGTGTACAGTGAAACCCACAATCCGGGTTGGTACATCTATCCCACTGTAGAAATCAACACTGGTAGGGATCTATCTCGCGACTCCCTCGCCTCGAACCGTCAACCGAAGATCCGCAGCTCCCACAGCAGAACTGCAAAACAAAGGGAGGAAAGGGAAAAAACCACAATGGGGGTGAGAACCACTAGTAAAACCAGTAGCCTCCTCCTGTGGGTAAAACCTCAAACCCCGACGTACCCACTAAGTCTACCAGAGGCAAGAAAAAGAATAAGAGAGGTGGTAAGCTAAAAACAGAAATACTGATAAGAGGAAGCTACCACTAGTATGCCTCTAAATGCCGTGCTAAGAAGTATAGCTAAATGTATGCATCAGTAAATAAATGCCTGCCTGAATAAACCCAATCCGACCACCAGTAAACACTGGTACTGCCTGCTGTGCCTGCCAAATCGGGTATGCCAGCCTACGCATAACACCGATAGGGGATAGGAGTCTCGAGGACTCAAAGTCTGTATATCGCACACTCCGGAGTGGCACTCGAGGGGAGCGACCCACACGAGTAAAGTGCCTGAGTAATAAGTAACCAGTATCAATAATATAGCAGGACTGGATCACGACTCTAATCAAAGTGGGAAAACCCCATCCACTACATAAAGCCCGATCCCCCAATCTGATGCAGCTGTAAATACCCGGTCGGCCGCCCAAAGTCCGCGGTCGCCGTAATATCCCACAAATCCCCCAAATCAAACCCGACCTGTCATCCCTAATCCGATGCACAAGTCACCATCCGGTCAACCGCCCAAAGTCCGCGGTAGCCGCAATGCCCTGCCCTCTAGCCAGCCTGTCCCAGATCCCAAGAGTCTGCCTACACTATCTCAAAACCACCTGCTCGCGCACGAGCTACAAATACCCTGAGCCTAGTATGAAAGGAGAAAAGCAAGGAACAAGGTTTCTCCTAAGTCAAGTCCAACATGATAGTGTAGCAGAAAAAGGTGGCCTATCTAAATAACCATACAAGCATGCAAATGTCCCAAGATGGTAGAAAGAAAACAGGTGTCGATGTTCTTACATTTATTAGAGCATGCTATCCAAATTACATAATCAATCTCATATAAGGATTAGATGTTAACATAGCATACATCAAGTCTACATGTGAGGACCTGGATCCCCACGACGAGATTACTGGTTAATCAGCAGCTCCTGGAGGCCCATGTGGTGTGTCGGTGGTGTTTGTACACCAATTGGACACTAGTGATGGACTCGGTGTGTTAAATGGATCACGGGAGTAGTCAGATGACCCCGTCGAATGCTTAGAAGTGGTTTTGCGCGCAATGGATATTAAAATTGGGCTCAGCGCGAAGTTTGGATAAAGGATCACCTCTCCGGATGCCTTCGGCAATTTTTAGAGTTGAAATTTGGCAAATCGGACTTCGGATTTGGATTCAGCGCGCGAAAACGATGAAAATGGACTATTCACTTGCATTTTTCGGAGCCCGGATGACGCACACGATTTTTGAGGCAGCTTGGTACTGTTCCGGCGGCCGGCGGGCAGTGGCGGAGCGCGGCGGCACAGGCTCGGGCAGGCGTAGGCGCGGCGGCAGGCAAGCGCGGGCAGCGCGTGGGCGCGGGTAACGCGTGGGCAGGCACGCGGGCAGGTGCGCGGTCCACTGCGGAGGCGTGCACCCGGGATGGGACACGTGGCGGCTCCCGGTTGGCCGGCACAACAGGCGCGGTCCACGGAAAAAGACGCGGGTGTACGGTGGACCGGAGGGTGACACGTGGCAGCATGTGGATGGTGCGGTGTTGTGCACCGGGTCCACGGAGCGGGTGAGGGTTGCCTCGGGGTGCGTGCGTACAGAGATGGCAGGCGGTGGCACAGTCGCGCACATAGGCGCACGTTGACGGATTTCCCGCGCTGGACGCGCCACGTGTCGACGCTTCGTTGGGCCACGTGTCGCAAGGGGAATGGCGGGCTTCGCTGTTGGCTGTTGAGCGGGCGACGTGGAGGCCCGACAGGAATTCGGGCCCGCACAGTGTTGGGCCGGGCCCAACACTGTAGCGGCCCGGAAGGAGCGGGCGCCCGAAAACTGGGACATGGAGGGAATTAACTCAAAAGATTTTTCCAGCCTATAAAAGCCCCTGTTCTAGCCCTGTTATCATCTTCTCCACGCGGATTTTGGCAGAGCAACCTTCAGCAACTTTCCTTCTCTCCCTGTGCTGCATCCATCTGCAGAGTTTGGAGATTTTACGCAGCACGCTTCCCGAGATTTCTATTTTTACGGCGCGGCGCGACGCTCGTCCATTTGTGTTCCACTTCATCGCGTTTCGGTGCGCGAGCTCCCCCGGCCTACTCCGACCTCTGTTTCAGGCGATTCTTGCGCCGTTGGATCCACGACAGAAAGAGCTACGATCTTGGTATTTTCTGCTTCCCCTAGTTTTGCGCTTTTCGAGGAGTTTTTCCATGCTTACTGGGACCCCTTTTTCTAATGGAATTTCTGGACAGCGACACCTTGCCGGATTTTTATCTCCGCAACCGGGCATCGGATGGAGACGTGGCTGTACACTTTTTTCATCTACTCGACGCGAGGATTATCGCCGTATTTTTATTGGATTTTTCTGAGGCTTTCCCGGAGGTAGATTTTTCTCCCTTTATCTGTGCATGGAAATACAGATGTATGGTTGTGTGTTTGTGAGCTCCCTGTGTTGTGGAATTTGTAACTCGGCCTACGGGGCTCAGAATTTGACATGCAGGTACTCGTTTCGAAGGTATCGACGCGAGGAACGCGACAGTATTTTTGTTGGAATTTTCTGAGTCCATTCTGAAGGTGGAAATTTCACATCTTTGAGGTTGTTTCCGCAGATTGTGTATACTTGGAATATTTTTGGATTAAGTGTAACGGTGAACCTTATTGTTGTACCCAGGGGTGTTTGCAAGTGTTGCTGGACCCGTTGGATCTGAAGACTCTGATTTCGGGGTACTTTCAGCTGTTTGGAGCCGAGACTTTCGCGACATGTACCGAGGATGTAGTTTCGGCAGAATTTAGACTGTGAGCGTCTGCGCTCTTCGCCGACCCCAGGTTTGCCTTGGATTGAGCACTTCAGGTGGGTAAGCTTAATTTTGATAAGGTTTTATATTCTGGTGAATGTAAGTATACTTGTGGGGATGTCGCCCCTCTATGACTGATAGCAGGCATAATTGATGTACAACCGATATGAGCGAGAGGTAAACAAGGAATGGCCTACTTGGGTGAGATTGATATACCATAGTAGGAATACTTTAGCATGCTTTGCTATTATATGTTACACCCACTTTTACCGTTTCCGAGGACAAAAGCATGCTTGTTTGGACATGTAGCTAGGCCATCTTTTACTGCTGCACTACATATTGGAACTTGACTTAGGAGAAACCATGCTTTTCCTTTCTCCTTCTTTGTTAGTCAAGTGGTCAGTGTTGCTCGGGTTCGAGCAGGGGTTCTGGGTAGTGTAGTCAGGACTTGGTGTCTGGGACAGGTTGGATTAGTTGTGGGGCTTTGCGGCAACCGCGGATATTGGGCGGTTGACCGGATATTTATTTATGCACCAGATTGGGTATCTGATTTCTCTTGTGGACAGAGTTTCCCACTACTTGAGTACTTTTGCATTTGTTTGAGGACCGAGGCTTTCTTTAGTGGTTGGGCTTTCCCACTTAGATCAGTGTCATGATCCAGTCCTGCTGATTTATTCTACTATGATACTTGTTACTTTGAGTCCTTGAGACTCCTATCCCCTATCGGTGTTATGCATTAGCCCGCATACCCGATTTGGCAGGCATAGAGTGTGCGATATACAGACTTTGAGTCCTTGAGACTCCTATCCCCCATCGGTGTTATGCGTAGGCTGGCATACCCGATTTGGCAGGCACCTTTGAGTCCTTGAGACTCCTATCCCCTATCGGTGTTATGCGTTGGCCCGCATACCCGATTTGGCAGGCACAGCAGGTAGTATCAGTTTTACTAGTGGCACTAGGTTGAGGTCATGGCAGGCATAGCAGGCAGGCATAGCAGGCAGGCATAGCTGGCAGGCATAGCAGGCAGGCATAGTAGGCATGGCAGGCGGATGAAACCGCGCGGGAGAGGCTGAGGTCCACACGGCGGCGGATGAAACCGCGCGGGGTTGGTACCCGCGCGGCCGCGGCGTGCGTCGCGCGGAGCTAGGGCCCGCGCGGTCACGATAAATGCCACGCGGGGCCGGTGCCCGCGCGGCCTATTACGGAATTTGAGTTGGCGTATTTCGTGATTTCGGTTAAGTCTTGAAGATTGTAGATAAAGAAGGTTGGATCATATAACTCAATCTCAAGAAAGAAGAATTCAAAAGGATCAGGTATGTTTAACTAATTATCTTTGGTGATCCGAATACTTCTTATAGTGTAGAAACACTTGGATGAATTTTTAATTGCATAAAAATCAAAAACTGGACATGGGACATGTTCAGGATCCGGATCAGACATTCCAATCCGGATCCCGAAGGGTGTTAGTTCATACGCAAATTCAATCCGGATCGTAGCCTCCTTTGATCCGGATCCCGAACACTAGTTCTACCATAATTTATGAACGATCCGGATCAGGCATTTCAATCCGGATCCCGAACGTTGGTGTTTGATGAATTGTATGAACGATCCGGATCAGGCACTTCAATCCGGATCCCGAACCTTTGTTTTTCTGGAAACTGTCTGTCTCGCTACTACAATCCGGATCGCCGAAATCCGATCCGGATCGCCGTCCTGAAAAATTCCAGAAAAGGTTAGTTTTTGATTCTTATCCTCTTCCAATGGTTTCTAACCTATATATAGACCCTTTAATTCATCTTTTAGGGTAACCACGAAAAAGGGGAAAAATACGACCGAAATAGATAGATCCACACAAATAGAGAAGAAAGGAAATACTAGATTTAATTCTATGTTTCTTCATCTATTTTATTAATTTGATTCTAGGTTTACCAAACTCAGATTTTGAGTAGAATCAAATTAATGAATACTTAGATGGTATTTCCAATCTATTTCTAATCTAAGTATTCGGCGGATCATCACCACCCAAAAACAACGATTTCCCCAAAATCGGTGCGTGGACTCGCGTGGCCTTGTGGATTCAAGGTGCTACCACTCTCGTGGATTCGGAGCAAGGTACATTCGTGGATTCGAAGCCTGCTACTGGGTGAAGACCGTGGATTCGGTCGGACGTCGTGGAGTCAACGTTGGACGTCGTGGATTCGGCGTTGGACGCAGATCGTGGATTCGAGAAGCGTTGCGGAGCGAGCGGAGAAGATCAACTAGGAGCGTATGGAAAAAGGTTGAGTCGTCTGTGAGTACGGTATATCACCTTTGTACGTGTTATAATTCTAGTGGATTTCACCGTGTTATCGGTCCCGTGGTTTTTTACTCCGGTTTGGAGTTTTCCACGTAAAAATCTCTGCGTGTTATTTATTTTTCCGCATTGGGTTTTATATCGCAAAGATTTTTGAGTGTTTATTGTTTACACCTATTCACCCCCCTCTAGGTGTTTTTTCCCCTATTTAGATCCAATTATATATAACCCAACAAGTGGTATCGGAGCGGGAATAGGGTTGTAAACAATGGTTGAAGTTGGAAACATCAACAGACCTCCGTTCTTCGATGGAACAAATTATGCGTACTGGAAAGTACGGATGAAAGCCTTTTTAATTTCCATCGACGAACGGGTGTGGCAATCAATTGAATTAGGATGGTCTAATCCAACTGAAATTATTGCTGATGTTCGCACCATCAAACCTAGGTCGAAATGGACCAAGGAAGAGATAGATTTTTCTTCTTACAATGGCAAAGGGATTAATGCTCTATTTAATGCTTTGTCTCAAACTGAGTTCTCTCGCGTCTCGGCATGTGAGACTGCGAAAGAAATCTGGGATGTTCTTCAAGTTACACATGAGGGAACTAACCTTGTGAAGATTCAGAAACTGCAAATGCTTACGAGCAAGTTTGACTCTATTTTCATGGCAGAAAATGAATCGTTCACAGACTATTACACACGATTGCAAGACATCGTAAACTCATATGCTAACTTGGGAGAGAAGATTCCAGAATTTAAAGTTGTAAGAAAAATATTAAGAATTCTTCCTGAAAGATTTCGATTCAAGGTTACGGCCATTGAAACTATTAAACACCCGGACGAAATCCGTGTAGAAGAATTAGTTGGTTCATTACAAACATATGAAATGACATTTCCTACTAACTATTCTTCTGAAAAAGCATCCTCTTCTAAGTCTTCAGGTTTAGCATTGAAAACAACAAAAGAAGAAGACGCGGATTCATCCTCCTCAGACGATGACGTAAACCTATCTATGGAGGACTTTGAGAAGCAGCTTGCTCTCTTGACAAGAAGATTTCGCCGAAACTTTCGAAGGGGTAACTCAAGCAAAACTCCATCTTTCGTAAAGTCGAAGAAAGGCAAAGGTT
The DNA here is from genome assembly GCA_029204045.2 of Tillandsia leiboldiana. Taxonomy (NCBI): domain Eukaryota; kingdom Viridiplantae; phylum Streptophyta; class Magnoliopsida; order Poales; family Bromeliaceae; genus Tillandsia; species Tillandsia leiboldiana. The sequence continues at coordinate 38,793,005 of CM055062.1, read as the reverse complement.
CTTCAAGTTTCAAACCAAGAAAGCAAGAGGGTTTTTCTAAGGATAAGAAAAGCTCAGAAGGACAAGTCCAATGCTTCAAGTGCCGAGGGTACGGCCATATCTCAACGGAGTGTCCTAATAAGAATCCATCAAAGAAGAAAGCGATGCAAGCCGTCACTTGGGATGATACCTCATCGTCAAATGAGTCATCGTCAAGTGATGAAGAAGATAACGCAACGGCGTTCCACGCGTCCACATCTTCACCCTTCATGTGCTTAATGGCTAGTACATCTGAGTCATTGTCCAACTCCACTGTTGAAAAGACTGCAACGGACAATGAATCGGATAATTCTGAAGGTGAAGATTTTGCTCTAGCCTACCACAGACTTTTGAGGGATTCAAAGAAACTGGCTAAGCAAAACAAGGGGTTGAGAGGGAGATTGCAGGATCTCGAAGAAGAAGTAAAAAGGATAACTTCTCTCTCGACCGATCTTGAAGTGGAAAGGGATAATCTGATAAAAGCAAATGCTTCACTTCAAGAGTCCAATGAGCAATTCGAGAAGAATTATGTAGATATGGTGAACAAAGCGAATTACTTCTTGAAGCTCAACGGCGAGGCTCGACAGGAAAAATTGGAAATGACAGAGACCATTCTCCAACTCAAGGATGACTTACAACGATTTTCATCAGGAAGGAGTAAGTTGGATAAGCTTCTTGGTCTTGGTCAATCAAACAAGTTCGGCCTCGGATACAATCGAACTAAAGACAATTTTAGTTCGGTTGGGACAGTCTTTGTGCCCCAGTCGGTATCTCCTCCTCCGACACCGAAATTGACGACAAACAACGACAACAAACCTACTTCCCCCTCTTCGGAATCGTCAAGCATCAAGGTATGTTTTCGTTGTGGTATTGTAGGGCACATAAGAAGAAATTGCAAGATGGGAGCCAAACGCTCAACTCAAGCACTTCTTGCAACGACTACCAAAAGGGCGATTCCTCGGAAATCAAATGCAAATTATTCGATGGAAAAGAGCCTCGGTAGTTCATCAAACAAGACGACGACGTCAAGGAAAAGCGATGGATCAAACAAGACGCTTTCACCAAAGGTATCAACTTCACAATCATTTCCGACGTACACCAAAACTCGAAAGGTTTGGGTACGCAAAGGTGAAACCTTCCCTTGTCTTGTTACAAATATTTCCTTGCATGCATATGATAATTCGTCTTGGTATCTGGATAGCGGCTGTTCTCGTCACATGACCGGTGACAAAAACTGCTTTCAAAATTTTGAGAAAATCTCCGGAGGACTTGTAGTTTTCGGAGACGGTCAGTCTTCCAAAATTATTGGAAAAGGAACAGTAGCTATTCCAGATGGCCCGATTCTAAATAATGTGTTATTTGTTGATGGCCTTAAGACTAACCTCATAAGTATCAGTCAACTTTGTGACAATAGTTTTTCAGTTAATTTTTCATCTGTTGAATGCTTTGTAACTGATAAGGACCATGTTTTCTTTTTAAAGGGGGTTAGATCTGAAAACAATTGTTATGTTGTTCCCAATAAAATTTCTGAAAATTGTAACTTAGCCTCTTTGAATAATGAAACTCTTTGGCATGAAAGGCTAGGTCACATAAACTTTAAGGAACTTGCTAGAATTCCAACAAAGACGTGGTCAAGGGGGTTCCAAAACTTTCACTTAAACAAAACATTGTGTGTGGTGGTTGTCAAAAGGGAAAATAATCCAGGACTGCACACAAGAACTTGAACCACGTTGGTACCAAACGGCCCTTGGAATTACTGCATATGGATCTTATGGGGCCGACAAGTCAACCATCCTTGGGAGGTAAATGGTATATTTTCTTATTGGTTGATGATTTCTCTAGATACTCATGGGTAGCATTTTTAAAAGAGAAAGCTCATACTTTTGATTCTTTTCACGAGATTTGCCTTCGTATTATGATTGAAAAGAATGAAAAGATCATTCGTGTTAGAAGTGATAGAGGTGGAGAATTCATAAATTCTAAATTCATTGATTTTTGCACTTCCAATGGCATTAAACATGAATTCTCAGCACCCTATACACCTCAACAGAATGGTGTAGTCGAGCGCAAAAACAGGGTTGTACAAGATATGGCACGTGTCATGCTTCATAGCCGGAATTTACTGCTATATTTTTGGGCTGAAGCTGTGAACACTGCAATCTATGTTATTAATCGAGTTTATTTGCGCCCGGGAACGTTAAATACACCATATGAACTATGGTTTTGTAGAAAGCCAAACATCAAATATTTTCGTATCTTTGGGAGTCGGTGCTACATTTTACGTGACCGCGAAAATCTTAGAAAATTTGACTCTCGAAGTGACGAAGGGATTTTCATGGGTTATTCTACAAATAGTAGAGCATATCGGGTATTTAACTTGGAATCTAAAACGATTGTAGAATCCATAAATGTTAAAGTAGATGAAGCTTTCCATTTTGCATCTGATAAATCTACCCCTGATATCTCTCTTGATGATGATACTCCTGTAAATGCATCTTCTCATGATAATACTTCCAATATTAATGATGCATCTAATGGTTCTTCAAGTTTATCTGATGTGCAGGAATCATCTCATGTACCTCCGAGTACTCCATTACCTCAAACGTTACGCATCTCCAAGGATCATCCTGAATCAAACATTATTGGAGACCCACAAGAGGGAGTCAGAACTCGGAGACAGTTGGTTTGTGGATTCGCTTGTTACGTTTTCATGATCGAACTAAAGAACGTCGATGAAGCTCTTCAGGATGACTACTGGATTGAAGCAATGCAGGAAGAGCTCCATCAGTTTGAACGAAACAAAGTCTAGGAATTAACGACGCCTCCGAAGCAACACAATGTGATCGGTACTAAATGGATTTTCAAGAATAAGAAAAATGAGGATGGTACCATCATCAGGAACAAAGCACGTTTAGTTGCTCAAGGCTACTCTCAAATAGAAGGTATAGACTTTGATGAAACGTTCGCCCCTGTAGCTAGACTCGAGTCCATTCGTATCTTATTCGCTATTGCTTGTCACTTTAAAATAAAACTCTTTCAAATGGACGTTAAGAGCGCGTTTCTAAATGGGTTTTTAAATGAGGAAGTTTATGTGGCTCAACCGAAAGGTTTTGTAGACTGTAAACTACTTAACCATGTTTTTCGTTTGAAAAAGGCTCTTTACGGTTTAAAACAAGCACCGCGAGCGTGGTACGAAAGGTTGACAAAGCACCTTTTGGAGAAGGGCTATACTCGAGGGGGAGCAGATCGGACTCTCTTTGTGAAGCATTATCAGGATAACTTCATTGTTGCACAAATCTATGTCGATGACATTGTATTTGGAGCAACAAAGGATAGTGATGCTTCTAAATTCGCAGAAACCATGGAAAGCGAATTTGAGATGTCTATGATGGGCGAACTGACATATTTTCTTGGATTGCAAGTGAAACAAAATGGTGAAGGAATCCAACTGTGTCAATCCAAGTATGCAAAGGAGTTGGTAAAGAAATTCGGATTAGAAGATTCTAAAGATTTTCCTACTCCTATGGGAACTAGCAATAAGGGGTTAGAAAGTGAATCCCTTAGTGATAGTGTAGACGAGAAACTCTATCGAAGTATGATTGGAAGTCTACTCTACCTCACAGCTAGTCGCCCGGACATATCCTTTAGTGTTGGGATCTGCGCGAGATATCAGTCAGCACCAAAGGAGGATCACCTGAAAGCGGTGAAACGGATCATCCGGTACGTCAAAGGAACTGTAAACTTCGGAATTTGGTATCCTATGGGAACAAGTCTTGACATTATAGGATATTCAAATGCCGATTGGGCAGGATCAGTGGATGATCGGAAAAGTACGAGTGGTGCATGTTTTTATCTTGGCCATTGCCTTGTTGCATGGCATAGTAAAAAGCAAAACTGCATTGCACTCTCGACTGCCGAAGCGGAGTATATCTCAGCGGGTAGTTGTTCAACTCAACTCATTTGGATGAAAAGCGTGTTGAGCGACTTCCGGATTTCAGCAACTTCGGTAACTGTTTTATGTGACAACACTAGTGCTATAAACATTTCAAAAAACCCTGTGTTGCACTCAAGAACAAAACACATTGAACTTAGATATCATTTTCTTAGAGAGCTAGTTGAATCAAATATTCTTCAAATTTCTTACATTTCAACTGAAGATCAATTAGCTGACTTTTTAACAAAACCTTTGGATCAAAAACGTTTTATTCATTTGCGTAAAGCAATTGGAATGCTTTCCTTGAAATAACTCTTTTTGAAACTCTTGTTTAGGTTAGGTTTTGTTTTTGTGTTTTTGTTCATTATCTATGCTTAGACATAGAACATTAATTGAGCATTAGTTTTATTGACTTTAACTGCATCCTTTATATGTTTAGAAATTTATTATGCTTTGGATATCATAATAATTCATTTTATGCAATGATCATTTATGTGAATTAAATCATCTTTGTTTTGATCAAAGTTAATTTCTCTCTCGATGATCTCTTGGTATAGTTTTTATCTTATTTGACTATTTAGTCGAGTATGAAATCGAGATCAATATTTGGTTGAATACTGTATATCTTAAATAATTGATAGCCAATTGAGGGGGAGTCAAAGAAAAAAGTGTTATGCTCAAAAGATGTTGAAAGAGTTACATCCCAATGAGGAGTGTGAAAACTACCACCACATGGAGGAAAGAGCTACCACCTCGGTCGTCCGAGTACTGTGTGCAGCTACCACATGTATACCAAGCAAGGTTTTTCAAGTTTAATTAAACAAAATGCATGTTGAAATACTTGACTCTGTCAAAATTTCAAGGTTGGTATAAGGTGGGAATTTTAATGAAAAATGCTCAAAGAGCCACTCTCTTCAATAAATTGACTAGATATATTATCTAACTTATCTGGGATTTCAGACATCTATTGATCTTGGTATTTCATTTTCTTTACCGAATTGATGATTTGATAAAGGCATTACTCATAAGATCAAGTTAGATGTAATTGAAGTTGTTCAACTTTAAGGGATTTAATTTTTATAAATCTTCATTTCATTATTTGGCTATTATTGATAGATTTAGTATAATCTATTTCTTTTGATATGAAATGATGATTTTTCATTTAAAGTTGATACACAAAAGTGCTTACAATCTTTTTCTGGATTTTCTAGAATTTTTCTGAATTTTTTCTGAAGAAAAAGTTGGAGCCGATCCGGATTGGACAAGCCGATCCGGATCCCGAACGCAGGTATTCTCTGCGGGTAGCCGGTCCGGATCAGAATCACGAATTGATCCAAATCGCGGCTAGGGTTTTATATAGAACAAAAGGATTTTAATTTCTTTTTACCTCAATCTTTTGTTCCAAAGTCTCCAGAGCTTCTCTCTCTAGAATTCATCCATCTTGGAAGCTTTCTAACTCAAGTTCTTCGATTCTAAGTAAGTTTTATTGATCAAAATCTCGGTTTTTCATAGTTTTTCATATTCTTCCTCAAAACGTGATGAAATTCCTGTATCTTTTTCGTTTGTGGATGGTTTTTGATCAAATTTCTTTTGAAATAAGAACTCTGGGTATATTAGTTTTGATTATGTGACGCCCCACTTCCCAGGGGGTCACCCATCCTAGAACTACTCTAGCTCTAGCACGCTTAACTCTCATGTTCCTCTTGGATCTTGCTACCATCCAAAATGCTATAGCCGGGTTAGAGATTTAGTCCTATTATATCATTTATATAGAGGACTAATCCAAATTTCGGGGGTGTTACATTCTTCCCCCCTTTAAGCACTGACGTCCACGTCAGGCTCAAGCACACTCACAAGCACCAGGCAATATGAGACTCGTCTCGCTAGCCTTAGCCGACCTTGTGAGGAGCTGCACTCCACTCACAACGGTCATTAGCCGGGGAGCCTCGCTCTACCCGCTATATAACCCTGGCTCAGCCGAGACTCATCTCACATTTCCGGCTGGTGAATGGCTCTGATACCAACTGTGACGCCCCACTTCCCAGGGGGTCACCCATCCTAGAACTACTCTAGCTCTAGCACGCTTAACTCTCATGTTCCTCTTGGATCTTGCTACCATCCAAAATGCTATAGCCGGGTTAGAGATTTAGTCCTATTATATCATTTATATAGAGGACTAATCCAAATTCCAGGGGTGTTACAGATTATATGCTAGGTATTCTCATGATAAACGAATTTTTGGCCTTCGATTTCAAAAATTTCGGTTTTAGGGCATATAATGGGAATTTTCGAAATTCATGCGATTGATCTATTTTTAAAATTTTTTTTTGCAAAACTAATTTGATTCTTAGTCTCTCTACACGATAATGATTGTTTGGGTACAATTTTTCAAATATTTGAAAATTAACAATTTTTCGTGTTCTTGAGTTGTTGCTCACAGGATTTCCTTTCACAAGAAATAGCAACAATGACGTTTTCATGGATCATCTTCCTGCTAGTTGCAATGGTACACACTCGAGCAACAAACAAACTGAAAAGAGCTAAGAAAACTCAACGGAAAGGTGAGTTTCTTCTTGTCAGCGATTCAGAGGCTGAAGCAGATAATCAAGAAGTTGATTGGGACAAATTGTCGGATGATGAATCAATGCCTGTTCAACCTAAGCAAAAGACTTTCGACACGTCAAAAGGTAAAGCGCCAATGACATCCTCTATCTCAATGAAAAGAAAAAGACTGGCTCGACGATTTGGACGAGCACGAGGTTTCGAGATTAACGAACCAATAGTTCCGGATTCTCCACCTCGTGAGGAACAAGTGTTCGTTAATGCGGATCGCCTAAGGGCATTTGAGAATCGTGAATGCATTGGCGAGAGGCATGTTAATATTGAGGCTCTACGAGACCACTCCCCTCAGTTTGGTGTTCTGATTGAACAAGCAAACCTTATTCAAGTATGCCGATTCCCAGAAATGCTTGGATACTGTCTGCATCACGTGAGGACCTTCTATACAAATGCACGGCACCTTCGAGAAAATGAAAACGGTCCGATGGAATTTTACACGAATATCCAAGGCACAAGGTTTAAAATTACTCCACAATTGATTGGCGAGGTTTTGGGAATGCAAGCCAGCAAGACAAGAATTAATCACTTGAAGGGAAAGAGTTTGACAAACACGATGTGGCAAATGGTTATAAAGGGAATATGTTTGGAAGGAACTCAATCAACGGAGAAATCTATCAAATCCAAAGAACTTCGTCTTGAGTACCGGTTCCTAAACTTCATCACATGTTACAATATCCTTCCAAATATGCAGACGAAAGTCTTGAGATGGGATCGAATGCTGTTTTTGTATCTCTTAGGACATCCGTCAGAGGCAATGGGATTAAATATCAACATTCCATACATTATTTGGAATAGAATGACGAGATATGTTGAGCATCCTCATCCCACTGAAAGAATCCCATTTCCCTTGATTATAATGAGGATTTTAACGAAATATCAGGTTGATATTAGTTCAACAACTTATCATCACTGCTTGGGAATGATCGATGAGTCCACCATTGTCAAGTCCCTTCATAAGTTGCCTCATGTCACTCCAGTTCCTCCATGCGGATCGAAACCCAGTACCGGCACCTCCGCATCACCATCACAACCAGCACCCGCACCAGCGGATGAAGCATCAGTCTCATCCATCTACAAAGAACAACGACGATTATCTTTTGAGCAGGAACAGATTTCGAAGGAACAGAAGAGAATTTCCAATGAGCTTGAGCTCATCACGGCAGCTCATATTACCATAACTAAGAAGGTCAATTCAATGAACAAGCTGGTGAAAAAGATGTTCTCTAAGACGGGCTGCACGAGCTCTGAAGACTCTGAATCTGATGATTGATTTCTTCTATTTTTTTTTTAATCTTTTCTTGTGCAGGTTTTAAGTTTTAGTTTTTAGTTTTAATTCTCACAGTTTTGGTTCTTGAACTTGTTAACTTTTCTCTCCATTTTGGTAATTTTGGCTAAAGTTTGTGACAAAAAGGGGGAGAGAATATTAGAACTCGATTGTCCAGTTGTGAACCATGAAGGTAAGTAGAACCATGAAGGTAAGTAGAACTTCAACTTTTGGTTTTTGGTTTTCATTTGTGATTACATGCATGCCTCGACTAACTATTTGCTAACTATTTGGGCATGTAATATAACTAACAAGTTGATGTTCACTAACAATTTTGTGACATTTGGATTTTGATTGCATAGAAGATATGTTGGTTTTTAACTATGATCAAATTACATATCTGAATGTATAAATGTCATGGTAAGTATAAATGAGTATAAACTTCATCTCTGTGTATGGTTTTTGAATGACATAAAATTCTTGAGATATCTAACGATTTCTTTTGTCAAGAATGATTTCTTTTGCAGAGAGTACAGATGTGACGCCCCCAATAGTCCCACATCGGATGTGGATGGAATTGTGATTGGGTTTATATGAGAGATGGACACTAGTAATAATAACTGGGCTTAAGCATTTTGGGCTGTGGTTTGGGCCCAATGAGTTATTATTGCTAGTGGGCCGGGTCGTTACATTTGGTATCAGAGCCAATAACCAGCCGGAAGTGTGCGGCGAGTCTCGGCTGAGCCTGGGTCTAGATGGCAGGGCTAGCGAGACAAGTCTCACACCGCCTGGTGATCTTGGGCTGCTGTGTGTGTGTTTGGGCTGACGAGGACGTCAGGCCTAAACGGGGGGAGTCTGTGACGCCCCCAATAGTCCCACATCGGATGTGGATGGAATTGTGATTGGGTTTATATGAGAGATGGACACTAGTAATAATAACTGGGCTTAAGCATTTTGGGCTGTGGTTTGGGCCCAACGAGTTATTATTGCTAGTGGGCCGGGTCGTTACAACAGATGTCTAAGTCTAGAGTCTGTTTTAGGAGTTTAACTCATGTATCTATTTTTATTTGGATCTCATTGTAAATTTTTGTTGTATGGTGATATCAACAAAAATATCTTTTTGAATTTTCATGAGTGGATTTGTGTTTTGTCACGAAACCGCCAAAGGGGGAGATTGTTACGGAATTTGAGTTGGCGTATTTCGTGATTTCGGTTAAGTCTTGAAGATTGAAGATAAAGAAGGTTGGATCATATAACTCAATCTCAAGAAAGAAGAATTCAAAAGGATCAGGTATGTTTAACTAATTATCTTTGGTGATCCGAATACTTCTTATAGTGTAGAAACACTTGGATGAATTTTTAATTGCATAAAAATCAAAAACTGGACATGGGACATGTTCAGGATCCGGATCAGACATTCCAATCCGGATCCCGAAGGGTGTTAGTTCATACGCAAATTCAATCCGGATCGTAGCCTCCTTTGATCCGGATCCCGAACACTGGTTTTACCATAATTTATGAACGATCCGGATCAGGCATTTCAATCCGGATCCCGAACATTGGTGTTTGATGAAGTGTATGAACGATCCGGATCAGGCACTTCAATCCGGATCCCGAACCTTTGTTTTTCTGGAAACTGGCTGTCTCGCTACTGCAATCCGGATCGCCGAAATCCGATCCGGATCGCCGTCCTGAAAAATTCCAGAAAAGGTTAGTTTTTGATTCTTATCCTCTTCCAATGGTTTCTAACCTATATATAGACCCTTTAATTCATCTTTTAGGGTAACCACGAAAAAGGGGAAAAATACGACCGAAATAGATAGATCCACACAAATAGAGAAGAAAGGAAATACTAGATTTAATTCTATGTTTCTTTATCTATTTTATTAATTTGATTCTAGGTTTACCAAACTCAGATTTTGAGTAGAATCAAATTAATGAATACTTCGATGGTATTTCCAATCTATTTCTAATCTAAGTATTCGGCGGATCATCACCACCCAAAAACAACGATTTCCCCAAAATCGGCGCGTGGACTCGCGTGGCCTTGTGGATTCAAGGTGCTACCGCTCTCGTGGATTCGGAGCGAGGTACGTTCGTGGATTCGAAGCGTGCTACTGGGTGAAGACCGTGGATTCGGTCGGACGTCGTGGAGTCGACGTTGGACGTCGTGGATTCGGCGTTGGACGCAGATCGTGGATTCGAGAAGCGTTGCAGAGCGAGCGGAGAAGATCAACTAGGAGCGTATGGAAAAAGGTTGAGTCGTCTGTGAGTACGGTATATCACCTTTGTACGTGTTATAATTCTAGTGGATTTCACCGTGTTACCGGTCCCGTGGTTTTTTACTCCGGTTTGGAGTTTTCCACGTAAAAATCTCTGCGTGTTATTTATTTTTCCGCATTGGGTTTTATATCGCAAAGATTTTTGAGTGTTTATTGTTTACACCTATTCACCCCCCTCTAGGTGTTTTTTCTCCTATTTAGATCAAATTATACATAACCCAACACGGCCGTACGACACGCAACTCCGCGGGGGGGCGGCCGCGTCGCTCTACGCGCGCGGGCGCCACCGCCGGGTCAAGTGTCCTTAGTGTTGTTGAGTTGTTTGGGCTCGGTTTATCCACTACTATATTTTTTATCTGACCATGGCTCTTTTGGGGACTACTTCTAGGTCCGGGCGTCAACAGAGAGCAAGGTCCAGTCTCCGGAATACGCGTTTCGCATAATCGAGGTGGGTAGGTGTTGGTTATTACCGATGTGGTGTCATTTCCGGATACTCGTTTTGATAAAGTAGATATGTTTAATGTTTGACTAACCCCATAGCATGTGAATCCCTTTTATAATGTCAATCAAAGCGGCTGCGGTCGCAGGTGCGGTATATTATTCTGATTAAAGCGGCTGAGGTCGCAAGGCAATAAATACACTCATATTGCTTACACTCACACCGGCAGTTTGGCCACTGCAGAGGGTGTATTTTTCGGGAAAGATGGTAAGTCATTTACCCGTGTACCCCACAAGGTGAGGTTAGTGGGGGCCCCTCAAGGGGAGGCGGCTGCTACTTGGGCAGTCGAGGGGTTGGAGGCACCAAGAAGATGAGTACGGTATTGGGGTTGGGGCCCAAATTATTCTGAATACTGGGGTAGGTGCCCAGCGGGACTTTCAACAGGGATTTAGCGATACATGAGGGGGAGGGGGAAAGTAAATGCTCCGGTGATTCGGTGTGTTCGTTCTGTCATTGCGTTTACTTACATGTTTCTACTTTATCAGTCACTGACAACCCACTCTGTGACAGGTTCGAGTAGGGGTGGAACCCGGGACGACGGTGAGGCATCCGTTAGAGGACATTAGCCGAAAGGGCTAGTAAAACGATACGTTACTTTCTTTACTTTTGGTTATTTAGTTATACTATGGTTAGTTTAGTTGTGATTCATTTACTGTGGTTTCTGATGGATGTTGGGATGAGGTTTATCTTGTATTTAACTGTGAATGTTAGGATGTGTAATTGCGGCTTGTTTTCAAATACAAACCAGTTTCAAAAGCGTTTTCAAAGCAAGTGCCGTGTGGGCACCGATTTCAAAACCCGTGGATTTATCCTTTCAAGTTAATGGCCGCGCAAAGAGTTTGCGAAAACGTTTTAGAACACTGGGTGTCGAGTGGGCACCGATTTTCAAAACCCATGGGTTTATGCTATAGTCTTATAGAATAGCAGTGATGATGTGAAATAATATGTTCTCTCCTCTTTGCCTGTCATGGTTGGAATGGTTAAAGTAATTGTCGTGCTTGGAACGCCGTGCATATACAAAGGAGGCTCCGCCCGTTAGGGGAGCGAATTTGTATATGTGGCGGGTCTGATACGCGCCGGAGGCATGATTCATTTAAATGTTTTAGAAAAAAAAAAATGGATACGTTTTTCCGCTCTTTTAGAACCTCCGGGGCGTGACAGATTTTATGGTATCAGAGAAAAACAACTTTAACCAAGGTGATCATGACCAACATCCACAGAATGTAATGACACAATAACTAACTAAGTTGATAACCAAAGTATAGGTGTGTCCTTACGAGCGTGAGCGCGGGGAAAACAAGGGAATGAGTCCCAGGGTTAGTAGGTCATGGTGCCAGGCTTCCTTAGAAATAATAGAATTGACGTGATCTCTTTGTGTGCACAGATAACGGTCCGGCTCAGTGAATAATTATCTACGGGAAATGGACACCGCAGCCGCAGCGAACCGCTTGTTACGCAACCAGCTGCGCGACGTGGCTGGACAGCTGCTGACCCTCACGGAACGCTTGTGTCTATTGACACGAGAGCTTGAGTGCGTCGACCCCTACCTGCATGGCGCCAGGGACGGCGTCCTCCGTGGAATGCCACCGGCAGGTTTTTCCACCTTTCACGGGACGACCTACGGGGCTATGTGGGCAGAGCAGGAACTCGCCGAAGCACGGGCTCGACAGGGATATCCCGGGTTACGGCAGGGTCAGAGGAACCCTTACCCCGGTCCGGCGGAGGATCCTTTCCAGAAGGGCCGGTCGGCCAAACGCCCAAAGACGGAACCGAAATTTGGGCAAGCAAGAAAGGGAGGACCCGAATCGATATGGAAGCCGTGCGTCATATGTGACGGTGCGCACCATTAATGAGCTGGCCCTGGAGGCGCGACCACTGTTTCCAGTGCGGCAAGCCGGGTCACACACATTTCACGTGCCCCCAGAAACAGACGGCCACTACCCTGGCGCTGCAAACCGACAAACCAGAGAAGGCTGCAGTCCCCGTCCCACAGAGGGGTCCCGGCCCAAGGACCCGGGCAAACCCACGCCCGAAGAAAGAACAAAAACGCGGGCAGGTGCCAACGGAAGGCCCGGAACCGCTACTCGAGCCCTGCGTCATCTGCGGAAAGGCACACCTAGTGACGAAATGCCTTTGGAAGTACTCCCACTGCAATAAATGCGGCCAGCCGGACCATACCCGTGCCTCATGCCCGCAGGAACTAGCCACTCCTATCGCAACGCTGAAGCCGGAGGGACAAGAGGGTGTTACAGCTCCCGTTCCGCAGGAGGACCTACCTGGCGGCCAACCCGCGGCAGACTCTTTCGACACCAGGTCCCTACCCCGCCACGCCACCCGTCGCTGGCCTGACGGTTGTGGACGGACTCCGCGGGGCGCTCCAGTGGAAGACACAACGTCTCGGAATGACAAATAACAGGTAACGTATTATAATGCTGTTCTTGCTATTTTTGCTTGGGAGAACCGTTTTCACCCGAGCGCCCTACCCGGACTGAACCCCCCCCCCCCCCCCCCCCCCCCCCCCGTCTAATAGATCTGTTTTAGCCCTTCCTAGCACACACGAGTGAATAGTTTCTGATATAGTAAGGCCAGAGGGTTCCCATTGCGGGTTAATTGGGTAATTAGGGATCAATTGCACCCCACACCCTGCCTAGCGGCTACGGGGCATGTCGGGCGTTAAGCAGGGTAAAACTCGGCCGTTTCAGACCCAGCGTCAAAATGGGCCGAGTTCGGGAAAGGGCGAACACCACGCGGGTACACCGCTAGTGTGCTGGTTACGTGACCTACGGGTCACGAGCCAGGAAGCTACGAGGGGACGGGTGCGTGGCCTTTCTGGCCTCGATGGATGTAGTCATTCGATGCACCCCCCTCACTTTCGGACATTCCGACGGTAAGGGAATTCCCGGATGTTTTTCCGTCCGAACCCCCGGGGATGCCACCCGGACACGTGGACGACCTCTCTAAAGAGCTAATCCTGGGGATTGAAACCCCTCGTGAGGGCGCCATACAGAATGGCCTTCGTCGAACTAAAGGGACTGGAGGTACAACTTGAGGACCTCCTGGACAAGGGGTTCATCCGACCAAGTGTGCCACCCGGAGGAGCACCCTAAGGGATCAAAACTATATGCCGAACTCAAAAGTGTGAGTTTTGGCTACGAGAGGTCGATTTTCTAGGACATATTGTCTCGGCCACGGGAATTGCGGTGGACCCAAGGAAGATAGAATCGGTGACCGACCGGGCTCGCCCGACCACGGTGACAGAAATCCGAAGCTTTCTCGGGCTAGCAGGATACTACCGACGCTTCGTGGAAGGCTTTTCAAAGATAGCCACTCCCCTTACTCGACTAACCCGAAAGGGGGAGAAATTCGTCTGGACAGATCAATGCCAGAAGAGCTTCGAGGAGCTCAAGGATAGACTCATGCAGGCACCGGTACTCACGTTGCCACAGCCCGGTGAGGATTACGAGATCTACTGTGATGCATCTCGAAGTGGACTGGGAAGCGTGTTGATGCAACGGGGAAAAGTCATCGCATATGCATCAAGACAGCTCAAAGATTACGAGCGGAACTATCCTACGCACGACTTGGAACTCGCAGCGGTCGTGTTTGCGTTGAAGCTCTGGAGGCACTACCTCTACGGGGCGCACTGTAACATGTACTCCGACCATCAGAGCCTCAAATACTTATTTACGCAAAAGGAGTTGAACTTATGGCAGCGACGGTGGTTGGAATTACTGAAGGACTACGATTTGTCCATCCATTACCACCCCGGAAAGACAAATATGGTGGCCGATGCCTTGAGCCGGAAGGGACAGGGGGGGGGAAACGGCACTGAGTGCCCTTACCCAACAAGATCGGCTAGTCGCACAATTCTCGCAACTGAGACTGGAGGTAGTGCCAGCAGGAGCAGTTGCGAAATTTCTTTCCTTGGTAATAAAGCCTACGCTGATAGAGAGGATCGCAGAAGGCCAAGCGACGGACCCACAACTACAGCAGGTACGGGACAGGTCATCCTCGGAACCAGGTGGGGATTTTGTTATCGGCGCTGATGACGTGCTGAGATTCCGGGGACGAGTCTGCGTGCCTGAGGTGCCGAAATTAAGGAAAGAAATTCTGGCAGAAGCGCATAACGCCCCTTACACTGCGCATCCCAGAGGTACAAAAATGCACAGGGACCTGAGGCAGACCTTTTGGTGGCCTAAATTAAAGAACGATATGGTGCAGTTCGTGGCACGATGCCTGGTGTGTCAACAGGTGAAGGCGGAACGCCAGCGACCGGCAGGGAAACTTCAACCGTTGCCTATACCAGAGTGGAAATGGGAACGGATCACCATGGATTTTGTGACCGGTTTTCCGCGATCGCAACAAGGACATGACGCAATATGGGTCATTGTGGACCGTCTGACGAAATTGGCCCACTTCATACTGATTCACACGACTTGGAGTAGAGATCGGCTAGCGCAGGCATATATCGACGAGGTGGTGAGGTTGCACGGAGTACCGTCATCCATAACCTTGGACAGGGACACACGTTTCGTGTCAAACTTATGGCGGAGTCTGCAGCAGGCATTAGGGACTAAACTGCAGTTTAGCACGGCATTTCACCCGCAGACGGACGGCCAATCAGAATGGGTGATACAAATTCTCGAAGATATGCTTCGAGCTTGTGTGCTAGGCCTGGGGGAGGGGTGGTCGCGCTACCTACCCCTCGTGGAGTTTGCTTACAATAATAGCTATCAGGCTAGTATTCAGATGGCACCGTACGAAGCCTTGCACGGACGCCGGTGTCGATCGCCCATTTGCTGGGACGATCTGGGAGAACGGAAACTCTTGGGACCATACCTCGTGGAGGAAACGGAAGCGAAGGTGCGCCTTATCAGGCAGCGGTTGTTGACCGCCCAGAGCCGACAGAAAAGTTACGCGGACCAGAGGCGACGGGAGTTCGAATTTGCGGTAGGGGATCATGTGTTGCTACGCGTGTCACCGTCTAAGGGGGCGAGACGGTTTGGCATAAGAGGAAAGTTAAGCCCACGGTATGTGGGACCGTTCGAAATCTTGGAGCGCGTGGGGCCAGTGGCGTACCGGTTGGCCTTACCGCCAAATCTTGAACGGGTGCATAACGTTTTCCACGTTTCGATGCTTCGGAAGTACTTATCTGACCCGTCGCACGTCCTCGATGCCTCGGTCGTTGAACTGCGGGAGGACTTGAGCTTCGAAGAGACGCCGATGCGGATCTTGGCAAAAGAAGAAAAGAACCTTCGGAACCGGACGATCCCCTACGTAAAGGTGCAATGGAGTAACCACGAGAAACGCGAGGCGACGTGGGAACTTGAAACAAAAATGAGAGAGTGTTACCCCAAGTTATTTAGCGAGGAGTGAGATTAAGTTTCGAGGATGAAACTTCTTTTAAGAGGTAAGTGGTGTAATAACATAGATTTTGTAACACTTAATACCTCCTGCTAATAAAGTTTCCGTTTAATGTAATTAACGTAAAGGGTTTACTTAAGTCGTTAATTCGGAGGTGCGGGTATTTTTCTGCGATAGAGCTCGGAAAACGGAGAATGGCAGTGCGATCGGATCCGGGTTCCGACTTACGAAACTCCCGGAAAGGGGTAGAAAGTGATCGCAATGGCCAGGGGTGCATCGAAATCCGCGTAAGTGATTTGGCACGCTTTCCGAGGAAAAAGATAGAATTATCTTTAAGGAATTATCCTGAAGAATCTAAAATGAGGAATTAATTAATTGGAGAATTAATTAATTGGGGAATTAATTAATTAAGGAATTAATTAATTGGAAATTTTAAAATACCCAAAGTGGTTATTGTCGTACGAAAAGATATTTCGTTATCTTCTCCCGAAAGAAAGAGAGAGAAAAAGAAAAAGAAAGACGAAACCCTAACCGGAGGAAACAATAAGAAAGGCGAAACCCTAATCGAAAGAGAACGGTGGAGAAGAAGGTGAAAGCTAAAGGATCCAAACCCTCCCGACGAACGCGCCAAAACCGGGAGCGAGAACGGATAGCCATCTCCTACGATTAGAGGTAAACTAATTTTATTTTGGTATAGTTTCGCTCGGTTTTTGGGTATCGGTCTTTCATGAAGTTTAGGAGTAGCCGTTTGCTACCCAACGTGTCGCGCCACGAAGCCCTAAGGCATCGCCGCGCGACCGTAATGCGCGCCGCGCGGGGACGGTGCCCGCGCGGCTGCGGCTAGAGTCGTGCGGGATCAAGCTCCCCGCGTGGCCGCGGCTAGGGTAAACGCCGCGCGGGGCCGGTGCCAGCGCGGCCGCGGCAAAAGCCGCGCGGGGCCAGTGCCCGCACGGCCGCGGCGCGTGCCGTGCGGGCGGGTGCCGCGCGGCGGCGGTGCATGCCGCGTGGGGCCTTGCCCGCCCGGCTACAGCTTGTGCCGCGCGGGCGGGTGCCCGCGCGGCGGCGGCATTGCATGCCGCGCGGGGCCTTGCCCACGCGACTGCAGCACATGCCGCGCGGGCGGGTGCCTGCGCGGCGGCGACGTTGCATGCCGCGCGGGGCCTTGCCCGCGCGGCTACAGCTTGTGCCGCGCGGGCGGATGCCGCGCGGCGGCGGCGGCACATGCCGCGCGGGCGGGTGCTCGCGCGGCGGCGGCATTGCATGCCGTGCGGGGCCTTGCCCGCGCGGCTGCAGCACATGCCGCGCGGGCGGGTGCCCACGCGGTGGCGACGTTGCATGCCGCGCGGGGCCTTGCCCGCGCGGCTGCAGCTTGTGCCGCGCGGGCGGGTGCCCGCGCGGCGGCGGCGGTGGCGGTGCATGCCGCGCGGCTGCAGTTTGTGCCGCGCGGGCGGGTGCCCGCGCGACGATGACAGCACGTGCCGCGCGGGGCCATGCCCGCGCGGCCACGGCTAATGCCGCGCGGGCGCCCGTGCGGTTGCGGCGCGCGGGGTTGGTGCCCGCGCGGCCGCGACGATTACCGCGCGGGGCTGGCGCCCGCGCGGCCGCGGTTTGCGCCGTGCGGGGCTGAGGTCCGCACGGCGACGGATGAAACCGCGCGGGGTTGGTGCCCGCGCGGCCGCGGCGATTACCGCGCGGAGCCGGCGCCCGCGCGGCCGCGGTTTGCGCCGTGCGGGGCTGAGGTCCGCACGGCGGCGGATGAAACCGCGCGGGGTTGGTACCCGCGCGGCCGCGGCGTGCGTCGCGCGGAGCTAGGGCCCGCGCGGTCACGATAAATGCCGCACGGGGCCGGTGCCCGCGCGGCCGTACGACACGCAACTCCGCGGTGGGGCGGCCGCGTCGCTCTACGCGCGCGGGCGCCACCGCCGGGTCAAGTGTCCTTAGTGTTGTTGAGTTGTTTGGGCTCGGTTTATCCACTACTATATTGTTGATCTGACCATGGCTCTTTTGGGGACTACTTCTAGGTCCGGGCGTCAACAGAGAGCAAGGTTCAGTCTCCGGAATACGCATTTCGCATAATCGAGGTGGGTAGGTGTTGGTTATTACCGGTGTGGTGTCGTTTCCGGATACTCATTTTGATAAAGTAGGTATGTTTAATGTTTGACTAACCCCATAGCATGTGAATCCCTTTTATGATGTCAATCAAAGCGGCTGCGGTCGCAGGTGCGGTATATTATTCTGATTAAAGCGGCTGAGGTCGCAAGGCAATAAATACACTCATATTGCTTACACGCACACCGGCAGTTTGGCCACTGCAGAGGGTGTATTTTTTCGGAAAGATGGTAAGTCATTTACCCGTGTACCCCACAAGGTGAGGTTAGTGGGGGCCCCTCAAGGGGAGGAGGCTGCTACTTGGGCAGTCGAGGGGTTGGAGGCACCAAGAAGATGAGTACGGTATTGGGGTTGGGGCCCAAATTATTCTGAATACTGGGGTAGGTGCCCAGCGGGACTTTCAACAGGGATTTAGCGATACATGAGGGGGAGGGGGAAAGTAAATGCTCCGGTGATTCGGTGTGTTCGTTCTGTCATTGCGTTTACTTACATGTTTCTACTTTATCAGTCACTGACAACCCACTCTGTGACAGGTTCGAGTAGGGGTGGAACCCGGGACGACGGTGAGGCATCCGTTAGAGGACATTAGCCGAAAGGGCTAGTAAAACGATACGTTACTTTCTTTACTTTTGGTTATTTAGTTATACTATGGTTAGTTTAGTTGTGATTCATTTACTGTGGTTTCTGATGGATGTTGGGATGAGGTTTATCTTGTATTTAACTGTGAATGTTAGGATGTGTAATTGCGACTTGTTTTCAAATACAAACCAGTTTCAAAAGCGTTTTCAAAGCAAGTGCCGTGTGGGCACCGATTTCAAAACCCGTGGATTTATCCTTTCAAGTTAATGGCCGCGCAAAGAGCTTGCGAAAACGTTTTAGAACACTGGGTGTCGAGTGGGCACCGATTTTCAAAACCTATGGGTTTATGCTATAGTCTTATAGAATAGCGGTGATGATGTGAAATAATATGTTCTCTCCTCTTTGCCTGTCATGGTTGGAATGGTTAAAGTAATTGTCGTGCTTGGAACGCCGTGCATATACAAAGGAGGCTCCGCCCGTTAGGGGAGCGAATTTGTATATGTGGCGGGTCTGATACGCGCCGGAGGCATGGTTCATTTAAATGTTTTAGAAAAAAAAAATGGATACGTTTTTTCGCTCTTTTAGAACCTCCGGGGCGTGACAGCACAGCAGGCAGTATCAGTTTTACTAGTGGCACTAGGTTGAGGTCATGGCAGGAATAGCAGGCAGGCATAGCAGGCAGGCACAGTAGGCATGGCAGGCATGGCAGGCATAGCAGGCATAGCAGGCATGGCAGGCATAGTAGGCATAGCAGGCTTGGCAGGCATAGTAGGCATAGCAGGCACGCAGGCATGGCAGGCATTGTCACGCCCCGGGGTCGAAACTGCTACCCGGGCTCGCCAACAGATCCGCCACCTATGCCAAACCCGCATAGGCGAAGCGTCCTACCTGCAAGAAAAGTGCTACAGCTAAACAGATATCAGAGCTAAAAGATAAAACTGCTGTAAAATTAAAACCAATGATCTCTACAACTGGAACTATAGGTACAAAGTCCATCTCCCATAAATGATAATCATACAACAACCTCAAATACAAAACTCTGGACTCAACAAGGAGGTAATCCTGAATAAATAAATGATACATCAGTGTACAGACTCTCAGTACAAGTCAGATCCTCACAACACATCAGTTTCTCAAAGAGAAAATAAAAACACTAATCTACCGACTGTACTGAAGATCTCCTCTGAAAGGGGTGCCGCTACTCTCCAAAGATAGGTAGGGATCTAGCTTGCGACTCCCTCGCCTCGAACGGCAACCGCAGAATCAGCAACACCCGCTAAGACTCTGCAAAACAAAGGAGAGAAGGGACAAAAAGCGGGGGAAACCCCCAACGGGTGTGAGAACTACATCAAAAAGGAGTTCTCAGTGGGTGTCGCCACCAGGCCCGACGATCTGCCCACCAAGTCCACAAGAGGCAAAAGATGATCAATGCAATACAACTGAAAGAAGAAGCTGGAGACACTCTACAGCTACCATGCCTCTATCTAAAAGCTCAAATGGGGAAACTCTGATAAGGATATGCAACACTCGCACACGTGGTGCTCAATCGACCCAATCGAGCTGACTGCCACATCGGGTCCAGTCAAACCTGCGCCCACCTATAACCACCTCCCACTAACGGGCAGGAATTACGTAGGGCGTCCAAACGGACTAACTCGCTATCGAGTAGTGGCTCATGTAGGCTATAGTCAAAATCCATGCCCTCTCTCTCAGAACGGATAAACTCAAGATGCTCAACCTCTCACACAATGGTCAAAGAACTCACAACGACCACGGGACCACCGTCAAACCCCAAACGGTTCCCAACAACACTAGCACTGGTCTACACATAGCCACTAGACTCCACTCGGTCCCCCCCCCTGACACGAGTGCAACAATAAAGTAAATGCCTGAATAAACCCAATCGTTGGACCTGTAAAAACTGGCACTGCCTGCTCAAACTGTCTCAAGTATCTGCTAACAAATCGGTACTCACTGACCGATACTCAAGGTCTGGCTCTCACTGGCCATAGTCAATGTCTGGCACTCACTGGCCATATAAATCGCCTACTCCGGAGTGGCACTCGTGAGGAGCGACCCACATGAGTAAAGTAAGTAACAGTAACATAAGTATCATAATCAGCAGGACTGGATCATGACTCTGATCAAAGTGAGAAAGCTCAACCACTAAAGAAAGCCTCGGTCCTCAATCAGATGCAAAAATACTCAAATAGTGGGAAACTCTGTCCACTAGAGAAATCTAATACCCAATCTGATGCATAAATAAATATCTGGTCAACTGCCCAATATCCGCGGTTGCCGCAATACCCTGCCGTCTATAATCAAATCCTATAACCGACCTCTGATCAACCGCCCAAAGTCCGCGGTCACCGCAAAACCCTGCCAGCCTCAATCCAGCACAACCCATCCCTGATACCAATGTCCCGGCTACACTACCCCAGACCCCTGCTCGTACCTGAGCAACACAGACCGCCTGACTAACAAAGAAGGAGAAAAGGATAACATGGTTTCTCCTAAGTCAAATTTCGGTAAGTAGTGTAGCAGTAAAAGATGGCCTAGCTATATGTCCATACAAGCATGCATTTGTCCTCAAAGAAGAATAAAGAAAATAAACCTCATGCCAAAATTATCAATGACTATACCTGTCCATAATCCCCGATCCATAATCGCTCCTCAGAGTAGAACCTGCACATAACTACAAAGCCCTATCCCATTGCATAAACCAGCCTTATAAAAGGTTATGTGCTAACATGGCATGATAATTAATCACATAGGGCAACCTTGCCTTAGGTAAGCTTCCACTAATCATCAACATGAATATTCGAGTAATACAATTGTCATAATATGAATAATTAACTTGCAATTCCCATAAATCAACATTGTTAAGCTTACCAATCAATCCCAGGTATTGTACCCTACACTTGCATGCAATTCTAACATATAGAATTAGAGAACCGTCCACCGGTTCTCGGAACAAAGCACCCACCTGAAACGCATTCCGCAGGCAAAGCCGAAGTCGGTGAAGTACGCAGCCACACGAAATCCAAAATCTGCCGGATCCGCACTCTCGGTAAACAGTCGCACATACCACTGTTCCAACAAACAACATCGAAGCCGAGAATCAATTACATCACAACCAAACTCTCAAAAAAAACAGCACATGCTGTTTTTACCAACCAGCAGAGAGAAATAGCATTTTCACCTGTATACAGACCTCCAAAAATTCCATAAAAATCGCGGTTGCGATCCTCGCGACGAAGCCCCAAATCGACTATTTAAATGCCCCGTTCCGATACCTGTAGGCCAAGAAACAATTCGGACAACGTTGGAAGCCATTCCCTCAAGAACACAGTTCTGCTGAAAACAGAGCAGCAAAGAAGCTTAATTCTCACCATCGAAATGACCTCATAAAAATCCAATAAAAATTCGGGTGTGTTCCTCTCGAAGAGTAGATATCAATCGAGTCTTTAAACGTCTCATTTCGATGCACGAGCACAGAGATAAAAATCCGACAAGCCTCCGCTGTCCAAAAATCCACCATTAAAATAGTGGCTCAGAGATGCCTCGGGAACTGTGCGAAAAACTTGAAATACAGAGAAGTAATCTAAATGAAAAACGAAGCCTTACCTCTCGTGAACACGCTGCCGCAAAAATCGCCGAAAACGATGGTCTGAGTGAGCAAAGGGAGCCTACGTACCGAAACGCGACGAAGGGGATCACCGGTGAAGGAAAGTCGCACTGCGCCGAAAAGTCGCAAACCTCGAAGTGCGTGCCACAAAAAATTCCCAAACCTCTCCACGAGATGCTCCACAGGAAGATGAACAATTTTTCTTGAGGTTGCAGAGAGAGGGGAGCTCGGGAAAAGCTTCAAACCTCAGGCCAAAGGGAGGTATTTAAAGCCAAAAACCAACAATTGCCATAATTCCCTCTGTGTCCCCACTTCTGGGCGCCCGAAAATTCCGGGTTGCTACAGTAATGGGCCCGGCCCGTTACTGTGCAGGCCCGAAATCACCTCGGCCCACCATGCGGCCCGCCCGCGCCCTGCTGCGCCCGGTGCACGTGCGCCCGCCAATGGCGGCGCGCCACGTGGCACCGACAACCCTGCACCGCGCACGACGTGCGCCTGCCCCCGCGCGTACGGCCACCTGCCCCGCCGTACGGCCACCTGCCCCGGTCACCTGCTCCGCTCCCTGCGTGGACCGCGTGCACAACACCGCTCCAATAACCAGCCGCCACGTGTCCCTCCCCTGGTGCACGCCTCCCCCGCGCGCCTGCCCGCGGCCGCGCGCCTGCACACGGCCGCTCCGCCGCCTGCCCGGGCCCGCGCCGCCGCGCTCCGCCGCTGCCCGCCGCCGCCGGCGATGCCCGGCCGGCCGGAACAGTACCTTGCCGCCTCAAAAAACGTGTTTTTGCGTCCGGACTCCGAAAAATACAAGTAAATAGTCCGTTTTCACCGTTTTCACGCGCTGAACCCAAATGCGCTGTCTGATTTGCCAAAATCCAACTCCAAAATTTGTCGAAGGCATTCGGAAGGGCATTTTTAATCCAAATTCCGCACTGAGTCCAATTTTGATGCCCGATTCGCGCGAAACCACATCTAAACATCCGGCAGGGTCATCCGATTGCCCATGTGATCCAATTAAACTCCAAAAAACCATCACTTGTGTCCAAATGGATGCAGAAACACCGCCGACGCGCCACATAGGCCTCCAGAAGCTGCTGGTCACACTGTAGAAGCCCTGCAGAGATCCGGGTCACCACATCCTCCCCCACTAAAGGAAAGTTTCGTCCTCGAAACTAAAGCAACTCACAAGGAGTCTCAAAAACCCAGGGTAGGTACTCAACACCGCCGTCTCTAGCTCCCAAGTCACCGTCACTTCCCGGGTTTACTCCTCAGCAACAACACCAGTATGGCATGGCCCAATTGCATAATTCTCTCATCTCACGAGCCAGAATTCGCAACGAGCGTCCCTCGTACTACAAATACTCGCAGATCTCAAAGGAAACAAATCCATCACGGGCGAGGAATCCACAAGGCTAACACTCCTGAGCAGAGACGTGGAAGAACCATCAAGAGCTCCAACAAAAGGCTGGGGGAAAACGAAAGAACAACCAGTGTAGCACACACCAAAACCCCTCCCTGGTGCCAGCTCAACCAGGCGATCCGAAACACCCATACGGTCATCCAAAGAAAGGAAGCCCTAATCGGCTAGGGTCCTCGCTCCATCACTCTCGGATCATGACCATCCGCATAGACTGCTTTACTGCAGTCTACCGTCAAAAGGGACCCACAGGGACACAACCTCCAACCCGGTACACCATAATGGTCCCACACAGCGCCAGCTGTGGAATTCCAACTCAACCCCAGACAGCTTTCCTGCTCCAGGTATCCGCCAACACAGTGGCCCTAACGGGGTGATCCAGAATGCTCAAAAGTAAACCAACGGTAACTCCATCGCCACCATGGAAGGCATTGCTACAACTCGCAAGTCCATCACCCCGCACTAGCAATGCAAAAGTCGGCGCTGATATCAGTGTCATTATCCATTAGCCATGCTCTCCTGGCACTGCCGGGTCCAAGAAGCTCCTTACCTTGACCATAAATATTGATCTTGGCCAATTCCCAGATAGTATCCATATTGGCCGGATTTTCCACCGCCGCCCCTACGGCTAGCACAAAGTGACCCAAGAAAGTAAGCTTCAGAAGCTAAAACTTGTAGTCCAATAACACGGCATACAACTTCTTCCACCCAAGCGTTATAGCACATCCACAAGTGTTCCTCTTATTCCAGGTCACTCAGGGAGTAAATCATAATATCCTTAGGGAACACCACTCCCAATCTGTCCAAGTACAACTGGAGCACACCATTCCTCAAATCTCGAAAACAACAGGGCATTAATCATTCCATTTGGCCTCACTATGAGCTCATAATGCCCTACCGTGTCCCGAACGCCATCTGGCGAAACACTCAGCTGTATGATTCCAAAATCTGTACATGCATCAGTCAACAACTGTCGGAGTATAACTCCATCAAAAGGTCCTAAATAATACCTGGACCTGCCTGTGCTCAAACCACAAAAGAGCTCTCACAGTCGTGTATCAACAACGTGTCACGAGGTCAAACAGACCCTCGATCCATCAGATCCCTGTACCGGTGCCATCAACTCTCCCAGCTCTTACAGATAATATCCATGAGGTGCTATTGAGGTTGGCGCGGTTTCCAGAACCACGTCAATCGCAATCTCAATCTCCCTAACTGGCGGCATAATCATCGGCTCGAGTGGACTCACACCCGGGATTTCGCAGCAATAGAAATATCCTTTAGTCCCGGTGCCGCCAAAACTCCTCTCACACTATCGCTATAACCCGTGTGCTCGAACAGTCTCCCTATAACAAGCCTCCTTTAGTCTGCCTCGCAGAAGGTCACAGTCATCACTCTCCACACTTAATCATCCAATGGTACTGTGGCAACCAATCCCAAGCACTGGGTCAAAACACCGAACTGCCACCCATACCAATAGGTCTGCCGGTATCACTCATGGTCTCAACGGCACTGGACATGATCCACAAGCCTCCTTCAGATGCACAACATTGATAGTAACCTGTACCTTTAGTGCGCGTGGTATCAACTCTGCCTCTAGTCCATGCCGGAATGCAAAGTGCACCAACTCCGACTGCTGTGATGAAAACGCACCTGCGACAACCCGATCCACTACCGTGGCGCTCTCTAACCAGGCGTCACAATCTCATCCACTTAAAGCAAGCGGTTGTCGCTCAGTCTGCCAGAAAATATCCAAACCAATCACAAAGGGAGCACGACCTCTGTCTCTGCTCACGCTGAGGCGACAACTGTGGCCCTCAGCAGATAACATAACCATGCTACCGCTGCGCTACTCTGAGAAAGATGCTGATGCTGCCATCGGGGTCCACCCGATCTCCGACATCTCAGAAATCCATTATTGCAACCGTCATACGACAAGACACACATAATTCATGCAATTCCTTATACAATTATCCTTACTAAGCTCACCCCCCAATCACATATATTATACCCCAAACATGCATGTTATCAATCACAAAGGGTAACATTCCCTTGGGTAAGCTCTACATTAACCATCCACAAGGATATCCACCATCCAGGAAAGCAAAACGAAAATGCCTCTGCCGGCCGATCTGTCATCCATCACCTAGCGCCAAGCACCTCCATCCAGAACTCGCCTCTGGCGGCAGATCCCTATCCAAAGGAACAGCAGCGACACGCTCCATACATAATGCCTACACCATCGAGGCATCAATAATCCAGAACGGAGGGACCAACTAAACTGAAAGGTATCCTGGCGCAATCCACTCCCAGTCTCACATATCCTATGCGCCTCGTCCCTCGAACCCTGGAGCGCGTAGTTCAACAACTGCATAAATTCTCTAGCACAGGAAGGCTCTCAATTGATTACCCCATCACCACCCACCACGACTCTGCCTCCAAAGGCATCAACTCAATCTTACGAGTCGGGGTGGTTCATCTGCCAAATCTGGCTCACTCAATCAAACATGCCCCACAGCTCCTCTGCTGTCAACTATCTACCCTGCCTCGGTGCCTCGACACTAAATATTGGCACGGAGGGGCTACTCACTCCATCGGCGCCACAGAATTCATTGTCGCTGAGGATACCGCAACCTGGTGGTCTAGGAGGAAAGCACTGTCGGGCTACCCACTGCTCCGACAACTGTGTCACCAAAACTAGCTGCTCCCCAAATCGCTAATATGCCTCTAACAATCCTGTCATCTGGGTCCGGAGCTCTCTGACCTCAATCCGGGTATCCGGCCCAAAACCAACCGCTCAAGATCAACTGTCATGACAGGATGCACAAGGGTCCCAAACCCGGCGTCGGGGAGACACCGCTCGCCACGACGAAACCACAAATCAGCACCCAACAACGCTCGACCCAATCCAGCGAAAGTCTAGAGCATGTCACCCATTCCACAGCGTTATGTTGTCTGCAGCCAACATAACTACTTAGGAGAATAAACATGACAATCACTCATCCCGTCCCTTGAGAGAGGTGTAAAACTCAATCAGGACTCTCGCTACAAATCATGACTCTCACGAAGTCATCCTAGGGTCCAACCACAAGCCTAGGGTTTCTAAGTCCACCATGACCTACAACCTAGGCTCTGATACCACTCTAATCTGTCACGCCCCGGGGTCGAAATTGCGACCCGGGCTCGCCAACCGATCCGCCACCTATGCCAAACCCGCATAGGCGAAGCGTCCTACCTGCAAGAAAAATGCTACAGCTAAACAGATATCAGAGCTAAAAGATAAAACTGCTGTAAAATTAAAACCAATGATCTGTACAACTGGAACTAAAGGTACAAAGTCCATCTCCCATAAATGATAATCATACAATAACCTCAAATACAAAACTCTGGACTCAACAGGGAGGTAATCCTGAATAAATAAATGATACATCAGTGTACAGACTCTCAGTACAAGTCAGATCCTCACAACACATCAGTATCTCAAAGAGAAAATAAAAATACTAATCTACCGACTGTACTGAAGATCTCCTCTGAAAGGGGTACCGCTACTCTCCAAAGATAGGTAGGGATCTAGCTCGCGACTCCCTCGCCTCGAACAGCAACCGCAGAATCAGCAACACCCGCTAAGACTCTGCAAAACAAAGGAGAGAAGGGACAAAAAGGGGGGGAAACCCCCAACGGGTGTGAGAACTACATCAAAAAGGAGTTCTCAGTGGGTGTCGCCACCAGGCCCGACGATCTGCCCACCAAGTCCACAAGAGGCAAAAGATGACCAATGCAATACAACTGAAAGAAGAAGCTGGAGACACTCTACAGCTACCATGCCTCTATCTAAAAGCTCAAAATGGGAAACTCTGATAAGGATATGCAACACTCGCACACGTGGTGCTCAATCGACCCAATCGAGCTGACTGCCACATCGGGTCCAGTCAAACCTGCGCCCACCTACAACCACCTCCCGCTAACGGGCAGGAATTACGTAGGGCGTCCAAACGGACTAACTCGCTATCGAGTAGTGGCTCATGCAAGCTATAGTCAAAATCCATGCCGTCTCTCTCAGAACGGATAAACTCAAGATGCTCAAACTCTCACACAATGGTCAAAGAACTCACAACGACCACGGGACCACCGTCAAACCCCAAACGATTCCCAACAACACTAGCACTGGTCTACACATAGCCACTAGACTCCACTCGGTCCCCCTCCTCACATGAGAGGTATAAAACTCAATCAGGACTCTCGCTAAAAATCACGACTCTCACGAAGTCAACCAAGGGTCAAACCATAAGCCTAGGGTTTCTAAGTCCACCATGACCTACAACCTAGGCTCTGATACCACTCTAATCTGTCACGCCCCGGGGTCGAAACTGCGACCCGGGCCCGCCAACAGATCCGCCACATATGCCAAATCCGCATAGGCGAAGCGTCCAACCTGCAAGAAAAGTACTATAGCTAAACAGATATCAGAGCTGTAAATAAAAAATCTGCTGTATAACCAAAATCAATCACTGTACAACTGGAAATAAAACAACACTGTCCGCCTCCCAAAATAATAATAAAACAATATCCTCAAATACAAGCTCAGAACCCAACCGGGAGGTATCTCCAATAAATACATCAGTGTACAGTCTCTCAATACATAATATATCCTCACTACAACAGTCTCTCAAAAGAGGAAAACAAAACAGCTAAACTACTGAAGATCTCCTCTGTAGGGGTACCGCTACTCTCCAACGACGGGTAGGGATCTAGCTCGCGACTCCCTCGCCTCGATCAACAACCGCAGAATCAGCCACACCCTCTAAGACTCTACAAAACAAAGGAGAGGAAGGAAAAAAGGGGGGGAAAGGCCCCCAAAGGGTGTGAGAACTACACCAAAAAGGGAGTTCTCAGTGGGTACCACCGCCAGACCTGACGGTCTGCCCACTAAGTCCTCAAGAGACATAAACTAACCCAAGTCATAAGACTGAAATGAGTAAGCTGGAGACTCTCAACAGCTACCATGCCCCTATCTAAAGGCCAAAAGGGGAGAACCAAACAGTGGTATGCAACCACTAGCACACAAAGTGCACAATCGACCCAATCGAGCTGACTGCCACATCTGGTCCAGTCAAACCTGCGCCCACCTACAACCACCTCCCGCTGACGGGCAGGAATTACGTAGGGCGTCCAAACGGACTAACTCGCTATCGAGTAGTGGCTCATGCAGGCTATAGTCAAAATCCACGCTCTCTCTCAGAACGGATAGAATCATGATGCTCAACCTCTCACACAGCGGTCAAAGTACTCTCAACGACACGGGACCACCGTCAACCAAACGGCTCTCAATAATACTAGCACTGATCTAAACTCAACTACCAGTCTGCACTCGGCCCCCAGACACGAGTGTAACAATAAAAGTACTTGACCGAAATAAACCCAATCGAATGAACCGGTATAAAACCCGGTACTGCCTGCTCTGTCATCACTCACAACTCACCAACTCTGTCATCACTCACAACTCACCAACTCTGTCATCACTCACAACTCACCAACTGACCGGCCCGTCACGGTCAAAAGCCTACTCCGGAGTGGCACTCGAGGGGAGCGACCCACACGAGTAAAGTATCTCTGTAATCAATGTCTCACAAGTATCTCTATATAGCAGGACTGGATCACGACTCTGATCAAAGTGGGAAAACTCATCCACTAAAGGAAAGGCCCGATCTCAATCGGATGCAACTAAACGATAAGTGGGAAACTCCATCCACAAGAGAAAACTGATACCCAAATCTGGTGCATAGATAAGCATCCGGTCAACCGCCCAATATCTGCGGTTGCCGCAAAGCCCCACAACTAATCCAACCTGTCCCAAACACGAAGTCCCGACTACACTACCCAGACCCCTGCTCGAACCCGAGCAACACTGACCACCTGACTAACAAGAAGGAGAAAGGAAAAGCATGGTTTCTCCTAAGTCAAGTTCCAATAAGTAGTGCAGCAGTAAAAGATGGCCTAACTACAAGTCCAATCAAGCATGCTTTTGTCCTTGTAAACAATAAAAGAGAGTAAAACATATGGTAGCAAAGCATACTACAATATTCTCACTATGATATACCAATCTCGCATAAATAGGCCACTGAATAAACATGTATGATCTCTATATCATCTAGTGTGGGATAAATATAATCTGTCTATCGCATGCTAAGTCTCTAGTTCAACAAGCATGTTCAATTATCAGGGAAACATCAATCCACATGATCTAGGCCGTTTCCATGCTTACCTCTTGCTCATATCGGTTGCACATTAAATTAGGCATGCTATCAATCATAG
Source organism: Tillandsia leiboldiana (assembly GCA_029204045.2). Taxonomy (NCBI): domain Eukaryota; kingdom Viridiplantae; phylum Streptophyta; class Magnoliopsida; order Poales; family Bromeliaceae; genus Tillandsia; species Tillandsia leiboldiana. Next base: position 38,762,983 of record CM055062.1, on the reverse strand, counting down.
AGGGTGACATTCCCATAGGTAAGCTCATCTTAACCATACATGAACATCCACTATTACACCTCCCATAAGGCATAACATGCATATAAACTCTGTTATTCCCTCTAACAGTTGCAAGTACTAGTTTACCCACCTGAAGCGCTTAAACCAAGGCAAACCTGAAGTCGGTGAAGTGGGTAGACGCTCACAGTCCAAAATCTACCAAAATTACACTCTCGGTACATGTCGCGCAAGCCTTGGCTCCAAACAACTGAAAACACCCCTGAGTACAACAATTAAGGTCCAACATTACACTTTTATTCCAAAAATAATCCACATACACAACATCAGAAAATAGTCCCGAAGACGTGCAGTTTTCACCTGCAGAAAGTGCCCAGAAAAATCCAATAAAAATATCACAGCAATCCTCGCATCGATACCTTCGAAACGAGTACCTGCACGTCCAATTCCAAGCCCCGTAGGCCGAGTTACAAATTCCACAGTACAGGTGCGCAAAACCACACAGCAACATAACTGTAATTCCATTTACAGACAAGGGGAAGAACATATACCTTCGGGAAAAACTCAGAAAAATCCAAGAAAAATACTGTGATATTCCTTGCGTCGAGTAGATGAAAAAAGTGTATAAGCACGTCGCCATACGATGCCCGGTTGCGGAGATAACGCCGAAAGACCACGCCGCTGTCCAAATCTCCATCACAGAAATGGGGTCACAGTAAGCTCGAACAAACACCCCGAAAAGCGCAAATGAGGGAAAACCGAAAATACCTAGATCGTAGATCTGTCCGTCGCGGATCCAGCAGCAAAGAAATCGCTCGAAAAGGTGGTCGGAGTAGGCCGGGGGAGCTCGTGCACCGAAACGCGACGAAGGGGAACCCAAATGGACGAGCGTCGCGCCGCGCCGTAAAAAAAGAAACCTCGATAAGCGTGCCACCAAAAATCTCAAAACTTTGCAGATGGATGCAGCATAGCTCGGGGATCATCTTTGCTGAAGGCGCCATGGCAAAAGGAGGCTCGGAAATGGCGGAAAAAGGGGAAAGAAGGAAGCTCGGATCGCTTTTATAGGCTGCAGAAACAAATCGAAAAATACTGAATATGTCCCAATTTCCGGGCGCAGGGAACTTTCGGGCGCGCACTGTAGCAGCCCGAAACTCCCCTGGGCCTCCACGTCGCCCGCCAAACAGGCGACAACGATCCAGACCAACCACCGCACGACACGTGGCTCGCTGCACAGCCGACACGTGGCACGCACCCAGTCAACATGTCGCTGCCACGCCCACGTGCGCGCTGTCAGTGCCGCCTGCGCCCCCCTGCCAGGCACGCGCCCCGAGGCCACCCACACACACTCCGTGAATCGGGTCCACTGCACCGACAAATCATAAACCGCCACGTGTCCACCCCGGTCCACCGTACACCACAAGCCTGCTCCGTGCTCCCAGACCACAACACCGACCAGTCGTTTCCCTCCACGTGTCCCATCCTCCGGTGCACGCCAGCCCCGTGGACCGCGCACCTGCCCGCACCCCTGTGCGCCTGCCCGCGGCCAGGCGCCGCCTGCCCGAGCCTGCGCCGTCGTCCTCCGCTGCTGCCCGCCGCCGCCGGCCGTCGCCGGAAACACTGTTCCGGCCATGAACAGTAATTTTACTGTAGCAACCTTCGAAAAATGCATGTAAATAGCCCATTTTGACCGTTTTCGCGCGCTAAGTCCAAATCCGGTGTCCGATTTGCCAAATTCCAACTCTAAAAATTGCCGAAGGCATCCGGAAAGGTGTTCCTTGGTCTAAACTTCGCGCTAAGTCCATTTTTAATATCCATTGCGCGCGAAACCACTTCTAAACTTCCGACGGGGTCATCAGACTACTCTCGTGATCCATTTAACACACATAGTCCATCCTTAATGTCCAATTGGTGCACAAATCCCACCAACACGCCACATAGGCCTCCAGAAGCTGTAGATGCAACAGTAGTCTAATGGTGAAATTTCGGGTCTTCACATGCCAGGTGGGCAGTTTCCCTGAGGTCTTGTAGACCAATATGGTGGCTTATGATTGGGTTATTTGTTATTTCAGTTATTGATGCATAGTGCCTGTTCAGCATGCTTTCCTATTTTGATTATTCAGTTCCTGCCAGTATATATTTCAGTATACTCCTGTTGAGATCAATATATGCTTTACTGATTGATTGATTATCCGCTTCTTAACCATGCTTACCTAACATGTTGATTTTTACTATCCTCTAGTATTGTATGCCAGTAGGTACGATCTGTTATTTCTCGGCTCGTCGTGCCCACTGGGATACACTGTCGATGTATCTCACACCCCCTGGGTGACCATTTTTCAGGTTGATCGAGTGCTGGGATGTCGGGACGTGTTGGTGAGGTTCCGTGTTAGCAATCGACCAATGGCAGCCGATACTTTTAAATATTCCGCAGATTTTGTAAAAGAGTTGTAATCATAACTTGTTGTAATTTAATTGTTTAGTTACGTAGTTTAGTTACTCTGATGTTGTTGTAAAAGCTTAGCCATGCATATATAGAAAAGGCTCAATTCCAAGGTGGATTGGGACTCTTCTATATATGTGGCGGTCTGTCATGCCTGGGCTTGGTTTTTAAAACTCTGATATAAAAAAAAAAAAAAAAAAAAAAATTTAGACGCTTTTTTTCGAACTCGGGGCGTGACATCTGGTGCACGCCGGCCCGTGGACCGCGCGCGTGCCCGCGCGCCTCCACGCTGCCCACGTTGCTGCCCGCGACGCTGCGCCGCCTTGCTCCGCCGCTGCCCGCCGTGCGCCGCCGCTGCCCGCCGGCCGCCGGAACAGTACCCAAGCCTCGAAAAACGCGATTTTGCATCCGGACTCCGAAAAATACAAGTAAATAGTCCATTTCTACCGTTTTCGCGCGCTGAATCCAAATCCGCCATCCGTTTTTCCAAATTCCACTTCTAAAAATTGCCGAAGGCATCCGAAAAGGTGTTTTTAATCCAAATTTCGCGCTGAGTCCATTTTTAAAATCTGTTTCATGCGAAACCCCCTCTAAACATCCGACGGGATCATCCGATTACCCTCGTGATCCATTTCAATCCCTGAGTCCAACACTTGTGTCCAATTTGTGCACAAACACCTCCAATACACCGTACAGGCCCCCATAAGCTGCCAAAGACACTGCAGAAGCTCTGCTGATCCAACAGTAATCCTCTTGCGGCAATTCGGATCCTCACACGGGACACGTGGCGCATTGTGGATGATTCAGGCACGCACAGTAATGGGCCGGGTCGGATTCGGGCGCCCGATTCTTGCGCCCGAATCCAGATCCCTCCCTTTGGTGGACTTGGGCTCTAAATAGCCCATTTGGGTTCGGTTTTGGGCTTTTCTTTCGGGTTTTCTCAGCCCATTTTCGACAGGGGAGTTCCACCTCGAGTCTTCTTCGACTTTTGAGATCTCGGAGATTTTTGGGAGTTGTGCCATCTGCTTTCTTCATGACATCGAGAGCTTTGACGCGCCTTGGATACCAAGTTTTTTCGTCGACGCTTCTTCCGCGAGCTCCCCAGGACTGATGGGAGGGTGTTTTTGGTCGATTTTCACAACATCAATTTCATGAGAGGTAGATCTTCATTTTCCGTGTTTACCGCTCCTCTCAGTTTTTGGTTTTTATTGGGGTATTCGGAGCATTTTTGAACCCCTTTCTTGCTGCTGGTTTTCCTGGACCCCCCGAGCTTGTTCGCTTTTTATCTCCGCGCTCGGTTATCGGATTTCGGCTGTGAGGACTCGATCGATATCTACGCTTCACGAGGATCACAGCCATATTTTTATTGAAATTTTTGGAGATCATCTCGTAGGTGATATTTTGGCTTCTTTCAGACTGATCTTTCCACATATTTGTGATCGTGGGGATTTTTGCTTACTGCGATGTTTGGACTGTATCTTTGTGCCCAGGAGGAGTTTTCAGGTGTTTTTGGACTCGTTGGAATCGTGAGAACCTGAGGATTATCCATGTTCAGTTTGGACCTTGGATCGACATGCACTTTCTGGTGGGTTGCTTCGTCTCCAAAATCGGTGGACGGTTCTCTAATTCTATTGAATAGAATTGCATGCATGATTATGAGGGAGTTAGGAAGCATGTTAGAGTGAGAGATGATACTTTCTTGTGTTGTTATTGAGTTCATGTCGACTAATGCTTCCTAGTTGTATTAACAAATGTTATTATTAGAACTTGACCTAGCACCCTGTCATATGATGTATGTTCAACCAGACTAGTAGAAAACTCTCACTTGGGCTAGGTTTACTTATGCTTTAGACATCCACACTTTACATTCTATCCCTGGACATAGTGTTTTCCTCGCCCAGGTAGTGGGCTGAGTGGTCGGGATTTCTCTTAGTGTAGGATGCATGTTACACTCGTGCTTGGGGGCAGAGTGGAGTCTGGTAGATGTAGCTAGTCTTGTACCAGTGGCGGGAGCCATTTGGGTAAACGGTGGTCCCGAGTTATCAAGTTCTTCGATTTATTTGTCGCCACTGTGTTCGTGGCAGTGGTGTACCGGTGATAGCAGGACCTTGAACCCAGAATCTTTTTGGATGCACATGATTTTAGTCAACTAATATTTTTCTTCCAAACATCGAAGGGTCGCCGGAGTCTGTTCTTGTCTGACTGGGCGAAGGCATTAGCCCTTCGGGGTTTGGGAATAAAACTTGTTTTCTAACTGATTTTCCTAAAAAGAGCTAAAAATCATGAAAATGGGTTTTCTCAAATCAAGATGGTTTTATAAAAAGAAAAAGGAACTACTTTTAGTCCTCACCCCGAGGGGGTTCGAGTGAAAATGATTTTTAGTAAGAAATGTCACATTTTCTGTCACGCCCCGGAGGTTCTAAAAGGGCGGAAAACGTATCCATTTTTTTTTTCTTAAATGAACCTCGCCTCCGGTGCGCACCAGACCCGCCACATATACAAATACACTCCCCAAACTGGCTGAGCCTCATTTGTATATGCACGGCGTTCTGAGCACGACAAATACTTTAACCATGCAAACAATGAACGACAACGAGGAGAGATTACTCTTAACCATACAATCACATTTATCATATTCAGACTATAGCATAAACCCATAGGTTTGAAAGTCGGTGCCCACTCGACACCCGATTTTACAAAACATTTTCGTAAACTCTTTTAAGCGGCCACCATACTTGAAAGGATAAATCCACGGGTTTTGAAATCAGTGCCCACACGACACTTGGTTTGAAAATGCTTTTGAAACCATGTTTGAGTTTGAAAACGAGCCGCATTCATACATCTCAACATTCACAGATATAAGAAGATAATCCTACACTAAGTCCTCCATCCAACATCCACAAGAAACCACACAAGTAAATCACAGTTAAACTAACCAAACATTTAGAGAAATAACCATAAGTTGTAAAGTTTACTAGCCACAAGGGCTAGGGTCCTCTAACCGATGCCTCACCGTCGTCCCGGTTCCCACCCCTGCTCGGACCTGTCACAGCGTGGGTAGTTAGTGACTGATAAAGTAGTTATAAACAGTAAATGCAATAACGAAAAAGACAAACCGATACATCGGAGCATTTACTTCCCCCTCATGTACCACTAAATCCCTGTCACAAAACAAGCTGGGCACCTATCCCAGAATTTAAAAACAAGCTGGGCTCCAACCCCAGAATTTAAAATATATATTGGGCCCCAACCCCAGATACCGTGCTCACTTTCTTGGTGCCTCCAACCCCACCACTGCCCAAGTAGCAGTTTGCCTCTCTGTGAGGGTCCCCATCATCGCTAGTCGTGGGGTACACGGGTAAACCTTACCATCTTTCCGAAAAAATACACCCTGTGCGGTGGCCAAACCGCCGGTGTGCGTGTAAGAAATATGAGCATATAAACGATATTGCGACCTCAGCCGCCTCAGTTAGAATAATAGAATGATACTGCGACCTCAGCCGCCTCAGTTAGAACCATAAAATGATACTGCGACCTCAACCGCCTCAGTTAGAACAGTAAACGGGATTTACATGCAATGGGGTTAGACAGTTTATCAAAATATCTACTTTATCATGTGAAATACACGGGAACGACATTACACCGAAAAATAACCAAAGGTACCCACCTCAAATGTGCTGACCGGAACACCTGAGACCGAAACAACGCTCACAATCGGCACTCGGACCTAAAAATAGTCCCCAAAGAACCGCGGTCAGATCGGAAATATAACAGTAGATAAACTGAGTCCAAAAACCCAAAAACATTACTAACAACTCGACACGGCGACGGCGACAACGTGCGACGGCGACAACGTGCGACGGCGACGCGGCCACCCCCGCGTCGTTACGAGCCATGCGGCTGCGCGGGCACCGGCCCCGCGCGGCGCACGCCGCGGCCTCGCGGGCACCAGCCCTGCGCGGCACCAAGTGCGGTCGCGCGGGCGCTAGCCCCGTGCGGTGCATGCCGCGGCCGCGCGGGCACCAGCCCCGCGCGGCACCAAGTGCGGCCGCGCGGGCGCTAGCTGTGGTGACCCGTATCTCTGCAGGGCTTCTACAGTGTGACCAGTAGCTTCTAGAGGCCTATGTGGCGTGTCGGCAGTGTTGGTGCACCAAATGGAAATAAGTGATGGACTCAGGGCTTAAAATGGATCACGTGGGTAATCGGAGGCCCCCGTCGATTGTTTAGAAGTGGTTTTGCGCGAATCGGACATCAGAATTGGACTTAGTGCGAAATTTGGATTAAAAACACCTTTTCGGATGCCTTCGGCAATTTTTAGAAAAGGATTTTGGCAAAACGGACAACGGATTTGGATTCAGCGCGCGAAAACGGTGAAAATGGACTATTTACTTGAATTTTTCGAAGCCCGGATGACTTGGCATGATTTTCGAGGCAGCAGGGTACTGTTCCGGCCGGCCGGGCATCGCCGGCGGCGGCGGGCAGCGGCGGAGCGCGGCGGAGCAGGCGCGGGCAGACGCGCGGGCGCGCGCGGTGCAGCGGAGGAGCGTGCCATGTGGCGTTTCCTGATTGGCTTGGCGTGGACACGTGGCATCGTGTGATTGGCTGGTGCACGAGAGCGGTTCACGGAGCAGGGAGGCAGAAACCTCTGGCGGCGTGCGCGACGGTGACGGCGGCGGCGCGGGTGCGCGCACGTGGGCGCGCCGACCGAGGAGCCGACGCGGGCGGGTGTTGCGCGGGGTGCCGCCACGTGTCGGCAGGTGGTTGGGCGCGGTGGCTGTTGCCTGTTCGGGGGACACGTGGTGCTTCTGGGTGGATTCGGGCGCTGACAGTTTGGGGTACATTCTGGGTTACTGTAGCAACCCGAAGATTTCGAGCGCCTGAAACTTGGGACATGGATGGAATTTTCTGATTTGTTCAGTTTGACTATAAAAGGCCCTCTTGGCAGCGCGTTTGGGCCTTCTTCCCGGGCTCCTCTCCCTGTGTGACCTTTAGCAAACTTGTTCATCATCTTGTGGAGCATCTCGTGAAGAACTTTCAGAATTTTTGGAGGCCTCGACATCCGCGCTTTCTGCGACGCGGCGCACTGCGACGTTTCTTGGATTTTGGCTTCTACCGTCGTATTTCAGTGCGCGAGACCCCCTGAGCTACCCCGATGGACTTTTGAGCTGATTTTTTCAGAAGCGTGTTCACGAGAGGTACGCCTTCGATTTTTGTGTTGAACACTTCATCTCATTTTGGGTTTATGGCACGGTTCCCGAGGCAAACTTTGACCCCTTTTACTGCTGTGAGATTTTGGACAGCGGTGGAGTATTCTTGGGATTTCTCGGTCTACGAGCGTCGGAATGAGGCGTTTAAGTACTCGATTGACATCTAGTCTTCGAGAGAAACACACTCGTATTTTTATTGGATTTTTCTGAGGAATTTTTGAAGGTGATATTTATATTTTTTGCGGACTGATTTCCTACAGGATTTTGTTGTTGGATATTTGACATACCCGCGTTGTTGTATTTATATCTTGGCCTACAGGTGTCGGAACGGGGCGTATAAGTACTCGATTTGGGGATACTCATCGCGAGGATCGCAACCGTGATTTTTCTGGGATTTTTGGAGGACTGTACGTAGGTGAAATTTCCCCTCTTCTCTGCTGGTTGTGAAAACAGCATATGCTGTTTGGTTATTTTGGGGTATGATTAGTGAGTTGTGTTGTGATGTTGGTTGTTGTTGTGTTGCATTGTGGGGTATTTGACTGTTGTATGTGGTTGCGAGGTTGGTTGGAGCAGAGATTTGTGCGACGGAGTACCGAGAGTGCAGTTTCAGTGGATTTTGAGTTAGCGTGTGACTACACACTTCACCGACTTCGGCTTTGCCTGCAGAAAGCACTTCAGGTGGGTTGCTTCATCTCCAGAACCGGTGGACGGTTCTCTAATTCCGTATGTTAGAATGCATGCATGTTTAGGGTATACTATTTGTGACTAAGGGGTAAGCTTAGGAATGATGATTGTATAAGGGAATTGCAAGATTAATATTCATGTTAAATATTATTGGGGACTTGCGGGATTTGGATATTCAGGAGGATGAATAGTAAAAGCTTACCTAAAGGGATTTACCCTATGTGATTATTAGCATGCATGTTTAATTGTACTATATTGAGCATCGAGATGGAAGCTTGAGAAATGGCCTAGATCATGCAGATTGATATATTATAGTAGTGATCTTTTAGCATGCCATGTTGCATATAGTCTTTTATGATATGATTACTCGATGGAGTAGGAGGCTATATCTATGTGCGGGTATCATTCTGATGATTTTGATGGACCATGGATTATTGACGGGTGTTGTAGATTGGTGGATTTGGCACGTGGAGCTAATATTTGCTATATTACCTGTTATCTTTCTTGAGGACATTTGCATGCTTGTATGGACATCTAGTTAGGCCACCTTTTACTGCTACACTGCTTATTGGAACTTGACTTAGGAGAAACCATGTTATCATTTTCTCCTTCTTTGTTAGTCAGGCGGTCTGTGTTGCTCGGGTGCGAGCAGGGGTCTGGGGTAGTGTAGCCGGGACATTGGTGTCAGGGACGGGTTGTGCTAGATTGCGGTTGGCAGGGTTTTGTGGTGACCGCGGACTTTGGGCGGTTGACCGGAGGTCGGTTATAGGACTTGATTATAGATGGCAGGGTATTGCGGCAACCGCGGATATTGGGCGGTTGACCGGATATTTACTTATGCATCAGATTGGGTATCAGGTTTCTCTAGTGGACGGAGTTTCCCACTTTTGAGTACTATTGCCTCTGTATGAGGACCGGGGTTTTCTTCAGTGGATGGATTTTCCCACTTTGATCAGAGTCTTGATCCAGTCCTGCTATTTTATGATACTTATGTTACCGATTACTGAGATACTTTACTCGTGTGGGTCGGTCCCCTCGAGTGCCACTCCGGAGTGTGCGTCAGACAGGTTTTGAGTCCTAGAGACTCCTTTTGCATCGGTGTTATGCGTAGGCTGGCATACCCGATGCGGCAGGCAGAGCAGACAGTGCCAGTTTTACTGGTCCATCGATTGGGTCTATTCAGGCGGATACTCTTACTATTGCACTCGTGCCTGGGGGCCGAGTGGAGGCTGGCAGTTGTGTTTAGACCGGTACTAGTGTTGTTGGGAGTCGTTTGGGGTGACGGTGGTCCCGGGTGGTTGTGAGTACATTGACCGTGGTGTGAGAGGCTTGTAGATCTTGAGTCTTTTCGTTCTGAGAGGGAGCGTGGATTTTGACTATAGCCTGCAGGTGTCGCTGTTTGTTAGCGAGTTAGTCCGATGGGACACCCTACGTTGATATACTAGGGAAGGCACAGGCTTGACTGGACCCGGTGTGGCAGCCAGCTCGATTGGGTCGATTGAGCACCTCATGTGCGAGTGTTGCATATCTTTATCAGAGTTTTTCCCTTTTGAGCATTTAGATAGAGGCATGGTAGCTGTTGAGAGTCTCCAGCTTTCTTGTACAGTTTTTACTGCATTGGTTATCTTATGCCTCTAGTGGACTTAGTGGGCAGATCGTCGGGCCTGGCGGTGGTACCCACTGAGAACTCCCTTTTGGTGTAGTTCTCACACCCATTGGGGGTTTTCCCCCTCTCTTTCTTTTCTCTCCTTTGTTTTTCAGAGTCTTAGCGGGTATTGCTGATTCTGCGGTTGTTGATCGAGGCGAGGGAGTCGCGAGCTAGATCCCTACTCGTCGTGGGAGAGTAGCGGTACCCCTTCAGAGGAGATCTTCATTAGATTAGTTATTTTATTTCCTCTTTTGAGAGATTCATGTAGTGAGGATATCTTGTATTGAGAGCCTGTACACTGATGTATTTATTTCAGGATTTCCTCCCTGTTGAGTTCTGAGTTTTTGTACTTGAGGATTTTGTATGATTATCATTTATGGGAGATGGATATTGTATCATTATTCAGTTGTACAGATGGTTGGTTTCAGTTTTTCAGCACTATTATTTTATAGCTCTGATATCTGTTTAGCTGTAGCCCTTTCTTGCAGGTAGGACGCTTCGCCTATGTGGGGTTTTGCATAGGCGGCGGATCTGTTGGCGAGCCCGGGTCGCAGTTTCGACTCCGGGGCGTGATACCAGCCCCGCGCGGTGCATGCCGCAGCCGCGCGGGCACCGGCCCCGCGCGACGTATGCCGCGGCCGCGCGAGCGCCAGCCCCGCGCGGCACATGCCCCGGCGGCGCGGGCACTAGCCCCGCGCGGCACCAACCGCTGCCGCGCGGGCGCTAGCCCCGCGTGGCGCATGCCGCGGCCGCGCGGGCGCCGGCCCCGCGTGCCGCGGCCGCGAGGTACGTGCATCATTTTGCATGCAGGTTTGGATAACGTGCACTATTTTGCGTGCAGACTTTGATGATGTGCACCGTTTTGCATGTAGACTCGAAAGGCATGCACCGTTTTGCGTGCAACCTCAAGGGAAGACGTGCATCGTTTTGCGTGCAACCTTGAAGAGGCGAGAAAATCGCGGAGATACCAATTGCAAGTGTCTACAAGCAATTGGGGGCAACACAAGGTGGGGGATTCTGCCGAAAATGGGTGACCTCTCCCCTTGTTCCTCTGCTTTTGATTTTAGAAGCATTATAGTAGCATGTTAGAGGCGTTAGAGAATCATGATAAATGTGCATGTGTAAATTGACTTAGAGAAAAGTGAATTTTTCTAATTGTCAAAAATAGGAGATAAATTTGCATGTGTAGATGAATACAGATGAAAAGTGCAACTTTGGGTTGCCAAAAAGGAGATGATAAATTTGCATGTCTAAAAGGACTTAGGAGAAAAATGCAATTCTTGATTTATCTAAATAGATGATAACTGCATGCGTAAAAGTGATAGATTATTTATGATTGTGATCATGTTAGGGTATAACCCTAGGAATCATGTGAGACATAAGGGAAAAGAGTATGTTGGTAGTAAAACTAGGAGAAAACCTAGTTTAGGGGTTTAATGAATGACATCAAACTTAGGAGCTTATCCTAGGATTGAACGAGTGGCATTATCTTAGGGGATAACCTAAGGACATTGGATAGAGTGATTAACAAAGAGTCAGTGAACTCTAGGGTAAGCGTGACATGGAACTTAGGTAAAGGAAACCTAAGGTGAACTAGTGGAGTTAAACTCTCAAACAGGAAATTAGAGTCAGTGTAACTCTAAGTTAAAAGTGGAACATGAAAATAGAGTTAATGTAACTCCAGGTTCAGCATGGTATCAGGGAAAGGGTATGTGATCCCAAGGTTAAAGAGTTAAACAAATATAACCCTAGAGTGGGTCATAGGATGTCAGGGCAAATGGACAATCACTTTAACTTCAACTTGAGTTAAATAAATAAAAGAGAAATATTTAAGAGTCCAAGAGACTCTTTAGTTACCCATGTGGCAAGACCTAGGGTAAGGGATGAATTAATGAAAAAGATAAAGCTTAAGAGAAAGCCAAAGTGGCTTAATAAGCAAGATAAGTAAAAGGCTTAAAAGAAAGAGAACAGAAAGAGAATACAAATGGCGCATTCGATATGAGACTCGTCAGTTTGGGAGCAGGACTCCTCGGGCAGTGACCCGTTGGACGAGATACTTTTGGAAAGCTAAAGGAAAAGGGTGAAAGAGATTGCCAGTGGCGATATGAGCTGAAGGCTCGAATGAGAAAGAAAAGAAAAGTAAGTGCTTAAGAGTAAAGACAAAGGCAAATGCATAAAGTGCGAAGAGGCTATGTGCCAAGAGAAAAGAAAATAAAAGAAAAGAAAAGATAATAAAACGGGCGTGCCTTTGAGGGTGAAATGTGGTCCAGTGGGATGTAAAGGGCATGCCCTCTCCCCGGGCGCTCCTGTTGGACGTAAAGGGCAGTGTACCTCTCCAAGGTGGCGACCCGAAGGACACATTTACCTCGTTGGGGCGGGGTAGTACCTGCGCATGCTATCGACAAGCTTAGAGATTCTCGTCTTGCGGTAGCATGACTATCGGGCTGATGCCCTTTGGGCAAGAATCTCCGAGGGTTTAGCAACTTGAATTAAAACACAAGAATATAAAAGAATAAAGAGAAATAGAGTGGCCAAGGTGGTCGAGTTAGTTTAACCCTTTATACAGCGGCATAGTGGCCAAGTTTGTGGATAGTAGCCTGGTATGGCTGGACAGAGTAGTGTTGGGACGATAAGTATACACAGATAGTGTAGTGATATATAATATGCATATCAGCATTTTAATATTGAGGTTTATAGTTTTCCTAGCATTCTATTATTATTGCTTCCATTGGACCAAGTGGTGTAGGATATTCTTTTTCGGTGGTTGAACCCACTGGGAACTTTAAGTAGTTCTCACACCCTCGGGTGACCATTTTTCCAGGTCCGGATACAGCGGTCGAGACAGACGACAGGGGTAAGGGTCCAGCAGCATAGAGGCCTAGAGGGTCTAGCATATGTACCTTTTTATATTTTGAGTGAACTATGTATGGTGAGGAAATGATGTAAAAGAATTGTAATATTATTCAGTGGCAAGTTGTGAGATGGAAATGTAATAAAGTTATTTATAGTTCACTCATATCCTGCTTTCATTTACAGTTCTAAACTTATTGTTGATTGAATGAAAGTTTTAAATTAGTAGTGATTTTAGTACTCTGATATTGAGCTTCCGCATACACTTGATGTATTGTTTTGGATGTTACCGTTCCTTTCGGGTAGTGAGAGGTCATACCCGATTGGCGGGTCTGTTGGCGTGCCCGAACTATACAAATTGGCGGTCTCGGGGCGTGACACTTTCTATGTGGGATTAGTGTACTATGGTGGTGATATTGTATCAGGTAATGTTAGCACATGGCCTTTCATGTGTAGTCGGTTAATTGTTGTGACAATATGATCTATCCTATGTGGGACTAGTACACTATGATGATTTATTATGGACATGTGTAGTTGGTTAGAGATCATGACCCATTGATCTATTCCTATGTGAGATTACTACTTGATACCCTTGCGTTATTCTTCATGAGAACATTTGCATGCCTGTATGGGCATCTAGATAGGCCATCTTTTATCGCTACACTATCATATTGGGACTTGACTTAGAAGAAACCATGTTCGCTCTTTTTCTCCTTCTTATTCAGTTATATGTTACATGTTGTTCGGGTTCGAGCTGGGGTTCGGGATAGTGTAGTCGAGACCTTTGAGTCTGAGACAGGTTGTACTTGAGTGTGGATTATGGGGTACTATGGTAACCGCGGACATTAGGCGGTTGACCTGATATTGATTATTTTACCAGATTGTGGACTTGTGGGGTGCTGCGGCAATCACGGATATTAGGCGGTTGACCGGATGTTTACTTTTGCATCAGATTGGGGATCGGGTTTCTTCAGTGGATGGATTTTCCCACTTTGATCATAGTCGTGATCCAGTCCTGCTATATTGAGACACTGTGACATGGTTACTTTACTCGTGTGGGTCGCTCCCCTCGAGTGCCACTCCGGATGTAGGCTTATGACCGAGCCATGTGTGCTGGTCTGTTGGTTATATTGGGATTCGAGCCATGTGTGCCGATTCCGCTACTGGGTTCTTGAGTTCGACGACAGAGCAAGCAGTACCGGGTTCTATACCGGTCCATCTGATTGGGTTTGGTTGGCAAATACTGTTTACTGATGCATGCATACAGTGAGTTTATTCGAGATTGCATTAGAGGCATAGTAGTGGTAGTTTTCCTTATCAGCAGTCTATTTAGCTTACCACTTCTTTTTTCCTTTTGCCTCTGGTACACTTAGTGGGTATGTCGGAGTTATGAGGATTTACCCACTGAAGACTATTGGTTTACTAGTAGTTCTCACACCCGTTGGGGGTTCTCCCCCTCCCTTTTTTTTCCTTTCCTCCTTTTTGTTTTGCAGAGTCTTTTGCGGGAGTTGCTGGTTCTTCGGCCTTTGTTCGAGGCGAGGGAGTCGCGAGCTAGACCCCCCCCCCCCCCCCCCCCCACCTATCACTGGAGTGTAGCTGTATCACCTGGTTGGAGATTTTTAGTACCGTCATAACTAGCGGTGTCACCACTGGAACTGCTGTGGGTAATGCCCTCTGCTCTAGCAATTGAGCCATCCTCTCTAAAGTCTCCCCTTGCTATCGAACCTGTGCCTGCAGCTCCTGTATCTCACTCTGCTCAGCCTGTCCAGTCCCCTGCTGCTCAGGCTCCACAGTCGATGCAGGGTGTGCCCTCGTCGGAATCCGGCACCTCGGAGGCATCGCGATCCACCGCAACAAACTAGAACGTCAGAACAACTCAAAACTCGACCCAATCCAGCGAAAGTCTGAGACATCACCCCATTTCTGTAGCCTTATGTTGTCTGCAGCCAACATAATTGCCCAACAGAAGGAAGGTATGTCAAAATTTCTCTCTCTACATCTCCAGAGAGTTAATAACTCAATCATTGACTTTCGCACAAATCATGTCTCTCACATCGATCATCCTAAGGTCAGCCAAAAGCCTCGAGTTTTCTGAGTCCCAAAATGACCTATTCCCTAAGCTCTGATACCAACTTAATCTGTCACGCCCCGGGTGTAAACCAGAACCCGAGTACGACAACAGATCCGCCGTACATGCAGTATTTCCCACATATACGAGGCGATACAATAACTCAAGCAACTAGGTAGAGTGTTCAAGTGAAAGTATAGCCACAAAAAGTGGTACAGAGCGAGAAATAAACATAGACTACTGTATAAAAAAATAAACCACACACCACAACAACACCACCATGTACAAAACATTTTCCAACAGTGAACAAGTTTCCATCAAAGAACTACCAAATCTAGCTCCACAATAACACAGATACAACTCAACTGAAATAAAACTATATACATACATCCCACATAACTCTCTAAAACATAAATTATACAACTCCACCATCACTACTACATAAAACCACTCCAAAACCCAACTACAAAGTACTAACAACTAATGCCACGCCCCGAGTGTAAACCAGAACCCGGGCTCGTCAACAAATCTGCCGTGCACACAAAATTTTTTATGTACACGAAGCGTCGGTAACCTGCTCAGATATATGATATATAATAAAAGAGCATAAAATACAGAGTTGAACTAAAACTACAACATCTCAGACTGAAACTGGAAATAAAATAACTGTAATAAGTACAATAAACTCCCAGCTCACCAAAATGATACATCCAGCTGGCCCAAGCCAGACCTAAAATAAAAAGGAAAAGTACAACAGTCTGAGTGGAGGGTACAACATCAGTCTAACCAGTCTCTCAGCCTCCCAGGAGATCTATCTACTCAGCGATCCCCTTACCTCGATCAGCCGCCGATGGCCCAGTAGCTTCCGCAGAAGACTTTGCAAAACAAAGAAAAGAAAGAGAGGAAAACAACAATGGGGGTGAGAACAACTAGTAAGCTAGTAGCCTCCTCCTGTGGGTAAAGCCTCAAACTCCGACGTACCCACTAAGTCTATCAGAGGCAAAAAGGAAAAGGAAAGTGGTAAGCTATAAGACTACTGGTAAAGAAACTACCAATACTATGCCTCTAAATGCACTACCGACTAAAATGACCATATGCATGCATCAGTAAACGATATCTGTCCAAAAGAACCCAATCTAATCACAAATAAAAATCGGTACTGCCTGCTCTACTGTCTCAAGTATCTGCTGACAGATCGACACTCACTGACCGGAACTCGGGTCCCAGTACTCACTGGCCGCTGTGTCAATCGCCTACTCCGGAGTGGCCTCGAGGGGAGCGATCCACACGAGTAAAGTAATCATGTCACAAGTATCTCAATATAGCAGGACTGGATCACGACTATGATCAAAGTGGAAAAACCCATCCACTAATGAAACCCCGATCCCCCAATCTGATGCAAAGATAAATATCCGGTCAACCCCCCAATGTCCGCGGTCGCCGCAATACCCCACAAGTCCACAATCTGATAAAAATGATCAATATCCGGTCAACCGCCTATTATCCGCAGTTGCCGCAATCCCCACAAATTCATAATCAAGTACAACCCGTCCCAAACTCCGAAGTCCCGACTACACTATCCCAAACCCCTGCTCTAACCCGAGCAACATGAACTAAAAGTCTATATGAGAAGGAGAAAGGAAACGATCATGGTTTCTCCTAAGTCAAATCCCAATATGATAGTGTAGCAATAAATAATGGCCTATCTGGATGTCCATTCAGGCATGCAAATGTCCTCATGAAAGATGAAAGAGAGTGTATCAAATAGTAGTTCCACATGTGTATCAAATAGTAGCTCAGCATAGGTATAATCAACATGCCACAATCACTAACCAACTACACATGTCTATAATCCATGATCCCTAATAAATTGCCAAAGTGGTACCCGCACATAGGGTAGATCATAATGACCCACATAGATAAGCTCATGAATAATATGCTCAAGTATGATTTCTAACAGGGTGTCAAATCAATAATAGTTTAAGGGGTTTCTCTAATAGTCCTAGTGAGTAAATCGCAGTAGGAGGTAAGCAACAACCACCCACCTGGCACGCAAATCTAAGTCCACAAAACTCTCCAAACAGGGCTCCTCGCTATCCAACAACTATCCTCGCAACGCCTAAAATCCGCGAGTTATTGCAAAACAACTGAACTCGGCATAAACGGGCCTTCCCAGAAACAGCCTTTGCTATTTTGAAAAACAGCACAGAAAAAAGGGATTTTCACCTGTGCACAGCCCTAAAAAAAATCCAGAAAAATTACGGCTACGATCCTCGCGATGAGTAGATACAAAATGAGTACTTATATGCCCTGATCTGATGCTCGTAGCCCAAGATAGAAAATAAACAAGCCCATGCTGTCCAGAAAATCCATCACAAAAAATAGAGTCAAATGATGCCTCGGGAACCGTGGCAAAAGTTCGAAACGGAGCAAAGAGGTCAACACAAAAATCGAAGCCTTACCTCTTAGGAACACGCTACAACAAAAATCGTCCAAAAATTCCTCTTGGTTGGCACAGGGGATTTTTCCGACCGAACTGCGACGGAAATGGGCCGAAAATGGAAATCGTCGAAGCGCGCCGCATCGCAGAGAACTCGCTGTCGGCAATTCCAAAAATTCCAAAACTTCATGGAGAGATGGAGGATAGAGAGAGGAAGAAGTCATCTTCAGGCCACACCCTCTAATTCTCTCTCTAAAACTCGAAAAAAGGCAGAAGAAAAGAGGGGTGGTGGGCTATTTATAGCCCACTAGAATTCAGGCCCATTGCCCGAATTCGGGCGCCCAAAAGCGCCACGGCCCGGCCCACAGTGAGCGCCCGGATTCACCCGGGTGCGACACGTGTTCGCCGAACAGCGGACAGCAGCGCCCACGAATCGAGCGCTGCCGCGTGGCCTGTGCAGGACAGCGCACCTGCGGCACCGACCAGTGGCGGGACGCCACATGGTGCATGTGGGCGGCGCCCCGCCCGCCACGACAGCGGCGCCCGCCAACCGCCGCCCGACACACCCGCGGATCTTCCGCCATGCGTGCGTACGGCCGCGGCGCCGCGCTCTCGTGAGCCGGCAAATCTCGGGCCGCCACGTGGCGCGCCCCGGTCCATGCGCCGAGCCGCTCGACTCCTTGGACCGCACAACGTAAACCCGCCAATGGGAAGCTGCCACGTGTCACCCGCCCCGATCTACTGCGCCGGCGCCAATGCCTCGTGGACCGCGCAGCGTGCGCCGGCCAATGACAGGCCTCCACATGTCCCTTTGCCGGTCCACTGCACCAGCGCCCAGGTTCCCTGGACCAGAAGCGTGCGCCGGCCAATCCTGGGCTGCCACGTGGCACTCCCGCCGGTCCACAGCCCCCCCATGCACCAAAACACACCGAAAACTTCTGGGTGTCCTTTTTTTGGCGTCTGGACTCCAAAAAATATAAGTAAATAGCCGTTTTCAAGCGTTTTTCCATGCTAAATCCAAATACAGCCTCCGTTTAACATAGATCCATTCTAAAATTTCAGTAAAAGCCGTCGGAAGTCAGTCTTGATCCCAAATCCTCACTGGGTCCGTCCAACGTGTCCATTTTACATGTTGCGGGCCTGACACACCAATAATAGGTGTTTCATCACCACGGATCACGGAAAAACTGCACGGGGACCTGGGCCACTACAACTAACAACTCCAAAATATACACCAAGTACATCTCCACTATACTAACAACCACAATAAAATGTACAACTCCAAAATATAATACAATAGTTGGCTCCAGCCAGACCCAAAATATACAATAGTCTCAAGACTAAACTAAAAATGAAAATAAAGGAAGTAGTGGATCCACCTCTAGCAATCCTCCCAAGAAAAGGCCCAAGCTAGTGTGCGACTCTCTTGCCGCGATCTACCTGCGTCGCCGCCGCTATGGAAGTCTGTGACACCCCCGAAATTTGGATTAGTCCTATATATAAATGATATAATAGGACTAAAATCTCTAACCCGGCTATAGCATTTTGGATGGTAGCAAGATCCAAGAGGAACATGAGAGTTAAGCGTGCTAGAGCTAGAGTAGTTCTAGGATGGGTGACCCCCTGGGAAGTGGGGCGTCACAGTTGGTATCAGAGCCATTCACCAGCCGAAAATGTGAGATGAGTCTCGGCTGAGCCAGGGTTATAGCGGGTAGAGCGAGGCTCCCCGGCTAATGACCGTTGTGAGTGGAGTGCAGCTCCTCACAAGGTCGGCTAAGGCTAGCGAGACGAGTCTCACATCGCCTGGTGCTTGTGAGTGTGCTTGAGCCTGACGTGGACGTCAGGGCTTAAAGGGGGGAAGAATGTGACACCCCCGAAATTTGGATTAGTCCTATATATAAATGATATAATAGGACTAAAATCTCTAACCCGGCTATAGCATTTTGGATGGTAGCAAGATCCAAGAGGAATATGAGAGTTAAGCGTGCTAGAGCTAGAGTAGTTCTAGGATGGGTGACCCCCTGGGAAGTGGGGCGTCACAAAGTCTCTGGGAGCAACAACGGGTGTGAGAACTACTAAACAAGTAGTCTCAGTGGGTACGTCATCGAACCTCCGACCTGCCCACCGAGTCTACTAAAAAGGCAGAGTAGGAGATGATAATAATAAAAAGTGAAAGTAAAACTGGAATGAAAACTACAATACTATGCCAAATGCCAACTAAAATGATATCATGCAAGTGTATGTATGCATCACTGAAAGGAAGACTGCCGAGATAAACCCAATCATATGGTCCTGAATAAAATCCGGACCTGCCTGCGCTCGTATCACAATAGAACCTTTGACCGACTATAATGGTCTATATATCTCAGACAGACTATAACTGTCACTATATATATATATATATATGACAGACTATAACTGTCACGCCTACTCCGGAGTGGCACTCGAGGGGAGCGACCTACTCGAGTAAATAAGTAAATAAGTAACCCATATCCAGTATCCCTATCCAGTATCTCTGTCAAGCAGGAAAAAGTTGACACTATGCTCAAAGTGGAGACTCACTCTATCCACAATGCAATACCCGGCCCAACTGATGCAAACACACTAATCGATCAACCGCCCACAATCCACGGTTGCCGAAACAAATTCTGAGTCGATAATCTGGTGCTATCCCACTCAACTCAATAATATAGCTATACTAATCCCATCCCTGCTCTCTAACCCGAGCAAATAATATCATAAGAGAGAAAGTAAAAGTTTTCTCCTAAGTTTGATTCTAACATGATTATTATAGCCTAAAAGATAAAGTGTGGCCTACTAAATGTCCAACGTATAAAATAGTTCTCACACATAAAGTAATAGTTCTCACATGAATCCCAAGTTTAAAACATGCTTTGCTCAAATATAACTAATAATAACATCTAAACCACACTGTGCCAACTTTCAATTGAATCGACTTGTAGGCCACAATTTCGATGTGCTCAACAACCCACCTGTTACCTCAACAATGGAAATCCAATCAAATAATGTTTCGTGACCACGATATGCTGCTCAATACCTCTCCAATAAGTCAAGATAAGCCTTGGAACTCCTGTTAGAAAAAGTCACAATCGACAATTTACTAAGTGCATTGGATTCCAACAATTTACACCGATAAAGAAAGAACTCAGAATCAGGTATGTATTTTAGTAAATTCCATCTCTACAGCCCACATTTGCCTCATAGGTTTCCAAAATAACATACAACTGCCAAGAGGTTCCCAAAAATTAAACTTACCCCTTCCACAAAGGTCCAAGACAAGAAAACACATATACTAACCCAAATTCCGATGTAAAATTATAAGCTGAGATTCAACTTGCTATAACTTCCAATTTAAACATAATTACAAGTTGAAATCAAAAGTGAACTTGTTCATCAAACAACTGAGATTATTCAAATCCCTTTAAGTTAACCTCCACAATTAAAGTTAACCACGAAATTATAGCCAACCTTCAATTAACTACACAAGCCATTCCAACATACATGCAGATTTTCAGCAACAATTGCACTGAGAAGAACATTAAAGATGGTATACCAATTCTTATCCAAATTTCATGATTAAGGTGTCAATTTGTTCCTCTTGAAGTCTAAAAGATTACCCAATTTGAAATTCATCATTTCATAAAGAGAAGAAAATGATATCCCAAGATTACTACAGGTTGCCCAAAACTACAATCTGAACATAGAGTCTCAAAGATGGTAAAATTTACCTGGTTAGACGCAAGAATCACCCTTCCTCTTCAACATGAAAATTGTAGGGCTTTAAGTCCTGGTGATTTTCCCACAAAAATGAGCTCAAACCTCTACTTCTACAGTCCTGGGAAGTAAAATCACTGAACATTACTCAAAACTTGTTCAGAATTCCCAGCTGTGCACCAAAGTCCCAGAGATGGCTTAATTTACCTAACTTAAAGCCAAAATTAGCAGCTCCAACAAATACAAAAGTTGAAGGTTTTTAAGTCCTGAAAAGTTTCCATCAAAAATCAACTCAAAATTACACTTGTACATCCCCAGGGGTGTAAAAATACTAACCACTGCTCAGAATCAACAACTGAAAACAAGTGCTTCAAAGATCACTATATTTACCTGACTTAGAGCTCCAACCAGGTCTTCTCTTCAATAGCAAAGTTGAAGATCTTGAAGTTCTAAAGAAAACCCCACAAAAATGACCACGAAATTCTACTTCTACAGTTCTGGAGGCCCATCGGAAGAAAACGTGATGAAGTGGATCAATCAACTTCCAAAGACCAAGCTCCAACAATGAAGGTTTCTTGGTGGAGAAGAAGGGTGTAAAGTCCTCCACTTGGTCTCTATAGCAGCTAGAAAAGAAGAAGAAGTCCAAAAGTATTAACCCAAGCCATTAGGCCCCCTTAAATAGGCTTATTCAATTCCTAAAGTGAGCTTAAGGCACACCACAACCCCTCTCCACCTACATCCCCCACCCCCCCTTTACCGGATCCGGTCCAAGGAGGGTCGGACCGACCCACTCTGACAGGCGGGCCACGTGGCGCGCGGGCACCGTGCCACGCCCACCAGGCCCAGCCCGCAGCGCGTGCCACGCGCATGCGGCATTGGCGCGCGCTGCGGCCTACGGTGCACGCGCAATGCACCGGCCGCCCCGACTAGGCGGTGAGCCCGGTCCACAAATGCGGTCTGGACGCTGATTTTTTAGGGTCCGGACCCTCAGCAGAAAACACGAACAAACAAAGTGTTTTTCGCTCAGTTTTTTCGCGCTGGGTTCGTTTTTCGCGTCTATTTCGCGCATTGACGACTCCGACACACCAAAAAGGTGTCGTCGTGTAGTGGCCCAGGTTCCCATGCAACCTTTTTCCGGTGAATCCACTGTTTAGAACACCTAGTGTTGGTGTATCTGGCCCATAGTGCATCAAAGGGAAGCCACAGATGGACCCTGTGAGGTATTTTTAGCTGTATTGGCCTTCTGCTACATTTGCCGAAATTTTGAAAAGGTTTTTGGCCAAACAGAGATTGGATTTGGATTCGGCGCGGAAAAATGCTTGAAAACGGCTATTTGCTTGTTTGATTCTGAGTCCGGAGGCCCAAAAATGGACTCCCGGATGTTTTTATTGGTTTTCGGTGCATGGGAGGGGCCGTGGACCGTCGGCATGCCACGTGGCGGCCTTTCATTGGCCAGTTTACAGTGCTCGGTCCACAGAGCGTCGTGGCTGGGTGCACAGACCCGGCGCAGGGACACGTGGCGTCGCCTGGTTGGCGGGCTCATGGCGCGCGGTCTACAGAGTTGGCGCGGCGGTGCATGGACCAGGGCGGGGACACGTGGCAGTCCTTGGTTGGTCAGTGCACGCGGCGCAGTCCACGGAACCCGAAGTAGGGTGCGTGGACCGGGTGCAGGGGACACGTGTCGGCACGCCATTCGCGGGCTCACGAGGCACGGCGCACGGGACGCGGGCGAGCGCCTCGGGGCGCGTGCATGGCAGGCGGCCAGGCGGCGCCTGCCAGCATGTATGACCGCGACAGTGGCAGGGACAGGTGGCGCCGCGCCATTCGCGGGCGCCACCTACCCGTTTGACCGGGGAGACACCACGCGGCGGCACCGCGCGCGCCCCGCACAGCTGTTTGCTGTGCGAGACACGCGTGGGTCTCCAGGAGGGCCACGTGGCCACTCCCGGCGCGCCCCACACAGCTGTTTGTTGTGCGGGACATGTGGCAGTACGAGAGCGTTTCAGGCGCTCTTCCTTGGTGTGGTGTTCCGCCGGTTTCGGGCGCCCGAATCCTAGTCCAGCGCTCGAAACCGGGGACACAAAGGGCATTTTCAAATTTGTTTTGAGCGGCCTATAAATAGCCCGAGCCGCATTCACCTTGGGTTTTTTTGCATTTCCAGGCCATTTCTCACCTCGGTTCCTTCAGAGAAGTTGATCCTCGGACTGTGCTGCTTCCATCTGTGGATTTCGGGTATTTTACATGGCACACTTTTCGAGATTTCCATTTATTTGGCGCGTCGCAACGTTCCTTCACCGGTGTTTCCTCCCGTCGCGTTTCGGTGCGCGAGCTCCCCCGGCCTACTCCGACCACCTTTTCGAGCGATTCTTTTGCCGTTGGATCCGCGACAGGTAGGGCTACGATCTTGATACTTTCAGCATCTCCTTATTTTGGGTTTTTCTTGGAGTTTTTCCATGCTTACTAGGACCCTTGTTTGCTGTGAGTTTTTCGAGGACAGTAGGATTGTTACGTGGAGTTCTTCGCGCTCGAGCATCGGATCGAGCCGAGCCTATACACTTTTTGCATCTACTCGTCGTGAGGATTATCGTCGTATTTTTCTGGGATTTTTCTGAGGCTTGCCCGGAGGTATATTTTCTCCCTTTATCTATGCATGGGATTACAGTTGTGTGATTGTGAGGTTTTGCGCACCCTGTGTTGTGGAATTTGTAACTCGGCCTACGGGGCTTGGAATTGGATGTACAGGTACCCGTTTCGAAGGTCTCGACGCGACGATCACAGTAGTATTTTTATCAAATTTTTTGGAGCCCTTTCTGCAGGTGAATATTTAGCATCTTCGGGACTGTTACTGCAGGTTGTTATTCTGGCTTATTTTGTTGGAATAAAGTGTAACTGTGAACCTTGTGTTGTACCCAGGAGGGTTTACGGGTATTGCTGGACCCGTTGGATCTGGAGATATTGATTTCTAGGTATTATCTGCTGTGGGACTTTGGACAGTTCAGCTCTTCAGGTGGGTTGCCTCGTCTTCAAGATCTATGGACTGTGCATTAATTCTATCTGTGTAGGAAATTGCATGTTGTAAATGTATTTTGTGTAGCATACTAGAATATAGGAATTGATGTTCCTGATGTTGTCAGATGATCATGTGATTTATTGTTTCCTAAAAGCTGTTAAATTGTTTATTATCTTGGAACTTGACCTAGCACCCCCGCCATATGCTGCATGTTCAACCAGACTTATAGAAAAACTCCAACTTGGGCTAGGTTATTTATTGCTTTAGACATTCCCACACTGACATTCATTGTTTCATCCTGGACTTAGAGTTTCCTCGCCCGGGTAGTGGGCCGAGAGGTCGGGTTGTTGTGGGATGCATTTTACACTCGTGTCTGGGGACCGAGTGGAGTCTGATAGCAGTCTGTAGATCAGTGTTTCTTTTGGGGAGCCGTCTGAGTGACAGTGGGTCTCGGCTGTGTAGTTTTTCCAGCCTGTGAGTGAGAGAGTGTTTTGTTGGTTACAGCCGATCTTGTTGATAGAGGATTTGGATTATAGCCTGCATGAGCCACATTTGAGCTCGACAGAGATGCGCGGATACTTTCCTCGGTGGGGTTGCGCCCCTCGAGTGCCACTCCGGAGTTGAGCTTGTTCTTGCTATCGTGACTTGTCGACGCAGTCCCTCTGGCTGGGCCAGTTTTGGCTGTCACGGACGCCCTACGTAAGTCCGATCCTCCGTGGATGTAACGGCAGTAGGTAGGCGCAGGTTTTACTGGACCCGATGTGGCAGTCAGTATAGATTGGTTGATCTGAGTTGAGAGTTAGTAGATGCACCATGTTTCTTTCTGTTCCACTCCTTGAGCATCTAGATAGAGGCATAGTAGCTGTAGAGTTTATTTTTCCCAGCTTTTTCTTCCAGCACTACATTTATTACTTATGCTTCTGGTAGACTTAGTGGGCAGACCGTCGGGCTTGTTGGCGGTACCCACTGAGAACTACTGTGGGATGTAGTTCTCACACCCGCCGTGGTGTATTATTCCCCAGGGACTTCTACTCCTGTTCCTGCTGCTCCAGTTGCTGCTTCTTCAGACCGAGGTAAGGGAGTCGCGAGATAGATCCCTACCAGTCGTCTTCCTGAGCGAGAGTAGTGGTACCCCCTTTACTTAAAGTTTGAGAGTTACTTTTTGAGTGACCTTGTAGTGAGGATCAGAGTTGTACTTTTCTTTTATAGCTGAGAGACTTATGTATTTTGGTGAGAACTTGGGTTGTATATTTTGGAGTTGTATTTATTTTATTTCAGCTTTTACTTTTCAGCTCTGATATCTGTTTAGTGTAGATAATCTTTTGCAGGTTAGACGCTACGTCTATACGAGGCTTCCCGTATGGGCGACGGATCTGTTGGCGAGCCCGGGTCGCAATTCGACCCCGGGGCGTGACACGTCGAGCCGAGGGTCCAGTAACAATAGTATCACATAAATTAACCAGTCTTTACAGGTACGATTGGGTTGATTTGGGCACCTCGAGTTAGAGTGGTTGCATATCATTATCTGTTTCACCCATTGAGTATCGTAGATAGAGGCATGATAGCTATAGATTTCTTTCCATCTTATCTATTTTTATTTACTATTTTTCTGTTATCTTATGCCTCTAGTAGACTTAGCGGGTAGACCGTTGGGCTTGGAGACAGTACCCACTGAGAACTACTGATTGATGTAGTTCTCACACCCTCTGTTGGTGACAGTTTTGCAGAGGCTTTCCCTTCTGTCCCTGCTTCTGTTGGCTTGACGGATCTAGGTGAGGGAGTCGTGAGATAGATCGCCACCAGTATTGTATTTTTGAGAGATAGATATACCAACCTGGATTGTGGGTTTTACTGTACACTGATGTATTTTATTGTTTTAGTTTATCTCCCTTTTTGGATTCACAATTGTTGTATTTGATGATTTTGATTGTACCTTGATTTAGTGGACCAGATTATTGTATTCTTTTTTTTGGGAGATGGATATTGTACCTTTATTTCAGTTGTATAGTGGATTGGTTTTTATAACAACAGTTTATTTTCAGCTATGATATCTGTATAGTCGCTAAATACTATCTTTTGCATGCTAGACGCTTCGTCTATGCGGGGATTCCTGTATGGGTGACGGATCTGTTGGCGAGCCCGACTCGCAGTTTCGACTTCGGGGCGTGACAATGTGGTGGGAGTGAATTATGATAGTGAAAGTGCAATACACTTAGCGAAGAATCCGTCATTTCACTCTCGGACGAAACATATTGAAATTCGTTATTACTTCGTGAGAGATGTGGTGGATGATGGTTTTATCTCATTGTTGAAAGTTTATACAGATATGAATCCAGTGGATATTTTAATAAAGCCGGTGACTCGAGAGAAGTTCAATTGGAGCATGGCTACTCTCGGTCTTGGAGCAACGTGAGGAGAGTGGGAATTTGGCAAGATTTTTTAATTTTGTGTTTTATGGAGTTCGACACATATTTTTAAGTGGGAGAATTGTTGGATTATATAAAACCATGTTTCGAATCGATATCACAATAAAAACGTCAAAAATTTAAGGTTTCTGAATGTTGGGTACCGAAATTTGAAGTTTGTGTACCGGTACTATAGAGTATCTCAAGAGTTCCTCAAAACCTGAAGCTAGGTACCAGTACGTGACCCTATTTTTGTATTGTGTACTGGTACTCAACTTTAAGTACCGGTATTCAACTCCGCGACAGGTTGAATATGTTGGATTTGACTCTAATTTGATCTAATCTTGTTCCAAAAGATTAGGAATGATCCAGAAATATTTTAAAGAGAATTCTTAAGAGGAGATTGACGACTAGAAGTGAATCGGAGACTCAGATGGACTGTGGAGATCGTTTCCTATTAGAATTAGGTTTTTTAGAGTTATATTAACTTTTGTGATTCATCTTTTAGATTTTAGAGCTTCATTGAAAAATCATAATTAAGAGGAAAATGTGGAGAGTATTTGTGAGACAGTTTCTTGTAATCCAATTTTACTCATTATACTTTTGTGTCGTGGATTAATCGAAAAACGTATTAAGATGGTCTTGCCCGTGGACGTAGGTTGATACATTGTTGGCCAAACCACGTAAACCTTGTGACCTTGAGTTTTCTTATTCGTTTTATTTCCTTAGTTATTCTCGTGCTTAATTATTTTCTACGATCATTCTCGTTTACTTTCATCTACGAAAAATTCTGTTTCCGCTGCGCTTATGTACTGTGTGTGTAGTGCACCGATTCCGCAAAATGGCGAAACGCGGCGAAAATACTTGTAACACATTTTATATGTAATTACAAGTGAATTGAAAACATTTCGAATCGATACAAAGGCCGTCGAGTCGAAAAGTGAGTTGGAGTTGAGAAGTTGGAAGCTTCAAGTTGTGAAGCTTAAGTTGTTGTGCGCCGACTCCGCAAAATGGCGAAGTGCGGTGAAAATACTTGTAACATATTTAAAATATGATTACAGTCGAATTCGGTGCATTTCGGACCGACGCGAAAGGCATCGGGTCGAAAAGTGAGTTCAAGATCAATGACTTAGTAAGCTGCAAATTTCTTTTTTTTTTATCGGCAAGCTTTTTCGAGGCTCTTTTTTGAGAACTTAGGGCAATTAAAAAAACAAAAAGAAATCATGGAGAGTTTCAGAAAAGTTTGTTGATAAAAAGGCAAGAAGTGTTAAGGTGAGAAACCAAAAGAAAAGAAGAAAACAAGAAGGAACAAAAAGGAAAAAATTTCTGGAAACTACAGTTTTTTGTTGCAGTTTTATCGGCAAGCGTTTTCGGGGTCCGTTCTTACGGGCCTAGAGCTCTCAAAAAAATACAAGGGACCTTTGGAGGGCTTTAGAAAAATTTGTAGATGAGAGAGAAGAAGAAAAATTGCAATTACAACTTCCCAGTTGGTGACAAGAAGTGGAGGAAAAGGGGTTCCCGAAATTGCTCACTGCTGGAGCAAACTGCAGGAATTGGGGGCAGTGTAGGGAAGTTTTTTATAAGTTGGGGGCAATCTCGTAAAAACGCATTCCTGCCCAACTACCCACCTGCAGGCATTAACTCCCTTCCCTCTCTCTCTCTCTTTGAATGCCTCAACCCACCCCTTCTTTTCTCTGTTGGAGCAAGAAGAAAGAAAGAAGGAAGAAAGAAAGAAGAGAAGAAGAAGGGGCTGCACTACAACAAAAGAGGTCTTTTGTGGCAATTTAATAGCGGCAATTATAAAATTGCCGCTATTAAATAATTACAAATACTGCTTTAGCGGTGATTATTTTAAACTTCAAATTTTTAGCGACCAATAATTCTATACTAAATAAACGGATGTTTAGCTATTATTTGAAAAGTGATTTTAGGCATTTGACTTAATAAAGCATTTAAGAAGTGATTTTGATTTTTAAAATCAAAATTTAAAAATTTAAAATTTAAATTTTTTAAAATTTTAAATTAAAAATTTTAAAAATTTAAAATTTAAAAGTTAAAATTTAAAATTTTAAAGTTTAAAGTTTAAAATTTAAAATTATATATTTTAATTTTTAAATTATAATTTTTAAATTTTTAAAATTCAAAATTTTAAATTTTAAATTTTAAATTTTAAATTTTAAATTTTAAAATTGTAATCCACAAACCAAACCCAACCCTCCCCGATCACGCGCGCACTCGAGCTCGCCCCCTCTCCCGACCCCTGGTGAAAACGAGCTCGGCTCCTCTTCCCCCCCCCCCCACCTCCTCCTCCTCCGACGACGACGACGACGATGATCTAGGGTTAGTGTTCCGCGCTCCGGCTCCGCTGCCGCGGCCGCTCGTCATCGCTGGTGCCCAACCCCGACGAGCAGGGCCCGCCGCAGGAGGCCGTGCTCAAGGCCATTTCGGGTGAGATCCCCGATCCCACGGGGGGAAGAAGGAGGCGGCGCGCGCGAGGTTCGCCGAGGGCGCCGTCCACGCCATCCCCGTCGTCCTCATCCTCTGCGCCTTCCTCCTCTGGCTCTCCGCCGACCCCGGTACGATCGCCCCCAACATGATGCTCTTGTTAGGGCTTCTTTGTGTTTTCGTGGTTGTTTCAGTCGGAAAGGTATCTATCATCTTGTTAGGGCTTCTTTGTGTTTGTGTTTTCTAAACAAAAGTTGTTTTGGTGAATAAAGATCATCCTGTTGTTGCCAGAATCAAAAATATCATCCAAATTCTTGCCGTTGAGTCCCAAGACCTGCCCAATCACAAAATGACCCAATTGCTTTTTGTAACTAGAGGGAATATCTAAAACATATGCGCATAGAAGAGAACCTATAGTGCTTTGTTGGTTTTGTGTTGTACAGTGAAACAGAGTTGAGAGGCAAAGGAACTGGTGAAGAATTGAGGAGGATTTTGATTATTTTGGGCAATGGTTTAATTGGTTTTGTGTTGTACAACATTCTTTTGCCTTCGTCGTCCATCTATAAAGAGATGGGATTCAAATTCGATTGAATTCTCTATTGACATAGAAGGTTAATTTTAGAAAATTTGTTTGTGAATTCTTCGGGGACCAAAAAATTGTAGCAAATGCGCCTTATGCTATATTTACTTGGATGAGTTAAAATTGCATATTAAACTAGTGTTAATATTAATTAATATTGTGATTGTCCTTATAAATGCAATGACTGATTGAAGCTTAGGGGTCATGTAAGAAACAAAGAAAACAGGATACAAGGACAAACTATTCCATGCTCAAAGAATCTGTAGGTCATTAAATGGCCATATATAATTTACAAAAGAATTCATTGGTTGAAACATAGATGCAGGATCCATCATATATATATAACCAGGAGGGAAAATATTCTATGCACCCTGTACCATGTGCAGACAAGCATTCAGAGTACAGAAAAATTCATAATTTAGCTAATCAAAGCCTAGAGTAATTGGAAAACAATAGGCCAAAATTTTTAAGAATTTTCTTAGCTTCAGCCAAAACAGTCTGCTTATTAAGCTGATTTTTGTTAAAAACTTAAAACTGGTACAGATCCATGGCAATTAGATCTAGTTGGGGTTTGGCAGCTCACTTGATATCAACAAATAAGGAAAAAAAACAGATAGCTGTTGACAGTAAAATCAGCTTCCTGGATATCCCAATTGCTCAACTGCTAAATTTTTATATTGACTTTTTCTCATTTTCTACCTTGCCCTGTGGAAATTACTTTCCTTCCTGATGATACCAATTTGTAGATTTGTATGTAAATCTTTGTCGCATTCTAATTGTGGGTACTTGTACAGAGAGTTTGTTAAAATTTGTGCTTCTTGCCTACAAAAGAATTGTTTACTGCTGCTTTTCAAACTGGTTCTCTTTTTGCATTGCTTAGGGAGTCTCAACAAATCAAGGCCATAATTTTGATCTCCAAATCAAAGCCTTTTCATCAACGTGACTTCTATTGCAGAGGTCCGCCTTTATGTTCTTTTGAGCCACTTTTATCTTGTATAACTTCTTATTACGCATACTGCTTGATAAAAATTGTCATTTTCTTCGTCATGCAAAGTGTTTTTCTTTGACCATTTTTTTCAGTTAAAAGTTCCTATCTTTTTCTTAGCTTTTCTTGCTTCCCCTCCTTTATCCTGCTTTCCTACCTCCCAGTAAATTCCTCTTGTATCCAAATTATGGTTAAAGCATTGCTAGATGAATTATAAGTGAAACTATATTTTATAATTTTCACCTTCTTCTATTGGTTGTAGGTCAATAATACTATGACTGTTGATGGCATAGATTTCTTTGTAACCAGTGAGTACGGGGAAGAGTTATAAAACTCATGCAAGGATGTGAAGTTTGGGACTATGAACACTCTTTCAATGGATTTTATTGGTGCATCTACTCAAAATTACAGAGGTGAGAGGGTGCCAGTGATTTTTCTAGTATCTGAATGGTCAAGTGATTAAGAGATGAGGGCTAAAAGATGTCCGGGCTATCGCTACTGGTATAAAATAGATGATCATATGATTTTTTGTTGGAATTGCATGCGTAATACCAAACAATGATATGAACAATTATCCTTACTGATTTCAAAGTAGTGAATCTACAAAGACTGGCCCTGCGCCTATGAAATTTCTATATAATCTGCATGCCCAGTTGCATCAACATATGTTGTAAGTCTGTTTTGATGTAAATATGATGCTCACTGTTATTGGCTCTTTTCTCTATTTCCCACGTCGATATTTTTTACGCTTAGATATAGAGATCACTTTGGCAAGATCGTTCCTACTCTATACTCTTAGTCACTTTTTTATGATATTTGTAAGTATTCTTTCTATTTTCAGATTTAACACTCTTCTTGGTGTTTGGCTGTCCTTTTACAGAGTGGTTTGCATTTCTTGGTCGTCAAGCTAACCTGAATGAGCCTGGGTCATGTTCTCACTGGTTCAGGCGAAGGCGAGACTGCACTTGTAAATACTCCAACATGTTTTATTTGATTTGCTATCTTGTTTAGTCTGCAGTAGTCATTATATATTGGTATCGATGGAAGGTATTGATAATTTACTTAACAGGTTCCGGAAGCCTTACAAACTGGTTTTTTGAATGTTGTTGAAGCAGCACATCATCCTGTTGTTGCATTGTCCTGGTATGATCTTACTTTTCACTTTTCAGTCACTTTATTCTTGTCAGTTGCTGAGTGTAGTTTAAGAAAAAAAAAGAAAAGAAAATGTGGCTATACAGAATTTAGTCATAAGAAAGCAAGCACATTCAGTCCCAAATCTGATCATTCAAACCATGCTCAAAGTCTGAATTTTAACAGTACTGTTTTGCTTCTGATATAATGCAGCAAATGACGTCTTCTTCCTGAGATGCCTGAGTTCCTATTAGATATTTCATCGAAGTCCTCTGAGCACTTTATATCTGCAGTCCTAAGCCTTTCATAAACCTTTTGAAACTGCTATTTCTGTTGTTGCTTGACATTTTAGTTCAACCTTGATGCATTACTTCTGCTTTATGTAAAATGAGATGCACGCGCAGCCTTTGAAGGGCATTAATTAAATGGAACTAAGGATGTATTGGAGTTTGAGAGGTAGCTGAAGAAGTTAAAAAACTAGTAGAAAGCACAAGGGGGGGTGTGTATCAATGACTCTGACTGCTATAGACTGTGGTTGGGCATAGAACACTATGCAAATGCAGTTAGGAAACCCTCACAACATGTTCCCTATGGATGTGATGTGCGGACAACCTTGCATGTTATGTGATAATCTTTCTGGCATACGTTCATTCAAGTAGATACCTGATTACATTACTCAAATCTTTTTGTGTCTAACACTTTGCTATAGCTACTGGCATAGAGAAACTATTAGAGACGAGATGACAAACAATTACTCACTTCATCTACACTAACTATGAGATGTAATCAGATGTCTACTCAAGCAATTTTTGTCTGTCTGTGATATTCTTTTTTGTAAACTGCAGTTCTACTATTTCTGTTTTTTTCGGCAGAAATAAATGTTTACACTTTATACAATTATGTAACATTCTTTCTTTTACTTCTATCATTACATTGTAGGATCCTGATTTTGTGATCGAGCCAATGTCTTCAAACAGTTCCGCGCAGTCTCAGCCAGCTAGACCAGCTGGAAGATCATCATCATCGTCATCATCATCTGCTGCCGGTGCTGGTGCCGAAAATACAAGACCTCATGAATCAGGTGAAAAGGATTAGATGACTCATTCTTTCGATATTTAGATATTAATTTTCTTGTAGAAACATAATTATATCCTCATTTGAATGCATGGTGTAGGAACCAATTCTGGAACAACTGCACCACAAGGCAGCTGCAAATGCCTTGCGGTTGAATCGACAGTCTATTTATTTTTCTGTGAATGCTTGGGTAAAGAAAAATAGTTTCACTTTTGATAAGTATCTGATTGTGCAAATTTATATATGCTGGATTTATTATCGTATTGTCTTTTCCTGTTTTGTAGTCATAGAATTATGTGTAGATGAATTCTAAATATGATAGCATGATCTTGGCCTTAAATTTGAACTAGGATGATAGCAATACATTTTCATCATGAAAGCAACTAATTTGGCTTATTCTAGTTTGTCATTGATCAATCTCCCTATATCGAGCAGTGAAGTTGTCAACAATGTGACTATATATAGGTTTATAATTTGCTTTTTGTGTCTTTTGCTTTCCTTTATTCTTCCCTTATTTCATTGCTGATGAATTAGATTGGTACCATCCAGCAGCTTTAACAATACGTACTATTTACTTTTGGAGGTCCCAGAAGCATTTTTTATTTGCACTATCTTTATCCAAATAAATATTTTGGTCTTTATAATAGTTTCATATTATAAGTTTATCTAACTTATTGAAATTTTGGATAATAGCCTGTGAAAGATTCTCGTCCCTCCAGAATTTCAAATCCTTAAGGCTCCCCAGTTTGCTTTTATTTTGTCTTACTCTATCTGAACTTAGAATTGATTGGTATTTGCCTTCCTTGCATTTAATTTGTCCCTGAAAATGTACCTTGAATTCCTTGCAACATGCTTGATTTATGAATTTACTTATAGAGATTAAAATTTATCTGATCTTAATATAATGTGCATTCTTGGCTATTGGCAGGTGTTAGTCGTTGCTGTCCTCGGTATCCTTCCTATTGTACCGAGACATCTTTCTAACAAGGCTTATCGACTGTCATTGCTGGGCACAACTTGTTGCTCGTTTTATTCTCTCTACACATTATATGGGGTAACATCTTAAGGAACTATGCTTATTATTGTATCTTATGTTTTCTACATGAGTTCACAAGTTTCCTGACATAAGTTTCTTGACATATTTCTTTTGCTTCCTACCAGAAACCAAGGGCTTGGAATCTGCCTTCTGTCCAAACATGGTTTCAAAATATAATTGCGACCAAGTATTTTATCCATCTAATCTAGTCTGAAAAACCAACTTGCTGAAGCTTGTATGAATCAGAAGCTTGAAATGCTTTTGATTTATTTCATATTAGGTTTTATTTTTTTTTTTAGATTGAAAACTTTGAATGTAATTTTTAGTTGATAATTATATTTTTACTGTGCAAATTCTTATTTGGCTAAATAATTTGGCTTCTGTTGTTTGACAATTGTTGAATGTAATCCAATTTAAAATTGTTTGCATGATTAATTTATTCTTAAATGTCAATTTAAAGAGTCTCAAAATAATTGCCGCTATAGATCCTATTTACTAGTTATTTAATATGTTTTTAGTGGCAATTATAGATAATTATAGCGGCATTTATAATAGTTACTATTATATATTATTTAGCGGCATTTGTTTAGGCTTTTACCAACCGCCGAAACAAATGCCGCTATAACTTTTAGCGACCCTGCCAATAGCGGCGATTATTATAATTGCCGTTAAACTATTTAGCGGCAATTATAATCGCCGAGAAAGTAAAAAATAATTGCCGCTAAAAGCAAGTTTTGTTGTAGTGCTGGAGTGAAGCTGCCAGCTACCTCTCTCTCCCTCCCTCCCTCTCATTTTGTGGTACCATCTCTCTCTCTTTCCCTCTGTTGCTCTAGCGAAGGCAAGGAAAAAAAAAAAAAAATGGAAGAAAGAAAATGAGGGGGGTGCTGCAGCTTGCTGCTGCAAGCAGCAGCTGCTGCTATAAACAGTAGCAGCTGCGCCAGCAGCACCAATGTTGTGCATTGGCTGCAGCAGCCAACAGCTTTGGCTGCTGACAGCAGCATTCGCTGCTGCAGCAGCCAGTAGCATTGACTGTTGCAGCTACTGCCAGCAGCAATGGCATTGGCAGCAACAGCAGCTGCTAGCAGCCAGTAGCCTGCTGCTGCCAACACCAGCAGCTGCTCCATTAGCTGTGGCTTTCGGAGCTTTAAGATGAGTTTTTCTTCTTTCATTTCTCTTCTCCATTGGGCAAGGGACATCTAAGAGATGAAAAAATTATTCAAATCGGATTTTTTTTTTCCAATTTTTCGGGCATTTTTTCCTAAGTTAAAGAGATCAAAATTTCTCTTTAGGAAAGCATGTCAAGAATGGGATTTCCATTCCCTTTTCTTTAATTTGGTCCAAAAAGCCCATCAAGAGAAATGAGAGTAAATCTAGGATTTCTCTTTTTTGTTTTGTAAAGGTTCCTAGTTTTATAAATTTTATGGGATGAGTGAATCATAAAAATAATTTCTTCATGATTTTTCTTTCATTTTAAGAAAATCTTGGAGATCAAGAGAGCAACTTTTGTCTCTTTCGAAAACAAAGAGAAACATTGAGGTGGGAGATTCTAGCGAACAAGGATGACCTCTCCCCTTGTCTTTTACTTTTAATTAGAAGCATGTTAACAGAAGGTTAGGGTAGCACGCGAACCATATTATGTAAAGAAAATAGGAAAGTGTGAAGAATTGGAGCTTGTTTGTAAAAAAAAAAAGTAAATTATATTAATTGCATGCTACATGTTAGTGTGAAAATATTTATATTGTAAGATGAAAATTATGATCTAGGAGAAAACCTAGTTTAAGGTTCTAATGAGTGGCATTCACCTTAGGACTGACTTCACAAGTGGCATTATACTTGAATCAACTAAGGTTGTATCAAGAATTAAAGCTGACTTAGAGTCAAGTCTCTGAGGGAACCTAGAATGGTTGAGGTTAAAATGCAAAGCGAGTAAAATTCCTAGAGTTGGCCTTAGGGAGTTGGGTATAATGAACCTTCACTTTAACTTCAACTTGAGTAAGAATGAAAGTAAAAGAATTAAGTCCAATAGACTTTGGTTACCTTGAGGCACGGACCTAGGGTAAAGAAAGAAAT
Source organism: Tillandsia leiboldiana (assembly GCA_029204045.2). Classification (NCBI taxonomy): domain Eukaryota; kingdom Viridiplantae; phylum Streptophyta; class Magnoliopsida; order Poales; family Bromeliaceae; genus Tillandsia; species Tillandsia leiboldiana. Next base: position 38,727,178 of record CM055062.1, on the reverse strand, counting down.
TGCCAAGGGCAATGTGAGCTAGAGGCTTAAATGAGAAAGAAAGAAAATGGCACAATATGCAAGAAAGGATAAGAGTCAAGACAAAAAAAAAAAAAAAAAAAAAAAAAAAAAAAAAAAAAAAAAAAAAAAAAAAAAAAAAAAAAAAAAAAACTAGCGTACCTTTGGGGGTGAAACGTGGCTCTTATCGGAGTTACGGGCAGTGTCTCTCTTCTGGGCAGTGACCCATATGATAAGTTCCCTGTTGGACGGGATAACACTTGAGGTGTTATCGACAACCTTAGAGATCTTGTCTTATGGTAGCATGACTGCGGAGCTGGGGCCCGTTGGGCAAGATTCTCCGAGGGTTTAGCAACTTTAATTAAAGCACAAAGAAAAGAAAGAAAGTGATTAGTCAAGTAAGAGGTTTGGCTAGGGTTGTAGCTTAGAACGACATAGAGTCGTGTCATGGCAAAGGTAGAGTTATTTGAGCATATTAGATAGAATTTACAGCTTTCAATACTGTATTTATTCTCTATTATATTGCTTACATTGGGCCAAGCGATGCAGGACATTATTTCTCGGTGGTTGAACCCAATGAGAACTTTTTCGTAGTTCTCACACCCTTTGGGTGACATCCCCACAGGTCCAGGTACATCGAGCGAGGCGCGCGACAGGGGCAAGGGTCCAGCAGAGTAGCAACCTAGCAGTCTAGAGTCGCCAGCACATTTTGGAGCGTTTACTATTTTTGAGCGAAATTTGTATGTGAGGAACATTGTAAACATTAAACATTTTAAGTTTCATTTTGGGAAAAAAAAAATGTTGTAATACTTTAAGTTTAAAGTTTCATGTAAAAGAGGGTTGTAATATATTTGAAGTTTATTATATATTTCGCTCAAATATTGTACTTTCATTTCCTTCTATCTGGTTGTATGAATGAGTAAAAGTTTTAATTTCATAGTTTAGTACTCTGATTATTTACTCTTCCACTTACACTAAACTATGAATGTTGGAATAAACCGTTTCTTTCGGATGTGGAATTCGGGTGTGGAAAGGTCATGCCCGTTTGGCGAGTCTGTTGGCGCGCCCGAACTAACCAAATTGGCGGGCTCGAGGTGTGACAGTGTGGATTGAGGTGTGCTCTATAACCCCACCGCCGGTCCCTCCTTTAATTAATACATCTTTTCCTTTTTTTGTTTTTTTTTTTTAGGTTAGAAGGCCGATACCCTTATTTTCAATTTTATCTAATTTTGAAAATAATTTAGTTCTTTTTTTTCTTTCCAGTGGAATGTGATTAATTTATTCTAAACTATGTGAGAATGAAATTAGCTCTATTTTTTAATCAAATGTCTAAGTAATTTAAGTTTAAACTCAAAAAGAGGTAGAGAGAGGAGCCGTGATGTAAAAGTGCCATTGCTCACACGCAGCCAATGTTTCTATCCCCCACGCTAGGTCGTTCCTTAATTAACCTTCCAAACGACCGCTTTTTGTTCCTTTATCCTTTTATCCTCTATAATTAATTTCCTTACGCGATCTCAAATAATTACTTTTCTTTTTTCCAACCGGAATAAAAGGTTAGAATATATTAATTAACATAGGAATTGAATTATGTATTTGAAGTTTGACATGTCACATATTGCAAATAAATAAAAAAAACTAGTAATTTCTTTAATTTGGTCTGGCGAAAAAAAGAAAAAGAAAAAGCGGTGAATATATATCATATACCGCTAGCTTCAAAGACATGAAGACGAGTTAATATGTCTGATCGATGTACCTTTTTTTTTTTTTTTTTCTGACTATTAAAATTAAGTGGTGTTGCTAGCGCTATTGGTTAGTTAAGTGCACCATCAACTCTATTAGAACCAAAAGAAAAAAGAAAAGGTAATTATTATTAGTTAACAAATAATTAAGGCTGTTAACTCGATAAACTGATGAACTTGACCATTGGTTCCACTGAGATTTAATTTACATCATGTGAACCAAAAAAGAATGAGTTATACAATTACAAATTGAATCAACAAATATGTTAGCCACAAATTAATCACCGTGCAAAAATTTTGTAGAAGCCATTCCCGCAATGAGATCTTCAAATCACGTACAATGGTCTTCACAAAATTTTTGTTTCATGCAATTGTGTTAAATGAAACAACAATCATATATACAGGAGAGAGAAAGGAACCCTAATTCTGCAGACTTAGGGATCCAGGATTGACAGGATAGCCAACTCCGTGCCTTCTTGTAGGAAACACCATAAAAAGCAAGCTGCAGATGACTCCGATCCCCAGGGGGAGTATGTCGAGCACCTCCTGCGTCTCCCTCTCTGGCCGTGGGTAGAAGCAGCCCACCACGTTCTTGTCGCGCAGCGCCACGCACCCGAACACCGCCACTGACAACGCCGCATGGACAAAGTCGTTTGCACGAAGCCTGTACTTGCGCATATCCGGTATCTGGTTGGCCGCAGTGATGGCTGAAGGATCGAAGAGCCACATACCTATTGAGTACTGTAATATGTTATATATAACACCATTTAATTTTTTTTGAAACAACCAGTTATTTTCACAACAAAACAATCTCATTATAATGATGCTTGCTAGACGCTTGAGAAAGCGTCCCTACAATATAATGAGCACTAATGCTTCAAAAAGTATATCAAACCAATTTATTGAAAAATAAACTTTACTATAATTTTTAACTTTTAGATTCTTTAAAACGTTAATATTTTAAAAAAAATTAACGTCTTAAAACGTTGAAATATATTTTATCGACGTTTAGTATAAGCGTCGGTATACATGTGCGCCTTTTTATTTATAGATATTTTTGGCGCTACTTTCAAATACATATGACGGTAAATTATTTTAGGACGCTTTTAAGTTAAGCGTCATGGACACTAACACGGGACATGAAACACGAAACGATTCGGACACGGCGACTCGGCAACTTCTAAAAAAATAAAATACAGACACAACATGAATACAGATAATAAAATATAATATTATTAATATAATAATATATATTTATTATATATAAAATATAATTTTTCATAAAATATTGTTATATTTTTCATATGAGTAAAAGTTAATAAAAAATTTCATTCATATATATTTTTTTAAAAAAAATCACCATACATAAACTATTTATATTGTTCAAAAATAATTTGTATATATTCATGAAAAAACTAAAATATTTATCGTCTTACATTATATATGTATAAAAAAATAATATAAAAAATATATATACTTTGTTAATTATATATATTATGGATCGGTATTGAATGCGCGTTCAAAAAGTGTCAACATCGGATACGAGTCTGATACTAACAGCGAGGGTTATAGAAGTGTCAGTGACACATAGCTTTTAAGTATCATTAAATGTCGAAAAAAAAAAATGTCTTTAATTGTTAATTTATTGTAGTATTTACATGGTATAAGAGTATGAGGTATATGTAACGATTCGACCCGCTAGCAAGAATAACTTATTGAATCCAAACCATCAGCCCAAAATACTCAAACACAGTTATTATTAGTAGTGTGTATGATCTCATATATCCAATCAGAACTTTTTTTTCCATCCGGTGTGGGACTCTCTCTATTTTTTTCCCATCTGATATGAGACTATTGGGGCGTTATGTAGGACCCCCGAACCCCATGCAGCATTTTTCCGATGGATCCACTGTTAGAACACCTGTTGTTGGTGTATCTGGCCCATGGTGCATCAATGGGATGCCACAGATGGACCCTGTAAGGTTTTTTTAGCTGTGTTGGCTTTCGGCTGGGTTTGCCGAAATTTTGAAAAAGAATTAGGCCAAACAGACGGCGGAAATGGATTCAGCACGGAAAAACGCTTGAAAATGACTTTTTGTTTGCCAAATTCTGAGTCCGGATGCCCAAAAACGGACTCCCGGAAAATTTACTGGATTTCTGGTGCATGGGGGAGCCGTGGACCGGCGGGGGAGCCACGTGGCAGGCCCTGATTGGCCGGCGCACGCAGCTGGGTCCACGGAGCGCGGGGGTTTGGGCCGGGGTGCACCGCGAGGCGCGTGGACCGGCAGGTGTCCACGTGGCAGCGCCTGATTGGGCAGCTCTGGTGCGCTCGGTCTGCGGGAGTGCGCGGGGTGGCGTGGACCGGGGGCGCGCCACGTGGCAGCACCCGGTTGGCGGGCGCATGCGCGCGCGGTCCACGCAGCGCGCGGGGCAGGTGCCGCGGGCAGGTGGCCGTACGCGGGGCAGGCGCGGGCGACGTGGGCGGTGCCACGTGGCGCCCGCTGATTCGCGGGCGCCACCTACCGCGTTGACGCGGGCAGGGACACGTGGCGCTCCCCGCTGCGGCTTGCACGGCTACGGCGTGTTCGGGGGACACGTGGCGGGCGCCGGCGCGGGTCGGACCAAGCAGGCGTCCGGCTGGATCCCGTGTGCGGGCTGGGCCGGGCCGGGCCGCACTGTGCGCGCCCGAAACCGGCCGGGCCGGGCCGCACTGTGCGCGCCCGAATCCGTGCTGGGCCGCACTGTAGCCGCCCGAATCCGGGCTGGGCCGCACTGTAGCCGCCCGAATCTTGGGACAATTTCGGTATTATCCGAATTGTTCCTTTGGGCCTATAAATAGGCAGCCCGAGCCCTCTTTGCAGCCTTTTTTCTCTCTGTCGGTGTAAGATCTCCCCGAGCTTCCTATTGATGAATTTTTTCTCTCTTAATCCTTGATCTTCCTGCGGAGTTTAAGAATTTTTGGAGGCTCGAATCCCGAGGTTACAGATTTTTCTTGGCGCGGCGCGATGCTCTTTCTTCGGTGTTCCTTCCGTCGCTCTTCGGTGTACGAGCTCCCCCGAGGCGATTTCTTCGCTGCTGGATTCGGAACAGGTGAGGCTACGATTTTGGGTTTCTCGCACATTTTCAGATTTCACATTTTTCGAGGTGTTTTCTCGTGCTCATTGGGACCCTTTTTGCTGTGAGATTTTGGTGAGGGCAGCACCTTCTTTTGAGGAGATCTTCGCGCACGAGTCTCGGATCAAGACGTGCTTATAGACTTTTTTCATCTACTCGACGCGAGGATCATCGTGGATTTTTCTTGGAATTTTTGGAGACCTTCCCGAAGGTATACACTTTTCCTTTTATCTGTACAAGAGTTTACAGTTGAATGGTTTTGGGATTGTGCGCACCGATACTGTGGAATTTGTAACTTGGCCTACGGTGCTCGGAATTGGACGTGCAGGTACCCGTTTCGAAGCTATCGACGCGAGGATCGCTGTGGTATTTTTATCAGAATTTTTGGAGTTCGTTTTACAGGTGAAAATTTCGCAGTAAGTGGACTGTTCCCAGCAGATTTGTAAAACCTGGATTTTATTGGATTTAAAGTATAACTGTAGCCTTATGTTGTACCCAGGAGGGATTGTGGGCTGTGCTGGACCTGTTGGACCTAGAGTTGTTATTTTCCTGGTTTTCTCAGCTGTACGACTCCGGGCAGTTAGCGTCTTCAGGTGGGTGGCTTGCTTTCAAGATCTATGGACTGTGCTCTTATTCTATTGATATAGAAGCATGCATGATAGTGATTGGACTTGGATAGCATGCTAGAGTATAGGAATTGTTGATCCTTGTTTTATCTGTCGATCTTGTGATCTCTTGCTTCCTACTATCATGTTAAATATTTTTTTTATGTTGGAACCTGACCTAGCACCCCCGTCATATGTTGCATGTGTAACCAGACCAGTAGAAAACCCTCACTTGGGCTAGGGTTATTTATGTGTAGACATCCACACTTTATGTCGCATTCCTGGACTTAGTGTTATCCTCGCCCGGGTAGTGGGCCGAGCGGTCGGGACTTCTCTATAGTGTGGGATGCATTTGCACTCGTGCTTGGGAGCAGAGTGGAGTCTAGTAGATGTGGTGGTTCGCTTGTCTGTATCGGGAACCGTTGGGGTAAACGGTGGACCCGAGAGATCTTGTTTTCCCCTGTTTGGGTCGTTGCCACTGTGTTAGTGGCAGTAGTGTACTAGTGTTAGCCGGACCTAGAACCTAGAATCCTCTTCGACATACACATGATTTTAGTCTACCAATGTTTTCTTCCAAACATCGAAGGGCCGCTGGAGTCTGTTCTTGTTTGATTGGACAAAGGCATCAGCCCTTCGGGGTTTGGGTAAAACACTTATTTTCTAACTGTTTTTCTAAAAAGAACTAAAATCATTAAATATGGATTTCTTCCAGATTAAATTAGTTTTCAATAACAAATGTCACCTTTTTCCTGTAAATCTCCCCACTCGAAAGGATTCGAGTGGTCTGGGTTCTAGGGGCCGTTCCTCTGTCGGGACGAAAGCCACGGGGGCCGAGCCTGGAACCTGTTCTTGTTTGATAGGGTTGTAGGGGTAGGTCTCCCGGGACTTTCGGGCCCTGTTGGTGTCTTCTGCGAGTTGTACTGTGATTATTGCTTTCCCGAACTTTAAGGGATCGGGAACTTCGATAGTCGGAGCCTAGAGTCTGTTCTTGTTTGATAGGGTTCTTAGCACCGGTCTATCGGGTTTCCGAACCCTTATGGTGTCGGTCTTTCTGGAGAGTTTAGTGTTCTGTTGTGGGAGCCATCTGGTGGACGGTGGCCCCAGCTGTGTGACTTCCAGCTTGTGGTTGAGAGTTGGTGTTGTTGGTCGATCTTGTTGATCGTGGTTTGGACTATAGCCTGCATGAGCCATATTTGAGCTCGACAGAGATACGCGGATACTTTTCTCGGTGGGGTCGCTCCCCTCGAGAGCCACTCCGGAGTTGGGCCTGTTACTTGCTATCGCGACTTGTCGACGCCGTCCCTCTGACTGGCCCAGTTAGCGGCAGTCACGGACACCCTACGGTAGACCCGTCCTGTTGAGGATGTGCGGCAGTAGGTGGGCGCAGGTTTGACTGGACCCTTTGAGGCAGTCAGTTTAGATTTGGTGAGTTTACTGTGTGTGTTAGTAGATGCATCATGTTTCATCTGTTCATTTTCTTGAGCATCTAGATAGAGGCATAGTAGCTGTAGAATTACTTTTCCAGCCCTTTCATTTCAGTTTTATATTGTTACTTTATGCCTCTAGTAGACTTAGTGGGCAGTCCGTCGGGCTTGTTGGCGGCACCCACTGAGAACTACTTGGGACGTAGTTCTCACACCCGTCGCGGTGTTTTCCCCGCAGGGACTTCTACTCCTGTTCCTGCTGCTCCTGTTGCTGCTTCTTCAGATCGAGGTAAGGGAGTCGCGAGATAGATCCCTACCAGTCGTCGTCCAGAGAGTAGACGTACCCCCCTTACTTTTGAGAGTTTGTGTTGAGCGAACTTTATAGTGAGGTGTAGAGTTGTATTTATTTTCTACTGCTCGAGAGACTTTTGTACTTTTGGTGAGGATTTGTGTTGTATATAGTTTTTATTTCTAGCAGTTTTACTTTCAGCTCTGATATCTGCATAGTATAGATGCTCTTTTGCAGGTTAGTCGCTTCGTCTATACGGGGCTTCCCGTATGGGCGGCGGATCTATTGGCGAGCCCGGATCGCAGTTTCGACGCCGGGGCGTGACACATTACAGATTCCCCCCGTTTAGATCCTGACGTCCTCGCGAGTCCAAACCGGATCACAATATTCGTCTCTGATACCATTTCTCGATTTGTACGTGTCATCCTTACACAAGGGCCATGCTAATATTCTTTGTATCGTTCAATCTTCTCTATATCGTTCCAATTTTGTCGGATGTCTCCGAATAGTAATAATAACTGGGCTTAAGTATTTTGTGCCGATGGTTTAGGTCTAACGAGATATTATTGCTAGCAGGTTGGGTCATTGCAGATTCCTTCCGTTTAGACCATAATATCCTCACGGGTCCAAACTAGATCATATATACAACAAAACATATCAAAATTATCATGCGGTGTGAGATTCTAGAGGTGCCTCCTATCAAATCTGTGGTGTAGCATTTTATCCTACATAGCACTTAGCTTTACATTTTCGGCTGGTATTCGTCTATGATACCATTTGTAATAATTTGACCTGATAGCAATAATAACTCATTAGATTCAAACCATCGGCTCAAAATACTTAAACCCAATTATTATTACTAACGTGTATGGTCTTATATATCTAATCAGAACTATTTTTTTATTCGATGTGAGACTTTCTCCGTACTAATTTTATCTAATATGAGAGTATTGTGGTGTTAGAGTAAATGTTATGATGTTTAAATTCTAGTAGGTCTTCCATGGAAGTTTGATGAGAGAAATTAAGAAGAGGTCTTCGATGAAAGTTTGATGAGAGAAATTAAGAAGGAAAAAAGAGAGAGAGAGAGAGAGAGAGAGAATGTGAGAGAAATGTTTGTTTTCAATTTTATTTTTTTATTTTTTTTTCACTCCAAATGTCAAGAATAACGCAAAGAAAACGAAATAATAGTAGATTTTTTTTTCTCCTTTTATATTCAAACAACAAAAATAAAAAATTATTATTATTATTATTATTATTTCTCCGGTTCTTCGTTTATTCTCCTTATACAGATAGAGACGTTGAGAAAAAAAAAACATACCATGAGGAGTGGCGAGGCCATACAAGAGGCGGCCGTCGGGTGAGCGGAAGCTGTCGGTGAAGCAGGCGAGGAAGCAGGAGAAGGCCAGGAGGGCGAGGAGGGCCTGCGTCATGCTGCGGGTGGCGATGTCGCACACACCGTTGTGTGTGAATACGGGGGTGAGGAGTTGGAAGGCGAGGAGGGTGCCCGACGGGAGGAGCTTCGCCAGGGTCGCCGTGCTCGTCAGCGCCTGTGACAGCAGCGCGTGCTGGGGGAGATTCGGGGGAGCTTCTTGGGGATGAATCGCAGGAAAAGACAAGTCCTCCTCCGTGAGCTCTCTCTTATTGATCATCTCCTTGATCTCCTCTATGACTTCTTGTGATTCTTCTTGTATTGCTGGAGGTGGTTGTGAAGGTGTTAAAGGTGGGTCTTCTTTGGTGCTTGTTTTGGACCTTCTTCTTGTGTAGTACATTTTTTTTTTTCCTTTGTAGAGAGAGAGATAGAGATAGAGAGAGAGATCTAGAGAGAGAGGAATGAGATAGAAGGGAGTCAATTTTTAGGGATTTGATGATGTTTTGTAATGTGATGAAGGGGATGGGGAGTTTGTATATGAACGTGCATGAATGTGTTTCTTGATTTACTTGCCTTGTAAGTATAATACAGTTGGTTACTTCTTTGGATTGGGTAGGTAGGGTTAGTTAGGTTGATGCGTGAAGATAATAAACCTTTAACTCTTAGCAGTTTTGTTAAGTGGAGAAAATCCCCACTGTAGCTGGCCACGTGGACTTTGACCAAGTACTTTGCTTTAATTTGGTGCCATCATGTACGTTATTTGACATGTGGGAGTTGACCAAGTATATGCATTTTTAATTTCTATATATATAATTCTATTTAATGATTAGATAATAAACTTAATTGCCATTAATAAATACAACAGAAGCGAAAATGTATAAAACAATAACGTTAGGGAATTGAGTTGTGCTACCTGTACAGCCCCCTGGGGTGTAGAATTTATCTAGAAGTACGGCGGCTTACATACTTTCATTATGCTCTTCTTTTTTTTTTTCTTTGTTAATCTGAATAAATAATTAAATTTTATAATTTTTAATATTATTTAAACAGTGATTAAAATATTTTAAAATCAATGATACAATAATCAATTCGTTAGGTTTGCAACTTTAGTAGTGCAGACCAGCGTATCTCGAATTAAATTTCAATATATAATTTTATTTTAACTATCTTAAACAAGATATTTTCTTCCCCTTCGCCGTTCATTTTAAAACCTTTCAAATTATAAAATGAACAATAGTAACGGTACATCCATTTTTAAATGTAAAATTTATATTTTATTTATTGTAGAATAAAAATTTATTTATTTATCACTTTGAAATAATTAGTAAAATTCATCTCATCCTACAATGAATAGAGTGTATATTATACATCTAATTTTGGGTGTATCAAAATTATTTACCTTATAAAATAGAAGGTTAAAAATTATAATCCAAATTTATGTCTAGTCTAATTAGAGTTTTAGTTTAGATGGAGTCCGGCTATGATGTTTTACAAAGCACCAAGTACTTGATGCTTTGTAAGTTTTCCAACTTGATCTATTATTTTAATCAATTCCACCTCTTAGATTATTCTATTTCATTAACCATTCTCTAAATTTTAAAAAATCACTATCATCTCACTACACCAATAATAAAAATTAGTGGCAAATATATTGTGGCCACATAAATTATTACCACTAAATTCTCATAATTAATGGCGATTATGTAAATATTGCCACTGTTATTATTATTTTTGATGGCCAAATATTATTGCCACCAATAATAAAAATTAGTGACAAATATATTATGGCCACATAAATTATTGTCACTAAATTATCATAATTAATGGCGATTATGTAAATATTGCCACTGTTATTATTATTTTTTGATAGCCAAACATTATCGCCACCAAATAAGAATAATTATTATTAATTTTTGTTTTCAAATCAAGATTTATTAGTTTCGGTGGTGACATATTATTGTCACCATATAATTTTTTACATTTAGATTTTTGTGGCGAAAACTTGTCGCCACCAAATATATATATATATATTTTGTGACCATAATTTATAGTCACCAAATAATCTCTATTTTTTTTTTCAATTAGTTCTATTGTGGCAAAAATAATTTTGCCATCAAATAATATTTTTTTTCATTTGGTGACAAAAATTTATGGCCACTATATAATTTTCAATCTTTTGCAATTAATTTTTTTGTGGCAAAAATTTTTGGCCACCAAATATATATTTTTTTTTATTTGATAATCATAATTTATGGTCTATATATATATATATATATATATTTTTTTTTTTTTTTTTGATGACAAGAATAAAAAAAATTAGGCCAAGTTAAAATTCGGTCCAATAAAGATCAAAGCCCACCACCAAAAAAAAAAAAAAAAAAAAAAAAAAAAAAAAAAAAAAAAAAAAAAAAAAAAAAGAGGAAAAAGAAAAACCCCCTCCGATCAAAATCCCCACTCCCCCCGCCCGATCAAAATCCCCACGCTCGATCAAATCCGTTTCCCCTCGCCCACACCATCGCCCCCCGCCTCCGCCCCCTCTCCGTGCGCGCCTCACCCCGCCACACTCCTCTTTCACCTCGCCCTTCACTCACCAACAAATCCCCTCTCCACCGATCTCTCTCCCTCTCCACCGATCTTCGATCCCTCTCCACCGATCTCTCTCCCTCTCCACCGATCTCTCTCAACACTCTCTCTTCCTCTCCGACACCGATCTCCTCTCCGACTCCGCACCAACCCGCGGGATAAGGTGGTAATCGTTTGTAGATTTTGATGTTTGGTTTTATATCAATGATTTTGATGTAATTTTTGCTTAATTTTTTCTGTTTTTTATATTTATTAGGTCTCTAGTTGCTCTAATTTAGTATTAATTGCTCGGATTTAGTATTAATTCATCATACTTTCTCATCGGAGGTGAGCATCGGTGAAGATGTGGTATTTTCTCTCTAATTTTTCTCTCTAATTTTTCAGATTTAGTATTTTCTCTCTAATTTTTCAGCTACTTTACTGCAGTTTTGTTGCTAATCACTACTTTTTTCTGGCTTCTAGGTCTCCGCCTAACATTCCTGAGGTGAGCATCGGTGAAGATGTGGTCGCGAACATTGCGCTCTCGTTGAGATACGAGATCAATAGGGGATTTGCCGTTTTGAGAGAGATCGCTTCTGGGCGTGATCTGAAGAAGTTCCTTGGTGTATGTAATCGATACTCACATCTTGATTCAAATCCAACGGTTTTTCTTTTAAAATTTTTAATGTTCTGTCATGGGCTTATTCTGATTACACTGTTCGAACCTTGTGTTTTCTCAGGTGATTGCAGGGTTGTGGGTTCTTTCTGTTATTGGAAGTTGCTGCAATTTCTTGACCCTGTTTTACATTGGTAATAGCTTATTACTCCTCAGTTGAATTCTCTGTTGTTGTTGTTGTTGCTCTCTCCTTTATTAAGATTGGTTGGCCCTGTCCTGTTAGTACAAGCAATTATCAAATGATACTGCTGCATCCTTCCTTGAGAATAAAGCAGTTGGAATGATGATGTTTTTTGTTCTAGTTCTTCTTTTTTAATATCAAATATGTTATTAAAGAACAAATAATCCAGTGCATACTAATTCCTTTCCTCTTAAATGCAACTTAGCAAGTTAGGTTTTTTTTTTTTTTTTTTTTTTTTTCTTTTACTTGTAAATTTTGATTTTTTTTTTTTTTAAAAAAAATTATTTTCTTATGTGAATGCTCAAATAATTTGAAGCAATTGCTTATATTAGGGGGAGGGGGGGAGATTGAAAAGGAATAGGAGCTAAAGATGAGACTGAAGAGAACACAAACAGGTTTCACAGAGTAGTAAGTTTTTGTGTTATCTCCATTTTGCATCATAAGATCCATCTTTATCTTATTAAATCATAGATGCCTCTTTTTATAAGAAAATTTTTATGTTGAATAAGTTAATTTTTATGTGGAATAAGTTATTTAAGGGGAAATGCACAGATGAATTGCAAAACCTCATTGATTCGGTTCTCAAAAGCAACAGCAACCGAATCAAAAGATAATAATTTCCATGTACTGCACATAGAGAACGCATAGGGATCTAAGACACAGCACCAAAGAAAAAGAATATATCCTCTCACCAAACCCTAATCACACATTACAATCAGATCAACAAAACCAAAACAAAAAAAAAAAAAAAAAAAAAAATATTATCAAGGGAACCAAATTCTGATGACTAGTATACACTTCTTATTTGCTGACATCCATATTAGTTCTCTTTAAAATCTGATGACTAGAAGTGTACAATTCTGTTTAAGAATGATTTTTAAACAAAGGAACTGTTTTATATGTAATCTTATGATGATTTTATTTTTTATTATTTGGCTTCATGCGTTAATTGTGATCAATTGTCTGGTTTGAACTGTTAACTTTCATGTTCACAACATCTGAAAGCTTGAAAGTTCAAGTATTTAGCTCGCAGATGTTGTTGGGCTTCGTTTCCTTATGTACTATCTAAGCTAATCTTTGCAGGAAAACTTCTGAATCTTGGCTGCTAGATAGTAGATGCTGTCATAATTTATTATGTTTTACTACAAGAGAATCATGCTGATCTTTAATGTATAAGGTCGATGTGGAAGCTTGTGAATATTGGGTTACTTAGCATTTTTGCTTCACAATAATAGGGCAGTTTGGAGTAAAAATCCTTTAGACTAATTCCCTTTAAGATCATCAATTTTCAATGTTATTTTGAACATTCTCTAGTTTAAGTTAAGCTGATTTGAGTCTCTATCTAATTTTCCTTCCTTTCAGAACTACCCCTATATCTCATCCTAGGCATGCTCTGTGGGGCAGTAAGTGTTGCTTTCAGTCGTTTGGCAGTTTGGTTCACAAAATTTTTTGAGTACATAAAAGAAAAGTTTGGTCTTCCTGCCGTCATATGCCCTGCTTTGGGTGGTTTGGGAGCAGGTTTGATAGCTCTCAAATATCCTGGAATACTATACTGGGGACTTCTATGCAAAATCTTATTCTCTTTTTTGGGGAGTTACTTCTCATAGGCGGTCATTGCACTGAAGTGGTTGCCATTAAACTTCATGATCGTTATTCTCATTTTTTGCTATGTAGAATGTTATTCTCTAGGCTTAATTGGTTGAATAAAAAACCTATAATATTTCCTTGTTCGTTGGGTTGGGAATTTGCAATTTTGTAAGGGATTGTAATAACTGTATATTATCTCTCATTTTGTAGCAGGAACAAAGCAATGCTGCAGCTTATCAACCAACCGTCGATCAGGAAGTTAGGGTTCCGGGGTTTCAAAGCTCTTATATCCCTCAAGTGTCCTCCTACTCACAAAATATCATGAATACCTCTCCTTTACCAACAAATAACCCGCAGAATCAAAAGAATCTTCTACATTCTCAACCTCCGACCACACATGCTCCTCCAGCAAATCAAGCTCCACCACCTCAGCACACCGTTGCCACATTGGACACACATCGGGTAAGCAAAATGCAGATTCCAACAAACCCTAGAATTGCTTCAGGCCTGGCCTTGGGTGTTGCAAAGAGCGATAAGGAAAATTCAACAGTCAGTGTGGCACCAAAACCTGCCTATGTTAGTGTTTTGGTACCAAAGCTTAGCAGCAAATCATCTCAGGAAGATACTGACTCCATGATCAAGGTGATTATGTTATGTATTTGTACTTTTCAATTTAAGTATATTGTAGGGGCTGTTTTTGCCTGAGTTGGAGCTATTGCAAAAGTGCTATTCGACGTCTTTCACTAGTCACTGCTACACAGGTGGAAGCTTTAAATTTGAGCTTATGCTATTGGAACCCTAAAGCGCATTTCAGCTTTATGCCTTCTAAAAACTGCAGACTTTTTGGATGCCAAACATCTGAATATTATTAGGTGTAGAGCTTTTGTTCCAAAAGGGAAGCTAAATAAACACTTGCTAGAGATGGATATGCAAATAGTTGCTCTCACTTCTCATATTTTCTATGGTGATGCTACGCCTCCTAACATCTTAGTTTTGTTTGGTGCTGTGACTAAAGCTTTTAATTTTCTATAGCTGACCTTTCAAGTCAATTCTGGCTTTCTCTGTACACACCCAGTCCTACATGTATATTCGAGGATTCTGGTTGAAGTCAAATTTTCTTTCAATAACTTTGAAGCAGGCCTGATGATATTAATCTAGTTTTTTCCTTTTTAGTTTTTAAATTTATTGTAGGAAAATTAGGGATCTGGTACCTCAAATCTTAAATTTGTTTTTTTTTTTTTTTTTTTTTTTTTTTGGGTGTTGTTAGGGAGCCTTCCCTGTATCACTTCGTGCTTATGTTGAGAGGACTTTTGCTCGGTGCAAGAATGATGCACAAAGGGCTATCAATCAGAGTTTAATGAAGGAGGTGAAACTTGTAACTTTCATTTAATTTCACAATGTTCGATCTTATTCCCTTAGTGTTTAATGTAGCATTTTTTTTTTTTTTTGAAGTTTGAACTCATCATATTCCTTACCTTTTGTAGGGAAAGTAGTTCATTCAGTTTGAGAAGCTTTTTTCAAAAAAAATTATTGTAGGCTTTAGATGACTTACTGAGAATATTTTGTTGTTTGAACCCTTTTTTTTTCCCTTATTTTTCTTTCAGATGATTACCAAGGCATCTGCTGATGGAACACTTTTTACCAAGAACTTGGATATGGAACCACTTTTTCCCCTGCCAATGGACTCTGATGAGCAGATGTAAGAAGTTTCCCTGTTTGGACTCGTGAAAACATTTGGCTTCTATTTTTCATAACTGATGGTTGATGCCTGATATTTACATATTTATTGATAACTAGTGAATATTTCATGGCTGTGTTATATTCTTGTGGTAGAATTATGTAATACTTAGTGTGTTGTAAAACTGTGCTGACTTATTTTCGATGTTTTGGTGTTATATAACGTAGGAAATATAATAATTCATTGAAGTGTTTTATCATCTAAATAAGTGGCAATTTTGTTTATTTAATGATTGGTAGAAAAAAAAAATTCAGGCATTGCTTTAGCTAAATATTTAAGAAATTTACAAGAACCAAGTTGTTGCTTGTTTAAAAAATATTCATCATCAAATATAAGATCTGGATCATTCCTCTTGAAGGAGTTTAGACATATGTTTTCTGACCCTGAAGCGAACAACAGGATTATCATTTTTTCTACCTAGTGTTTTTATGTTACTCTTGATGCATCTATACAGAAGTTGTTAATTACTTACACTTTTTTCTCCTTTTCTTTCAGCAATCTGCAGAGTTCAGATCTCCTCTCTTTCTTGTCAAAATCTAAGAGTTCTGGTCGTCGCACAAAAAGCCGGTGGGAGCCTGTACCAGAAGAAAAGCTAGTTGAGAAGCCGGAACCGGTTACTAATGATTTAGCAAAGGTTGTTAGCTTGAGCCGTCCTTAAGCAACTGAACGAGCTGTAAATCTCTTTTCTTCTCATTGGATGATTGGATCTTTTATGTTTTTCTTGTCTTGTTATAATATACCACATCTTCTAGGAATTTTTAGAATCTAGTTAGGTTACTTGTTTGTTACTTTGTGTAAAATTTTTGTTAAAAGAATAATTTTATTTGCTTAAATGTATTGTTTGTTACTTTGTGTATAGTTTGTTTTATTGCTTGTTTGTTGTTGTTGAAAACATTAATCATTATTGGTGGCTATTTTACTCGCACAGTTGGTGACAATAAAAAGTCGCCACTTTATTTTCAATTAAGGTGGCCGCCGTGGCGGTTGCCACTTAAAGTATATATTTGGTGGCGAAAATGTATTGCCACTTTATCTCGAAGTTGTCACTTTATCTTCAGTTAAGATGGCGACCGTGATGGTTGTCACTTAAAGCATATATATTTGGTGGCAAAAATATATTGCCACCTTATCACCATAAAAGGTGGCGACTTATAGTAGCCACAAAAAATTATATTTGTTGGCAAAAAATTATCGCCACGCTATCTTTAATAAAGTGGCGACTTTTTATTCTTCGCCACAATTTTATTTAGTGGCAAGGCTTTTGGTGGCGGCTTGTGGCGACTTTAAAAATCGCCACGCTTTAAAAAGGTGGCAACTTTTTATACATATAGTGGCGACATTATTCGCCACCGATATACAATATTCTTGTAGTGTCTCTTTATCCATAGGCCCAAAACTCATAAGTACCAATAACGTAGTGCTTTTAAAAGTTTATGAGTTCAATTTTATATATATATATATATATATATATATATATATATATATATATATATATATATATGTGTGTGTGTGTGTGTGTGTGTGTGTGTGTGTGTGTGTGTGTGTGTGTGTGTGTGAATTATGCTACTAGATTATCAATAATACTCAGCATTTGATACTATCAAATTTTCGACAGTTAGATAAAAGGATTTGCGGTTACGATTATAGTAGCTCGTAGGGTTTAGTAGTTAGTTAGTGGAATAGTATGATTTAAAGAATAGAAATGATCAAAAAAATAAATCTAATGATAAAAAACTTGATAGTATTATGTGCTTGGTACTATTGACTATATATATATATATATATATATATATATATATATATATATATATATATATATATATATATATATATATATATATATATATATATATATATATATATATATATATATATGTATAGTCCGGCTACTATACTATTAATAGTACGAAGTTATTAGTGCTATCAAGTTTTCTACCCTTAAATCAATTCCTTTGATCATTTTCACCCGTTAGATTTTACTATTTCCCAACCAACCACCTATTAAACCCAAGGGGCCCACTATCATCTCAACCACATATTTTTTTAATCCAAAAGTTAAAAACTTAATAGCACCAATTTTTTGGTACTATTAATAGTATTCCATCCTAGCTCTATATATATATATATATATATATATATATATATATATATATATATATATATATATATATATATATATATATATATATATATATATATATATATATATATATATATAGCGTAGGGCTACTATACTTTTATGAGTACAAAGAAGTCTATACTCATAAAAGTATAGTAGCCCTACGCTATATATATATATATATATATATATAGCGTAGGGCTACTATACTTTTATGAGTATAGACTTCTTTGTACTCATAACTTTTCCATCCTTGGATGAAGGGATGTGCGGTTAGGATGATAGTGGACCCCTAGGGTTTAGTGGGTTGTTGGTGATATAGTATGTGAGGACCTGAATTTCCGCAAGAGGATTACTGTTGGATTAACGGAGCTTCTGCAGTGTGTCTGGCAGCTTTTGGAGGCCTTTACTGTGTATTGGAGGTGTTTGTGCACAAATAGGACACAGGTGTTGGACTCAGGGATTAAAATGATCACGTGAGTGATCGGAGGACCCCGTCGGATGTGTAGAAGTGGTTTCGCCCGAAACGGATATTAAAATTGGGCTCAGCGCGAAGTTTGGACAAAAGAATATCTTTCCGGGTGCCTTCGGCAAATTTTGGAGTTAGAATTTGGCAAATCGGACAGCGGATTTGGATTCAGCGCGCGAAAACGATGAAATTGGGCTACTTGTTTTTTTGCACTATGGGTTACTGTTCACACCGGAACAGTAGCTCCGGCACCGGCGGGCGGCGGCGGCGGCGGCGGGCAGCGGCGGGCAGCGGCGGAGCACGGCGGGCAGCGGCGGAGCAGCGGCGGAGCAGCGTCGCGGGCAGCAGCGCGGGCAGCGCTGAGGCGCGCGGGCAGGTGCGCGGTCCACGGGCCGGCGTGCACCGGAGGGCAGGACACGTGGCATTATTGGATTGGTCGGTGCAGCGGGCTGGGACCACAGAGCAGGCAGGCGTGGCGCATGGACCGGTGGGACACGTGGCGGCTTTCTATTGGCAGGCTCAGGAAGGCGGGGTCCACCGAGGCGCAGGAGGTTGCCTCGGGAACCGTGCCTGACAGGGGCGCCAGGCGGCGCGCCAGGCGCGCACGTGGGCGCGGCAGGCGCGCGCTGACCGGGTGCGCGCCACGTGTCGACGTCCGCTGGTGGCCACGCGGCGCAAGACGGGTGGCTCCTTTGGTTGTTCCCTGTTTTGCGGGCGACGTGGCTTCACCAGAGCGATTCGGACGCGGTCGGACGGCTTCGTCCGACCAGGTTTGCAGCGTCCGGAAGATCAGGGCGCCCGGAAATGGGGACCTATTGGTCATTTTTCCAATTGTTTTTCCCAGCCTATATAAAGGCCGAGAACAGCAGCCTTGATCTTTTTTCCTGCTCATCCTCTCATAGTGCAACCTTCACGAGTTTTCCTCCTCTCCCTGAGCTGGTTCCATCTGCAGATTTCTGGATTTTTCTGCGGCACGCATCCCGAGGTTTCCATTTTTACGGCGCGGCGCGACGCTCGTTCATTTGTGGTCTCCTTCGTCGCGGTTTGGGTGCGAGGACTCCCCCGGCTTACTCCGACCTCCGATTGAGGCGATTCTTGCGCCGTTGGACTCACGACAGGTAGGGCTTCGATCTTCGTGTTTTGAGCTCCCTCTCTTTTCGAGTTTACCTTCGAGTTTTCCGAGCTTTCTTTTGACCCATTTTCGTGGGCGGAGTTTTGGACAGCACCTCAGTGTTTAGGCGATAACTTTGCGCACAGGCGTCGTATTGAGACGTGCCAATAGGCGTTTTTCATCTACACAGTGCAAGGAACATCCTCGAATTTTCCTGGATCTTTCTGAATATTTTTCGAAGGTGAAAAACCTCTGTTTACAGAATGTAGTGCTACAGTTTTTGAGATCTGTTTATTTCGGGGTGGTTCCCTTGTCGGATTTGTTTCTCAGTGTAGGAAACTCGATTTGAGAGTGCATGTACTCGTTTCGACGGGTTCGTCGCGAGGATCGTGACAGTATTTTTCTTGGAATTTTCTGGGCATTTCTCGCAGGTAAAAATAGGGCATCTTTGGGACTGAATTCTGGACAGCATATGTTTGGATACTTGTGTGCTTATTTGTGTGTATATTGGGGATATTTTGTACAGTGATTGCGGCGGTTTGGCTTGTTTGGGCGAGAGCACTATTTGGACAGGAAATTGGCGCTCCAGGTGGGTGGTTGCTATGTCACGCCCCGGGGTCGAAACTGCGACCCGGGCTCACCAACAGATCCGCCGTCGATACGGGAAGCCCCGCACCGACGAAGCGTCTAACCTGCAAAAGATAGAACTACAGCTACACAGATATCAGAGCGGAAAAGAAAGCTGTAATATAAAAATCAACTGCTACAAAACTGAAAATAAATACAAAGTCCATCTCCCCAAATACCTGAATAATACAAGGTCAGATACAAATAAAAATCCACCTGTACAACATCTACGAATCCAAAAAGGGAGATAACTAAAACTAGAAATATAACAATACACAGTGAATCCCACAGTCCGGGATGGTACATCTACCTCACTAAAAGAGGACTATGCTGGTAGGGAACTATCTCGCGACTCCCTGTCCTCGGTCCGTCGAGCCAGCTCGGGCAGGAACGGAAGGAAATGCCTCAGCAACCTGTCACCGACAGAGGGTGTGAGAACTACATCCTACAGTAGTTCTCAATGGGTACCGTCTCCAAGACCCACGGCCTGCCCACTAAGTCTACTAGAGGCAAAAGATAACAGAAAAAGGCTGTGATAATGAAAACAATAAGCTGGAAAAGTATCTACAGCTATCATGCCTCTATCTACTATGCTCAATGGGAAAAAGAACACAGATGATGGTATGCATCAACTCACTACTGACAAAATGTCATAAGTACTATGCTCAAAGGAAAACTCTACTATGAACATACTGTGAAACTCACTCTCACAAATCACCCAATCGCAATAACTGTCCCACTTTTTGGACCAGTCAAGCCTGCGCTCATCTACTGCCACTACGCCCAAACAGGACTTGGTCTTACGTAGAGTGTCCCTCAAGGACTATCTCAGTAATCACATCGCAGCCTCGTCAGGCTCGGTATCATCATCGCATCCGGAGCGTAGCTCGCGGGGAGTGACCCCGCGAACTCAAGTATCTCAAGTATCTCATAACTGGCATAAAATGCCAGGCTCAGCAGGCTAAAATCCTCGATCAAACAGATCGGTACTCAATGCTCAACTAGCATAACTCAGTCGGAGAAAGACTCCACGACTCGATCAGGAAAAACTCACACAATCTCAAAGCTATGCCGGAGAACCCTCAACGACTCAATCTGATAACACTAACCCACTAAAAAAAGGTACAACACAGCTGGGACCGCCGTCACTCCAAACGGCTCCCAAAAAGACACCCCACTCACAGGCGAGAAGAACCGATTGACGCAGCAAAGGTCCGAGAATCCGTTAGGCCGGTGCCTAGAACCCCAATCAAACAAGAACAGACTCTAGGCTCAGCCTATCGACGTTCTCGATCCTTTACCGTTCAGGGATTCGGCCCCTCTCGGTTAAAGTGGGAAACCAACTCAACACACCAAACTCACGGGCTGGAGATGCTCAACAGCCAGAACCGCGAAGGGTCCGAAAACCCCGGGAAACTAATACCTACGACCCCAATCAAACAAGAACAGGCTATAGGCGTAGCCTCCCGTTGTCTTCGACCCAAGAAGGAAATCAACCCTTAGAACCCAGATCACTCGCCCCGGTCGGGCGAGGAAATTTAGGAGAAAAGATGACCTTTATTATAAAATATCATTTCCACTCAACCCCCTTGGGGTGAGGATAAAATTGCCCATTTTTTAAAAACCGTCTTGAATTGAGAAAACCAACTTTTATAGATTTTAGTTCTTAAAAAAATCAGTTAAAAACAAGTTTATTTTCCGAACTCCCAAGGGTTGATGCCGACGCCCAATCAAACAAAAACAGGCTCCGACGACCCTAGAAATTCGGAAGGAAAATACTGGTTTACTAAAATCATGAGTGTCCAAAAACGTTCTGGGTTCAAGGTCCTGATAACACACGTGCTCCACGATCACAACATGGTGGTGACGAGCAAAACGGAGAAAAGACCAAAGACCCGGGACCACCGTTTACCCAAAACGGTTCCCAAAACACTAACACTGGCCTAACACTGCCACCAGACCCCACTCAGCCCCTAGGACCGAGTGCAACACCCGTCCCACAATATCCTGACCACTCGGCCCACTACCCGGGCGAGAAACTCTATGTCCAGAAAGAAATGCAATGTGTGGGATATCTAAAGCACAAAAGAACCTAACCCAGATTAAGGTTCTCTATAGGTCTGGTTAAACACATGCAACATATGACGGGGGTGCTAGTCAAAGTTCCAATGAAAGACTTAAACTAGCATCTAAAATCCTATCATAATAGAATTGGAGAGAAGTCCGCAGACTTGGAGATAAAAACCAACCCACCTCGGTTGCCACCAATTGCTCGTAGACACTTGCAATTGGGCTCCGCGCGATTACCTTACCTCCACGTAAAACGATGCCCGCTGCCGGAGTCCGCACACAAAACGGAGCACGCCGCCGGAGTCCTCACGAAAAACGGAGTACGGTACCGGAGTCCGCACGCAAAACGGCGTCCGCATGCAAAACGGAGCACGATACAGGAGTCCGCACGCAAAACGGAGTCCGCACGCAAAACTTAGTCCGCACGCAAAACGGAGCACGCCGTCGGGGTCCGCACGCAAAACGGAGCAGTAAAAATACGGTCCCTAACACATATAAGAACAAGGGGTCAATCCAATGTAGTGAACCGAAATTTTGGTATATAAATAAATGTAAATAAAATGGTATGAAATGCTATTTTATTGAATTTATTGAGGTAAAGGATGACCTGGAAACGAATTGGGCCCAAATCGGGATTAGAGTGTAAGATCTTGAATCTTACATGAGAAAGTGGGCCCAGATTGTAAGTGAAAAATTCACAGTTTCAAAAAATTCCGAGAAAAATACCGGAGCTCCGTAAATGTATTTTAAGGCCACAGTAAAAGTTTCGCGTTGATCGGACACCCGGATAGAAAGAACGGGCTCCGCCAGCGAATTCAAATATAGTGGGACTTTTGGTAACCCAAAGAGGGTCCAAATTGAAAAGTTTAAGTACCAGGAGATATTTTAAGTTAAACTGTGGCTGCCCGTCAAATTTGAGCGAAAACGGGCGAGAAACGGGCAAGAACGGACGAAAACGGGCGAAACTGGGCTTGGGCCCAAGTTTCGGGCGCCCGAAAGTGGGAACCGGGCACCCGGAAAGTACTGTAGCAAACCCGATTTTATGGGCTGCAGCGAACCGGGCTGCACTGTAGCGAACCTAGTTCACTGTAGCAGCCCGGTCCGGACTTCGATGCGCCCGAAAATTACTGTAGCGCGCCCGAAAGTTACTGTTGGCACGGATCCCGAGGCAGTGGCACGGATCCCGAGGCAGTTGGCACGGATCCCGAGGCAGTTGGCACGAATCCCGAGGCAAGCTTTTCGCGCGCGCGCGCTGTGGCGCGCGGCCCGAGGCCGCGTGGTAGGTGGGGAACCGCCACGTGGCGTCTCCCCATTGGACGCCCTGACCGAGGGAGCGGGGGGCGCGTCGGGAACGCGCGCGGGCACTGTAGCGGTGTCAGCGGGCAGGGCCACGTGTCGGCCCCCCATTGGTCGGTCAGCGCGATGTGACGCGCTGACGCGACGCAATGCACCTACCGCGGAGCTAGTGCGGTCCACGTGGCGGCCAACGATTGGTCGCCGCTGTTCGGTAGTCGTGGTGCATGGGTCCAGGGACACGTGTCATCCCTTGATTGGCTGAACGAGGGTGACGTGGCGCCCAGCTGGCGCTGCATGGACGCGTGGACCGCGGCGGGCCGGTTACTGTAGCCGCCCGAAAGTTTTCGGGCGCCCGAAAGGGTGCGCCCGAAAGTCCGGAAATGGCCTATAAAGGCCCGAAATGGCTCACTTTTCCTCCTTTTCTCCGTTTTGGCTTCACTCGAGCGTACCAGGAGAGGGAGTGGGCGATTTTCGCCGGGGTTTTCGAGGGGGCACGAGAGCGCCGTGGACTCCGTGGAGCGCGCAAGGTGCGATGGACGTCACGTCATTGTCGAGGTAGGCCCCGTGTGTCATTGTTGTGGTATTTTTGGCACAGTTTTGAAATTTCCTTTTGGATTTTGGATTTGACCACTTTGCCCACGTGCATGTTAGGGACCCAACTTTCTGTGTCGTTTTACTGCGCAAGTTTCGCGGGCATTTTGGACGCGCCTCGTTTTGCGTGCAATGTTGAAAAAGGAATATGCACCGTTTTGCGTGCTAATACGAGGTATGCTCCGTTTTGCGTGCAAGTTGGACTAACGGGCACCGTTTTGCGTGCAGACTCTAATAATGCGTCTCGTTTTACATACAGGGCTGGAAAAATCTGCACCGTTTTGCGTGCAACCCTACAGTTAGACGTTCACCGTTTTGCGTGCAGATTTGAGGTACGTGCACCGTTTCGCATGCAGATCGTTTTGTCGCGCAGCGTTTTGCGTGCCATCGCTAATGTTATGCACTGTTTTCCATGCAGGGTTGGAAAAATGTGCATCGTTTTGCGTGCAACCCTACAATGAAGTGTGCACCGTTTAGCGTGCCAATACGGGGTATGTGCTCCGTTTTGCGTGCGGGTTGGACCAATACGCATCATTTTGCGTGTAGCTTGCATCATTTTTCATGCAGGGCTAGGAAAAATATGCACCGTTTTGCGTGCAACCCTACAGTCAGACGTGCACCGTTTTGCGTGCAGATCGTGTTGCCGCGCATCGTTTTACGTGCCGGCTGAAGTGGCGCGTACCATTTTTACGTATGGGTTTTTAATGTCATGCACCGTTTTGCGTGCAGGACTGGAGGACGTGCACCGTTTTGCGTGCAAGCTCGAGAAAACAAATGGAATCGCGCGGAGACCAATTGCATGTGTCTACAAGCAATTGGGGACACCACAAGGTGGGGAGTTTCGCCGAAATTGGGTGGCCTCTCCCCTTGCTCCTTTGCTTTTCGATTCGAAGCATGATAGTAGCCTGTTAGAGGCGTTAGGTAATTATGATATTGATTGCCTGTATTGATGGATTCAGATTAAAAAGAGCAACTGTTGGTTGCCAGAGATAGGGGAATAGTTGTGCATGTGCAAAGAGACATAGAGGAAAAGTGCAACTGTTGGTTGCCAAAGATATATGATGAATATGCATGCGTAGAGATAATTATTATTTTATGAATGAGATGAAAATAATTGCATGCATGAAAAAGATTAGCTATTCATGATTGTGAGCATGTTAGGGTATAACCCTAGGAATCACGTGACATAAGGGGACAACAGTTGTTGGTAGTAAGACTAGGAGAAAACCTAGTATAGGGGTTTGACGAGTGACATCAACTTAGAAGTTATCCTAGGGAGGACGAGTGGCATGGTCTTAGGTGATAACCTAAGGACACTGGATAGAGTGATCAACATAGAGTCAAAGAACTCCAGGATGTATATGACATGGAGCTTAGGTAAAGAGAACCTAAGGTGAACTAGTGGTCAGCATAGAGTCAAGGAACTCTAGGACAAGTATGACATGGAGCTTAGGTAAAGAGAACCTAAGGTGAACTAGAGATCAGCATAGAGTCAAGGAACTCTAGGACAAGTATGACATGGAACTTAGGTAAAGAGAACCTAAGGTGAACTAGAGATCAGCATAGAGTCAAGGAACTCTAGGACAAGTATGACATGGAACTTAGGTAAAGGGAACCTAAGTTGAGCTAGAAGAGTTTAAACTCACAGACAGAAAAATAGAGTCAAGTTGACTCTAGGATTCAGTAAGGAATCAAGAGAATGGAAAAAATGGATCAAGTGTGGAGACATGAAAGGGAAAACAGGAAATTAGAGTCAGTGTAACTCTAAGATAATAGTGGAACGGGAAATTAGAGTCAGTGTAACTCTAAGCTAAAGTGGAATAGAAAAATAGAGTTAAGTGAACTCTAGGATTCAGTGAGGAATCAGGAAAGCGGGATAAGATCCCAAGGTTAAGAACTAAACAAATACAACCCTAGAAAGTCATAGGGTGTCTGGGCAAATGGACAATAACTTTAACTTCAATTTGAGTTAAAGAAATAGAAGAGAAATGTTTAAGAGTCCAAGTGACTCCTAGTTATCCTGATGGCGAGACCTAGGATAAGAAATAAGATGTCGTAAAAAGACAAAGTTTACAAGAAAGCTAAAAGTGGCTAAAAAGCATAAAGAAAATATAAATGGCGCCTTCGAATTTGAGACTCGTCAAGTGGAGCAGGACTCCCTGGGCAGTGACCCGTCGGACGAGGTACTTTCGAAAGGCTTAAAGTGAAAGGAAAGAGCTAAATGCTCAAAGAAAAGAGAAAGAGATTTGCCAGTGGCAAAAAGGGAGCTATAAGCTCGAATAAGAAAGAAAAGCAAGTGTTCAAAGGCAAAGAGGCTAAGAACTAAAGTAAAAAGAAAAAGAAAAGAAAAGAAAAGAAAAAGAAAAGAAAAGAAAGAAAATATAAAGATTCTACGGAGTGAAACGCGGCCCATGTTGGAGTTGCAGGCAGTGCCCTTCTCCCGGGTAGAGACCCGTTCGGGACGTTTCTTCCGTAGGACGGGGTAACACTTGCGGGTGTTATCGGCAACCTTAGAAATCTTATCTTATGGTAGCAGGACTACCGGGCTGGGGCCCGTTGGATAAGAATTTCAGGGGGTTAACTTGAACTAAAGCACCAGAATGTAAAGAAAAAGAGAATTTGAGTGGCCAAGATGGCCGGGTTAGTTTGACCTTATATCTAGCGGCATAGTGGCCGAGTTGGTGCTTAGTAGCCTGATATGACTAGACAGAGTAGTGCTGGGTTGATGAGTATATAGAGATAGTGATGTATTATTGTGCATAGCTGCATGTTGATTTTGAGGATTTTAATTTCCTAGCACTATTATTATTGCTTCCATTGGACCAAGTGGTGTAGGACACTTTATCTCGGTGGTTGAACCCACTGGGAACTATGTCGTAGTTCTCACACCCCTTGGGTGACTCCCCCCACAGGTTCAGGTATGGATGCAGCGATCGCGACGGTTCAGAGGCAGACGGCGAGGTATACGACAGGGACAAGGGCCCAGCAGCATAGAGACCTAGAGGGTCTAGCAGAGGTATCCCATTTATATATTTCTTGAGTGAACTTTGTATGGTGAGGAATTTATGTAAAAGAGTTGTAATAATTTTATTGGCAAGTTCAAAGATGTAAAGTGTAATAAAGTAATGCATGGTTCACTCTTGTATGCTTTCATTTCCGTTTTAACTGTTGTTATTGAATGAAAGTTTTAATTTGTAGTGATTTTTAGTACTCTGATATTGAGCTTCCGCATACACTTGTTGTGTTATTATGGATGTTACTGTTCCTTTCGGGTAGAAAAAGGTCTTACCCGATTGGCGGGTCTGTTGGCGTGCCCGAACCGTACAAATTGGCGGATTCGGGGCGTGACAGACTAGAGTGGTATCAGAGCCTAGGAATAGTCCTAGGTGGTTAGCAACCTTAGGGAGACCCTAGGGATTAGCACGAGAGAGTGTGTCGATTGTTGGGCGAAAGTATTCGATTGGCTATTGTTGTTCCCAAAAAGGATGTTGGGACTGATCGAGGGCGACGAACTTCCATTCTTCGGATATTACGTTGGCGGCCGACAACGTAATGTTGGAGATGAAAAGGAGTACCCTCCTATACTTTCGCATGATTGAGTCGATGAGCCTTTTGTCGGTATGTGGACTGCGCGATGCTCAAATGGCTAAATTTGGGCTAGTTGTTTCGTTGTGGTGTGCATATTGGCGATGACACCACGTAGAGAAACGCACCTGTTTCGACTCGAGTCACGAGAGGGCTCGGGGTCAAACCACGTACACGAGCTGCGATAGCTGGTGACCGCACTTGTTGGTGTGGTCCAGTAACATGCGGAATCTTCTTGCCGATAGGCGGAAACTTTCCGCCGGCAGGGAGGCAGATTCCGACGCCTAAAGGCGGCGTCAAGGTGACAGTCGAAGCAGATCAATAGACTCCAGTGGCTAATAGCGCAGCAAGCTGAGGTTGCATAAGTGACGCGTGAGTATACGGCGTCGCCGCATGGTGGGGCGACAGTAGAAAGGGTGGCAGTGGCCACCGAGTTTTTGTCGGTGCACCCCGCACCTTCAGCAAGGGGTGTCATAAGCTTGTGTCAGCTGGATTGCTGACAAAGTGTGGTTAGTAGGGTCCAGTGAGAGACCGAGTTGTAGAACGCTGGTGATCGCTATGTTGCGAGAACCAAGTAAATATGTCCTAAGAGTTAGGGCAAGAAGGATTTACGGGCCTAGAGTAGGCTTCAAGATGCGTGGATCTCTCGATAGAGCGAGAGTTTACTGGCGCCGTTCTGATGAATGGGTGTGATGGCAAGGATTGCCACCGCAGGATTTGCGTGTTAATCACCCGAATGGTGAACAGTTGTTGTGGTGCCTCGACCCAGTTGGGAGAGTTGCACAAGAGCCGTAGAGGTACGTAAGCGAATCGCTTAACACCGGATTTTCGTGAGTTAGCGTGGGCGCGTAGGACGCCCAACTGTTTGGGTGCTCATGGAGCACAAGTATTGTTTAGCCAGAGAGAGCTGATTAGGTGGCATAGTAGCCTTTGCCCAGTGGAGCCAGTGTTGACAGAGAGTTTGGGTCGTAGATTGACGACTTGTTAGTTGGTTTTGCTCAGTGAGCATAGTGGTCGCGTGGCGACGATTAGCGGGTTCGCTTGGGGACGATCCGTGCCTGGACCATGTTTGTGGACTGTGGGCCTGTAGCCCAGTGGGCAGGTGCAGTCAGCTGTGAGAGACAGCGGCCCGAGACCTGATGGCGGGGCATGATAGAGATTTGGTCGGGACGGTAGTCCGAGCGATGACCCGGGAACGTGGAATGCAACGTGTGAGCATTGAGGCTATTAGTACACTGAGATTAGTACACTGAGAGTGTGATATGACCAGGCCGTAGAGCTAGTGGTGATTGAGGTACTGTAGCTCCTAGTGGGAGTGTTGGTGTAGTAATCCTAAGTGAGGATCTACCCGTATGACGATTGGGTCTGTGTGCTAGTGAGAGCCATTATACAGTGTTGGATTAGTTTTGGGCTATAGGCCCCTATTGGATCGTGGTCTGTGAACCTATTAGTAGTCCGAGATGTCGGGTTAGCTGATAACCCGTGGACTTAGAGCGCTAGCAGCGTGTGAGATAGTTGAGGACTTGTGGATTGGCCTTGGCACTCCACATTAGGCAGCGGAGTGACCGGAAAATGCGGTAAATGTAATTAGTTGCAGATGCAACCTCCTTGTGAAAGATAAAATGATCGCGGAATTAAAGTGAAGATTTCGCAAGAAAAGACTTGGTCATTCGTGGCAATAGAGAGAGCAAGTGCTCAAATATGTCTCTCACCTACTTGGTGAAAGTGGCCAGACACCAGGTCTGAGTTGTCCCTGAGTTGAGATAGGGATCCAGGAATAAGCGGCTCGTGTAATTGTGGGCGAGCAGGCAATGTGATGCTGGTCACGAGGTTCAGTGAGCCCAGTAGTGAGGGCAAGTTTCCCCCTCTTGATCAAGTAGGAGTCGAGATGTGACTCAAGTTTCGAGGACGAAACTTATTTTAAGGGGGGTAGAATGTAGTGAACCGAAATTTTGGTATATAAATAAATGTAAATAAAATGGTATGAAATGCTATTTTATTGAATTTATTGAGGTAAAGAATGACCTGGAAACGAATTGGACCCAAATCGGGATTAGAGTGTAAGATCTTGAATCTTACATGAGAAAGTGGGCCCAGATTGTAAGTGGAAAATTCACAGTTTCGAAAAATTTCGAGAAAATTACGGGAGCTCCGTAAATGTGTTTTAAGGCCACAGTAAAAGTTTCGCGTTGATCGGACACCCGGATAGAAAGAACGGGCTCCGCCAGCGAATTCAAATATAGTGGGACTTTTGGTAACCCAAAGATGGTCCAAATTGAAAAGTTTAAGTACCAGGAGATAACTTAAGTTAAACTGTGGCTGCCCGTCAAATTTGAGCGAAAACGGGCGAGAAACGGGCAAGAACGGACGAAAATGGGCGAAACTGGGCTTGGGCCCAAGTTTCGGGCGCCCGAAAGTGGGAACCGGGCGCCCGGAAAGTACTGTAGCAAACCCAATTTTATGGGCTGCAGCGAACCGGGCTGCACTGTAGCGAACCCGGTTCACTGTAGCAGCCCGGTCCGGACTTCGATGCGCCCGAAAATTACTGTAGCGCGCCCGAAAGTTACTGTTGGCACGGATCCCGAGGCAGTTGGCATAGATCTCGAGGCAGTTGGCATGAATCCCGAGGCATGGGCGCAAATCCCGAGGCAAGCTTTTCGCGCGCGCGCGCTGTGGCGCGCGGCCCGAGGCCGCGTGGTAGGTGGGGAACCGCCACGTGGCGTCTCCCCATTGGACGCCCTGACCGAGGGAGCGGGGGGCGCGTCGGGAACGCGCGCGGGCAAAGTAGCGGTGTCAGCGGGCAGGGCCACGTGTCGGCCCCCCATTGGTCGGTCAGCGCGATGTGATGCGCTGACGCGACGCAACGCACCTACCGCGGAGCTAGTGCGGTCCACGCGGCGGCCAACGATTGGCCGCCGCTGTTCGGTGGTCGCGGTGCACGGGTCCAGGGACACGTGTCATCCCTTGATTTGCTGAACGAGGGTGACGTGGCGCCCAGCTGGCGCTGCATGGACGCGTGGACCGCGGCGGGCCGGTTACTGTAGCCGCCCGAAAGTTTTCGGGCGCCCGAAAGGGTGCGCCCGAAAGTCCGGAAATGGCCTATAAAGGCCCGAAATGGCTTATTTTTCCTCCTTTTCTCCGTTTTGGCTTCACCCGAGCGTACCAGGAGAGGGAGTGGGCGATTTTCGCCGGGGTTTTCGAGGGCGCACGAGAGCGCCGTGGACTCCGTGGAGCGCGCAAGGTGCTCCAAAGAGGCTAATGGGCGCGATGGACGTCACGGCATTGTCGAGGTAGGCCCCGTGTGTCATTGTTGTGGTATTTTTGGCACAGTTTTGAAATTTCCTTTTGGATTTTGGATTTGACCCCTTTGCCCACGTGCATGTTAGGGACCCAACTTTCTGTGCCGTTTTACTGCGCAAGTTTCGCGGGCATTTTGGATGCGCCTCGTTTTGCGTGCAACGTTGAAAAAGGAATATGCACCGTTTTGCGTGCCAATACGAGGTATGCTCCTTTTTGCGTGCAAGTTGGACTAACGGGCACCGTTTTGCGTGTCACGCCCCGGGGTCGAAACTGCGACCCGGGCTCACTAACAGATCCGCCATCTGTACGGAAACTGCCGTACAGACGAAACGTCTAACCTGCAGAAAGAAACAACTACAGAGATACGGATATCAGAGCTGAAAGTAACTAGTAAGAACTGAAGACCAAACACTGTACAACTGAAAATAATACAATATCCATCTCCCAAATACGATCGTATACAAAGTCCTCTGATACAAAAACTCAAAGGGGAGATATCTCCAATAATGTACATCAGTGTACAAGCTCTCACTACAAAAATATCCTCACTACATCAGTCTCTCAAACTGTAAAATAAAGTAAACTAATCTACTGAAGCTCTCCTCTGAAGGGGTACCGCTACACTCCAACGACGGGTAGGGAACTAGCTCGTGACTCCCTCGCCTCGGTCAGAAGGATCAGCAACTGGAGCATCAGGAACAGGAGAAGAAATTCCTGGGGAAAAAAGACACCACGACGGGTGTGAGAACTACTTCCCACAGTAGTTCTCAGTGGGTGCCGTCAACAAGCCCAACGGTCTGCCCACCAAGTCTACTAGAGGCCAAAGATAACAATGCAACGAAATCTGAACAAGAAAAGCTGGAGCTACTCTACAGCTACCATGCCTCTATCTAGATACTCCAAAAAGTGGAACAGATGAAACTAAAAGAGTCCACTCGCACCCAAGGTGCTCAATAGACCCAATCGAACTGACTACCTCATAGGGTCCAGTCAAGCCTGCGCCTGTCGACTAGGAACGCTCCTGCCCACTACCACACATCCACATGAGGACGGGATTTACGTGGGGCGTCCTGTCCTACTAACTCATCCCTCGCGCAAAACTGCCTCAACAGGCCAACCATCGTATCCACAGCGGCATCTCAGGACGCGACTCCAACTGAGTAGAACGGCGCGGCATAGAGTATCAAACATTGGCATATGCAGGCTAGTCAAAAACCACGCTCACTCTCAGAACGGTAGGACTCAAGATCCCCAAATACCTCGCACAACAGTCGGAGCACTCTCGACGACTCAGCTGCTCGGCTAACTCGAAACACGTGACACTAGCCTCTCCTACGGCTCGCAGCACAAGGCTCACTGGCTGGAGGTACTCCACAGCCAGGAACGACCCATAACTCAGGGTAACAAAACAGGTCGGACAACACTCAACGACCTGGGACCACCGCCAACCCCAACGGTTCCCAACAAGACGGACCGGAAGATACTCGACGGCCCGGGACTGCCGTCTGCGCGTCGGCTCCCTCCACGACGGCACAACAGGGAAACAAGACCTCCCGGGACTACCGTTTTACCCAAACGGCTCCCGGCACAGATAAGCAACCCAGTACAACTACCAGACTCCACCCTGCTCCCAGGCAAGAGTGTAAAAGCATCCCACACTAAAAGCAAGTCCCGACCTCTCGGCCCACTACCCGGGCGAGAAAATACTATGTCAGGGATGAAGGAACAGTGTGGATGTCTAAGCATAAATAACCCTAGCCCAAGTGAGGGTTTTCTACTAGTCTGGTTACACATACAACATATGACGGGGGTGCTAGGTCAAGTTCCAAGATAACTACATTAACAGATAATAAAGGGATAACCATTCCAACAATCTAGCATGCTACACAAGGAAATAAACTATCATGCATAGTCCTACATCAATAGAATTAATGTACATTCCATAAAACATGGAGATAAGGCCACCCACCTCGATTTGCCACCAATTGCTCGTAGACACTTGCAATTGGCCTCCATGCGATCCGCACGCAAAACGGGGCACGCCGTCGGAGTCCGCATGTAAAACGGAGCACGCTGCCGGAGTCCGCACCAAAAACGGAGTCTGCACGAGAAACGGTGCATGGCGCCGGAGTCCGCACGCAAAACGGTGCACGGTGCCGGAATCCGCACGCAAAACGGAGTCCGCACGCAAAACGGTGCACGGTGCCGGAGTCCGCACGCAAAACGGTGCACGGTGCCAGGATCCGCATGCGAAACGGAGTCCGCACGCAAAACGGTGCACGGTGCCGGAGTCCGCACGCAAAACGGTGCACGGTGCCGGAGTCTGCACGCAAAACGGAGTCCGCACGTAAAACGGAGCACGGTGCCGGAGTCCGCACGCAAAACGGTGCACGGTGCCCAACACAGAAAGGAGCAAGAAGGTCAGTTACAGTCTAAAAGATCGCCCCAAAACTGTACAAAAATACAGTAAAACCAACACACGGGACCTACCCGACTGCGCCGCCGCCGCCGCAACGCCCCCATCGGAAGCCTCGCGCGCTCCACGAGGCCCGCGACGCGAAACGCCATCTCCCACACTCTCCTCCCTCACTCTCCCCGTCGCTCGGTTGGAGAAGAAAACGAAGAAGGAAAAGAGGTCGCTTGCGGGGAGGAAGAAGGAGAAGAAGAAGAGAAAGGGAGAGAGGCGGGTCCACGGTGCACCGGTCCACGGTGCACCGGCCGGTCCACCGCACCCGCCCGGGTGCACCAGGCCCAGGCAAGGAGGCGCGCGGCCACGTGGCCGTATCCCCGCACGCCACGCGGGCGCGCAGCTCACGCGCCACACGGGTGTGTGACACGCTGCCGCCCGCAGGCGCGGGGCACGGGCGCGCCCACGTGCTCCCGCGCGGGCGCCAACGGGGGGCCGCCACGTGGCGGCCCCTGCGCTGACACGCGCAGGCACGCGTTCCCAACGCGCGCCAGCTGCGCGCCTTGAGCCGCCTCGGGATCCGCGCTGTCGCCTCGCCTCGGGAAACGTGCCGCGCCGCCTCGAAAAACGTGTAAAATATCCGGGCTCCAAAACAAACAAATAAATAGTCCATTCTTAGCGATTTCGCGCGCTGAATCCAAAAACGATGTCCATTTCTCCAAATTCTCACCCGAAAATTTGCCGAATGCCCACTCGATCCGATTTTCGCGCCGGGTCCATTTTTAAAGTCCGATTTGCCCAATTCCAACTCTAAAAATTCCCGAAGGCGACCGGAGAGGTAAACTTTTATCCGGACTTCACCCGGAGTCTAATTTTGACATCTGATTCGCGCGAAATCACTTCTAAACACCCGACGGGTCCTCCAACATCCCACGGGGTCTCAATTTAAGCCCGAAGTCCACCACTTGTGTCCAAAATGCGCGCAACCCACACAGGCCTCCAGTGATGCAAGCAAATCCCAAATTGCATCACAAATCCATTTCTGGGCCCCCAACACGCGCACCAACACCCCCAACGGCGATCGAACGCTGCCCAACAACCAGCAACCCTGCGCGGGAGATTTCGGGACCTCACATTGCGTGCAGACTCTAATAATGCGTCTCGTTTTATGTGCAGGGCTGGAAAAATTTGCACCATTTTGCGTGCAACCCTACAGTCAGACGTGCACCGTTTTGGGTGTAGATTTGAGGTACGTGCACCGTTTCGCGTGCAGATCGTGTTGTCGCGCACCCTTTTGCGTGCCATCGCTAATGTTATGCACTGTTTTGCATGCAGGGTTGGAAAAATGTGCATCGTTTTGCGTGCAACCCTACAATGAAGCGTGCACCGTTTTGCGTGCCAATACGGGGTATGTGCTCCGTTTTGCGTGCGGGTTGGACCAATACGCATCATTTTGCGTGTAGATTCTAATAGCTTGCATCATTTTTCGTGCAGGGCTAGGAAAAATATCACCGTTTTGCGTGCAACCCTACAGTCAGACGTGCACCGTTTTGCGTGAAGATTTGAGGTACTGCACCGTTTCGCGTGCAGATTGTGTTGCCGCGCATCGTTTTACGTGCCGGCTGAAGTGGCGCGCACCATTTTTACGTATGGGTTTTTAATGTCATGCACCGTTTTGCGTGCAGGACTGGAGGACGTGAACCGTTTTGCGTGCAAGCTCGAGAAAACAAATGGAATCGCGCGCAGACCAATTGC
Organism: Tillandsia leiboldiana; assembly: GCA_029204045.2. NCBI lineage: Eukaryota > Viridiplantae > Streptophyta > Magnoliopsida > Poales > Bromeliaceae > Tillandsia > Tillandsia leiboldiana. Next base: position 38,692,567 of record CM055062.1, on the reverse strand, counting down.
AAGTGTCTACAAGATATTGGGGACACCACAAGGTGGGGAATTCTGCCGAAATTGGGTGACCTCTCCCCTTGCTCCTTTGCTTTTCGATTCGAAGCATGATAGTAGCCTGTTAGAGGCGTTAGGTAATTATGATATTGATTGCCTGTATTGATGGATTCAGATGAAAAAGAGCAACTGTTGGTTGCCAGAGATAGGGGAATAGTTGTGCATGTGCAAAGAGACACAGAGGAAAAGTGCAACTGTTGGTTGCCAAAGATATATGATGAATATGCATGCGTAGAGATAATTATTATTTTATGAATGAGATGAAAATAATTGCATGCATGAAAAAGATTAGCTATTCATGATTGTGAGCATGTTAGGGTATTACCCTAGGAATCACGTGACATAAGGGGACAACAGTTATTGGTAGTAAGACTAGGAGAAAACCTAGTATAGGGGTTTGACGAGTGACATCAACTTAGAAGTTAGAGGCGTTAGGTAATTATGATATTGATTGCCTGTATTGATGGATTCAGATGAAAAAGAGCAACTGTTGGTTGCCAGAGATAGGGGAATAGTTGTGCATGTGCAAAGAGACACAGAGAAAAAGTGCAACTGTTGGTTGCCAAAGATATATGATGAATATGCATGCGTAGAGATAATTATTATTTTATGAATGAGATGAAAATAATTGCATGCATGAAAAAGATTAGCTATTCATGATTGTGACCATGTTAGGGTATAACCCTAGGAATCACGTGACATAAGGGGACAACAGTTATTGGTAGTAAGACTAGGAGAAAACCTAGTATAGGGGTTTGACGAGTGACATCAACTTAGAAGTTATCCTAGGGAGGACGAGTGGCATGGTCTTAGGTGATAACCTAAGGACACTGGATAGAGTGATCAACATAGAGTCAAAGAACTCCAGGATGTATATGACATGGAGCTTAGGTAAAGAGAACCTAAGGTGAACTAGTGGTCAGCATAGAGTCAAGGAACTCTAGGACAAGTATGACATGGAGCTTAGGTAAAGAGAATCTAAGGTGAACTAGAGATCAGCATAGAGTCAAGGAACTCTAGGACAAGTATGACATGGAACTTAGGTAAAGAGAACCTAAGGTGAACTAGAGATCATGTAGTGAACAGAAATTTTGGTATATAAATAAATGTAAATAAAGGTGGTATGAAATACTAGTGTTATGAAAGTTGGGGAAGTAAGGAACATTTGGACGCGAGTTAGGCCCAAATCGGGTTAAAATGGAGAGATCTAAAAATTTATTTGAGAAAGGGGGCCCAGATTTTTAGTGCAAAATTCACAGTGTCGGTAAATTCCGAGAAAATTACGGGAGTCCTGTAAATATGTTTTAAGACCACAGAAAAAGTTTCGCGTTGATCGGATACCCGATAGTGAGAACGGGCTCCGCCAACAGTGTCGAAAAATTCTGAGAAAATTACAGGAGCTGTGTAATTATGTTTTAAGGTTACAGTAAAAATTTCGTTTTGATCGGATACCCGGATTGCGAGAATGGGGTCCGCCAGCGATTCTGGATACAGCGAGGCTTTTGGTGGTCAAGAAATGGCCCAAACTGAAAATTTAAAATTTTCTGTGATAAATTAAGCTGAAAGGAAACCACCTGTCAAATTTAGACGGAAACGGACGAAAAATGGACAGAAATCAGGACAAAAACGAATTTCCGGAATGACGGGCGTGAATTCCGAGGCTACAGAGGCGTGCTGCACAAGGCGCGGGTGCGCGCCCGCGTGGCGCGCAGGACGCACGCCATGTGGCGCAGGGGGCGCTGCCTGGACCCGGTGCGCGCCCCCTTGCCTTGTGGACCGCCACCCAAGATTCCCCATTGGGGGGGACCGTGAACCCGGTCCACGGTCCACCCCTCTCCTTTCTTTTCTCCTTCTCTTCTTCTTCTTCCTTCCTCCCCGCACCGCCATTCTTCCTCTCCTTCTTCCTTTTCTTCTCCACCCGAGCACGAGAGAGAGAGAGAGAGAGAGAGAGAGAGAGAGGTGGGGGAATTTCGTGGAGCGCGCAAGATGCTCCAAGCAGTCTGGGGATCGCGTGTATTCGCGTGGGGCGGCGCGACGCTGTCAAGGTAGGCTCCGTTCGTCATTTTTACGGTATTTTTGGCACAGTTTTGAGACATTATTTTAGACATTAGATTTAACCCCGTGCCGTTTTGCGTGTTAGGGACTGAGTTCTACTGTACCGTTGCTGCACGGACTGTCACGGACAGTTTTGGCGCGCCTCGTTTTGCGTGCCAGTTGTGGAAGAAATGCACCATCTTGCGTGCGAATTCGAGAATATGCGCAGTTTTGGACGCAAACCCGGAAAATATACACCGTTTTGCGTGCAACGTTGAAAAAGGAAAGTGTACCGTTTTGCGTGCCAACCCGAGGTACGTGTTCTGTTTTGCGCGCAATTTGTGCTGTCGCGCATCGTTTTACGTGCAGTCTCTAATAATATACATCATTTTTCGTGCAGGGCTAGAAAAACGTGCACCATTTTACGTGCAACCCTACAGTTAAGCGTGCACCGTTTTGCGTGCAGATTTGAGGTACGTGCTCCGTTTTGCGTGCCGATCGAATTAGCGCGCACCGTTTTGGTGTGCAGTCTCTAATATGACGCATCGTTTTGCGTGCAGGACTAGAGGAAAGTGCACCGTTTTGCGTGCCAATACGAGGTACGTGCTCCGCTTTGCGTGAAGGTTGGACCAATACGCACCGTTTTACGTGCAGATGCTAATATTTTGCATTATTTTTCATGTAGGGCTAGGAAAAATATGCATCGTTTTGCGTGCAACCCTAAAATCAGACGTGCACCGTTTTGCGTGCAGATTCGAGGTACGTGCACCGTTTCGCGTGCTGGTTGATTTAACGCGCACCGTTTTGCGTGCAGACTGAAATGACGCGCATCATTTTGCGTGCAGGTTTTTAGTGATGTGCACCATTTTGCGTGCAGGTTTGGTGGCCGTGCACCGTTTTGCGTGCGGACTCGTGGGATGCGCACCGTTTTGCGTGCAAGCTCGAGGGGACAAGTGGAATCGCGCGGAGACCAATTGCAAGTGTCTACAAGCAATTGGGTACACCACAAGGTGGGGAATTCTGCCGAAATTGGGTGACCTCTCCTCTTGCTCCTTTGCTTTTCGATTTCGAAGCATGATAGTAGCCTGTTAGAGGCGTTAGGTAATCATGATTAGGATCGCCTGTGTAAATGGATACAGATGAAAAAGTGCAACTGTTGGTTGCCAGAGATAGAGGAATAAATGTGCATGTGTAGATGGACACAGAGGAAAAGTGCAACTGTTGGTTGCCAAAGCTATATGATGAATATGCATGCGTAAAAGTAAATACTATTTTATGAACGAGATGAAAATAATTGCATGCATGAAAAGATTAGCTATTTATGATTGTGATCATGTTAGGGTATAACCCTAGGAATCATGTGACATAAGGGAACAGAACTTGTTGGTAGTAAGACTAGGAGAAAACCTAGTTTAGGGGTTTGACGAGTGACATCGAACTAGGAGTTATCCTAGGATTGGATGAGTGGCATTGTCTTAGGGGATAACCTAAGGACACTGGATAGAGTGATCAACATAGAGTCAAGGAACTCTAGGATGAGTATGTCATGGAACTTAGGTAAAGGGGACCTAAGGTGAACTAGTGATCAACATAGAGTCAAGGAACTCTAGGATGAGTATGTCATGGAACTTAGGTAAAGGAGACCTAAGGTGAACTAGTGATCAACATAGAGTCAAGGAACTCTAGGATGAGTACGACATGGAACTTAGGTAAAGGGAACCTAAGGTGATCCAGAGGAGTTTAAACTCACAGACAGGAAATTAGAGTCGGTGTAACTCTAAGATAAAAGTGGAACAGGAGATTAGAGTCAGTGTAACTCTAAGTTAAAAGTGGAACAGAAAAATAGAGTTAAGTTAACTCTAGGATTCAGTAAGGAATCACGAAAATGGGAAAAGTGGATCAAGTGTGGAGACATGAAAGGGAAAACAAGAAATTAGAGTCAGTGTGACTCTAAGTTAAAAGTGAAATTGGAAAATAGAGTTAAGTTAACTCTAGGATTCAGTGAGGAATCAGGAAAGGGGGATGAGATCCCAAGGCTAAAGAATTAAACAGTTATAACCCTAAAAGGTCATAGGGTGTCTGGGCAAATGGACAATAACTTTAACTTCAATTTAAGTTAAATAAAGGAAAGTGAAATGTTTAAGAGTCCAGGAGACTCTCTAGTTATCCTTATGGCGAGGCCTAGGGTAAGAGAAAAATTGATGTAAAAAGGCAAAGTTAAAAGCAAGCTAAAAGTGGCTAAAAAGCATAAAGAAAATGTAAATGGCGCCTTCGAATTTGAGACTCGTCAAGTGGAGCAGGACTCCCTGGGCAGTGACCCGTCAGAAGAGGTACTTTCGAAAGGCTTAAAGTGAAAGCAAAGAGCTAAACACTCAAAGGAAAGAGAAAAAGATTTGCCAGTGGCAAAAGGGAGCTACAAGCTCGAATAAGAAAGAAAAACAAGTGTTCAAAGGCAAAGAGGCTAAGAACTAAAGCAAAAAGAGAAAGAAAAAGAAAAGAAAAGAAAGAAAATATAAAGATAAAACGAGCGTACCTTCGGGGGTAAAAAGTAGCCTTGTCGGAGCCAAGGGCAGTGTCCCTCTCCCGGGCAGTGACCCGTAGGACAAGTTCCCCGTTGGGCGGGGTAGCACTTGCGGGTGCTATCGGCAACCTTAGAAATCTTATCTTATGGTAGCAGGACTACCGGGCTGGGGCCCGTTGGATAAGAATTTCTGAGGGTTAACTTGAACTAAAGCACCAGAATTTAAAGAATAAAGAAAGATAGAGGGGCCAAGGTGGCCGGGTTAGTTTGACCCTGTATACAGCGGCATAGTGGCCGAGTTGGTGTTTAGCAGCCTAGTGTGGCTAGACAGAGTAGTGCTGGGTCGATGAGTATACACAGATAGTGTAGTGATATATTATATTGCATGACCGCATTTTGATATTGAGGATTTTAGTTTCCTAGCACTATTATTATTGATTCCATTGGACCAAGTGGTGTAGGACACTTTTTCTCGGTGGTTGAACCCACTGGGAACTCTGTCAGGAGTTCTCACACCCCTTGGGTGCACCCCCCCCACAGGTTCAGGTATGGATGCAGCGATCGCGACGGTTCAGAGGCAGACGGCGAGATATACGACAGGGGCAAGGGCCCAGCAGCATAGAGACCTAGAGGGTCTAGCAGAGGTATCCCATTTTTATATTTCTTGAGTGAACCTTGTATGGTGAGGAAATGATGTAATAGAATTGTAATAATTTTATTTGCAAGTTCAGAAATGTAAAGTGTAATAAATTTAAGTTATGGTTCACTCTTGTATGCTTTCATTATCGCTTAAACTGTTTGTTTATAAAATGAAAGTTCAAATTTATAGTGATTTTTAGTACTCTGATATTGAGCTTCCGCATATACTTGTTGTATGATTATGGATATTACCGTTCCTTTCGGGTAGTGAAAGGTCATACCCGATTGGCGGGTCTGTTGGCGTGCCCGAACCGTACAAATTGGCGGACTCGGGGCGTGACAGATTAGAGTGGTATCAGAGCCTAGGAATAGTCCTAGGTGGTTAGCAAACCTTAGGGAGACTCTAGGGTTTAGGCACGAGAGAGTGTGTGGATTATTGGGCGAAAGTATTTGATTGGTTATTGTTGTTCCCAAAAAGGATGTTGGGACTGATCGTGGGCGACGAGCTTTCATTCTTCGAATATTACGTTGGCGGCCGACAACGTAATGTTGGAGATGAAAAGGAGTACCCTCTTATACTTTCGCATGATTGGGTCGACGAGCCCTTTTGTCGGTATATAGACTGCGCGTTGCTCAAACGGTTAAGTTTGGGCTAGCTATTTCGTTGTGGTGTGCATATTGGCGATGACACCACATTGGGAAACGCACCTGTTTCGACTCGAGTCACGAGAGGGCTCGGGGACAAATGACGTACACGAGCTGCGATAGTTGGTGACCGCACTTGTTGGTGTGGTCCAGCAGCAGATCAGGCTCCTTGCCGCTAAGCGGAAATTTCCCGCCGACAGGAAAGCTGATTCCAACTCCTAAGTGTGGCGTTGGTGTGACAGTCGGAGCAGATAGATAGGCTCCAGTAGCTGGTATCGCAGCAAGCTGAGGCTGCATAAATAACGCATGAGCGTAAAGCGTCGCCGCATGTAGGGGCGACAGTAGAGAGTGGCAGTGGCCGCCGAGCTTTTGTCGGCGCACCCCGCACCTTTAGCGAGGGGTGTTATAAGCTTGTGTCAGCTAGTTGCTGGCAAAGTGTGGTTAGAAAGGTCCAGTGAGAGACCGACTCACAGAACGCTGGTGATCGCTATTTGCGAGAACCAAGTTAAGGTGCCCTGAGGGTTAGGACAAGAAAGATTTACAGGCCTGGTAGGGGAATTGCCTCTGATGACGGTAGTAACCGTGTGGCGTATTGAGTGTGGCTGAGTTGCCGCATAGTGGAGTTAGTGAGGCTCAGAGTAGGCTTCAAGGTGCGGGAACCTCTCGAAAGAGCGAGAGTTTTGAAGCGCCGTTCTAATGGATCAGCATAATGGCAAGGATTGCCACCATAGGGTTTGCGTGTTAATCACCAGAGTTGGTGAAAAGTTATTGTGGTGCCTCGACCCAGTTGGGAGAGTTGCACAAGAGCCGTTGGGGTGCTTAAGCAAATCGCTTAACACTGGATTCTTGCGAGTTAGCATGGGGGCGTAGGACGCCCAACTGTTTGGGTGCTCATGGAGCACAGGTACCATTTAGCCAGAGAGAGCTGATTAGGTGGCACATTAGCCTTTGCCCAGTGTGGCCAGAGTTGATAGAGAGTTTGGGTCGTGGGTTGACGACTTATTAGTTGGTTTTTCTCAGTGAGCATAGTGGTCGCGTGGCGACGATTATCGGGTTCGCTTGGGACGACCCGTGCCTGGACCATGTTTGTGGACTGCGGGCCTGTAGCCCAGTGGGCAGGCGCAGTCGGCTGTGTGAGACAGCGGCCCGAGACCTGATGGCGGGGCATGATAGAGATTTGGTCGGGACGGTAGTCCGAGCGATGACCCGGGGACGTGGAATGCCACGTATGAGTCTTGAGGCTGTTAGTACACTGAGAGTGTGATATGATCAGGCCGTAGTGCTAGTGGTGATTGAGGTATTGTAGCTCCTAGTTGGAGTGTTGGGATAGTAATCCTGATTGGGGATCTACCCGTACGACGATTGGGTCTGTGGGCTAGTGAGAGCCATTGTACAGTGTTGGACTAGTTTTGGGCTATAGGCCCCTATTTGACCGTGGTCTGTGAACCTATTAGTAGTCCGAGGTGTCGGGTTAGCTGATAACCCGTGGACTTAGAGCACTAGCAGCATGTGTGATAGTTGAGAACTCGTGGATTGGCCTTTGCCCTCCACATTAGGCAGCTGAGCGATCGAAAAGGAAATGCGGTAAATGTAATTAGTTGCAGATGCAACATCCTTGGGAAAGATCAAATGATCGCGGAATTAGAGTGAAGATTTCGCAAGAAAAGGCTTGGTCATTCGTGGCAATAGAGAGAGCAAGTGCTCAAATGTGTTTCTCACCTACTTGGTGAAAGTGGCCAGACGCCAGGTCTGAGTTTGTCCCTGAGTTGAGATAGGGATCCAGGAATGGGCTGCTCGTGTAATTGTTGGGCGAGCAGGCAGTGTGATGCCGGTCACGAGGTTCAGTCAGCCCAGTAGTGAGGGCAAGTTTTTCTCCCTTTTGATCAAGTAGGAGTCGAGATGTGACTCAAGTTTCGAGGACGAAACTTATTTTAAGGGGAGTAGAATGTAGTGAACCGAAATTTTGGTATATAAATAAATGTAAATAAAGGTGGTATGAAATACTAGTGTTATGAAAGTTGGGGAAGTAGGGAACATTTGGACGCGAGTTAGGCCCAAATCGGGTTAAAATGGAGAGATCTAAAAATTTATTTGAGAAAGGGGGCCCAGATTTTTAGTGCAAAATTCACAGTGTCGGAAAATTCCGAGAAAATTACGGGAGTCCTGTAAATATGTTTTAAGACCACAGAAAAAGTTTCGCGTTGATCGGATACCCGATAGTGAGAACGGGCTCCGCCAACAGTGTCGAAAAATTCTGAGAAAATTACAGGAGCTGTGTAATTATGTTTTAAGGTTACAGTAAAAATTTCGTTTTGATCGGATACCCGGATTGCGAGAACGGGGTCCGCCAGCGATTCTGGATACAGCGAGGCTTTTGGTGGTCAAGAAATGGCCCAAACTAAAAATTTAAAATTTTCTGTGATAAATTAAGCTGAAAGGAAACCACCTGTCAAATTTAGACGGAAACGGACGAAAAATGGACAGAAATCAGGACAAAAACGAATTTCCGGAATGACGGGCGTGAATTCCGAGGCTACAGAGGCGTGCTGCACAAGGCACGGGTGCGCGCCCGCGTGGCGCGCAGGACGCGCGCCATGTGGCGCAGGGGGCGCTGCCTGGACCCGGTGCGCGCCCCCTTGCCTTGTGGACCGCCACCCAAGATTCCCCATTGGGGGGGACCGTGAACCCGGTCCACGGTCCACCCCTCTCCTTTCTTTTCTCCTTCTCTTCTTCTTCTTCCTTCCTCCCCGCACCGCCATTCTTCCTCTCATTCTTCCTTTTCTTCTCCACCCGAGCACGAGAGAGAGAGAGAGAGAGAGAGAGAGAGAGAGAGGTGGGGGAATTTCGTGGAGCGCGCAAGATGCTCCAAGCAGTTTGGGGATCGCGTGTATTCGTGTGGGGCGGCGCGACGCTGTCAAGGTAGGCTCCGTTCGTCATTTTTACGGTATTTTTGGCACAGTTTTGAGACGTTATTTTGGACATTAGATTTAACCCCGTACCGTTTTGCGTGTTAGGGACTGAGTTCTACTGTACCGTTGCTGCACGGCCTGTCGCGGACAGTTTTGGCGTGCCTCGTTTTGCGTGCCAGTTGTGGAAGAAATGCACCGTTTTGCGTGCGAATTCGAGAATATGCGCAGTTTTGGACGCTAACCCGGAAAACATACACCGTTTTGCGTGCAACGTTGAAAAAGAAAAGTGCACGGCTTTGCGTGCCAACCCGAGGTACGTGTTTTGTTTTGCGCGCAATTTGTGCTGTCGCGCATCGTTTTACGTGCAGTCTCTAATAATATACATCATTTTTCGTGCAGGGCTAGAAAAACGTGCAACATATTACGTGCAACCCTACAGTTAAGCGTGCACCGTTTTGCGTGCAGATTTGAGGTACGTGCTCCGTTTTGCGTGCCGATCGAATTAGCGCGCACCGTTTTGGTGTGCAGTCTCTAATATGACGCATCGTTTTGCGTGCAGGACTAGACGAAAGTGCACCGTTTTGCGTGCCAATACGAGGTACGTGCTCCGCTTTGCGTGAAGGTTGGACCAATACGCACCATTTTACGTGCAGATGCTAATATTTTGGATTATTTTTCGTGTAGGGCTAGAAAAAATATGCATCGTTTTGCGTGCAACCCTAAAATCAGACGTGCACCGTTTTACGTGCAGATTCGAGGTACGTGCACCGTTTCGCGTGCAGGTTGATTTAACGCGCACCGTTTTGCGTGCAGACTGAAATGACGCGCACCATTTTGCATGCGGGTTTTTAGTGATGTGCACCGTTTTGCATGCAGGTTTGGTGGCCGTGCACCGTTTTGCGTGCGGACTCATGGGATGCGCACCGTTTTGCGTGCAAGCTTGAGGGGACAAGTGGAATCGCGCAGAGACCAATTGCAAGTGTCTACAAGCAATTGGGTACACCACAAGGTGGGGAATTCTGCCGAAATTGGGTGACCTCTCCCCTTGCTCCTTTGCTTTTCGATTTCGAAGCATGATAGTAGCCTGTTAGGGGCGTTAGGTAATCATGATTAGGATCGCCTGTGTAAATGGATACAGATGAAAAAGTGCAACTGTTGGTTGCCAGAGATAGAGAAATAAATGTGCATGTGTAGATGGACACAGAGGAAAAGTGCAACTGTTGGTTGCCAAAGCTATATGATGAATATGCATGCGTAAAAGTAAATACTATTTTATGAACGAGATGAAAATAATTGCATGCATGAAAAGATTAGCTATTTATGATTGTGATCATGTTAGGGTATAACCCTAGGAATCATGTGACATAAGGGAACAGAACTTGTTGGTAGTAAGACTAGGAGAAAACCTAGTTTAGGGGTTTGACGAGTGACATCGAACTAGGAGTTATCCTAGGATTGGATGAGTGGCATTGTCTTAGGGGATAACCTAAGGACACTGGATAGAGTGATCAACATAGAGTCAATGAACTCTAGGATGAGTATGTCATGGAACTTAGGTAAAGGGGACCTAAGGTGAACTAGTGATCAACATAGAGTCAAGGAACTCTAGGATGAGTATGTCATGGAACTTAGGTAAAGGAGACCTAAGGTGAACTAGTGATCAACATAGAGTCAAGGAACTCTAGGATGAGTACGACATGGAACTTAGGTAAAGGGAACCTAAGGTGATCCAGAGGAGTTTAAACTCACAGACAGGAAATTAGAGTCGGTGTAACTCTAAGATAAAAGTTGAACAGGAGATTAGAGTCAGTGTAACTCTAAGTTAAAAGTGGAACAGAAAAATAGAGTTAAGTTAACTCTAGGATTCAGTAAGGAATCACGAAAATGGGAAAAGTGGATCAAGTGTGGAGACATAAAAGGGAAAACAAGAAATTAGAGTCAGTGTGACTCTAAGTTAAAAGTGAAATTGGAAAATAGAGTTAAGTTAACTCTAGGATTCAGTGAGGAATCTGGAAAGGGGGATGAGATCCCAAGGCTAAAGAATTAAACAGTTATAACCCTAGAAGGTCATAGGGTGTCTGGGCAAATGGACAATAACTTTAACTTCAATTTAAGTTAAATAAAGGAAAGTGAAATGTTTAAGAGTCCAGGAGACTCTCTAGTTATCCTTATGGCGAGGCCTAGGGTAAGAGATAAATTGATGTAAAAAGGCAAAGTTAAAAGCAAGCTAAAAGTGGCTAAAAAGCATAAAGAAAATGTAAATGGCGCCTTCGAATTTGAGACTCGTCAAGTGGAGCAGGACTCCCTGGGCAGTGACCCGTCGGACGAGGTACTTTCGAAAGGCTTAAAGTGAAAGCAAAGAGCTAAACACTCAAAGGAAAGAGAAAAAGATTTGCCAGTGGCAAAAGGGAGCTACAAGCTCGAATAAGAAAGAAAAGCAAGTGTTCAAAGGCAAAGAGGCTAAGAACTAAAGCAAAAAGAGAAAGAAAAAGAAAAGAAAAGAAAGAAAATATAAAGATAAAACGAGCGTACCTTCGGGGGTAAAAAGTAGCCTTGTCGGAGCCAAGGACAGTGTCCCTCTCCCGGGCAGTGACCCGTAGGACAAGTTCCCCGTTGGGCGGGGTAGCACTTGCGGGTGCTATCGGCAACCTTAGAAATCTTATCTTATGGTAGCAGGACTACCGGGCTGGGGCCCGTTTGTTGGGTTAAATGTAATAAGGATCTAAATAGGGGAAAAAACACCTAGAGGGGGGTGAATAGGTGTAAACGTATAAACACTCAAAAATCGTTGCGATAAAAACCCAATGCGGAAATAAAAATAATACGCAAGATTTTTACGTGGAAAACTCCATCACCGGAGTAAAAAACCACGGGACCGATAACACGGCAGAAATCCACTAGAATTAAAACACGTACAAGGTGATTTACCGTACACACTTACGACTCAACCTTTTCCATACGCTCCTAGAGGATCTTCTCCGCTCGCTCCACGACGCTTCTCGAATCCACGATCTGCGCCCAACGCCGAATCCACGGCGTCCAACGTCGAATCCACGACGTCCGACCGAATCCACGGTCTTCACCCAATAGCACCCTTCGAATCCACGAACGTGCCTCGCTCCGAATCCACGAGAGCGGTTGAACCTTGAATCCACAAGGACACGCGAATCCACGCGCCGATTTTTAGGGTAAATCGTTGTTTTTGGTGGTGATGATCCGCCGAATACTTAGATCAAAGATAGATCGGAAATACCATCTAAGTATTCATTAGTTTGATTCAACTCAAGATGTGAGTAAGAAAACCTAGAATCAAACTAATCAATATAGATGAAGAAACATAGAGTATTCTCTAATGATTTCCTTTCTTCTCTATATGTGGATCTAGAGCCGTAAAAGATGATATATGAAAATGACGGCTATTTGGATTTTCGGCCTCTTTTTGGATTAACCCTAGAAAAAGAGTCATAGGGTCTATTTATAGGTTAGAAACCCTAGGAAGGAGATAAGAATCAAAAACCTAACATTTCTGGAAATTTTACGGACCGCGATCCGGATCGGATTAGCTGTGATCCGGATCGTCGTAACGAGTCAGGCAATTCCAGAAAGACGAAGGTTCGGGATCCGGATCGAAGTGCTTGATCCGGATCGTTCATACAGTTCACCAAACATCAACGTTCGGGATCCGGATTGCGAAGCCTGATCCGGATCGTTCAAGGAAGATGGTCAACTCAGTGTTCGGGATCCGGATCAAGAGAGGCTACGATCCGGATTGAACTGGTGTATGAATGAACCACCTTCGGGATCTGGATCGAACAATCTGATCCGGATCCTGAACATGTCCCAAGTCCAGTTTTTGATTTTTATGCAATGAAAGATTCTTCCAAGTGTTTCTACACTACAAGAAGTATTCGGATCACACAAAATCTTTAGTTAAACATACCTGATCCTTTTGAATTCTTCTTTCTTGAGATTGAGTTAAATGATCCAACTTTCTTCACCTTCAATCTTCAAGACTTGAGACTTTCACGAAACTACGCCAACTCAAATTCCGTAACAATCTCCCCCTTTGGTGGTTTCGTGACAAAACACATATCCACTAAAGAAAATTCAAAAAGATATTTTTGTTGCTATCACCATACAACAAAAATTTACAATGGAGATCCGAAAATTTAAAAACATGAGATAAACTCCTAAAACAGACTCTAGACTTAGACATCTGTACTCTCTGCACAAAGAAATCATTCTTGACAAAAAGAGATCGTTAGATACCTCAAGAATATTTAGCATACAAAACCTAGTACAGAGATAGAGTTTATCTGATCATCATGACATTTGAGAATTCAGATATGTAAGAGAATCATAGTCAAAAACCAACATATCTTCTATGCAATCAAAAACCAAATGTCATGTTAGTGAACATCAACTTGTTAGTCATATTACATGCCCAAATAGTTAGTCGAATAGTTAGTAGAGACATGCAAACAATCACAAGATAAAAACCAAAGTTGAAGTTGAAGTGATACTTACCTTGATGTATACAAAATTTTCACATCAGCATTGTTCATCATTGTACCTTGATGCAGTCATCATTGTTCATCATTGTACCTTGATGTATACAAGATCACAATTTTCACAATATCATTGTTCAAGTTCTCTAAACTCTCTCCCCCTTTTTGTCACAAACAAAGCCAAAATTACCAAAAATTGAAGGAGAGTTAAAAAATTTCAAAGAAAATGTTCCGAAATTTAAGAACTAGAACTAAGATTAAGTCCTAAAAACTGAAAAACCTGCACAAGAAAAGGTTAAAAATCTGCAAAAGAATAAAAAGAAAGGAATCAGTCGTCAGATTCGGAGTCTTCAGAGCTCGTGCAGCCCATCTTAGAAAACATCTTTTTCACCAGCTTGGTCATTGAATTGACCTTCTTAGTTATGGTAATGTGAGCTGCCGTGATGAGCTCGAGCTCATTGGAGATTCTCGTCTGTGCCTTGGAAATCTGTTCCTGCTCAACAGATAATCGTTGTTGTTCTTTGTAGATGGATGAGACTGATGCTTCATCCGCTGGTGTGGGTGCTGGTTGTGATGGTGACGCGGAAGTGCCGCTACTAGGTTTCGTTCCGCACGGAGGGACTGGAGTGACATGGGGCAATTTGTGAAGTGACTTCACAACGGTGGACTCATCGATCATACCCAAACATTGATGATAAGTCGGTGAGGTAATGTCAACCTGAAATTTCTTCAAGATCCTCATTATAATCAGTGGAAATGGAATTCTTTCTGTGGGATGAGGGTGCTCAACATATCTTGTCATTCTATTCCAAATAATGTATGGAATGTTGATATTCAATCCCATTGCCTCAGACGGATGTCCTAAGAGATACAAAAATAGCATTCGATCCCATCTCAAGACTTTCGGCTGCATATTTGGAAGGATATTGTAACAAGTGATGAAGTTTAGAAATCGGTACTCAAGACGAAGTTCCTTGGATCTGATCGATTTCTCCGTTGATTGCGTTCCTTCCAAACAAATTCCCTTTATAACCATTTGCCACACAGTGTTCGTCAAAACCTTTCCCTTCAAGTAATTAACTCCTGTCTTGCTGGCAAGCATTCCCAAAACCTCGCCAATCAATTGTGGAGTAATTTTGAATCTTGTGCCTTGGATGTTCGTGTAAAATTCCATTGGACCGTTTTCAATTTCACGAAGGTGCCGTGCATTTGTATAGAAGGCCCTTACAAGATGCAGACAGTATCCAAGCACTTCTGGAAAACGACAAACTTGAATAAGGTTTCCTTGTTCAATCAGAACGCCAAACTCAGGAGAGTGATCTCGTAGAGCCTCAATATTGACATGCCTCTCACCAATGCATTCACGATTCTCAAATGCCCTTAGGCGATCCGCATTAACGAACACTTGTTCCTCCCGAGGTGGAGAATCCGGAATAATCGGTTCGTTAGACATGAAACCTCGTGCTCGTCCAAACCGTCGAGCGAGTCGTTTCCTTTTCACCGAGATGGTTGGTGCAGTCATAGGTGCTTTACCTTTGTCCATGGGTGCTTTTTCTTTCGATGCATCAGACGCTTTTCCTTTTGAACCATCAGACGCCTTTTGTTCAGGCAATGAGTCATCATCATCTGTCAATTCAGTCCAATCTACCTCGTGACAATCTACTTCTGTGTCGCTGATCACATGAAACTCACCCTTTTGTTGTATTTTCTTAGCTCTTTTTAACTTGTTTGTGGTCCGAGTGTGCACCATAGTGACCAATAAAAGAATGATCCATGAGAATCCCATTGATCCAAGTGCTTTAAGAAGATTAAAATCCTGTGAGCAACAACTCAAGAACACATGAGAAAATTGTTAATTTTCAAAGATTTGAAAAATTGTACCCAAACAATCATAATCATGTAGAGAGTCTAAGAATCAAACTAGTTTTGCAAAAGGACTTTTAAAAATAGATCAATTGCATGATTTTCGAAAATCCTTATTATATGCCCTAAAACCGAAATTTTAGAAATCGAAGCCTAAAAATCCGTTAATCAGGAGAATACCTAGCATATAATCAAAACTAATCTACCCAGAGTTCTTATTTCAAAAGAAATTTGATCAAAAACCATCCACAAACAAAGTTGATCCAAGAAATTCATCACGTTTGAGGAGGAAAAGAGAAAAACAGTGAAAAACCGAGATTTTGATCTATAAAACTTACTTGAAGTTGGAGAACTTGAGTTTGAAAGCTTCCAGAAAGGATGAAATCTAGAGAGAGAGGCTCTGGAAACTTTGGAACAAAAGATTGGAGTAAAAGAAATCAAAACCCTTTTGTTCTTTATAAAGCCCTAGCCGCGATCCGGATCAGTTCATGATTGCGATCCGGATCGGCTACCCGCAGTGAGAAACTGCGTTCGGGATCCGGATCGGCAGGTCCAATCCGGATCGTCAGCCCGCAGAAGAAAACTGCGTTCGGGATCCGGATCATCTTGCCCGATCCGGATCGGCTCCAACTTTTTCTTTAGAAAATTTCAGAGAAATTCAAGAAAAACCAAAAAAAGATTGTAAGCACAAATGTGTATCAACTTTAAACAAAATCATCGTTTCATACAACAAGAATTAGATTATGCCAAATCTATCAATAATATCCAAAAATGAAACGAGAATTTACAAGAATTAAATCCCTTAAAGTTGAATACCTTCAATTACATCTAACTTGATCTTATGAGTAATGCCTTTATCAAATCATCAATTCAGTAAAGAAAATGAATACAAAGATCAATAGATGTTTGAAATCCCAAATATAGTAGATAATGTATCTAGACAATCTGTTGAAGAGAGTGGCTCTTTGAGCATCTTTCTTTAAAAAACCCACCTTATACCAACCTTGAAATTTGATGGAGTCAAGTATTTCAACATGCATTATACTTAATCAAAATTTGAACAACCATGCTTGGTATACATGTGGTAGCTGCACACAATACTCGGACGACCGAGGTGGTAGCTCTTTCCTCCATGTGGTGGTAGTTTTCACACTCCTCATTGGGATGTAACTCTTTCCACATCTTTTGAGCATTTTACTTTTTTCTATGACTCCCCCTCAATTGGCTATCAATTATTTAAGATATAAAGTATTCAACCAAATATTGATCTCGATTTCATACTCGACTAAGCAGTCAAATAAGATAATGACTATACCAAGAGATCATTGAGAGAGAGAAATTGACTTTGATCACTTAGAAGATGATTTAATTAACATAAATGATCATTGCAACAGTGAAATATTATGATGGCAAAAGCATAATAAATTTCTAAATGTGCGAAAAGATGCAATTAAAGTCAATTATGATCTATGCTCAATTAATGTCCTATGTATAAACATAGATAATGAACAAAACAAAATCAATACAAAACCTATCCTAAGCAAAGGTTTCCAAAAAGAAGTTTATTTCAAGGAAAGCATTCCAATTGCTTTTCGTAAATAAATAAAACGTTTTTGATCCAAATGTTTTGTTAGAATGTCAGCTAATTGATCATCAGTTGAAATATATGAAAGTTTGAAGAGTATTTGATTCAACTAGCTCTCTAAGAAAATGATATCTAAGTTCAATATGTTTTGTTCTAGAGTGCAACACAAGGTTTTTAGAAATGTTAATTGCACTTGGTTGTCACAAAGAATTGTTACGAAGATGTGAAATGCGGAAGTCGCTCAATACGCTTTTCATCCAAATGAGTTGAGTTGAGCAACTTCCAGCTTGAAAATGTATTCCGCTTTCGGCAGTCGAGAGTGCTATGCAATTCTGCTTTTTACTGTGCCATGCAACAATGCAATGGCCAAGATAGAAGCATGCACCACTCGTGTTTTTCCGATCACCC
>CM055062.1:38640368-38675310 GCA_029204045.2 Tillandsia leiboldiana | reverse complement strand
TGTCACGCCCCGCCGTCGAAACTCCGCGACCCGGGCTCTCCAACAGATCCGCCGCCCATACGTGAACCCCTTATTGATGCTAGCGGCTAACCTTGCAAAAGATAGTACTCTCTAAACACTATAATCGCTGAAAGTAAAAGCTGCAATAAAATATAGACAACTCCAAGTCCTCACCAAAATACAATAGTCTCTCAGAGCTATAAAAAAAAGTACAACTCGATACCTCACTATGGTCTCTCAACAAGCATCTCTCAAATATAAGGGTACATCTACTCTCTGGACAACGACTGGTAGGGATCTAGCTCGCGACTCCCCACCTCGATCTGAAGAAGCAGCAACGGAGCAGCAGGAACATGAGCAGACGTCGCTGTGGGAAAGACACCACGACGGGTGTGAGAACTACCATCCCACATAGTTCTCATGGGTGCGGCCAACAAGCCCGACAATCTGCCCACTAAATCTACTAAGGCATAAAGTAATAAATGCAGTGCTGAAAGGAAAGAGCTGGAAAGAATAACTCTACATGTCACGCCCCGGGGTAAACCATAACCCGGGCCCGTCCACAGATCCGCCGTGCCACAGAATTTCCCGTGTACACGAAGCGCTGGTACCTGCTCAGAAATAAAAGATATAATAAAGGAGCATAAACAGAGCTAAAATAAACTACTATATCTCAGACTACACTGGAAAGTAAAAGCATATGAAAACTCTCAAAATATACAAGTGTCTCTCCCAGCTCACGAAATAAGTACAAACAGCTGGCAAGAGCAGACCCCAAATAACTACAACTGTCTGAGAAGAAAAGGGTACAACTGGTACACGACTAAGCTTGAAGTCGGGGTAGATGAACTACCTAATCCGCTAACTACTTGCCTCGCTCTGCCCGAGACGGCCCTGCAACTCCCGCAGAAGACTCTGCAAAACAAAGGGAGAAAGAAGAGAACAATGGGGGGGGTGAGAACTACTATATAAACAGCAGTCTCCCCTAGTGGGCAAAACCTCAAACCCTGACGGCCCACTAGGACAACTAGAGGCAAAAAGGGAAAAACAGTAGTAGCTATAAGGCTACTGATAAGGAAAACTATCACTACTATGCCTCTAAATGCAGTATCTAAAGAGATGACTGTATGAATGCATCAGAAAACTGTATCTGTCCAAATACCCATCATGTGCCACCAGTACAACTGCATTGCCTGCTCAGCGGAATCTGCACACAAGGCTCGAACCGCGGGATCGGCCAGCACGGCTCGCATCCCAACATCAGTATCAGACCGGCACACAAGGCTGGGTCCGAAAAGCCTACCTCCGGAGTGGCACTCGAGGGGAGCGACCACACGAGTATAGTATCTCAGTACAAGTATCTCAGTAACCAGTATCTCAGTAACCAGTATCTCAGTATAGCAGGACTTTCATCATGACTATGATCAAAGTGGGAAAATCCATCCACTAATGAAACCCCAATCCCCAATCTGGTGCAATAACACTCAATAAGTGGGAAACTCCATCCACTAGAGTAATCTGATACCCAATCTGATGCATAAGTAAAGTATCCGGTCAACCGCCCAATGTCCGCGGTCGCCGCAACAATCCCTCAAGTCCAATCTAATAAAGTAATCAACAACTGGCTAACCGCCTACTGTCCGCGGTTACCACAATGCCCCACGATCCATAATCGAGTCTAATCTGACCCCGACTCGATGACCTCGACTACACTATCCCATACCCCTGCTCTAACTCGAGCAATATGTAACAATAGAAAGGAGAACAACTAAACATGGTTTCTCCTAAGTCATGTCCCAATATGTAGTGTAGCAGAAAAAGGTGGCCTAGCTAGATGACCATACAAGCATGCAAAGTCCTTTACTTGATAAAGCAATTACAAGCATTCTAACTTTTACAAAACTAAGTGCATGGGACCTCCAATGTACATGATGCATAATACATGATCCAAGATACAATCTTAATACGTGATCGACTAACAATAGGCTTCTCAAGATGCGAGCCCTAAACCACGTGCTCCCACAAGAATAAAGAATTTCCCTAACACTTTGCTTTTCAAGATACAATCACTTCCAATATGTTGTTACAAAGAGAGGAACTCACTAACAATTAATCTTTCCAAATATGAACTCTAACCACATGCCCAAACCTTCCATTATACATACAACATGATTTGGATTAGCATGATTCCAAGTGTTTAAACTACACCTCTAAAGCAGGGAAACACAACGTACTAACATTTAGTTCTCTAACCATGCAAGTAGTAATAATGAATCCGCGATCTCATACAAGCATGCTAGGTCCATTACACAATTCTAACTAGCAACATGATCAGAACACTCTAATATGCCTAGTGGGAAATCAAAAGATAGGGAGGTTTACAACAACACCCACCTCGAGCGCTAAATCCTGGTCCCAAAAGTGATGTCCACGCTCGGATCCAAACAACCTCCACAAAACTGTACAACATTCCCCAAAAGAACAAACAACATTAATCACACAGTACAACCCAAAATCTGTCCCAATTACAGCAGTCCACTATATGTCTGTTTTCCACCTGTGAAATATGCCTGGAAAAATCCAAGATAAATACCGACACGATCCTCGCGACGAACCGTCGAAACGAGTACCTGCACGTTCAAATTCCGAGTTTTCTACGCTGAGTTACAAATCTGCAAGAGCAACACCCCAAACCAAACTGTACCAATTTCTGTGTCAAAGAACTACAGTGAAAGGAGATCTTCACCTTCGAGACAAATCCAGAAAAATCTCAGAAAAATCCAGGAGATTCCGTTCGAAAAGTAGATGAAGTTTGCCTTTTGAAATCGCCTCGATCCGCTGCCTGTGCGCAAAGATATGGCTAGTTCATCGCAGCGCTGTCCAAAAATCCGCGAAGGAAAATGGGTCAAATGGGTGCTCAGAAAACTCCAAGGTCAGCACGGAAAACGAGGGAACCTCAAAACACCGGAGTTGAAGTCCTACCTGTCGAGAGTCCAACGGCGCAAGAATCGCCGGAAAAGGAGGTCGGGGTGAGTCGGGGCAGCCCAAACACTGAGAAGGGGCGAAGCGGGTTGCCGGAGAACGAGCGTCGCGCCGCGCCGTAAAATCGCAAACCTCGGGATGCGTGCCTCCAAAAATCCTCCAAGTCCTCCAATGGATAGTGCACTGTGAGAGGGAAAAGTCTCCTGAAGAACTCACTGCGAAAGGGGTCAAAAAAGCCCAAAAAGGAAACAGGGAAGCCTATTTATAGGCTCAGCCCAAAACAGTGCGGGCCGGACTTTCGGGCGCAAGATTCGGGCGCACTGCGCCCGAAAGTCCGGTCGACGGCTCCCCATCCGACGCGCCCGAATCTTCCTGGTGCGGCCACGTGTCCCTGCAACAGGAAACAGCGGTGCAAGGCTCCCCGCCGCGCAGCCACGCGTCCCTCACGGTCAACGGCGGTAGGTACGGCCCGCCAATGGCGGGCCGACACGTGGACCGACCACCCACCCGCACTCGAGTGCGGCCGACAGCGCCGCCTGGCGCCTCTGCGCGCTGACGAGCCCCCGAGGCGCCCCCCCCCCCCCCCCCCCCCGTGCACCCGTGGACCGGCTGCCCCTCCGTGAGCCTGCCAATGCCAGGCCGACACGTGTCCATGCACCCGGTCCACCGAACCCGCACAACTCAATGGTCCCGGCGCCGCGTGCGCCGGCCACATCCGGGCACGCCACGCGTCCCCCGCCCGCGATTCTATGCACCGCCGAGTCTTCCCGTGGACCGAGCTGCGTGAGCCGGCCAAATGATAGGCCGCCACGTGGCTCCAGGCCGGTCCACGGTCACCCCCATTGCACCGAAAATTCCCGAAAACTTCCGGAAACCCGTTTTTTGGTCATCCGGACTCCAAATTTAACAAGCAAATAGCCGTTTTCAAGCGTTTTTCCGCGCTGAATCCAAATCCAACCTCTGTTTGGCCCGAATCCTTTTCTAAAATTCGGCAAACGCAGCCGAAGGCCAAATCAGTAAAAGATACCTCACAGGGTCCATCTGTGGCATCCCTTTGATGCACTATGGGCCAGGCACACCAACAAAAGGTGTTCTACACAAAGGATTCACCATAAAAGTTGCATGGAATTCCGGACCACTACATCCTCCCCCACTAAAAGGAGTTTCGTCCACGAAACAAGAAAAACAACCAGACGTACCTCAACCGGAAGCTTCGAACAGAAAAGGGGTAGGTACCTTTCATCACCATCTCTAGCTCCCAAGTAGCCTCACGCTCATCGTAATTGCTCCACAAGACCTTCACATACGGAATGGCCCGGTTGCGCAGTTCCTTCACCTCACGAGCAAGAACTCGCAACGGACGCTCCTCATATCCAAGATCCTCGCCGATCCCCAAAGAGGTTAAGCCGGTCATATGCGAAGGGTCCGATAAAACGGGGACTAAACTTCCCACGAACTCCAAATCCCGGACTTCTTCCGAAGGCAAGACCTTCAAAAGACTTGATCACCAATCTGAAGCTCTAGGTCTCGCCGCCGAGTGTCGGCGTAGCTCCTCTGACGGCTCTGGGCCATCACAAAAAGTCGGCGAGCTAATCTGGCTTTCTCCTCTGTCGCCAACAGTAATTCCGGTCCCAAAGTCCTCCTCTCACCCACGTCACCCCAATACAAGGGCGACCGACACATACGTCCATCCGCGCCTCGAACGGAGCCATCTGAATGCTCGCCTAATAGCTGCCGTTGCACGCAACCTCAACCACTGCTAAGTGCCGGTACCACTCTCCTCCAAAATCCATGACACATGCTCTCAACATGTCCTCGAGGGTCTGTATGGTGTGCTCAGGCTGTCCATCGGTTTGTGGGTGGAACGCTGTGCCACATCGGAGCTGGGTCCCCCCAAGGCTGACTGTAGACTCCCTCCAAAAGTGATACAAGCCTCGGGTCCCTATATATCCTAGTACTACCAGAACGAATGGTAAAAGGTGTATAATGGGCCCCTCACAACTCTGGTCTCTGTACCGTAGTACTCTCGAGCTGTCCTGTGCAAAATCCCCTATATGATCTGCCTGAAGCTGTGATCCGATCCTCGTCGTGTGGGGGTCCTCACTCTGTGTCTCCCTAATCCTGGCCAGCAGAGTGGGGCTGCAAGATCATAGACATGAGTCTAGCAGAGACCCCAGGGAATACCATCTCAATCTGTAGACGCCTCACTGCTCCACTAGCGGTGCCTGCCACGTGATCAACATGCTCAAACTCTTATGATCAGTGTAAATATCACAGTGCTCTCCGTAGAGGTAATGCCTCCACAACTTCAACGCGAACATCACAGCCGTAAGCTCCAAATCATGAGTAGGATAATTTTCCTCATAATCCTTTCATTGCCGTAAAGCATAAGCAATTACCCTACCATGCTGCAACAAAACACATCCCAAACCGCTGGGAGAGGCGTCACTGCAAATCATAAATCCATCGCCCCTCACTGGCAATGCCAGAAGTGGTGCCCAAATCAAGTTCCTCTTCAGTTCCTTAAAGCTCAGCTGGCACCGTTCAGTCCAAACAAACCTTATTCCCTTCCTTGTCAAACTGGTCAGGGGAAAAGGGCAAAGAGCTTCGCAAAGCCCTCCACAAATCGACGGTAATGACACTACAAAAAAATTGTGATTTAGCGGCATTCTGTAATTGCCGCCTAAAGGTCAAAAAGTGCCGTAAAAATAATTAGTGGCATTTAGCAATTAGTGCCGCCTAAAGTCGTGTTGCTGATTCTTCTACCGGCATTTAATTAAATTGTCGTTAAAATTAAATAATTAGTAGCATTAAATAAATGCCGTTATAGATGTGGTTATTAGCGATATTATTAAATGCCAGTATTTTTTTATTATCTACAACACTAATAAATGCCGGTAATTATTAGTTTATTTGCAATATTATACAAATATTGGTAATGTATTGTTAATAAATGCCGATAATTATTAGTTTATTTGCAATATTATACAAATATTGGTAATGTATTGTTAATAAATGCCGGTAATTATTAGTTTATTTGCAATATTATACAAATATTGGTAATATATTGTTAATAAATGCCGGTAATTATTAGTTTATTTGCAATATTATACAAATGTTGATAATCTGTTGTTAATTCCGGCATTAATAAATGCCGCTAATTTTAAATATTTTTAAATTATATTTTTAAATAAATAAAAATAATATAAATTATTATTTGCATTATCATAAAATAATTAAATCTTATTAATTTCAAAAAATACAAATTCAATGGATAATATGAGATTTCAATATTTTCAATATTTATGCATAAATCGTACATAACAAAATAACAAAAATAATTTACTAAGCTCATTTTCAATTAATCAAACAATAAGTTAAAATCTTCAGTACATTCAACATCCAAAAAATAACAAATGACCACAAAATATTTCTAAACACAAAAGTACCAATACGTACACAAATAACGCATCCAAATAGGTCAGTACACGACATAAAGTTGTTTGCGAATATAAAAATACAGCTTAAAATTGTTTAAATTGTCTTGAATTCCAAAGGTAGCATTACCTGCGTTGAACCTGTCAAAAAAAGATCACGTTAAAAGTTAGTTTTAACGAGTCAAAAGTCTATATATTAAATAATTAAATTGACGAAAGGATAAAAATATAGATCTTATACAAATGTAAAGGGCCAAGCCACAAATGCTCCAACAGCATCTCCAATTGTTTGAAAACCTCCATATGATCTTAATAATGGCTCGTTATGCTCTATTGGAACATTTATTTGCACCTCCCAGCATTGTGATCCTAACTCGACACCACCTAATTTCGTTGTTGGATTTGTACTCAACAAAAAACCTTGCGCAACAGGCTTGTGAGGTTTTCTCAAGCTCTTCAAATATACTTCAATTCCGCCCTAATATTGAGTAAAAATAAGTAAATACAGTTAAACTTTTAAAGTGCAATAAGTAATTTGTACTAGTCTTTATATTGAAATAATATTAAATAATAACTAAAAAATGAAATAAAACTTGTGATTTATATATATTAGAAATAAGTAATAAGAAAATTCAGAATAAGAAATAGAAGGTACCCCATTATCTAAAGTATGGACATCCTTTTCAACAACTTTTGTTCGATAACCCTGCATTCAAATATAGTATATATTGGATATCTATATTGATCTTAAGTACATATAAATTTATAGAAAAAAATTAAGATAAATTAATTACAATAAAATTACCTGATTTCGTGGTACTTCAAAGCTAGATTCAGAAGATTGTATTTCATTACTCGGCGGTTCTTCAAAGGGAATGTTATTATTATTACCATTCTGCAAAAAAAAAAAAAAGAAAAAAAAAAGAAGATTAGATAATTTATCTCATTATAATTAATGGTTATTTTAAAAAAATAAAATAAATATAAGTACACTCGAGTTTACTTGTGGACTGCCTATTGGATTAGATGTGCCTACTGGATTAGATGGAATGTCTCTATCTTCAGTCAAATTCAAGTCTTGTGATTTTTTTTCCATTGATTCCAACCTTGCCCTCATCATCGATAATTCTTGCCTCATTTCAACAATCTCCTTTTGCATTGTATGTTTCTCCTCTTCAGCTAACCTTTTAGTTTCGGAGAGCATTCTTAAGCATTTAGCTCGAGTTGGATTTGTGCCAAAGACTTCTGAGGGAGCAGCACCCAACCCGTAACAACGAACATAATTTCCCCCTTTTTCTTTTCCTAAAGCCATCACTAACAGATCATCTCGAGCTGCATTTTTTTGTGCAATTTCTGGTTTCTGAGATGAAAAATTTTTGATTGCAGCCTACAAAAAAGAAAGTAAATGAGAGACAAATATTTTGAGATAGTAGATATAATTTTAACATGTTTAAAACATACAATGTTACTTTCACAGCTTTCCAGAGCCTCGCCATTCTTTTTAGTATGTGTTCTTATATATAATTCATGTCTTTTCGGTGCAACTTTATTCTCCTTTGTCATCTAGCAACACGTAGAAAAGTTAGTTTGTTTAGAAAATATAATAACAAATTTATATACACAATTTCAAAGAGAAAGAAGATTTTTACCTCTGCGCGAACCCTTGCAAAGCTCTTTGTGCCTGCGGTATGCGTGATATCTTGCTTTGCACGAGTAGCTTTATTTTTTGCACTACGGTCCTATAATGAGGCAAAGATATAAAATTTAAATCCAATACAGTCAAACTAGTAAATTATCAATATGAAAAATATAGAAATAATGCTAAATTGTAATTTTCTACGTATATAAAGATATAAAAGACACAACAATTGTGATTTCTAAGTATCATTTTTTATACCAATGCTGCTTCAGAATTCCAATACTTGACAAGAAATTCCCATTCATTTGGTAAGACCCGTGAATCACGGTCTGCTATTCTTTCCGCGTAGGTTGTATGAGGATCATAGTGTCGTTTCTTCAACAAACATTTGTACTCTCTCCACTTTTTACCAATAGACATCATAATCCATCTTTTTTCTTCTTCTGGAATTTTGAACTTTTTCTGCATCAAAGATTAAATATGTACATTGATAAATATCAAATAATATGATAGGAATCGATATAAATATTATTAAATCTACCTGTACTATGTTCCACATTAAGTTTTTATCCGTGCTTGGAACATGTCTCCAATCTTTATGACTAAGAGGAGTTATTTGTCCGTTTCTGGCTATGAGTCCCAAAAAATTGCTAAGGGTAGCTGCTGATTTTCCAATCGGTTGTCCATATACATTGAATTTGACTTTTACCGGTTTTGTTCTTTTAAACAATTTGAGCAACTTTGTACGCCCTCGTGTATTCTTCGATGCTTGTGTTGAACCTGCTTACGAAAAATATATAGCAAGAGAAATCATTATTATTAATATATTTCATCAATTAAGAAATATAATTGTACAAAAATTCAACTCAATAGTTATTATTTTATACTCTAAGAGAATAAAAAAAAATATACCATCTATCGCATTATCTTCTTCAGAATCATCATGAGAGTCATCTTCTTCAGAATCATTTTCTTCAATGTTAGCAGGATCATTATTTTGATTCTGCAAGAAATCATCATGTCGAAAAGGACTAGAAATTGGATTAGATAGAGTTGCATCATCACGAAGTAATTCAAAGGAAGGTTCCTGAAGTACAGTTGGATTGGTTTGAGGCTGACGAAGTAGGAAAGGACTAGAAATCTTTCGTTTTTGGGGCAATGTTCCTTTCGGCTCATGATTTGGTTCACTTTGTCCAGCTTGACTTTGTTTGTGATGATTGATCATTTCATTGGTAGTCGGGGACTGATTTTGGCGTAAACTTGAAACCAATTGAGAAAAATACGTATAAAGTTGTTGCTCAAGATTTTGATCTGGATTTGATGGAAACTGGTCCTGGTTTAGGAGCATTTCGTCATAATCTCTTTGATCAAAATGTGGTCCTGTTGAAACTTTTTCTTTACCATTCTTTTTCTTCATTGTGATTCCTGTATTAAAAAAAAAATCAAGATATATAAAGTATTTGTTAGTCAAGTTCATATGAACAAAAAATCATATAATAATATAAATATCATAACTAGTGGATGAACTCACAAGATATCATATAAAATAGTAAAGTGTTAATCAAATAAGATATCGCATAAAATCGAAAAGTATGACACACCTATATTAAAGTGGAGTCATTTACCTCATTGTCATTATGAAACTCCGCGTCATCAAAAGTATTTGTGTCCAATAAATGAGTATTTATTAGAGGAGTATCAATTGTAAGTTCAGGAACATCATTTCTGTTCCAACTAAATTCTTCTTCTGCATCATTTGCGTTACTATCAATTATGATATTATCTAAATGCACGTCTATGTCATCTGTCAGAACTTCTGGTTGCATATCAAAATAGTCTCTTGGCTTTGTATGAATAACAACTTTCCATTCTTTCTCGACAGGGTCTTGCACATAAAAGACTTGTTTTGCTTGACATGCTAGAATGAATGGTTCATCTGACAATTGATCACCGGTAAATAATAGTCGATTGAAATTTACTAGAGTAAACCCAAAATCGTCTCTTCTCACTCCCTTGCGATAGGAGCGAGTATCTGCCCAATCACATTTGAACAATGTTACTTTGAAGTACTCACAATAGTTTAGCTCTATAATATCAGTGAGAATACCATAGTATGTAACATCTCCTGCTACTGGATTTTGATCTTTTGCACTGGCGTAACTTGATGTACTAGCAACGACGACAATGCCGCTATTTTGAGTTTTTCTATTTACTTCACGATCTTTAGTGTGAAACCTGAAGCCATTAATCACATAACCTTTAAATCTCTCTGTGACTCTATTAGGGCCTCGCGCAAGTGCAATGATTTCTTGTGAAACAGCTTCGCTTGTTGACTCAACTAATCTGAAAATCTACACGTCAATTTATAATTATAGTTAGCGCATTTGTAATATCACATAGATACACTTTAAACTATACACAGTTATGGATATATTAACTTACATGCTCTTTAAACCATATATGAAATGTGTCACTATGAATACGCTCAACTTCTCTATGTCGCATTCGACGATTTGCAACTCTGATCATGTCAATATGTTTTCTACAAGTTAATGTAACAAAAGCTCATTAGAATAGTCCAAAATAACCTATAAGATGAAAATTATTTTAGGTATTGAATATCTTACTGAAGGTATGGAGATACAACATCGCTATTGAAGAGCACATAGCGATGTGCTTGCACCCACGAAGTTTCATCTAGTTCAAACATCTCACCATGCCCTATGGGTTAACCTTTTGATGACAAAGGAAACAGTGGGTTCTTTTCTAATTCTAACTCCTCTCCATTGTTGCGTTTCGAACGATTTAATCTTGTTTCAATGCCTTGCAAATATTGTGAGCAAAATGTTAAACTTTCTTCTGCCAGGTACCCTTCAGCAATTGACCCTTCAGGATGACTTCGATTACGTACATAAGATTTCAAGGTAGAAAGAAACCTATACAATTTA
Source organism: Tillandsia leiboldiana (assembly GCA_029204045.2). Lineage (NCBI taxonomy): Eukaryota > Viridiplantae > Streptophyta > Magnoliopsida > Poales > Bromeliaceae > Tillandsia > Tillandsia leiboldiana. The sequence continues at coordinate 38,664,304 of CM055062.1, read as the reverse complement.
ATAAGTAACGCGTATGAGTATGCAAAATCAAAATATGATAAAGTTAAAATAATGTCTACACGCTTTTATCTATATAAACTTTGAGAATATTGAAGTACCTTTCTATTGGATACATCCACCGATATTGCACTGGTCCAGCAATTCTTGCTTCGTATGCTAGATGTATAGCCAAATGAACCATTATGTCAAAAAAAGATGGTGGGAATATCCTTTCTAATTTACAAAGTGTCAGTTCTATTTGAGCTTGCAGTTGTTGGAGTTCTCTTCCTCTAAGAGATTTGGAGCAAATTTCTCTAAAAAAGTTACTTAATTCCATGAGTGTCAAACTTACATTCTTAGGCAAAACCTTCCGCAATGCTAAAGGAAGCAGTTGTTGCATCAAGATATGATTATCATGACTTTTTAGTCCTATAATTTTGCGCTCCTTTATATGCACACATTTTGATATATTTGCTGCATATCCATCAGGAACTTTAACTGACTTCAGTAATTTGAAGAATATCTCCTTTTCTTTTGTAGAAAGTGAGTAGCAAGCGGAAGGAATTATAGTTTTATTTCCTTGTTGCTTCAAATGAAGAGAGCTCCGAATGCCCATAAGTTGTAAATCCAGACGAGTTTTAATAGTATCCTTTGTTTTGCCATCAGTGCTTAGTATTGTCCAAATCACATTATCAATAAGATTTTTTTCAATGTGCATTACGTCTAGATTATGACGTATAAGGTGCTTTTCCCAATAAGGTAAGGAAAAAAATATACTTTATTTCTTCCAAGAATGAGGTAAAAGTTGTTTTTTACCTTTCTTTCGCTTACCTTTATGATCACCGCCACGACTCTTACCAAACGTATTCTCAATGTCCTTCAATTGATCTAACAGTTTAGAACCAGATAACGGAACAGGTGCATCTCTAAGTTCTTGGTTTCCATCAAAAGATAATCTATCACGTCGAAATTTATGATTCTTTCCTAAGAATCTACGATGTCCCATATAGCATAATTTTCGACCGTGTTTTAGATAATGTGAATCAGTATCCACATTACAAGACGGACATGCCAATCGTCCTTTTGTACTCCATCCTGATAAATTCGCATACGCAGGAAAATCGCTAATAGTCCACAATAATGCGGCATGCATTTGAAAATTCTGCTTTGTAGAAGCATCATAAGTGTACAAACCATTCAACCAAAGATCATTCAACTCATCTATTAGTGGTTGTAAATAGACATCAATATCATTTCCAGGTGCATTTGGGCCAGGGATGAGTAAAGACATTATCAAATGTGGTTGTTTCATACACAACCATGGTGGCAAATTATATGGTATTAAGATTACTGGCCACGTGCTATGTGATGTACTCATTGATTTAAAAGGATTGAATCCATCACTCGCCAAGCCAAGCCTTACATTGCGAGGTTCTGAAGAAAATTCTGGATTTTGAAAGTCAAAAGTTTTCCATTGTGGGGAATCAGCAGGATGTCTCATCACTCCATCATTAATTCGATCCTCATGATGCCATCTCATTAATGAAGAAGTTGTTGATGACATGAACAATCTTTGTAGCCTGGATTTTAAAGGAAAGTGTCTTAAAACCTTTGCCGGGATTTTTCGAGTTGCTTTTCTAGAAGACTTGGCTGTATCAAGTTCAACATTGCTATCAGTTGTTTTCCATCTTGAAGTGCCACAAATGGCACATGAATCTGCATTTGCTGTATCCTTATAGTATAACTGACAGTCATTTGGACAAGCATCAATTTTATTATAACCTAAACCAAGGTCATTAATAATTTTTTTTGCTTCATAGAATGAATCTGGTAGTGTTTCACCCTCCGGAAGTGCTTCTTTTAGCAAAGAAAGTAACATTGTGAATGAAGTATTGGTCCATCCATTTAAACACTTAATGTGAAATAAACGAACAATAAAAGAGAGTTTCGAGAACTTCTTGCAACCAGGATATAATTCTTTCTCAGAATCTTCAATTAGTTTGTAAAATTTCTTAGCTTCTTCATTAGGATCTTCATTTAAATGTTGTTCTCTTGTTGCTATCTCCTCTTCACCCACATCAAACATACCAAATGCTTTATTTATCATACCACGCATATCATCATTTGTATTAAGATTATCATTGTTGTATGTTGAGGACGGTGATGTAACATCTTCTCCGTGATAAATCCAAGATGTGTATCCTTCCAAAAAACCATCACATATTAAATGCTCTAGTACAGTATCCTTATTTTGCCAAAAACAATTAGCGCATCTTTTACAAGGGCAGAGAATTGTTCCTTCTCGGACCACTTTGAGAAATGCAAATTCAAGAAAGTTCGAGACTCCATCAAGATACTTTTTGCTCACCCTATATTTATTTAAGTGGACGTGAGTTAATATGTCAAAATATTAATTCCAAATAAGACCATATTTCGTAGCTTGAAAAATCGTACTAAATCAAACCTGGGTTCATTCATCCAACTCTTATCCATAAATTGATGTCTAATATGGCGGCAGATAGACTAAATAGGTCCTTGCAAATCCTAATTAAACAAAACTATTAGTAAAAAACTTTAAAACATCGGAAAGTAAATTGCATAATAAAATTGCAAACGAGAAACTAAAATCACCGGGCTCTCTGGAACAGCACCGGGAACAGTCACGGATATTTGGCATCACAAATTAATCACCGTAATTTCTCATCGTATAATTGGAACAGCAACATGGCTCTAAAAACATAAGCTTGAAGGGTTCAAATTGCAAAATCCTTCCATCTACTCAGCTATTTGCTGAAGTAGAGTGAGCATCAAGCTCAGGAAGCTAAATTAATTCTCATCGTATAATTTTACTAATTCTACACAAGAAGATAAATTAAAAACTTCACTAAAAATATATATTTTTTAACATCTTTCGTAAAATATATAAGCTAGGTGTGTTATTGTTTTTCGTTTTTCACTAACATGCGCTAAACCCATGTTTAGTTTATTTACCACCCAATATGTATGCTATTAATCCAAAAAAACTAAGAATAAAGAAGAGATTATACTATTTTGGAAGCATTCCATATCCCGATTTATCTCTAATTAATTATAGACACTTACAATTAAATTTCTGTAGACTTTTTACTTAGCTCCAAGCAAGCTTAGCCCAAAACATCGAAATCGGTTCGTTACTCCAAATCGACTATCAAAATGTTTTGGTTCCTTGAAGCAAACTTGTTCCCCGCATTTTGTAATATTAAATTAGAGTTCTAAAGGATCATATAATTTTTAAATCCTGAAACTACAACAATCCTAATTGTTTCTAGAATTTTTCAAAAATTACGGTAAAATCCAAATCCAATTACTAATCTTTACAATTTGTAATTTAGATTAGCTTAAGATTTATTAAAATTCTATTTATCAGAGTTAAATTCAAAACTCTATCTCAAAACTGTATTAATCACATAGCCTTTGTCTCCTCTAACTTCTCCTTATTCCAAACAAAAAAAAGGGCTTCACAACCCAAATCCCTCCAGCAAAACTTGTTTTCTCCCAAACTTCAAGATAGGAGACACTACAAAAAAATTGTACACAATAACTTGATTAATTCTCATCGTACACAATAACAGAAAAACTTGTTTTCTCCCAAACTTCAAGATACCAAACGGGGCCTTAGTACATGCTCCAAATGTAGGCTCTTGAGTGCTAAAAATTGTGAATTGATATTCACAACAGGGACTAGTCTTTGGATGTGAGAAAAAAAACTAGTGTATTTATTTTCTTACAACTAATCCTAATTCATTTTCTAGTAGTTGCTTGGTATTAGAGTCAACTTAAGCTTCCTTTGTGGCAGTAGGTTTTGAGTTCAATTTTCACTTTTACCATTTATGATTTTCAATAATTGATTTGTTTAAGCCTTAAACATCTCATAAAACAAATATTTAAATCAAATCATCCCATTTCACACACACACACACACACACACACACACTCTCTCTCTCTCTCTCTCTCTCTCTCTCTCTCTCTCTCTCTCTCTCTCTCTCTCTCTCTCTATATATATATATATATATATATATATATATATATATATATATATATATATATATATATAGCACATACGCGCGCGCACGCCCCATTAGCCTAAAAAAACCATGGAGGCAAAAGATAATGCAGAAACAGTTTAAGTGTACTATAAAGCTATATAAAGATGAACACTACCCCCACCACTAGTTTCAAAAAATGGTACGTGTGTGTTCATGGCCTAAGAAACACTTACCTTTTTTTTTTCTTTTTTCTTTTTTCTTTTTTCTTCTGTGCGTGTGTGTGTGTGTGTGTCTTAGTGTGATCACACCATCAAAATAATATAAGAGTAGAGGAAGCAACGAGGACTCAAATTGTGAGTAGTGGTCTCTCCACTGAAACAATTAATCCTTCTCTTTTCCTTTCCTTTTAGGCCTAAGCCTATTGCTGCTGCTCACTTACACTTCACTTCCTTGTATTTTTTTTTTTTTTTTTAAATATATATATATATTCTTTTGGGGATTTATGTCTTGGACATGTTCTTCTCTTTAATCTTTATGTTCAAAAATGAAAGAAAAGGATTCATGTATGAATAGCCTTTTTACTATATCCTGATATTTAATTTCAAGTTAATAATTAATTGGTCTTTAAAGGAGACACTACAAAAGCTTGCAGGAGTCGAATGCTCACTTGAAGGATGAACAGAACCAATTTGGTTCTCTCGCGCATTTCTTCGAACACATGGTATGCAACAAACATAACACATAATCTTGAAGACAACAATGGTGGATCCTTACACCTAGGCTCTGGGTCTCAAGCACCAGCACCTGTAGGTGCTACTAGACTCCACGAAGCTTGCTGGGCGCATGGCCGGCGACGAGACCCGGTGGCAGCGACGGCGGAGCACTCTTGGCCGGAATATGCACCAACAATGGTGAAGCCTCAACCGAGCAGCATGGGTCTCATGCAAGGGCCTCTGTGTGTCAGTCACAACCTGGTGGAGCTAGCTGTGCAAGTGGCCGGTGGCAACAAGCGGCGGCGGCGACGGCGGCGCAACCTCGGGCGAACCCAAGATAATCCAAAGCTAGGGCATCAAACTGCGAAGCGCACACTAATCCAGACGCAACCAAACTTCTAGGGGAGGTTCCACAGGCCCTACAGAAGGTGCCCATGATTTTTTTTTCGAAGCTGAAGCATTGGGTGCGGCAAACAGCCGCAGCGGAGCATGTTCGGTTTCCGGCGGGTGCAATTTCCCCGCCGGCGACCGGGGGCATTCCCAACTTCGGGGTTTGGCTGGGAGGTTCACCAAGAGGTGATGGATATACTCAGGAGGTCTAGGTAGCAAGAAACACAAGAATAAACAACCTCACCTTCGCCGGATCCGAGGAAGAAGACGGTGATCTTCCCAGCGTCGCGCGGCCACGACGGTGCACCAGCCCACCTCGGATTGCCTTCTGGATGAAGAACACCACCACAGAGAGGTCCAGGCACAGATCCAAAGCTTTGGTGCTCTTCTCCTTCTCCAACAACCCGGGATCAAAATGCTCCTTGAAGCTTCTTGCTTTTCCGGCGACCAAGGGTGGCGGCCGGCGGCGCAGTCTCTCGGGAATGGTAGCAGAGGGTCGTGGGGGTCGTGGGGTGGTTAAGTTTCACAAACGGGTGCGGCTAGGGTTGCGGCTAGGGTTTCTAAAGCAACCTTATGTTGCTATTACACCTATATTGCAACAAAATGCCAACTAGCCCTTCAACTTGCATCCCTTAAAGCTAGGTCCCTTGCTGTAGAACCACTTCACAAAGAAGTCCCTCTTGTACAAGTTTGGTACACTTTGACACATAAAATATAGCATCTTTACGCAAAATACTGCAATTTTTTCCATATTTCACGCTTTTCGAGACAACCGAGTTGTCAAACTGAAAAACAGACACCACCACGACGTCCGGCTCGACGAAACCTATCAGGTAGCGATTTTGGTTCGCTAAAATTCAACTCCATAATTTTTAAAATCCATCTTATACTATAAATTATACAGTTCGGCACGTTTTACGATACTTTAGGCTCGTCAAATTCAAATTTCGTCAGCGCCACTGCGCTTAGAATGACAAAGCGGTTAAAATCGACTAGCTGGACCGTCAAATTCGGACTCCAGACAGTGAATCGGTCAACGTTCGCTCGACGGGGAATTAAAACAGGAGGGTACTATTCACGACTTAAGTCATGGGCCCCACTAGGTTCTTCACTGATTTCTGAACAATCCGACCGTCGGATCGAAAATCGGTTTATATCGTTTTTAATCGATTCGACGAGATGGTCGCACTGGCGATTTCAGATTTTCGAGATCAGACTTGAATCTGAAAGGCAGACATCGTGCTCCGAAAACTGTGCAATTTGCACATCGGTATACAACCCATAGGTTCAACTTTGCCATTTCTCATTCATATTCACATTTGAACTTTTTCAAATTAAATTTTGAATTTCTAGATTACTACAAGTGCCCTAGGTTCCATACACCATAGGAACTTGTACAAAATGCTAGATAGTCCTTTAACTCTCAACATAAAAACCTAGGTCCTTTACTGTAGAACAAAATCACAGAGAAGCCCTTCCTCTACAAGTTTTGTGCAATTTGACACATAAAATATTGGACTTTTTCACAAAATACTATAAAATTTTATATATTTCATGTATTTCGAGATAATCGGATTGTCAAACTAAAAAACGGACACCACCACGACGTCCGGCTCGACGAAATCTATAAAGTAGTGATTTTGGTTTGTCGCATTTGATCCTCTAAAAATTTAAAATTCATAAAATACTATAATTTATACAGTTTGGCACGTTTTACGATGCTATAGGTTCGTCAAATGTAAATTTCGTCAGCGCTACTGCGCTCAGAATGACGAAGCGGTTAAAATCGACTACCTGAACCGTTAGATTCGATCACTAGACAGTGAATCGGCTGACGTTCACCGTCGAAAAAACCGAATCAGGGGTTACTATTTATCAGTACTATTAACTTAAGTTGCGGGTCCCACCAACTACTTCGCTGATTTCTGGGCAATCCGACCGTCTGATCGAAAAACAGTCTATACCATTTTCAATCGGTTCGACGAGACGGTCACACTGGCAATTTCAGATTTTCGAGATCAAACTTGGATCTAAAAGGTGAACAAATATTGCTCTGAAAAATGTGCAATTTGCAGGAATAAATCTAATATTATTTATTTATATCTTAAGTAAGAATTTAAGATCTTTTACCAATATTTGCTTTTAAATTGCATAATAAAGTTTTTAGTGGCATTAAAAGTAATTGCCGGTATGTAAACTATCTTTTACCAGCATTTAAAAATAAATATAGCTAAATATTCATATTTACCAACAATAATTTGTAAATATCGATAAATGATATATTTAGCAACAATTTGTAATAAATGCCTGTATATTTTATATTTAGCAACATTTACTTAAATATTGCAACGAATAGTGCCGCTGTATGTCATATTCACCAACAATAATTTGTTAATATCGATAAATGATATATTTAGCAATATTTTTTAATAAATGCCTGTATATTTTGTATTTAGCAACATTTACTTAAATATTGCAACGAATAGTGCCGCTGTATGTCATATTCACCAACAATAATTTGTAAATATCGAAAAATGATATATTTAGCAATAATTTTTAATAAATGCCTGTATAATTTATATTTAGCAACATTTACTTAAATATTGCAAGGAATAGTGCCGCTGTATGTCAAATTTCTAGTAGTGAGGGTTTTGATTTCTTTTTACTTCAATCTTTTGTTCAAAAGTCTCCAGAGCTTCTCCCTCTAGAATTCATCCATCTTGGAAGCTTTCAAACTCAAGTTCTTCGATTCCAAGTAAGTTTTATTGATCAAAATCTCGGTTTATCACAGTTTTTCATATTCTTCCTCAAAACGTGATGAAATTTCTGTATCTTTTTCGTTTGTGGATGGTTTTTGATCAAATTTCTTTTGAAATAAGAACTCTGGGTAGATTAGTTTTGATTATATGCTAGGTATTCTAATGATAAACGGATTTTTGGCGTTCGATTTCAAAAATTTCGGTTTTAGGGCATATAATGGGAATTTTCGAAAATCATGCGATTGATCTATTTTTAAAATTCCTTTTGCATAACTAATTTGATTCTTAGTCTCTCTACACGATAATGATTGTTTGGGTACAATTTTTTAAATTTTTGAAAATTAACAATTTTTCGTGTTCTTGAGTTGTTGCTCACAGGATTTCTTTTCACAAGTAATAGCAACAATGACGTTTTCATGGATCATCCTTCTGCTAGTTGCCATGGTACACACTTGAGCAACAAACAAACTGAAAAGAGCTAAGAAAACTCAACGGAAAGGTGAGTTTCTTCTTTTCAGCGACTCAGAAGCTGAAGCAGATAATCAAGAAGTTGATTGGGACAAACTGTCGGATGATGAATCAATGCCTGTTCAACCTAAGCAAAAGACTTTCGACACGTCAAAAGGTAAAGCGCCAATGACATCCTCTATCTCAATGAAAAGAAAAAGACTGGCTCGACGGTTTGGACGGGCACGAGGTTTCGAGATTAACGAACCAATAGTTCCGGATTCTCCACCCCGTGAGGAACAAGTGTTCGTTAATGCGGATCGCCTAAGGGCATTTGAGAATCGTGAATGCATTGGCGAGAGGCATGTTAATATTGAGGCTCTACGAGACCACTCCCCTGAGTTTGGTGTTCTGATTGAACAAGCAAACCTTATTCAAGTATGCCGATTCCCTGAAATGCTTGGATACTGTCTGCATCACGTGAGGACCTTCTATACAAATGCACGGCACCTTCGAGAAAATGAAAATGGTCCGACGGAGTTTTACACGAATATCCAAGGCACAAGGTTTAAAATTACTCCACAGTTAATTGGCGAGGTTTTGGGAATGCAAGCCAGCATGACAGGAGTTAATTACTTGAAGGGAAAGGTTTTGACAAACACGTTGTGGCAAATGGTCATAAAGGGAATATGTTTGGAGGGAACTCAATCAACGGAGAAATCTATCAAATCCAAAGAACTTCGTCTTGAGTACCGGTTCCTAAACTTCATCACATGTTACAATATCCTTCCAAATATGCAGACGAAAGTCTTGAGATGGGATCGAATGCTGTTTTTGTATCTCTTAGGACATCCGTCAGAGGCAATGGGATTAAATATCAACATTCCATACATTATTTGGAATAGAATGATGAGATATGTTGAGCATCCTCATCCCACTGAAAGAATCCCATTTCCATTGATTATAATGAGGATCTTAAAGAAATTTCAGGTTGATATTAGTTCAATGACTTATCATCACTGCTTGGGCATGATCGATGAGTCCACCATTGTCAAATCCCTTCATAAGTTGCCCCATGTCACTCCAGTCCCTCCATGCGGAACGAAACCCAGTACCGGCACTTCCGCATCACCATCACAACCAGCACCCGCACCAGCGGATGAAGCATCAGTCTCATCCATCTACAAAGAACAGCAACGATTATCTTTTGAGCAGGAACAGATTTCGAAGGAACAGAAGAGAATTTCCAATGAGCTTGAGCTCATCACGGCAGCTCATATTACCATAACTAAGAAGATCAATTCAATGAACAAGCTGGTGAAAAAGATGTTCTCTAAGATGGGCTGCACGAGCTCTGAAGACTCTGACTCAGATGATTGATTTGTCCTCAAACTTTTCTTTTTCTAGTGCAGATTTTTTCCTTTTAATCTTTTCCTGTGCAGGTTTTTAAGTTTTTAGTTTTTAGATTTAATTCTCACAGTTTTGGTTCTTGAACTTGTTAACTTTTCTCTCCGTTTTGGTAATTTTGGCTAACTTTGTGACAAAAAGGGGGAGAGAATATTAGAACAGTTTGAACAATGAAACCATGATCTATTGTTTGTGAACCATGAAGGTAAGTATAACTTCAACTTTTGGTTTTCATTTGAGATTGCATGCTTGCCTCGAATAACTATTTGCTAACTATTTGGGCATGTAATATAACTAACAAGTTGATGTTCACTAACAATTTTGTGACATTTGGATTTTGATTGCATAGAAGATATGTTGGTGTTTAACTATGATCAAATTACATATCTGAATATATAAATGTCATGGTAAGTATAGATGAGTATAAACTTCATTTCTGTGTGTGGTTTTTGAATGACATAAAATTCTTGAGGTATCTAACGATTTCTTTTATCAAGAATGATTTCTTTTGCAGAGAGTACAGATGTCTAAGTCTAGAGTCCGTTTTAGGAGTTTAACTCATGTATCTATTTTATTTTGGATCTCCATTGTAAATTTTTGTTGTATGGTGATAGCAACAAAAATATCTTTTTGAATTTTCTTGAGTGGATTTGTGTTTTGTCACGAAACCGCCAAAGGGGGAGATTGTTACGGAATTTGAGTTGGCGTATTTCGTGAATTCGGTTAAGTCTTGAAGATTGAAGATAAAGAAAGTTGGATCATATAACTCAATCTCAAGAAAGAAGAATTCAAAAGGATCAGGTATGTTTAATTAATTATTTTTGGTGATCTGAATACTTCTTATAGTGTAGAAACACTTGGATGAATTTCTAATTGCATAAAAATCAAAAACTGGACATGGGACATGTTCAGGATCCGGATCAGACTTTCCAATCCGGATCCCGAAGGGTGTTCGTTCATACACAAGTTCAATCCGGATCGTAGCCTCCTCTGATCCGGATCCCGAACACTAGTTCTACCATTTTATTTGAACGATCCGGATCAGGCATTTCAATCCGGATCCCGAACGTTGGTGTTTGGTGAATTGTATGAACGATCCGGATCAGGCACTTCGATCCGGATCCCGAACCTTTGTTTTTCTGAAAACTGTCTGCCTCGCTACTGCAATCCGGATCGCCGAAGTCCGATCCGGATCGCCGTCCTGAAAAATTCCAGAAAAGGTTAGTTTTTGATTCTTATCCTCTTCCAATGGTTTCTAACCTATATATAGACCCTTTAATTCATCTTTTAGGGCAACCCACGATAAAGGGAAAAAGACGACCGAAATAGATAGATCCACAAATAGAGAAGAAAGGAAATCAATAGATTTAATCTTATGTTTCTTCATCTATATTGATTGATTTGATTCTAGGTTTTCATACTCACATTTTTAGTAGAATCAAATCATTGAATACTTAGATGGTATTTCCGATCTATTTCTAATCTAAGTATTCGGCGGATCATCACCACCCAAAAACAACGATTTCCCAAAATCGGTGCGTGGACTCGCGTGGCCTTGTGGATTCAAGGTGCTACCGCTCTCGTGGATTCGGAGCGAGGTACGTTCGTGGATTCGAAGCGTGCTACTGGGTGAAGACCGTGGATTCGGTCGGACGTCGTGGATTCGGCGTTGGACGCAGATCGTGGATTCGAGAAGCGTCGTGGAGCGAGCGGAGAAGATCAACTAGGAGCGTATGGAAAAGTTTGAGTCGTCTGTGAGTACGGTATATCACCTTGTACGTGTTTAATTCTAGTGGATTTCACCATGTTATCGATCCCGTGGTTTTTTACTCCGGTTTGGAGTTTTCCACGTAAAAATCTCTGCGTGTTATTTATTTTTCCGCATTTGGTTTTATATCGCAAAGATTTTTGAGTGTTTATTGTTTACACCTATTCACGCCCCTCTAGGTGTTTTTTCCCGTATTTAGATCCAATTATACATAACCCAACAGAAAATGCGAAACCAAGAACAACAAAAACGTGAGAGTGATAAAAGCTGTCACGCCCCGGGGTCGAAACTGCGACCCGGGCTCGCCAACAGATCTGCCACCTATGCCAAACTTCGCATAGGCGAAGCGTCCTACCTGCAAGAAAAGTGCTACAGCTAACAGATATCAGAGCTATAAGATAAAACTGCTGTATAACTAAAAATAACCACTGTACAACTGAAAAAAAAAACAACAATGTACAGTCTCTCGATACATATCAGCCTCACTACATCAGTCTCTCAAAAGAGGAAATAAAACAACTAATCTACTGAAGCTCTCCTCTGAAGGGGTACCGCTACTCTCCAAACATGGGTAGGGATCTAGCTCGCGACTCCCTCGCCTCGATCAACAACCGCAGAATTAGCAACACCCGCTAAGACTCTGCAAAACAAAGGAGAGGAAGGAAAAAGAAGGGGAAAAACCCCCAGAGGGTGTGAGAACTACACCAAAGGAGGGAGTTCTCAGTGGGTACCACCGCCAGGACCGACGGTCTGCCCACCAAGTCCTCTAAAGACAAAAACTAACCAAAGCCGTAAAGACTGATAAAAAGAAGCTGGACCCTCTCAACAGCTATCAAGCCACTAAGCTTGCTATGACTGCCATGCCTGCTATGCCTGCCATGCCTGCCTATGCCTGCTATGCCTGCCTATGCCTGCCATGCCTGCTCTGCCTGCCTATGCCTGCTTATGCCTGCCATGCCTGCTCTGCCTGCCTATGCCTGCCATGCCTGCCCTGCCTGCCTATGCCTACTATGCCTGCCATGCCTGCCTGCCTGCCATGCCTGCCTATGCCTGCTATGCCCGCCTATGCCTGCCTTGCCTGCTCTGCCTGCCTATGCCTACTATGCCTGCCATGCCTGCCCTGCCTGCCTATGCCTGCTATGCCTGCCCTGCCTGCCTATGCCTACTATGCCTGCCATGCCTGCCTGCCTGCCATGCCTGCCTATGCCTGCCTATGCCTGCTATGCCTGCCTACTATGCCTGCCTACAACGGTCAACAACTCACAACGACCTTGGGACCACCGTACCCCCAAACGGTTCCCAACAACACTAGCACTGGTCCAAACACCGCCACTAGACTCCACTCGGTCCCCCTGACACGAGCGCAACTATAAAGCAAATGTCTGTAATAAGCCCAATCTAATGCCACCAGTAGACACTGGTACTGCCTGCTCTGCCTGCCGCGACGGGTATGCCAGCCTACGCATAACACCGAAGCAAAGGAGTCTCAAGGACTCAAAGTCTGTCTGCCGCGCACTCCGGAGTGGCACTCGAGGGGAGCGACCCACACGAGTAAAGTATCTCAGTATCCAGTAACATAAGTATCATAATCAGCAGGACTGGATCATGACTCTGATCAAAGTGGGAAAACCCATCCACTAGAGAAATCAGATACCCAATCTGGTGCATAAATAAATGTCCGGTCAACCGCCCAATATCCGCGGTTGCCGCAAAGCCCCACAACTAATCCAACCTGTCCCAGACACCAAGTCCCGACTACACTACCCAGAACCCCTGCTCGAACCTGAGCAACACAGACCACCTGACTAACAAAGAAGGAGAAAAGGATAACATGGTTTCTCCTAAGTCAAGTTCCAAAAGTAGTGCAGCGGTAAACGATGGCCTAACTACATGTCCATGCACGCATGCTTTGTTCTCAGAAATAATAAAAGTGGGTGAAGCATATATTAGTAAAGCATGCTAAAACATTCCTACTATGGTATACCAATCTCACCCAAGTGGGCCATTCCTTGCTTACCTCTCGCTCATATCGGTTGTACATCAAATACGCCTGTTATCAATCATAGAGGGATGATAACCCCACATGTGCACTTACATTCACCATGATATAAAAATCTTATACAGTTACTAAATTAAGCTTACCCACCTGAAGTGCTCAATCCAAGGCAAACCTGGAGTCGGTGAAGAGCGTGGCCACTTGCACGCACAATCAGCTGAACCCGTAACCACGGTACATGTTGCACAAACCTTGGCTCCTAGCAGTGTTCCAAAAATACTCGCGAACCCTCCTGGGTACAACAAAAGGTCCAAGGTTACATTTTATGCTAAAATATCCAAGTATACACCATCTGCTGGAACCAGCCCTGAAGATGTGCAATTTTCACCTGTAGAACGGACTCAGAAAAATCCAACAAAAATACGGACGTGATCGTTGCGTCGAGCCCTTCGAAACGAGTACCTGCACGCCAAAATCCGAGTCCCGGAGGCCGAGTTACAAATTCCACAACGAGGAGAGCGCGAAAGTCCACAACAAACACAACTGTAATACGCCGCACAGTAAAGGGGAAAGAAGTATACCTAGGGCGAAACTCAGCAAATTCCCCGAAAACACGACGGTAATCCTTGCGACGCGTAGATCCAAAGAGTGTAAAGGCACGACTCAATCCGAGCTCGTACAACAAGTTGCACGCAAAACGGTGCACACCGCCGGAGTCCGCACGCAAAACGGAGCACGGTGCTGAAAACTCGCGTGCAAAACGGAGTCCGCACGCAAAACGGTACACGGTGCCGAAACCCGCGCGCAAAACGTAGTCCGCACGCAAAACGGAACACGGTGCCGAAACCCGCGCGCAAAACGGAGTCCGCACGCAATACGGTGCACGCCGTCGGGGTCCGCACGCAAAACGGTGCAGTAAAATACAGTCCCTAGCACAGATAAGAATAAGGGGTCAAATCCAATGTCCAAAAGGATGCCTCAAAACTGTGCCAAAAATATCGCAAAACTAACACGCGGGACCTACCGCGACTGCGCCGCGCCGCCCAACCGCTCCGTTGGAAAACCTCGCGCGCTCCACGAGCCCCACGATGCACCGCCGCACCACCCATAACCCTCTCCCTCACACCCTCTCGCTCTCGGTTGGAGAAGAAGCAAAAAGGGAGAAGAAAATGGTGCGCGGGGAGGAAAAGGAAGAAGAAGAGAAGGAAGAGAGGAGGGAGGGCTCCCGTGGACCGGGTCCACGGTGCACCACCCCCAAAGCCCCCACAGTCTGCCGGTCCACCGCACAGGGGCGCGTGCGCCAGGCGCAGGCGCGCGCCCCCTGTGCCACGCGGCACGCGCCACACGGGCGCGTGACACCGCGCAACACCGGGCGCGTGACACCGAGCGGACGCGTGTCCCCCATCGTCCGCGCGGGCGCGAATGGGGGCACGCCACGTGGCGGCCCCCCGCGTCACCTCGCGCAGTCAGGCGCGTTTTCCCAACGCGCCTGTCTGCGCCCCCCCTCGCGCAGTACACCCGAGCAGACCTCGGGATCCGCGCGCACCCCTGGATTCGTGCCGCGACGTCTCGAGATCCGTGCACGCCTCGAAAAACACGCGCGCCAACCGGGCTCCGAAAAAAGCAAGTAAATAGTCCAATCTCAACGATTTCGCGCGCTGAATCCAAATACGGTGTCCGATTCTCCAAATTCTCACCCGAAAATTTACCGAAAGCCCCCGGAAAGCCCACTTGATCCGATTTTCACGCTGAGTCCATTTCAAAAGCCCGATTTACCAAATTCCAACTCTAAAGATTCCCGAAGACATCCAGAGAGGTGATCCTTTATCCAAACTTCGCCCCGAGTCCAATTTAATATCCATTGCGTGTGAAATCACTTCTAAGCATTCAATGGGGCCATCTGGCTACTCTCGTGATCCAATTAACACACCGAGTCCAACAAAAGTGTCCAATTGGTGTACAAACGCCACCGACATGCCACAAAGGCCCCCAGAAGTGGCTGGTCAACCAGTAATCACATCGGGGAAAACCAGGTCCTCACATCCTCCCCCACTAAAGAAAGTTTCGTCCTCGAAACTAGCTCAATTCCACTAGAAGTCACAAACACCAAGGGTAAGTACTCAACATCATCATCTCCAGCTCCTAAGTCATCACTCACTCCCCGTGATTACTCCCCAACAACAACAACAGCAACATCCAGTACGACATAGCCCGTTTGCGCAACCTCTAATCTCACGAGCCAGAATTCGCAACGGGCGTCCCTCGTACTCCAAACATTCCTAGATCTCAAATGGGGCGAGTCAATCACGGGCGAGGAATCCAAAAACATAACCTTCCGGAGCTGAGACATGAAATACAACCGGGGTTCCAACAAAGTTGGGGAAACCAGATAACCGCCAGTGCAACACACACCAAACCACAACCTGTGTCAACTCAACCAAGGCAACCCGAAGCACACCCACACGATTAACCAATAAGGAAATGAGCCCTAACAAGGGGAGGTCCTCACTCGGTCACTCCCGAATCTGGACCATCCGAGTGAACTACTCAGCCGCGGTCTATCATCCAAAGGAACCCTCAGGGACACAACCACAAGCCATGTTTTCCCCAATAGTCCACACAGCGCCAGCTGTGGAATTATCAAACTCATCCCCAGACAGCTTTCCTGCGCCAGGTATCCGCCATCACAGTGGCCCTGTCGGGGTAATCCAAAATGCTCAACAATAACCCAACGGTAATTCCACAGTCGCTTTAGGAGGCATCACTAAAACTCGCAGATATCTCTCCCAACACTGGAAATACTAGCATTGGCGCTGGTAGCAATCTCAATAATCTGGCATACAGCTTCTTTCACCTAAGCATTATAGCACATCCACAAGTGCTCCTCATGCCCCAAGTCGCTCTGGGAGTAAAAATATCCCTGGAGGATCTTGTTACCAATCCAATCAAGTATAGCTGGAGCACAATTCCTCAAATCATAAGAGTGGCAGGGCATTAATCAATCCACTTGGCCTCCCTATGAGCTCAAGATGCCCTACCGCGTCCTGGACGCCATCAAGGCAAGATCCTCGGCTGCCCGATTCCAAGTAGGTATTCGCACCATACTATAACTGCCGGAGCACGACTCCATCAAAAGGTCCTAGATACCACCCGGACCTGTCTACCCTCGAACCATAAAAGGACCCTCAGAGTCGTGTATCAACGACGTGGCACTAGGTCAAACAGACCCCTCAATCCATCAGATCCTGCAACTGCGCCATCAGCTCTCTCAGCTCTACAAGCGACATCCAATGAGGTACTGTCGAGGGTGGCGCGGTTCCCCGAACCACGGCAAACGCAATCTCTATCTCCCTAACCGGCGGCATCACAAACAGCTCAGGTGAAATCACACCCGGGATCTCGTGGGCAACAGAGATATCCTTGAATCCCGGTGCCGCCAAAAGCACCTCTCACACTGTCGCTACAACCTGTGTGCTCTTGTAATCTCAACCATCAAGCCCCCCTCTCGTCTGCCTCACAGAAGGTCAAAGTCCTTTCTTTCTGCAGTCTAACATCCTGTGGCACTGTGCCAACCAATCTCAAGCACCTGGTCAAAACACCAACTGCCACAATTACCAATAAGTCTGCCGGTACAACTCGCGGCCTCAACTGCATTGGACATGATCCACAAGCCTCCTCCACCTTGCACAGCACTAACAGGAACCTGTACCTCGAGTGCACGTGGTAACAAATCTGCCTCTAGTCCATGCAGGAATACAACAGGCTCTAACTCCGACTGCTGTGATGAAATCACACCTGCGACAACTCGATCCACTACCGTGGCACCCTCCAACCGGGCGGCACAGGTTCATCCACTCGATGCAGGTGGTTGTCGCTCAATCTGCCTGAAAATCAGGACTATGCACAAGGGAGTACGACCTCTGTCTCTACTCACATTGAGGCAACGAATAGGGTCCTCCGCAGATAACAAATCCACGCTACCGCTGCGCTACTCTGATACGAACGCTGATACTGCCATCGGGGTCCACCCGATCCCTGATATCTTAGAAATCCAATACCTTGGAGAAAGAAATAAGAAATGCCTCTGCCGGCCGATCTGTCCTCCATCACCCGGCGCCAAGCGCCAATATCCCGAACTCGCCCCTTGCGGCAGATCCCTAACCAAAGGAACTGCAGCGCCACGCTCCATACACGACGGCTACTCCACTGAGGCATCAATAATCCATAACAGAGGGACCAACTAAGCTGAAAGGTATCCTGGCGCAAACCACTCCCAGTCTCACATATCTTATGCGCTTCGTCCCTCGAAACCTGGAGCGCGCAGTTCAACAACTGCATACACTCTCTAGCCCAGAGAGGCTCTCAATTAATCACTCCATCAACACCAACCACGACTCTGCCTCCAAAGGCTCCAAACTCAATCTTACGAGTCGGGGTGGATCATCTGCCAAATCTGGCTCAATAGATCAATCATGTCCCACAGCTCCTCTGCCGTCAACTATCCACCCTGCCTCGGTGCCTCGACACTAAACATTGGCACAGAGGGGGCTACTCAGTGCTCCGACAACTGTGTCACCGAGACCAGCTGCTCACTCTGTCGCTGATAAGCCTCTGACAATCCTGTCATCTGGGTCCGGAGTTCCCTGACCTCAATCCGGGTGTCCGGCCCAAAACCAACCGCTCAAGCTCAACTGCTATGACAGGATACACACGGGTCAAAACCCAGCGTCGGGGAGACACCGCTCGCCACGACGAAACAACAAAACAGCACACAACAACACTCGACCCAATCCAGCGAAAGTCTAAAGCATGTCACCCGTTCCACAGCATTATGTTGTCTGCAGCCAACATAATCACTTAGGAGAATAAACATGCCAATCACTCTTCCCGTCCCTTGGGAGAGGTATAAAACTCAATCAGGACTCTCGCTAAAAGCCACGACTCTCACGAAGTCAACCAAGGGTCAAACCATAAGCCTAGGGTTTCTAAGTCCACCACGACCCACAACCTAGACTCCGATACCACTCTAATCTGTCACGCCCCGGGGTCGAAACTGCGACCCGGGCTCGCCAACAGATCCGCCACCTATGCCAAACTTCGCATAGGCGAAGCGTCCTACCTGCAAGAAAAGTGCTACAGCTAACAGATATCAGAGCTATAAGATAAAACTGCTGTATAACTAAAAACAACCACTGTACAACTGAAAAAAAAAACAACAATGTACAGTCTCTCGATACATATCAGCCTCACTACATCAGTCTCTCAAAAGAGGAAATAAAACAACTAATCTACTGAAGCTCTCCTCTGAAGGGGTACCGCTACTCTCCAAACATGGGTAGGGATCTAGCTCGCGACTCCCTCACCTCGATCAACAACCGCAGAATCAGCAACACCCGCTAAGACTCTGCAAAACAAAGGAGAGGAAGGAAAAAGAAGGGGAAAAACCCCCAGAGGGTGTGAGAACTACACCAAAGGAGGGAGTTCTCAATGGGTACCACCGCCAGGACCGACGGTCTGCCCACCAAGTCCTCTAAAGACAAAAACTAACCAAAGCCGTAAAGACTAATAAAAAGAAGCTGGACCCTCTCAACAGCTATCAAGCCACTAAGCTTGCTATGACTGCCATGCCTGCTATGCCTGCCATGCCTGCCTATGCCTGCCATGCCTGCTATGCCTGCCTATGCCTGCCATGCCTGCTCTGCCTGCCTATGCCTGCCTATGCCTGCCATGCCTGCTCTGCCTGCTTATGCCTGCCATGCCTGCCCTGCCTGCCTATGCCTACTATGCCTGCCATGCCTGCCTGCCTGCCATGCCTGCCTATGCCTGCTATGCCCGCCTATGCCTGCCTTGCCTGCTCTGCCTGCCTATGCCTACTATGCCTGCCATGCCTGCCCTGCCTGCCTATGCCTGCTATGCCTGCCCTGCCTGCCTATGCCTACTATGCCTGCCATGCCTGCCTGCCTGCCATGCCTGCCTATGCCTGCCTATGCCTGCTATGCTGCCTACTATGCCTGCCTACAACGGTCAACAACTCACAACGACCTTGGGACCACCGTACCCCCAAACGGTTCCCAACAACACTAGCACTGGTCCAAACACCGCCACTAGACTCCACTCGGTCCCCCTGACACGAGCGCAACTATAAAGCAAATGTCTGTAATAAGCCCAATCTAATGCCACCAGTAGACACTGGTACTGCCTGCTCTGCCTGCCGCGACGGGTATGCCAGCCTACGCATAACACCGAAGCAAAGGAGTCTCAAGGACTCAAAGTCTGTCTGCCGCGCACTCCGGAGTGGCACTCGAGGGGAGCGACCCACACGAGTAAAGTATCTCAGTATCCAGTAACATAAGTATCATAATCAGCAGGACTGGATCATGACTCTGATCAAAGTGGGAAAACCCATCCACTAGAGAAATCAGATACCCAATCTGGTGCATAAATAAATGTCCGGTCAACCGCCCAATATCCGCGGTTGCCGCAAAGCCCCACAACTAATCCAACCTGTCCCAGACACCAAGTCCCGACTACACTACCCAGAACCCCTGCTCGAACCTGAGCAACACAGACCACCTGACTAACAAAGAAGGAGAAAAGGATAACATGGTTTCTCCTAAGTCAAGTTCCAAAAGTAGTGCAGCGGTAAACGATGGCCTAACTACATGTCCATGCACGCATGCTTTGTTCTCAGAAATAATAAAAGTGGGTGAAGCATATATTAGTAAAGCATGCTAAAACATTCCTACTATGGTATACCAATCTCACCCAAGTGGGCCATTCTTGCTTACCTCTCGCTCATATCGGTTGTACATCAAATACGCCTGTTATCAATCATAGAGGGATGATAACCCCACATGTGCACTTACATTCACCATGATATAAAAATCTTATACAGTTACTAAATTAAGCTTACCCACCTGAAGTGCTCAATCCAAGGCAAACCTGGAGTCGGTGAAGAGCGTGGCCACTTGCACGCACAATCAGCTGAACCCGTAACCACGGTACATGTGCGCCAAACCTTGGCTCCTAGCAGTGTTCCCAAAAATACTCGCGAACCCTCCTGGGTACAACAAAAGGTCCAAGGTTACATTTTATGCTAAATATCCAAGTATACACCATCTGCTGGAACCAGCCCTGAAGATGTGCAATTTTCACCTGCAGAACGGACTCAGAAAAATCCACCAAAAATACGGACGTGATCGTCGCGTCGAGCCCTTCGAAACGAGTACCTGCACGCCAAAATCCGAGTCCCGGAGGCCGAGTTACAAATTCCACAACGCGGAGAGCGCGAAAGTCCACAACAAACACAACTGTAATACGCCGCACAGTAAAGGGGAAAGAAGTATACCTAGGGCGAAACTCAGCAAATTCCCCGAAAACACGACGGTAATCCTTGAGACGCGTAGATCCAAAGAGTGTAAAGGCACGACTCAATCCGAGCTCGTACAACAAGTTGCACGCAAAACGGTGCACACCGCCGGAGTCCGCACGCAAAACGGAGCACGGTGCTGAAAACTCGCGTGCAAAACGGAGGTCCGCACGCAAAATGGTACACGGTGCCGAAACCCGCGCACAAACGGAGTCCGCACGCAAACGAAACCACGGTGCCGAAACCCGCGCGCCAAACGGAGTCCGCACGCAAAACGGTTGCACGCCGTCGGGGTCCGCACGCAAAACGGTGCAGGTAAAATACGGTCCCTAGCACAGATAAGAATAAGGGGTCAAATCCAATGTCCAAAAGGATGCCTCAAAACTGTGCCAAAAATACCGCAAAACTAACACGCGGGACCTACCGCGACTGCGCCGCGCCGCCCAACCGCTCCGTGGAAACCTCGCGCGCTCCACGAGCCCCACGACTGCACCGCCGCACCACCCATAACCCTCTCCCTCACACCCTCTCGCTCTCGGTTGGAGAAGAAGCAAAAAGGGAGAAGAAAATGGTACGCGGGAGGAAAAGGAAGAAGAAGAGAAGGAAGAGAGGAGGGAGGGCTCCCGTGGACCGGGTCCACGGTGCACCACCCCCAAAGCCCCCACAGTCCGCCGGTCCACCGCACAGGGGCGCGTGCGCCAGGCGCAGGCGCGCGCCCCCTGTGCCACGTGGCACGCGCCACCCGGGGCGTGACACCGCGCCACACCGGCGCGTGACACCGAGCGGACGCGTGTCCCCCCGCGTCCGCGCGGGCGCGGAATGGGGGCACGCCACGTGGCGGCCCCCCGCGTCACCTCGCGCAGTCAGGCGCGTTTTCCCAACGCGCTGTCTGCGCCCACCCCTCGCCGCAGTACACCCGAGCAGACCTCGGGATCCGCGGCACCTCGGGATTCGTGCCCGCGACGTCTCGAGATCCGTGCACGCCTCGAAAAACACGCGCACCAACCGGGCTCCGAAAAAAGCAAGTAATAGTCCAATCTCAACGATTCGCGCGCTGAATCCAAATACGGTGTCCGATTTCTCCAAATTCTCACCCGGAAATTTACCGAAAGCCCCCGGAAAGCCCACTGATCCGATTTTCACGCTGAGTCCATTTCTAAAGCCCGATTTACAAATTCCAACTCTAAAGATTCCCGAAGCATCTGGAGAGGTGATCCTTTATCCAAACTTCGCCCCAGAGTCCAATTTAATATCCATTGCGCGTGAAATCATTCTAAGCATTCAATGGGCCATCTGACTACTCTCGTGATCCAATTAACACACGAGTCCAACAAAAGTGTCCAATTGGTGTACAAACGCCACCGACACGCCACAAAGGCCCCCAGAAGTGGCTGGTCAACCAGGTAATCACATCGGGGAAAACTAGGTCCTCACAAAAGCCGCTAACCTTGCTCTAACGGAGAAGACGACAAGATCTCGTTTCTCGCGGGCAGTGAGAGTCCGGATCTGCTCCCCGTTGACGTGACGTTTTCGTTCCCGGCCTCGGCACGTTGATCGAAGAAGATGGAAAAGAACTACCTCTTTCCCTTTTTTTTCTCTTTTCTTTCTCCTCTCCCGAACTAGGGTTTGCGATTCTTGAAGAATATTAATTAGATAAATAAAAATTATATTTCTCTGGTACATACAAAATAAAACCCTTATTCAGTATATTAGAGACAGATTCCCATCTCCTCGAAAAAGCATGTCGAACATCAAACGTCCCGAGTCAAATAGCACGGTTCCCGATGCACACAACGAACACCGAGACCAAAAACCCCATTCCGCTAGGTCCGCAAATTGGATTTCAGATCCGATCGCTTGGCCGTTCACTGTTTTTCGAGCTCTATCACAGAAAAATACCCGCAGCACCGAC
The DNA here is from genome assembly GCA_029204045.2 of Tillandsia leiboldiana. Classification (NCBI taxonomy): domain Eukaryota; kingdom Viridiplantae; phylum Streptophyta; class Magnoliopsida; order Poales; family Bromeliaceae; genus Tillandsia; species Tillandsia leiboldiana. The sequence continues at coordinate 38,641,539 of CM055062.1, read as the reverse complement.
GTTCTATCCAAGAAAACTCGATAATTAAGTCCCCTACAACTAATTTATTCAAAAAGAATTAAAAAGAAAAACAAGAAAGGTCGTGATACTACATTAAGGACCGGGGTTTTCTTTAGTGGATGGGTTTTCCTACTTTGATCAGAGTCGTGATCCAGTCCTGCTATATGTTACTTATGATACTGTTACTGAGATACTTTACTCGTGTGGGTCGCACCCCACGAGTGCCACTTCTGTTGGTTATATCTAATATGGATCTAAATAGGAAAAAAAACCTAGGGGGGGGTGAATAGATGTAAACAATAAACACTCCAAAAATCTTTGCGTAATAAAACCCAATGCGGAAATGAAAAATAACACGCAAGATTTTTACGTGGAAAACTCAATCACAGGAGTAAAAAACCACGGGACCGATAACACGGTGAAATCAACTAAGATTAAACACGTACAAAGGTGATATACCGTACTCACACACGACTTAACCTTTTTCCATACGCTCCGAGTTGATCTTCCGCTCGCTCCACCAACGCGCCTCGAATCCACGATTGCGTCCAACGCGAATCCACGAAGTCCAACGTCGAGTCACGACGTCTGACCGAATCACGGTCTCCCCCAAGTAGTTACGCCTCGATCACACGATCGTACCTCACTCCGAATCCACGAGAGCGGAAACACCTTGAATCCACAAGGCCACGCGAACCAACAAGGCCACACGAATCCACGCACGCCGATTTTGGGGGAAGGAACTGTGTTTTGTTTGTGTGCGGTGATACTCGCCGAATACTTAGATCAAAGAGATCGGAAATACCATCTAAGTAGTATAATTTTGATTCTACTCAAAATCGAGTAAGAAAACCTAGAATCAAATTAGTAATATAGATGAAGAAACATAGAATTAAATCTAGTTATTTCCTTTCTTCTCTATATGTGGTTTATAAGTTTTTCTCCGTTAAAAATTTTTTCGTCATTTTCCCGGAGTACAAAACTATTTTGGATTATTTGGCTTACCTAAAAGATAGAATTAGGGTTATTTATAGTTAGAAACACTTGGAAGTGGATAAGAATCAAAACTGACTATAACAGAATTTTTCCCGCACGCCGGTACGGACTGGATTAGGCTCGTCCGGAATGTCGTTGTTTTTCAGAGAACTCCTGAGGAAAACAAGGTTCGGGG
>CM055062.1:38608737-38640268 GCA_029204045.2 Tillandsia leiboldiana | reverse complement strand
TAATATAAATGTTCATGGTAGTATAGATGAGTATAAACTTCATTTCTGTGTGTGTTTTTGAATGACATAAAAATTCTTGAGGTATCTAACGATTTCTTTTATCAAGAATGATTTCTTTTGCAGAGAGTACAGATGTCTAAGTTAGAGTCCGTTTTAGGGGAGTTTAACTCATGTATCTATTTATTTTGGATCTCCATTGTAATTTTTGTTTATGGTGATCGCAACAAAAATATCTTTTTGAATTTTCTTGAGGGGATTTGTGTTTGGTCACGAAACCGCCAAAGGGGGAGATTGTTACGGAATTGATGTTGGCGTTATTCGTGAATCGGGTTAAGTCTGAAGATTGAAGATAAAGAAAGTTGGATCATATAACTCAATCTCAAGAAAGAAGAATTCAAAAGGATCAGTATGTGTAATTAATTATTTTGGTGATCTGAATATCTTATAGTGTAGGGAGAAACACTTGGATGAATTTCTAATTGCATAAAAATCAAAAACTGGACATGGGGACATGTTCAGGATCCGGACAGACTTCCATCCGGATCCCGAAGGGGTGTCGTTCATACACAAGTTCAATCGGATCGTAGCCTCCTCTGATCCGGATCCCGAACACTAGTTTACCATTTTCTTGAACGATCCGGATAGGCTTTCAATACGGATCCGAACGTTGGTGTTTGGTGACTTGTATGACGATCCGGATAAGGCACTTCGATCCGGATCCGAACCTTTGTTTTCTGAAAATGTCTGCCTCGCTACTGCAATCCGGATCGCCGAAGTCCGATCCGGATCGCCGTCCTGAAAAAAATTCCAGAAAAGGTTAGTTTTTGATTATTATCTCTTCCAATGGTTTTCTAACTAATATAGACCCTTAATTCATCTTTTAGGGCAACCCACGATAAAGGGAAAAAAAGATGACGAAATAGATAGATCCACAAATAGAGAAGAAAGGAAATCAATAGATTAATCTATGTTTCTTCATCTATATTGATTGATTTGATTCTAGGTTTTCATACTCACATTTTTAGTTGAATCAAATCAATGTAATACTTAGATGGTATTTCCGATCTATTTAATTAAGTATTCGGCGGATCATCACCACCCAAAAAACAAAAAAAAAAACAACGATTTCCCAAAATCGGTGCGTGGACTCGCGTGGCCTTGTGGATTCAAGGTGCTAACGCTCTCGTGGATTCGGAGATTGCGAGGTACGTCGTGGATTCGAAGCGTGCTACTGGGTGAAAGACATGGATCGGCTCGGACGTCGTGGGATTCGGCGTTGGACGCAGATCGTGGATTCGAGAAGAAGCGTCGTTGGAGCGAGCGGAGAGGAGAAGATCAAACTAGGAGCGTATGGAAAAAAAAGTTGAGTCGTTCTGTGAGTACGGTATATCACCTTGTACGTGTTTAATTCTAGTGGATTTCACAATTGTTATCAGATCCCGTGTGTTTTTTTACTCCGGTTTGGAGTTTCCACGTAAAAATCTCTGCGCGTATTTATTTTTCCGCATTTGGTTTTATATCGCAAAAGATTTTTGATGTGTTTATTGTTTACACCTATTCACGCCCCTCCTGGTGTTTTTCCGTATTTAGATCCAATTATACATAACCCAACAGAAAATGCGAAACCAAGAACAACACAAAAAGTGAGAGTGATAAAAGCTGTCAGCCCCGGGGTCGAAACTGCGACCCGGGCTCGCCAAAAGATCTGCCACCTATGCCAAACTTCGCATAGGCGAAGCGTCCTACCTGCAAGAAAGGCTACAGCTAACAGATATCAGAGCTATAAGATAAACAATGCTGTTAAACTAAAAAAACCCACTGGACAACTGAAAAAAAAAAAACAACAATGTACAGTCTATCGATACATATCAGCCCACTACATCAGTCTCTCAAAAGAGGAAATAAAAACAACTAATCTACTGAAGCTCTCCTCTGAAGGGGTACCGCTACTCTCCAAACATGGGGGTAGGGATCTAGCTCGCGACTCCCTCGCACTCGATCAACAACCGCAGAATTAGCAACACCCGCTTAAGACTCTGCAAAACAAAAGGAGGAAGGAAGGAAGGAAAAAAAAAGGGGAAAAAACAAAACCCACAGAGGGGTGTGGAACTACACCAAAGGAGGGAGTTCTCAGTGGTACCACCGCCAGGACCGACGGTCTGCCCACCAAGTCCTCTAAAGACAAAAACTAACCAAAGCCGTAAAGACTGATAAAAAGAAGCTGGACCCTCTCAACAGCTATCAGCCACTAAGCTTGCTATGACCTGCCATGCCTGTGTATGCCTGCCATGCCTGCCTATGCCTGCTATGCCTTGCCTATGCCTGCAATGCCTGCCTTGACTGCCTATGCGGTGATTATGCCTTTTTTGGCTGCATGCCTGCTTGCCTGCCTCTGCCTGCCGATGCCAATGCCTGCCCTGCCTGGCCTATGCCTACTATGCCTGCCATGCCTGCCTGCCTGCCATGCCTGCCTATGCCTGCTATGCCGCCTATGCCTGCCTTTGCTGCTCTGCCTTTGCCGATGCCTACTATGCTGCCATGCCTGCCTATGCTTGGCTGCCTATGCCTGCTATGCTGCCTGCCCTGCCTGCCGATGCCTACTATGCCTGCCAATGCCTGCTGCATGCCATGCCTTGCCTATGCCTTTGCTTGCATGCTATGCCTTGGCCTACTATGCCTGCCTACAACGGTCAAAACTCACAACGACCTTGGGACCACCGTACCCCCAAACGGTTCCCAACACACTAGCACTGGTCCAAACACCGCCACTAGACTCCCTCGGTCCCCCTGACACTGAGCGCAACTATAAAGCAAATGTCTGTAATAAGCCCAATTAATGCCACCAGTAGACACTGGTACTGCCTGCTCTGCCTGCCGCGACGGGGTATGCCAGCCTACGCATAACACCGAGCAAAGGAGTCTCAAGGACTCAAAGTCTGTCTGCCGCGCACTCCGGAGTGGCACTCGAGGGGGAGCGACCCACACGAGTAAAGTATCTCAGTATCCAGTAACATAAGTATCATAATCAGCAGGACTGGATCATGACTCTGATCAAAGTGGGAAAAACCCATCCACTAGAGAAATCAGATACCCAATCTGGTGCATAAATAAATGTCCGGTCAACCGCCCAATATCCGCGGTTGCCGCAAAGCCCCACAACTAATCCAACCTGTCCCAGACACCAAAGTCCCGACTACACTACCCAGAACCCTGCTCGCTGAGCAACACAGGACCACCTGACTACAAAGAAGGAGAAAAGGATAACATGGTTTCTCCTAAGTCAAGTTCCAAAAGTAGTGCAGCGGGGTAAACGATGGCCTAATACATGTCCATGCACGCATGCTTTGTTCTCAGAAATAATAAAAGTGGGTGAAGCATATATTAGTAAAGCATGCTAAAACATTCCTACTATGGTATACCAATCTCACCAAGTGGGCCATTCCTTGCTTACCTCTCGCTCATATCGGTTGTACATCAAATACGCCTGTTATCAATCATAGAGGGATGATAACCCCACATGTGCACTTACATTCACCATGATATAAAAATCTTATACAGTTACTAAATTAAGCTTACCACCTGAAGTGCTCAATCCAAGGCAAACCTGGAGTCGGTGAAGAGCGTGGCCACTTGCACGCACAATCAGCTGAACCCGTAACCACGGTACATGTTGCACAAACCTTGGCTCCTAGCAGTGTTCCAAAATACTCGCGAACCCTCCTGGGTACAACAAAAGGTCCAAGGTTACATTTTATCTAAAATATCCAAGTATACACCATCTGCTGGAACCAGCCCTGAAGATGTGCAATTTTCACCTGTAGAACGGACTCAGAAAAATCCAACAAAAAATACGGACGTGATCGTTGCGTCGAGCCCTTCGAAACGAGTACCTGCACGCCAAAATCCGAGTCCCGGAGGCCGAGTTACAAATTCCACAACGAGGAGAGCGCGAAAGTCCACAACAAACACAAACTGTAATACGCCGCACAGTAAAGGGGAAAGAAAGAAGGTATACCTTGGGCGAAACTCAGCAAATTCCCCGAAAAACACGACGGTAATCCTTGCGACGCGTAGATCCAAAGAGTGTAAAGCAGCACGACTCAATCCGAGCTCGTACAACAAGTTGCACGCAAAAGGTGCACACCGCCGGAGTCGCACGCAAAACGGAGCACGGTGCGAAAACTCGCGTGCAAAACGGAGATCCGCACACACAAAACGGTACCGGTGCCGAAAACCCCGCGCGCAAAACGTAGTCCGCACGCAAAACGGAACACGGTGCCGAAACCCGCGCGCAAAACGGAGTCCGCACGCAAAACGGTGCACGCCGTCGGGGTCCGCACGCAAAACGGTGCAGTAAAATACGGTCCCTAGCACAGATAAGAATAAGGGGTCAAATCCAATGTCCAAAGGATGCCTCAAAACTGTGCCAAAAATACCGCAAAACTAACACGCGGGACCTACCGCGACTGCGCCGCGCCGCCCAACCGCTCCGTTGGAAAACCTCGCGCGCTCCACGAGCCCCACGATGCACCGCCGCACCACCCATAACCCTTCCCTCACACCCTCTCGCTCTCGGTTGGAGAAGAAGCAAAAGGGAGAAGAAAATGGTGCGCGGGGAGGAAAAGGAAGAAGAAGAGAAGGAAGAGAGGAGGGAGGGCTCCCGTGGACCGGGTCCACGGTTGCACCACCCCAAAGCCCCCACAGTCGCCGGTCCACCGCACAGGGGCGCGTGCGCCAGGCGCAGCAGGCGCGCGCCCCTGTGCCACGCGGCACGCCACCACGCGCGTGACACGCGCAACACCGGCGCGTGACACCGAGCGGACGCGTGTCCCCCATCGTCCGCGCGGGCGCGAATGGGGGCACGCCACGTGGCGGCCCCCCGCGTCACCTCGCGCAGTCAGGCGCGTTTTCCCAACGCGCCTGTCTGCGCCCCCCCTCGCGCAGTACACCCGAGCAGACCTCGGGATCCGCGCGCACCCCTGGATTCGTGCCGCGACGTCTCGAGATCCGTGCACGCCTCTCGAAAAACGCGCGCGCCAACCGGGCTCCGAAAAAAGCAAGTAAATAGTCCAATCTCAACGATTTCGCGCGCTGAATCCAAATACGGTGTCCGATTCTCCAAATTCTCACCCGAAAATTTACCGAAAGCCCCCGGAAAGCCCACTTGATCCGATTTTCACGCTGAGTCCATTTCAAAAGCCCGATTTACCAAATTCCAACTCTAAAGATCCCGAAGACATCCGGAGAGGTGATCCTTTATCCAAACTTCGCCCCGAGTCCAATTTAATATCCATTGCGCGTGAAATCACTTCTAAGCATTCAATGGGGCCATCTGACTACTCTCGTGATCCAATTAAACACCGAGTCCAACAAAAGTGTCCAATTGGTGTACAAACGCCACCGACACGCCACAAAGGCCCCAGAAGTGGCTGGTCAACCAGTAATCACATCGGGGAAAACAGAGGTCCTCACATCCTCCCCCACTAAAGAAAGTTTCGTCCTCGAAACTAGCTCAATTCCACTAGAAGTCACAAACACCAAGGGTAAGTACTCAACATCATCATCTCCAGCTCCTAAGTCATCACTCACTCCCCGTGATTACTCCCAACAACAACAACAGCAACATCCAGTACGGCATAGCCCGTTTGCGCAACCTCTAATCTCACGAGCCAGAATTCGCAACGGGCGTCCCTCGTACTCCAAACATTCCTAGATCTCAAATGGGGCGAGTCAATCACGGGCGAGGAATCCAAAAACATAACCTTCCGGAGCTGAGACATGAAATACAACCGGGGTTCCAACAAAGTTGGGGAAACCAGATAACCGCCAGTGCAACACACACCAAACCACAACCTGTGTCAACTCAACCAAGGCAACCCGAAGCACACCCACACGATTAACCAATAAGGAAATGAGCCCTAACAAGGGGAGGTCCTCACTCGGTCACTCCCGAATCTGGACCATCCGAGTGAACTACTCAGCCGCGGTCTATCATCCAAAGGAACCCTCAGGGACACAACCACAAGCATGTTTTCCCCAATAGTCCACACAGCGCCAGCTTGGGAATTATCAAACTCATCCCCAGACAGCTTTCCTGCGCCAGGTATCCGCCATCACCGTGGCCCTGTCCGGGGTAATCCAAAATGCTCAACAATAAACCCAACGGTAATTCCACAGTCGCTTTAGGAGGCATCACTAAACTCGCAGATATCTCTCCCAACACTGGAAATACTAGCATTGGCGCTGGTAGCAATCTCAATAATCTGGCATACAGCTTCTTTCACCTAAGCATTATAGCACATCCACAAGTGCTCCTCATGCCCCAAGTCGCTTCTGGGAGTAAAATATCCCTGGAGGATCTTGTTACCAATCCAATCAAGTATAGCTGGAGCACAATTCCTCAATCATAAGAGTGGCAGGCATTAATCAATCCACTTGGCCTCCCTATGAGCTCAAGATGCCCTACCGCGTCCTGGACGCCATCAAGGCAAGATCCTCGGCTGCCCGATTCCAAGTAGGTATTCGCACCATACTATAACTGCCGGAGCCACGACTCCATCAAAAGGTCCTAGATACCACCCGGACCTGTCTACCCTCGAACCATACAAGGACCTCAGAGTCGTGTATCAACGACGTGGCACTAGGTCAAACAGGACCCCTCAATCCATCAGATCCTGCAACTGCGCCATCAGCTCTCTCAGCTCTACAAGCGACATCCAATGAGGGTACTGTCGAGGGTGGCGCGGTTCCCCGAACCACGGCAAACGCAATCTCTATCTCCCTAACCGGCGGCATCACAAACAGCTCAGGTGAAATCACACCCGGGATCTCGTGGGCAACAGAGATATCCTTGAATCCCGGTGCCGCCAAAAGCACCTCTCACACTGTCGCTACAACCTGTGTGCTCTTGTAATCTCAACCATCAAGCCCCCCTCTCGTCTGCCTCACAGAAGGTCAAAGTCCTTTCTTTCTGCAGTCTACCATCCTGTGGCACTGTGCCAACCAATCTCAAGCACCTGGTCAAAACACCAACTGCCACAATTACCAATAAGTCTGCCGGTACAACTCGCGGCCTCAACTGCATTGGACATGATCCACAAGCCTCCTCCACCTTGCACAGCACTAACAGGAACCTGTACCTCGAGTGCACGTGGTAACAAATCTGCCTCTAGTCCATGCAGGAATACAACAGGCTCTAACTCCGACTGCTGTGATGAAATCACACCTGCGACAACTCGATCCACTACCGTGGCACCCTCCAACCGGGCGGCACAGGTTCATCCACTCGATGCAGGTGGTTGTCGCTCAATCTGCCTGAAAATCAGGACTATGCACAAGGGAGTACGACCTCTGTCTCTACTCACATTGAGGCAACGAATAGGGTCCTCCGCAGATAACAAATCCACGCTACCGCTGCGCTACTCTGATACGAACGCTGATACTGCCATCGGGTCCACCCGATCCCTGATATCTTAGAAATCCAATACCTTGGAGAAAGAAATAAGAAATGCCTCTGCCGGCCGATCTGTCCTCCATCACCCGGCGCCAAGCGCCAATATCCCGAACTCGCCCCTTGCGGCAGATCCCTAACCAAAGGAACTGCAGCGCCACGCTCCATACACGACGGCTACTCCACTGAGGCATCAATAATCCATAACAGAGGGACCAACTAAGCTGAAAGGTATCCTGGCGCAAACCACTCCAGTCTCACATATCTTATGCGCTTCGTCCCTCGAAACCTGGAGCGCGCAGTTCAACAACTGCATACACTCTCTAGCCCAGAGAGGCTCTCAATTAATCACTCCATCAACACCAACCACGACTCTGCCTCCAAAGGCTCCAAACTCAATCTTACGAGTCGGGGTGGATCATCTGCCAAATCTGGCTCAATAGATCAATCATGTCCCACAGCTCCTCTGCCGTCAACTATCCACCCTGCCTCGGTGCCTCGACACTAAACATTGGCACAGAGGGGGCTACTCAGTGCTCCGACAACTGTGTCACCGAGACCAGCTGCTCACTCTGTCGCTGATAAGCCTCTGACAATCCTGTCATCTGGGTCCGGAGTTCCCTGACCTCAATCCGGGTGTCCGGCCCAAAACCAACCGCTCAAGCTCAACTGCTATGACAGGATACACACGGGTCAAAACCCAGCGTCGGGGAGACACCGCTCGCCACGACGAAACAACAAAACAGCACACAACAACACTCGACCCAATCCAGCGAAAGTCTAAAGCATGTCACCCGTTCCACAGCATTATGTTGTCTGCAGCCAACATAATCACTTAGGAGAATAAACATGCCAATCACTCTTCCCGTCCCTTGGGAGAGGTATAAAACTCAATCAGGACTCTCGCTAAAAGCCACGACTCTCACGAAGTCAACCAAGGGTCAAACCATAAGCCTAGGGTTTCTAAGTCCACCACGACCCACAACCTAGACTCCGATACCACTCTAATCTGTCACGCCCCGGGGTCGAAACTGCGACCCGGGCTCGCCAACAGATCCGCCACCTATGCCAAACTTCGCATAGGCGAAGCGTCCTACCTGCAAGAAAAGTGCTACAGCTAACAGATATCAGAGCTATAAGATAAAACTGCTGTATAACTAAAAACAACCACTGTACAACTGAAAAAAAAAACAACAATGTACAGTCTCTCGATACATATCAGCCTCACTACATCAGTCTCTCAAAAGAGGAAATAAAACAACTAATCTACTGAAGCTCTCCTCTGAAGGGGTACCGCTACTCTCCAAACATGGGTAGGGATCTAGCTCGCGACTCCCTCACCTCGATCAACAACCGCAGAATCAGCAACACCCGCTAAGACTCTGCAAAACAAAGGAGAGGAAGGAAAAAGAAGGGGAAAAACCCCCAGAGGGTGTGAGAACTACACCAAAGGAGGGAGTTCTCAATGGGTACCACCGCCAGGACCGACGGTCTGCCCACCAAGTCCTCTAAAGACAAAAACTAACCAAAGCCGTAAAGACTAATAAAAAGAAGCTGGACCCTCTCAACAGCTATCAAGCCACTAAGCTTGCTATGACTGCCATGCTGCTATGCCTGCCATGCCTGCCTATGCCTGCCATGCCTGCTATGCCTGCCTATGCCTGCCATGCCTGCTCTGCCTGCCTATGCCTGCCTATGCCTGCCATGCCTGCTCTGCCTGCTTATGCCTGCCATGCCTGCCCTGCCTGCCTATGCCTACTATGCCTGCCATGCCTGCCTGCCTGCCATGCCTGCCTATGCCTGCTATGCCCGCCTATGCCTGCCTTGCCTGCTCTGCCTGCCTATGCCTACTATGCCTGCCATGCCTGCCCTGCCTGCCTATGCCTGCTATGCCTGCCCTGCCTGCCTATGCCTACTATGCCTGCCATGCCTGCCTGCCTGCCATGCCTGCCTATGCCTGCCTATGCCTGCTATGCCTGCCTACTATGCCTGCCTACAACGGTCAACAACTCACAACGACCTTGGGACCACCGTACCCCCAAACGGTTCCCAACAACACTAGCACTGGTCCAAACACCGCCACTAGACTCCACTCGGTCCCCCTGACACGAGCGCAACTATAAAGCAAATGTCTGTAATAAGCCCAATCTAATGCCACCAGTAGACACTGGTACTGCCTGCTCTGCCTGCCGCGACGGGTATGCCAGCCTACGCATAACACCGAAGCAAAGGAGTCTCAAGGACTCAAAGTCTGTCTGCCGCGCACTCCGGAGTGGCACTCGAGGGGAGCGACCCACACGAGTAAAGTATCTCAGTATCCAGTAACATAAGTATCATAATCAGCAGGACTGGATCATGACTCTGATCAAAGTGGGAAAACCCATCCACTAGAGAAATCAGATACCCAATCTGGTGCATAAATAAATGTCCGGTCAACCGCCCAATATCCGCGGTTGCCGCAAAGCCCCACAACTAATCCAACCTGTCCCAGACACCAAGTCCCGACTACACTACCCAGAACCCCTGCTCGAACCTGAGCAACACAGACCACCTGACTAACAAAGAAGGAGAAAAGGATAACATGGTTTCTCCTAAGTCAAGTTCCAAAAGTAGTGCAGCGGTAAACGATGGCCTAACTACATGTCCATGCACGCATGCTTTGTTCTCAGAAATAATAAAAGTGGGTGAAGCATATATTAGTAAAGCATGCTAAAACATTCCTACTATGGTATACCAATCTCACCCAAGTGGGCCATTTCTTGCTTACCTCTCGCTCATATCGGTTGTACATCAAATACGCCTGTTATCAATCATAGAGGGATGATAACCCCACATGTGCACTTACATTCACCATGATATAAAAATCTTATACAGTTACTAAATTAAGCTTACCCACCTGAAGTGCTCAATCCAAGGCAAACCTGGAGTCGGTGAAGAGCGTGGCCACTTGCACGCACAATCAGCTGAACCCGTAACCACGGTACATGTTGCGCAAACCTTGGCTCCTAGCAGTGTTCCAAAAATACTCGCGAACCCTCCTGGGTACAACAAAAGGTCCAAGGTTACATTTTATGCTAAAATATCCAAGTATACACCATCTGCTGGAACCAGCCCTGAAGATGTGCAATTTTCACCTGCAGAACGGACTCAGAAAAATCCACCAAAAATACGGACGTGATCGTCGCGTCGAGCCCTTCGAAACGAGTACCTGCACGCCAAAATCCGAGTCCCGGAGGCCGAGTTACAAATTCCACAACGCGGAGAGCGCGAAAGTCCACAACAAACACAACTGTAATACGCCGCACAGTAAAGGGGAAAGAAGTATACCTAGGGCGAAACTCAGCAAATTCCCCGAAAACACGACGGTAATCCTTGAGACGCGTAGATCCAAAGAGTGTAAAGGCACGACTCAATCCGAGCTCGTACAACAAGTTGCACGCAAAACGGTGCACACCGCCGGAGTCCGCACGCAAAACGGAGCACGGTGCTGAAAACTCGCGTGCAAAACGGAGTCCGCACGCAAAATGGTACACGGTGCCGAAACCCGCGCACAAAACGGAGTCCGCACGCAAAACGAAACACGGTGCCGAAACCCGCGCGCAAAACGGAGTCCGCACGCAAAACGGTGCACGCCGTCGGGGTCCGCACGCAAAACGGTGCAGTAAAATACGGTCCCTAGCACAGATAAGAATAAGGGGTCAAATCCAATGTCCAAAAGGATGCCTCAAAACTGTGCCAAAAATACCGCAAAACTAACACGCGGGACCTACCGCGACTGCGCCGCGCCGCCCAACCGCTCCGTTGGAAAACCTCGCGCGCTCCACGAGCCCCACGATGCACCGCCGCACCACCCATAACCCTCTCCCTCACACCCTCTCGCTCTCGGTTGGAGAAGAAGCAAAAAGGGAGAAGAAAATGGTCCGCGGGGAGGAAAAGGAAGAAGAAGAGAAGGAAGAGAGGAGGGAGGGCTCCCGTGGACCGGGTCCACGGTGCACCACCCCCAAAGCCCCCACAGTCCGCCGGTCCACCGCACAGGGGCGCGTGCGCCAGGCGCAGGCGCGCGCCCCCTGTGCCACGTGGCACGCGCCACACGGGCGCGTGACACCGCGCCACACCGGGCGCGTGACACCGAGCGGACGCGTGTCCCCCCGCGTCCGCGCGGGCGCGAATGGGGGCACGCCACGTGGCGGCCCCCCGCGTCACCTCGCGCAGTCAGGCGCGTTTTCCCAACGCGCCTGTCTGCGCCCCCCCTCGCGCAGTACACCCGAGCAGACCTCGGGATCCGCGCGCACCTCGGGATTCGTGCCGCGACGTCTCGAGATCCGTGCACGCCTCGAAAAACACGCGCACCAACCGGGCTCCGAAAAAAGCAAGTAAATAGTCCAATCTCAACGATTTCGCGCGCTGAATCCAAATACGGTGTCCGATTCTCCAAATTCTCACCCGAAAATTTACCGAAAGCCCCCGGAAAGCCCACTTGATCCGATTTTCACGCTGAGTCCATTTCTAAAGCCCGATTTACCAAATTCCAACTCTAAAGATTCCCGAAGACATCTGGAGAGGTGATCCTTTATCCAAACTTCGCCCCGAGTCCAATTTAATATCCATTGCGCGTGAAATCACTTCTAAGCATTCAATGGGCCATCTGACTACTCTCGTGATCCAATTAACACACCGAGTCCAACAAAAGTGTCCAATTGGTGTACAAACGCCACCGACACGCCACAAAGGCCCCCAGAAGTGGCTGGTCAACCAGTAATCACATCGGGGAAAACTAGGTCCTCACAAAAGCCGCTAACCTTGCTCTAACGGAGAAGACGACAAGATCTCGTTTCTCGCGGCAGTGAGAGTCCGGATCTGCTCCCCGTTGACGGTGACGTTTCGTTCCCGGCCTCCGGCACGTTGATCGAAGAAGATGGAAGAACCTACCTCTTTCCCTTTTTTTTCTCTTTTCTTTCTCCTCTCCCCGAACTAGGGTTTGCGATTCTTGAAGAATATTAATTAGATAAATAAAAATTATATTTCTCTTGTACATACAAAATAAAACCCTTATTCAGTATATTAGAGAAAGATTCCCATCTCCTCGAAAAGCATGTCGAACATCAAACGTCCCGAGTCAAATAGCACGGTTCCCGATGCACACAACGAACACCGAGACCTTCAAAACCCCATTCCGCTAGGTCCGCAAATTGGATTTCAGATCCGATCGCTTTGCCGTTCACTGTTTTTCGAGCTCTATCACAGAAAAATACCCGCAAGCACCGACGTTCTATCCAAGAAAACTCGATAATTAAGTCCCCTAACAACTAATTTATTCAAAAAGAATTAAAAAGAAAAACAAGAAAGGTCGTGATACTACATTAAGGACCGGGGTTTTCTTTAGTGGATGGGTTTTCCTACTTTGATCAGAGTCGTGATCCAGTCCTGCTATATTATGTTACTTATGATACTTGTTACTGAGATACTTTACTCGTGTGGGTCGCACCCCACGAGTGCCACTTCTGTTGGGTTATATCTAAATATGGATCTAAATAGGGAAAAAAAAACCTAGAGGGGGGTGAATAGATGTAAACAATAAACACTCAAAAATCTTTGCGTAATAAAACCCAATGCGGAAATGAAAAATAACACGCAAGATTTTTACGTGGAAAACTCAATCACAGGAGTAAAAAACCACGGGACCGATAACACGGTGAAATCAACTAAGATTAAACACGTACAAAGGTGATATACCGTACTCACACACGACTTAACCTTTTTCCATACGCTCCGAGTTGATCTTCTCCGCTCGCTCCACAACGCGCCTCGAATCCACGATTTGCGTCCAACGCCGAATCCACGACGTCCAACGTCGAGTCCACGACGTCTGACCGAATCCACGGTCTCCACCAAGTAGTACGCCTCGATCACACGATCGTACCTCACTCCGAATCCACGAGAGCGGTAACACCTTGAATCCACAAGGCCACGCGAATCCACAAGGCCACACGAATCCACGCGCCGATTTTGGGGGAAATCGTTGTTTTGTTTGGTGGTGATAATCCGCCGAATACTTAGATCAAAGATAGATCGGAAATACCATCTAAGTATTCATTAATTTGATTCTACTCAAAATCTGAGTAAGAAAACCTAGAATCAAATTAGTTAATATAGATGAAGAAACATAGAATTAAATCTAGTTATTTCCTTTCTTCTCTATATGTGGATTTATAAGTTTTTCTCCGTTAAAATTTTTTCGTCATTTCCCGGAGTACAAAACTTATTTTTGGATTATTTGGATTACCCTAAAAGATAGAATTAGGGTTTATTTATAGGTTAGAAACAATTGGAAGTGGATAAGAATCAAAAACTGACTATAACAGAATTTTTCCCGCACGACGGTCCGGACTGGATTAGGCTCGATCCGGACTGTCGTTGTTTTTCAGAGAACTCCTGAGAAAACAAGGTTCGGGGTCCGGAACGAAATACCTATGGTCCGGACTGTTCATGCGATTTCAGCAAAATCCACGTTCGGGGTCCGGACTGAAACAGGGGTGTTCCGGACTGGATTTGCGCATGAACCAACCTACGTTCGGGGTCCGGACTGTAGTACCCTGATCCGGATCCTGAGCATATAACATGTCCAATTTTTTATTTTTATGCGATTAAAAACCCATCCAAGTGTTTCTATACTATAAGAAGTATTCGGATCACCAAGATAATTTAGTTAAACGTACCTGATCCTTTTGAATTCTTCTTTCTTGAAATTGAGGTATATGATCCAACCATCTTCATCTTCAATCTTCAAGACTTAACCACTTTCACGAAATACGCCAAAACAAATTCCTTAACAATCTCCCCCTTTGGCGGTTTCGTGACAAAATATAAATCCACTTAAGAAAATTCAAAAAGATATTTTTGTTGCTATCACCATACAACAAAAATTTACATTTGAGATCTAAAATAAAAATGAATACATGAGATAAACTCCTAAAACAAACTCTAGACTTAGACGTTTGTACTCTCTGCAAAAGAAATAATTATTGACAAAAGAAATTGTTAGATACCTCAAGAATTTAATATTCGAAAACCGACCAGAGAGATGAAGTTTATACTCACCATGACATTTGCAAAATCAGATATGTATTAAAATACAAATCAGAGATAGACATATCTTCTAAGCAATAAATTCCAAATGTCATAAGTATGTTAGTCAACAAACAACTTGTTAGTAATAATACATGCCCAAATTGTTAGTCAAATAGTTAGTCGATGCATGCAGCATTCATTCATAGTACAAAACCAAAGTTGTTGTATACTTACCTCCAAGTTTTAGTGTTCCAAGGTTCAAAGTTCTCACATGTATTGTCAAACCAGTTTATAATTCTCTCCCCCTTTTTGTCACTAAACATAACCAAAATTACAAAAATAAAAGGAAGTTAAAAGTTCAAAAAAAAAAAAATGTAAGAGCTAAAACCTGCAAAACAACAAAAACAAAAAAAATTCTTAGAACAACAAAAAGAAGATCATTCTGAGTCTTCAGAACTGCTGCAGCCAAGTTTTTGAAATATCTTTTTAAGTATCTTGGCCATAGACAGCTGCTCTTTCTTTAAATCTCCTATGTCGGCCTTCATCGTAACGAATTCGTCAGACATTCGTTCTTGTTCTGAAGAAAGTCGTTGTTGCTCCCGGTAAATAGATGTAACAGAGGCATCATCCTCTGATGTTGAAGCTGCTGCTGGTGGTGCTGAAGCTGTTGCTGCTGTTGTTGCTAGTGCTGGTGCTGCGGGTCTTTTTCTGCGAGGAAGTGTTGGAGGCTCATCTTGTTTTGTGGAGAGGGACTTCACAATAGTTGTATCATTAATTGTTCCCAAACTATGCATGTATGAGCTCGCACTCGTGTCGATCTTGAACTTGCGAAGAATGCGCATTATGATCATTGGGAATGGAAGTCGCTCAGTAGGATGGGCATTCTCCACATATCGCGCCATCCTTGACCAAATGAGATATGGAATGTTGAAGTTGGATCCCAAAGCCGCTGTAGGGTTTACAAGAAGATAAAGAAACAACATTCTATCCCATCTCAGAACTTTTGTTTGCATGTTAGGTAGGATGTTGTAGCAAACAATGAAGTTCAAGAAACGATACTCCGGTCGAAGTTCTTTTGAAAAGATTGAATTCTCGGTCGACTGAGTATCAGGAAGACAAATCCCATTGACAACCACTCTCCAGGTTGTATTAGTAAAAACATGACCCTTTAGATAATGAGCTCCATCAACCCGGGCCTTCATTCCTAACACCTCTCCAATCAACTGAGGTGTGACCTTAATCTTAACATTGTGGACAGATGTTTGAAATTCTCTTGGCCCGTCTTCAAGATCTACCAATCTTGATTCATTTTGGTAGAACATCCTGACAAGGTGAAGACAGTAGCCTGTAGATTCTGGGAAGTTGCAAATGGGTGCAAGTCCCGCTTGTTCAAAAAGTGTTCCAAATAATGCAGAGCGCTCTTTTAGAGCTTTGATGTTCACATGTCGCTCGCCAATACATTCTCTTTTCTCAAAGTCTTTAATCCTCTCAGAGCTTACAAACTCTTGTGGAGGAGGCTTTCTTGCAAGTGGCTCTTCGATTGATATTCCTCGAGCACTCCCTCTTTTGCATGCAACGCTCTTTTTCCTCATTTTTATGGGTGTTGACTCCATAGGGGCTTTTCCTTTTTCTGCGGCTGTAGGCGGTGTCTTTGCCTTCGAAGTTGCTGCAGGGGCTTTCCCCTTTGAGGCAGTAGCTGCAGCACGTGCTACGCCTTCTTCTAAGAGCTCATCCCAGTCAATGGAATCCGTCTCGAATCCTGAATCCGAGTTCTCCTTAGTCTTCTTAGCCCTCTTAGGCTTGTTCGTTGCTCGTGTGTGCACCATGGCAACCAGAAGCACAATGATCCAAGCAAACACCATTGTTGCTAGTGCTTAAGTAATTTAAGAACCTGCGAGCAAAAACTCAAGAACACGAAAAAAATTGTTTATTTTTAAAAATTTGAAAAATTGTACCCAAACAATCATTATCGTGTAGAGAGATTAGTAATCAAGTTAGTTTTGCAAAAAGAATTTTAAAAATAGATCAATCCCATGATTTTCAGAAATTCTTATTATATGCCCTAAAATCGAATTTTCAGAAATTGAAGCCTAAAAATCCGTTAATCAAGAGAAAACCAAGCATATAAACAAAACTAATGTACTCAGAGTTCTTATTTCAAAAGAAATTTGACCAAAAACTATCTAGAATTGAATTCGAGTCACGATTCTCACTCATGTTATGAAGAACAATACAAAACCAGTGAAAAGATTGAGTTTTGATCAAAAAGACTTACTTGAATTCGAAGAACTTGAGTTACAAAGGCTCCAAATTGATTGATTTCTTGAGAGAGAAACTCTGGAGACTTGCAAACAAAAGTTTGTAATGAAAAGAAAAATAAAACCCTTTCGTTTCAAATATAACCTAGCCGCGGTCCGGAACAGATCAGGAATCCAGTCCGGATCGACTACCCGCAGAGATTATCTGCGTTCGGGATCCGGAACAGGAATCCAGTCCGGATCGGCTCCAACTTTTTCTTCCGAAAAATTTAGAAAAATTTCAGAAAATCCAGAAAAAGATTGTAAGCACTTCTGTAGATCAACTTTAAACAAAAACATCATTTCATATCAAAAGAAATAGATTATGTTAAATCTATCAATAATACCCAAGTAATGAAACGCGAATTTATAAAAATTAAATCCTTTAAAGTTGAACAAGTTCAATGACATCTATCATGATCTAATGAGTAATGCGTTTATCAAATCATCAATTTAATAAAGAAAATGAAGTACCAAGATCGATAGATGTTTGAAATCCCAAATAAGTTAGATAATATATCTAGTCACTTTATTGTAAGGAGTGGAGCATCTTTCAATAAAAAACCCACCTTATACCAACCTTGGAATTTGACGGAGTCAAGTATTCCAAAAAGCATTTTATCTATTCAATCACGAAAAACCATGCTTTGTATACATGTGGTGGCTGCACACAGTACTCGGACGACCGAGGTGGTAGCTCTTTCCTCCATGTGGTGGTAGTTTTCACACTCCTCATTGGGATGTAACTCTTTCCACATCTTTTGAGCATAAATAATTTGATAAACTCCCCCTCAATTGGCTATCAATTAGTTAAGATATAACGTATTCAACCAAAAATTGATCTCGTATTCATACTTAACTCAATTTTCAAATATGATAAAAACTATACCAAGAGATCATTTGAGAGAGAAATTGATTTTGATCAATTAAAAATGAACTAATTGATATAAAAGATCATTGCATCAAATGAATTATCATGATATCCAAACCATAATAAATTTCTAATAAAATTGAAAGGATGCAAGTAAAGTCAATTATACTAATGCTCAATTAATGTTCTATGAACAAGCATAGATAGAGAACAAAAACACAAAACAAAATCTAACCTAAGCAATGGTTTCAAAAGGAGTTATTTCAAAGAAAGCATTCCAATTGCTTTACGCAAATGAATAAACCATTTTTGATCCAAAGGTTTTGTTAAAATATCAGCTAATTGATCTTCAGTTGAAACATAAGAGATTTGAAGAATACTTGATTCAACTAGCTCTCTTAGAAAATGATATCTAAGTTCAATGTGTTTTGTTCACGAGTGCAACACAGGGTTTTTAGAAATATTTATAGCACTAGTGTTGTCACAAAGAATAGTTACCGAAGACGCAGGAATTCGGAAGTCGCTCAAAACGCTTTTCATCCAAATTAATTGTGTTGAACAACTTCCTGCTGAAATGTATTCCGCTTCGGTAGTCGAGAGTGCAATGCAGTTTTGCTTTTTACTATGCCATGCAACAAGGCAATGGCCAAGATAAAAACATGCACCACTCGTACTTTTCCGATCATCCACTGATCCTGCCCAATCGGCATCTGAATATCCTATTATGTTAAGAGTTGTTCCCATAGGATACCAAATTCCGAAATTCAAAGTTCCTTTGACGTACCGGATGATCCTTTTCACCGCTTTCAGGTGAACCTCCTTTGGTGCTGATTGATATCTCGCGCAGATCCCAACACTAAAGGATATATCCGGGAGACTAGCCGTGAGGTAGAGTAGACTTCCAATCATTCTGCGATAAAGCTTCTCGTCTACACTTTCACTAAGAGATTCACTTCCTAATCCCTTATTGCTAGTTCTCATTGGAGTCGGAAAGTTTTTAGAGTTTTCTAATCCAAACTTCTTGACCAACTCCTTTGCATACTTGGATTGGCACAGATGGATGCCTTCTTCATTTTGTTTCACTTGCAATCCAAGAAAATATGTTAGCTCGCCCATCATGGACATCTCAAATTCGCTTTCCATGGTTTCCGCGAATTTTGAAGCATCGTTGTTTCTTGTTTCTCCAAATACAATGTCATCGACATAGATTTGTGCCACAATAAAGTTATCCCCAAAATGTTTCACAAAGAGTGTCCGATCCTCTCCCCCTCGAGTGTAGCCCTTTTCCAAATGGTGCTTTGTCAACCTTTCATACCATGCTCGGGGTGCTTGTTTTAGACCGTACAGAGCCTTTTTCAAACGAAAAACATGGTTAGGTAGTTTATGGTCTATGAAACCTTTCGGTTGAGCCACATAAACTTCCTCGTTCAAAAACCCATTTAAAAAGGCGCTCTTAACGTCCATTTGAAAGAGTTTGATTTTAAAATGACAAGCAATTGCGAACAAAATACGAATCGACTCAAGACGAGCTACCGGGGCGAATGTCTCATCAAAGTCTATACCTTCTATTTGTGAATAGCCCAGAGCAACTAGGCATGCTTTGTTCCTGATGATGGTACCATCCTCGTTTTTCTTGTTCTTGAAAATCCACTTAGTACCAATCACGTTGTGTTGCTTCGGTGGCTTCGTTAGTTCCCAGACTTTGTTTCTTTCGAACTGATGGAGCTCTTCCTGCATTGCTTCAATCCAGTAATCATCTCGAAGAGCTTCATCGATGTTCTTTGGTTCTACCATGGAGACGTAACATGCGACTCCACAAACCAATTATCTCTGAGTCCTGACTCCCTCTTGTGGGTCTCCAATAATGTTTGACTCTGGATGATCCTTGGAGATACGTAGCATTTGAGGTAACGGAGTACTCGGAGGTACGTGTGATGATTCCTGCTTATCAGACAAACTAGAAGAACCATTAGATTCATCAACTTTATCGAAAAAATTATTATGAGAAGATCCATTTACAGGAGTATCATCATCGAGAGACATATCAGGGATAGATTTATCAGATGCAAAATGAAAAGCTTCATCTACTTTAACATTAATAGATTCTACCATCATTTTAGATTCGAGGTTAAATACCCGATATGCTCTACTGTTTGTAGAATAACCCATGAAAATCCCTTCGTCACTTCGAGAGTCGAATTTACCAAGATTTTCGCGATCACGTAAATTGTAACAGCGACTCCCAAAGATTCAAAAATATTTGATATTCGGTTTTCTACAAAACCATAGCTCATATGGTGTATTTAAAGTTCCCGGGCGCAAATACACTCGATTGATTACGTAGACAGGTGTGTTCACTGCTTCAGCCCAAAAATGTAACGGAAGTTTCCGGCTGTGAAGCATAACACGTGCCATCTCTTGTACTACCCTGTTTTTGCACTCGATTACACCATTCTGCTGAGGTGTATAGGGTGCAGAGAATTCATGTTTTATGCTGTTGGAAGTGTAAAAATCAATGAATTTAGAATTGATGAATTCTCCACCTCTATCACTTCGAACACGAACGATCTTTTCATTTCTCTCAATCATAATACGATGACAAATCTCATGAAAAGAATCGAAAGTATCCGCTTTCTCTTTTAAAAATGTTACCCATGTATATCTAGAGAAATCATCAACCAAAAGAAAAATATACTATTTACCTCCCAACGATGGTTGACGAGTCGGCCCCATTAAGTCCATGTGCAGTAATTCTAAAGGCCGATTGGTACCCACGTGGTTCAAGTTCTTGTGTGCAGCCATTGATTGTTTTCCTTTTTGACAACCTCCGCACACAATGTTTTCTTTAAAAGTAAGTTTAGGAACCCCCTTAACCACGTCTTTATTAGAAATCCTTGCTAGTTCCTTAAAATTTATGTGACCTAGTCTTTCATGCCAAAGAGTTTCATTATCCGAAGAAACTAGGTTACAATTTTCAGGAAATTTATTTGGAACAACATAGCAATTATTTTCGGACCTAACCCCTTTCAAAAAGAATACATGGTCCTTATCAGTTACAATACATTCAGCAGAGGAAAATTTAACTGAAAAACAATTATCACAAAGTTGACTAATGCTAATGAGGTTAGTCTTAAGTCCTTCAACAAACAAAACATTGTTCAAAACCGGGCCTTCTGGAATAGCAATTGTTCCTTTTCCAACAATTTTAGAAGAACGACCGTCTCCGAAAATTACAAGTCTTCCGGAGATTTTCTCTGAAGTTTGAAAACTGTTTTTGTCACCGGTCATGTGACGGGAACATCCACTATCCAGATACCAAGACGAGTTGTCATAAGCATGCAAAGAAGTGTGAACAACAAGACAAGGGAAGATTTCACCTTTGCGCACCCAAACCTTTTTGGACTGCGTCGGCAATGTTTGTGAAGTTATTCTCCTTGGTGAAAGCGTCTTGCTTGATTCATCGCTTTCCTTTGACGTCGTCTTGTGAGGTGAACTACCAAGGTTCTTTTCTTTTAAAAAATTCTCCTTTGATTTCTGGGGAATCACCTTTTTGGTAGTTGTTGCAAGGGGCGCTTGATGTGATCGTTTCGCTCCAATCTTGCAATTTCTTCGTATGTGCCCTGCAAAACCACAACGAAAACATACCTTTGTACTTGACGATCCCGAAGTTGGTGAGGTATGTAGTGTTCTGGATTTTCCCATGCAACTTTCCGATGAATCCATTGTGTAGAACACCTAGTGTTGGTGTGTCTGGCCCATGGTGCATCAAAGGGGTGCCACAGATGGACTTTGTGAGACTTGGATAGCTGATTTGGCCTTCGGCTGCATTTGCCAAATTTTAGAAAAGGTTTTGGGCCAATCTGAGGTTGGATTTGGATTCAGCGCGGAAAAACGCTTGAAAATGGCAATTTGCTTGT
This sequence comes from Tillandsia leiboldiana, assembly GCA_029204045.2. NCBI lineage: Eukaryota > Viridiplantae > Streptophyta > Magnoliopsida > Poales > Bromeliaceae > Tillandsia > Tillandsia leiboldiana. Next base: position 38,618,665 of record CM055062.1, on the reverse strand, counting down.
TAAATTTGGAGTCCGGATGACCAAAAGCGGGCTTCCGGAAGTTTTCGGGGTTTTTCGGTGCATGGGGGAGCCTCGTGGACCGGCCTGAGCCACGTGGCGGCCTATTATTGGCCGGCTCACGCAGCTCGGTCCACGGGGTAGCGCGGCGGTGCATGGGCCGCGGGCGGGTGACACGTGGCGTGCCCTGATAGGCCGGCACACGCGGCATGGCTCACCGGGTTTGCGGGGTTGCGGTGGACCGGGCGCAGGACACGTGGCGGCTTCGGATTCGTCGGCCCACGTGGGCGCGGTCCACGGTGCGCGGGGGGGGGGGGGGGGGGGGGGGGGCGCCTCGGTACTGTGCGTGCACAGTGGAGCCAGGCGGGGCGGTCGGCCGCACTCGAGTGCGACACGTGTCGCCTCGCGGTTGGGCGGCCGTACCTACCCTCGCTGACCGCGAGGGGACACGCGGCACTCGGCGACCGCGGGGATTTGCTGTCCCCTGTTTGGGGGTGACGTGGCCGCTCCTGGGTGTTTCGGGCGCGTCGGACAGGGAGCGTGCGACCGGGTTTCCGGGCGCAGTGCGCCCGAAAGTTGCGCCCGAAAACCCGGCCCGACAGCATAGTGGGCTGGGCCTATAAATAGCTCCCCCCATTCGTCCTGTAGGCTTTTTGGACCCCATTTTCGCTGAGCTTTCTTCAAAGAAGTTTCTCCTCCCTCAGTGCACTACCCTTTGGAGAACTTTGAGGATTTTTGGAGGCACTCTTCCCGAGGTTCACCATTTTACGGCGCGGCGCGACGCTTGTTTCCCGGCGATCTTCTTCGCCCCTTCTCAGTGTTTGGACTCCTCCGACTCACCCCGACATCGGATTTCGCCGATTCTTGTGCCGTTGGACTCATGACAGGTAGGACTTCAACTCCGGTGTTTTGAGGTTCCTCGATTTCCGTGCTGATCTTGGAGTTTTCTGAGCACCCATTTGACCCATTTTTCGTCGCGGACTTTTGGACAGCACCGCAGTGTTCTTGCCATATCTTTTCGCTCGGACGTCGGATCGAGGCGATTCAAGAGGCAATTTTCATCTACACTTCGCAAGGAGTCTCTTGGAATTTTCTCAGATTTTTCTGGTTTTTGACCGAGGGTGAGAATCTCCTTTTTCTGTGGTTCTTTGTTACAGAAATTTGGTACAGTTTGGATTGGGATGTTTCCCTTGTCGGATTTTTATCTCAGCGTAGGAAACTCCGATTTGGGCGTGCAGGTACTCGTTTCGACGGGCTCGTCGCGAGGATCGCGACAGTATTTTCCTTGGATTTTTCTGGGCATTTTTCGCAGGTAAAAATTGGTGAATTCTGGACTGTGGTATTAAGGGACAGATTCTGGGAATTGTGAATGTATAGCTTATGTGTTTTCCTTTGGGGTATTTTTGTACAGATTAGTGGGGAGTTTTGGACTGAGCTTGGGTTCCGCTTTTGGGAATTGGGATTAGCGCTCGAGGTGGGTGATGTTGTAAACCTCTTATTTGGGATTTATCACTAGGCCTACTAGAATGCTCTTGATTATGCTGTTAGCAAATCTGTGAGATGGACCTAGCATGCTTGTATGAAATCCTGATTTCTTCGTTGATAATCGCATTGTTAGAAAACTACAAGTTAATTAATGGTGAGTCCATGCTTTAAACATGTAGTAGAATTACTTGGAATTTGTGCTAAATCCCCATCTTGTTGATTGATTAAATGAAAGGCTGAGGTATGTGGTTAGAGTACTTAAAAGGGTTCATCAAGTTAATGACTTTTGCATGCTTGAATGGTCACCTAGATAGGCCACCTTTTTCTGCTACACTATCATGCTGGAATTGACTTAGGAGAAACCATGTTGCATTCTTTCTTCAGTCACTTAGACATAGGGGATATTATGCTCGGGTTAGAGCAGGGGCTGGGTTAGTGTAGTCAGATACTTGGGTTTCGGGGAGAGGGTTTTGGGCTTCCTTTGGGAGACGGTACTTTCCTTATAGAGCGGAGTGCGCGATTTGCAGACTTGAGACCCTGGGACTCCTGTCCCATATCGGTGTTATGCGTAGGCTGGCATACCCGATTTGGCAGACATTGAGAACCCTACCCCATATCGGTGCTATGCGTAGGCTGGCATACCCGATTTAGCAGACCTTGAGACTCCTGTCCCATATCGGTGTTATGCGTAGGCTGGCATACCCGATTTGGCAGACATTGAGACTCCTATCCCACACCGGTGTTATGCGTAGGCTGGCATACCCGATGTGGCAGGCTTCGATTTTCTGATGCATACATTTAGCTATCTTTAGCTGGGCAGGTAGAGGCATATTAGTGGTAGCTTTTATCAGGAGTCATACTCTTAGTTACCGCATTTATTCTTTTAGCCTCTGGTAGACCTAGTGGGCAGGTAGGAGTTTTGTGTTGAGGTTTACCCACTAGGGGAGGCTACTGTCTTTATAGTAGTACTGACCCCCACTGTTTTTTCCTTTTCTTGTCCCCTTTGTTTTGCAGAGTCATCTGCCGGAGTTGCGGGGCCTTCCTCCCAGGATCGAGGTAAGAGGATCGCCGACTAGTTAGCTGCTACCCCGAGCTCGAGTTTTGTAGTTTTGTTGTATCCCCTGTACACTCAGACGGTTGTATTTCCTTTTATTTTGGGTCTGGCTGCGGCCAGCTGGTTGTATTCACTTCGTGAGCTGGGAGAGACATATGTATATTCTTGAGAGTTTATTGTACTTTTATTTCCAGCATTTGTCTGAGTTGTACTAGTTTCAGTTTAGCTCTGTTTTGATGCTCTAGCATTATTTCTTTATATCTGAGCAGGTTACCAGCGCTTCGTGTACACGGGAAATACCGTGTGCACGGCGGGTCTGTGGACGAGCCCGGGTTCTGGTTTACACCCGGGGCGTGACAGATTATTTTGGTATCAGAGCTTAGGGATAGGTCAGTTGGGACTTAGGAAACCCTAGGCTTTTTGGCAGACCCTAGGAAGGCAGGGCGTGAGTGACGCGATATTTTGCGAAAGTCGGCAATTTGTTATTAAACTCTTCCTGTGAGTGGAGAGGGATTGGCATAGCCTATTTCTGGTGGACTGTTATGTTGGCTGCAGACAACATAAGGTTACAGGAATAGGGGGATGTCCATGACTTTCGCTGGATTGGGTCGTGTGTGGGTTGGTTCTGACCCGTGGTTTCTTGTGTGGCAGGATGCCTCCTAGGCGGCAGATCCCTACTCGGGGTACTCCTACGCCCCCGGAGGAGCCGGAGCAGTCCGGGCCTTCTGAGATCAGTGAGCTGAGGGCCATGGTGGCCCAGTTGGCGGAGAGTCACCGCCGACAGGAGCAGAGATTTGAGCAGTTGTTGGCTCAGGTTGCGGCACCACCCCCTACTACTGTTGAGGCCCCTGTACCACCGGTTGTACCGCCGGCTATTCCACTTGTTCCTACGGCACCGTCATCTAGCAGTGGGGCTCAGGGGGTGATCAGACCATTGACCCCAGCGGAGGAGCAGGAGTTTGCTGACAAACTCGCACAGTTCTGTAAGCGAGGACCACCTAGGTTCTCGGGGCGGAGTACTCATCCAGCAGAGATAGGATCGTGGTTGGCATCAATGGAGAAGTTGTTCAGAGATTTCTTCATTGATTCGAGATTCAGAGTACACATGGCCGTACATTGTTTGGAGGGGGATGCTGATGCTTGGTGGCGTCGGGTTGAGCCCTTAGAGTTTCAGATCACCCGACAGCTACCCTGGTCGGAGTTCAGGAGGATGATCCTTGACACTTACTTCTCCACGAGCGTGAAGAAGAAGATAGAAGATGACTTGAAGAACCTGCAGCAGGGTGATCGTTCAGTATGGGATTACTTCCAGGAGTTTACGCAGTTGCTTAACTGCGTACCCTATGTTGCCAGGGACGGGCTGCACCAGGTGGAGCTGTTTGAGACAGGTTTACGCCCCGAGATCTATACCTTGGTACACGCCCAGAGGCTTCAGACTTTATCAGAGGCAGTGGATCATGCACAGTGGGTCGAGAGGGGAGATCATGTGGTCGCTAGGCGCGGAGGCACGGTCGCTCAGAGTTCTGAGAGGAAGCGGCCAGCGCCAGACGAGGGGGGACAGGCCAGTTCATGGAGGCCGCCCCGACCACCACCGCCACAGTCTACGGGCCGTGGGCGTTCGGATCGGCGAGGGTCTGGGGGATCCCAGAGGCCCCCACAGCAGCAGCCCCAGCGACAGCAGCAGCACTCGCAGCAGCAGAGGTCGCAGTCGCGACAGCAGGGGTCACAGCGGCAAGGGCAGCAGCAGCAGCAGTCGAGGCAGTCCCAGTCTGCGGTCAGGTGCGTCTTTTGTAGGGGACAGCACGCGGCGGATACTTGTGACCAGAGGTATGGCCGCTGTTATCGGTGTGGACAGTCCGGCCATATTCGAGCTACTTGCCCTCTCTCTACATCGCAGGCTCCTTCCTCAGCATCAGCTCCTTCAGTGCCCCAGCAGCGGCCTTATGCTCCAGCGAGCAGGGCTCCCTCCTCCCACCCTACAGACTACCGACCACCAGCTCAGAGCGGGCGAGTCTACGCCGCCCAGGTAGGGGACTCTGTGGCGGCCGACCTCGTGGTGGCAGGTATCATTTTACTTTTCGGCATTAGAGCTCGCACTTTATTTGATACCGGTGCATCACATTCTTTTATTAGTAGAGCATTTGCATCATCGCATGGATTAGAGTCACGTCGGTTACCGCATGCATTAGAGGTACGGATTCCCGATCATATTTTGATTGTAGAGGAGTGTTGTTGGTCTTGCCCGGTACAGCTTGAGTCTTGGATTTTGCCAGCGGACCTGATGGTCCTTAGTCAGCTGCGAGATTATGACATTGTGCTGGGGATAGATTGGCTAGCTCGCTATTTCGCGACGATTGATTGCGCCGCGAGGACTGTTACTTTTAGCGAGCCAGGCCAGGAGGTGTTTGTTTACAGGGGTTGCCAGAGTGCTTTCTTTGCCTCTGTGGTTTCGACTTCTCGGGCGAGGCAGATGATGCGCAGTGGATGCGTGGCCTTTTTGGCGTCGGTGGTTAAGGAGCCTGTGGCGGCACCGGGACTCCCGGATATCCCTATTGTCCACGAGTTCCCGGATGTGTTTCCTCCAGATCTGATTCATATGCCGCCGGATAGGGAGGTTGAGTTTTTGATTGACGTAGTTTCAGGAACTGCGCCAATCTCTAAGGCTCCTTACCGAATGGCACCGGCTGAGCTGCGAGAGCTAAAGGCGCAACTCCAGGATTTAATGGACAAAGGTTTTGTCAGACCCAGCGTATCGCCTTGGGGAGCGCCGGTGCTATTTGTGAAGAAGAAGGATGGGTCACTTCGACTATGTGTTGATTATCGGGAGTTGAATAAAGTGACCATCAAGAACAAGTACCCTTTGCCGCGCATTGATGACTTATTTGACCAGCTGCAAGGGTCTTGTGTCTTTTCTAAGATTGATTTACAGTCTGGTTACCACCAATTGAAGGTGAAGGCCGAGGATATCCCAAAGACGGCATTCAGGTCGCGGTACGGGCATTATGAGTTCACCGTCATGCCTTTTGGATTGACAAATGCCCCTGCTGCTTTTATGGATTTAATGAACAGGATTTTTCGACCATACCTGGATCGGTTCGTCGTTGTTTTTATTGATGGCATCCTAGTTTATTCCCGAAGCGATTTGGAGCACGAGGAGCACCTGAGGATTGTGCTACAACTTCTGAGAGAGAGAAAGTTGTACGCCAAGTTATCTAAGTGTGATTTCTTGCTTCGGGAGGTTGCCTTTTTGGGCCATGTGATTTCAGCCGCCGGAGTGGCAGTAGACCCGGCGAAGATCGAGGCAGTCCGGGATTGGCCCCGACCGACGACGGTATCTGAGGTCCGCAGTTTCATGGGCTTAGCAGGATATTACCGTCGGTTTGTGGAAGGTTTTGCGAAACTTTCCACACCCCTCACTCGTTTGACGCGGAAAAGGGATTAAGTTTATCTGGAGTGAGGACTGCCAGAGGAGCTTCGAGGAATTAAAGATCAGATTGATGTCGGCTCCTATCCTTTCCCTACCTGTTATGGGGAAGGGATATGTGATTTATAGTGATGCATCGCACAGTGGACTTGGTTGCGTGCTGATGCAGGAGGGAAAGGTAATTGCTTATGCCTCTCGGCAACTGAAGGATTATGAAAAGAATTACCCTACCCATGATTTGGAGCTTGCTGCAGTGATTTTTGCACTAAAGTTGTGGCGCCACTACCTGTATGGGGAGCACTGCGAGATTTACACCGACCACAAGAGCTTGAAATACCTGTTCACACAGAAGGAGCTCAACTTGAGGCAGCGCAGATGGTTGGAATTGTTGAAAGACTATGATGTAGACATATTATACCATCCTGGCAAGGCAAACGTGGTTGCTGATGCCCTGAGCAGGAGAGCAGTGCAGAGTATATCTTCGTTGATCACCGATCAGGCGCCATTACTGGAGCAGATGAGGCGGTTAGAGCTCGAAGTGGTGTCCCCTGGGGTCTCTGCTAGACTTATGTCTCTAGTCGTGCAGCCCACTCTGTTGGACAGGATTCGGGAGAGACAGAGTGAGGACCCCCACCTGATGAGGATTCGAGAGCAAATGCAGACTGGTTTGGCAGGGGACTTTTCGGTTGATGCTTCGGGAGTACTGCGGTACAGGGACCGAGCATGTGTGCCTTTGGATGCGGAGATCCGAGAGCAGATCTTGAGGGAGGCCCACTATACACCTTATACCATCCATCCTGGTGGGACTAAGATGTATAGGGACCTTAAGGCACAGTTTTGGTGGAACGGGATGAAAAGAGACATTGGGAGATTTGTAGCGCACTGTCTAACTTGTCAGCAAGTAAAGGCTGAACATCGTGTACCTGCTGGCAAGTTGCAGAGTCTCCCAATCCCTGAATGGAAATGGGAGCATGTTACCATGGATTTTGTCACTGGTTTGCCGAGAGCACAGACGGGAGCGGATGCTATCTGGGTAGTCGTGGATAGACTCACCAAATCCGCACACTTTTTACCGGTGCAAGTGACTTGGTCCCTCGATCGGCTGGCACAGCTGTATTTAGACGAGGTGGTGAGGCTGCATGGGGTGCCCGTCTCCATTGTATCTGACCGAGATCCGAGGTTTGTTTCGCGCTTCTGGAGGAGCCTACAGGCCACTTTGGGGACACAGCTCAGTTTCAGCACAGCATTTCACCCGCAGACAGACGGACAGTCAGAGCGTACTATACAGATTCTTGAGGACATGCTCCGGGCTTGCACGCTGGACTTTGGAGGGGGTTGGGTACGACACTTATCATTGGCTGAGTTTGCGTACAACAATAGCTTTCAAGCGAGCATCCGAATGGCTCCGTTTGAAGCATTGTATGGACGCAAGTGTCGTTCCCCTCTTTATTGGAGCGATGTGGGTGAGAGGCGGACCTTGGGGCCAGAGTTGCTTAGAGAAGCGGAGGCTAAGGTCAAGGTAGTCAGGCAGCACCTTCAGACAGCACAGAGCAGACAGAGGAGCTATGCAGATGTGCGGAGGCGAGACCTGGAGTTCGCGGTTGGGGATCATGTCTTTCTGAAGGTCTCGCCTTCAAGGGGATCCGAAGGTTTGGGATTCGGGGGGAAACTGAGCCCTCGCTACATTGGACCTTTCGAGGTATTAGAGCGCATAGGGCCAGTTGCCTACAGGCTTGCACTTCCTCCCAGGCTTTCAGGTGTTCACGACGTTTTTCATGTATCGACTCTGAGGAAGTATGTTCATGACCCGTCTCATATCATCGATTTCGCCCCACTGGAGGTCACCGAGGACCTGAGCTATGTTGAGCGGCCGTTGAGGATCTTGGACCGGGAGGTTAGGGAGTTGCGCAGTCGGGCCATCCCTTATGTGAAGATCCTCTGGAGCAGTCATGAGGAGCGCGAGGCTACCTGGGAGTTGGAGTCAGCGATGATGGCTGCTTACCCCCACCTGTTCGAGGCACCTGCTTGAGGTATGACTTTTGTTTCGAGGACGAAACTTTTTCTTGTGGGGGAGGATGTAGTGTTCTGGATTTTCCCATGCAACTTTCCGATGAATCCATTGTGTAGAACACCTAGTGTTGGTGTGTCTGGCCCATGGTGCATCAAAGGGGTGCCACAGATGGACTTTGTGAGACTTGGATAGCTGATTTGGCCTTCGGCTGCATTTGCCGAATTTTAGAAAAGGTTTTGGGCCAATCTGAGGTTGGATTTGGATTCAGCATGGAAAAACGCTTGAAAACGGCTATTTGCTTGTTAAATTTGGAGTCCGGATGACCAAAAGCGGGCTTCCGGAAGTTTTCGGGGTTTTTCGGTGCATGGGGGAGCCTCGTGGACCGGCCTGCGCCACGTGGCGGCCAATTATTGGCCGGCTCACGCAGCTCGGTCCACGGGGTAGCGCGGCGGTGCATGGGCCGCGGGCGGGTGACACGTTGGCGTGCCCTGATAGGCCGGCACACTGCGGCATGGCTCACCGGGTTTGCGGGGTTGCGTGGACCGGGCGCAGGACACGTGGCGGCTTCGGATTCGTCGGCCCACGTGGGCGCGGTCCACGGTGCGCAGGGGGGGGGGGGCACCTCGGTACTGTGCGTGCCCAGTGGCGCCAGGCGGGCGGGTCGGCCGGCACTCGAGTGCGACACGTGTCGCCTCGCGGTTGGGCTGGCCGTACCTACCCCCGCTGACCCGCGAGGGGACACGCGGCACTCGGGCGACCGCGGGGATTTGCTGTCCCTGTTTGGGGGTCACGTGGCCGCTCCTGGGTGTTATCGGACGCGTCGGACAGGGGAGCGTGCGACCGGGTTTCCGGCTGCACGTGCGCCCGAAAGTGCGCCCGAAACCCGGCCCCGACGCATAGTGGGCTGGGCTATAAATAGCTCCCCCCATTCGTCATGTAGGCTTTTTGGACCCCATTTTCGCTGAGCTTTCTTCAGAGAAGTTTCTCCTCCCTCAGTGCACTACCCTTTGGAGAACTTTGAGGATTTTTGGAGGCACTCTTCCCGAGGTTCACCATTTTACGGCGCGGCGCGACGCTTGTTTCCCGGCGATCTTCTTCGCCCCTTCTCAGTGTTTGGACTCCTCCGACTCACCCCGACATCGGATTTCGCCGATTCTTGTGCCGTTGGACTCATGACAGGTAGGACTTCAACTCCGGTGTTTTGAGGTTCCTCGATTTCCGTGCTGATCTTGGAGTTTTCTGAGCACCCATTTGACCCATTTTTCGTCGCGGACTTTTGGACAGCACCGCAGTGTTCTTGCCATATCTTTCGCTCGGACGTCGGATCGAGGCGATTCAAGAGGCAATTTTCATCTACACTTCGCAAGGAGTCTCTTGGAATTTTCTCAGATTTTTCTGGTTTTTGACCGAGGGTGAGAATCTCCTTTTTCTGTGGTTCTTTGTTACAGAAATTTGGTACAGTTTGGATTGGGATGTTTCCCTTGTCGGATTTTTATCTCAGCGTAGGAAACTCCGATTTGGGCGTGCAGGTACTCGTTTCGAACGGGCTCGTCGCGAGGATCGCGACAGTATTTTCCTTGGATTTTTCTGGGCATTTTTCGCAGGTAAAAAATTGGTGAATTCTGGACTGTGGTATTAAGGGACAGATTCTGGGAATTGTGAATGTATAGCTTATGTGTTTTCCTTTGGGGTATTTTTGTACAGATTGGTGGGGAGTTTTGGACTGAGCTTGGGTTCGCTTTTGGGAAGTGGGAATTAGCGCTCGAGGTGGGTGATGTTGTAAACCTCTTATTTGGGATTTATCACTAGGCCTATTAGAATGCTCTTGATTAGCGTTAGCAATCTGTGAGATGGACCTAGCAATGCTTGTATGAAATCCTGATTTCTTCTTTCTTTTCTTCGTTAATATGCATTGTTTAGAAAACTACAAGTTAATTAATGGTGGAGTCCATGCTTT
>CM055062.1:38533582-38608637 GCA_029204045.2 Tillandsia leiboldiana | reverse complement strand
AGTTAATGACTTTGCATGTTGAATGGTCACCTAGATAGGCCACCCTTTTTCTGCTACACATCATGCTGGAATTGACTTAGGAGAAACCATGTGCATTCTTTCTCAGTCACTTAGACATAGGGAATATATGCTCGGGTTAGCGCAGGGGATGGTTAGTGTAGTCAGATACTTGGGTTTCGGGAGAGAGGGTTTGGGGGCTTCCTTTGGGAGACGGTACTTTTCCTTATAGAGCGGAGTGCCGCGATTTGCCCAGACTGAGACCCTGGGACTATGTCCATATCGGTGTTATGCGTAGGCTGCATACCCGATTTGGCAGACATTGAGAACCCTACCCCATATCGGTGCTATGCGTAGGCTGGCATACCCGATTTAGCAGACCTTGCGGACTCCTGTCCCATACGGTGTTATGCGTAGGCGGCATAACCGATTTGGCAGACATTGAGACTCCTATCCACACCGGTGTTATGCGTAGGCTGGCATACGATGTGGCAGGCTTCGATTTTCTGATGCAACATTTAGCTATCTTTAGCTGGGCAGGTAGAGGCATATTAGTGGTAGCTTTTCAGGAGTCATATCATAGTTACCGCATTTATTCTTTTAGCTCTGGTAGACCTAGTGGGCAGGTAGGAGTTGTGTGTTGAGTTTACCCACTAGGGGAGGCTACTGTCTTATAGTAGTAGTACTGACCCCCACTGTGTTTTTTCCTTTTCTTGTCCCTTTGTTTGCAGAGTCATCTGCGGAGTTGCGGGGCCTTCCTCCCAGGATCGAGGTAAGAGGATCGCGACTAGATAGCTGCTACCCGAGCTCGAGTTTTGTAGTTTTGTTGTATCCCCTGTACACTCAGACGGTTGTATTTCTTTTATTTTGGGTCGGGCTGCGGCCAGCTGGTTGTATTTCACTTCGTGAGCTGGGAGAGACATATGTATATTCTTGAGAGTTTATTGTACTTTATTTCCAGCATTTGTCTGAGATGTACTAGTTTCAGTTTAGCTCTGTTTTATGCTCTAGCATTATTCTTTATATCTGAGCAGGTTACCAGCGCTTCGTGTACACGGGAAATACCGTGTGCACGGCGGGTCTGTGGACGAGCCCGGGTTCTGGTTTACACCCGGGGCGTGACAGATTATTTTGGTATCAGAGCTTAGGGATAGGTCAGTTGGGACTTAGGAAACCCTAGGTTTTGGCAGACCTAGGAAGGCAGGGCGTGAGTGACGCGATATTTTGCGAAAGTCGGCAATTTGTTATTAAACTCTTCCTGTGAGTGGAGAGGGATTGGCATAGCCTATTTCTGGTGGACTGTTATGTTGGCTGCAGACAACATAAGGTTACAGGAATAGGGGATGTCCATGACTTTCGCTGGATTGGGTCGTGTGTGGGTTGGTTCTGACCCGTGGTTTCTTGTGTGGCAGGATGCCTCCTAGGCGGCAGATCCCTACTCGGGGTACTCCTACACCCCCGGAGGAGCCGGAGCAGTCCGGGCCTTCTGAGATCAGTGAGCTGAGGGCCATGGTGGCCCAGTTGGCGGAGAGTCACCGCCGACAGGAGCAGAGATTTGAGCAGTTGCTGGCTCAGGTTGCGGCACCACCCCTACTACTGTAGAGGCCCCTGTACACCGGTTGTACCGCCGGCTATTCCACTTGTTCCTACGGCACCGTCGTCTAGCAGTGGGGCTCAGGGGGTGATCAGACCATTGACCCCCAGCGGAGGAGCAGGAGTTTGCTGACAAACTCGCACAGTTCTGTAAGCGAGGACCACCTAGGTTCTCGGGCGGAGCTACTCATCCAGCAGAGATAGGATCGTGGTTGGCATCAATGGAGAAGTTGTTCAGAGATTTCTTCATTGATTCGAGATTCAGAGTACACATGGCGTACATTGTTTGGAGGGGGATGCTGATGCTTGGTGGCGTCGGGTCGAGCCCTTAGAGTTTCAGATCACCCGACAGCTACCCTGGTCGGAGTTCAGGAGGATGATCCTTGACACTTACTTCTCCACGAGCGTGAAGAAGAAGATAGAAGATGACTTGAAGAACCTGCAGCAGGGTGATCGTTCAGTATGGGATTACTTCAGGAGTTTACGCAGTTGCTTAACTGCGTACCCTATGTTGCCAGGGACGGGCTGCACCAGGTGGAGCTGTTTGAGACAGGTTTACGCCCCGAGATCTATACCTTGGTACACGCCCAGAGGCTTCAGACTTTATCAGAGGCAGTGGATCATGCACAGTGGGTCGAGAGGGGAGATCATGTGGTCGCTAGGCGCGGAGGCACGGTCGGTCAGAGTTCTGAGAGGAAGCGGCCAGCGCCAGACGAGGGGGGACAGGCCAGTTCATGGAGGCCGCCCGACCGCCACCGCCACAGTCTACGGGCCGTGGGCGTTCGGATCGGCGAGGCCTGGGGGATCCCAGAGGCCCCACAGCAGCAGCCCCAGCGACAGCAGCAGCACTCGCAGCAGCAGAGGTCGCAGTCGCGACAGCAGGGGTCACAGCGCGCAAGGGCAGCAGCAGCAGCAGTCGAGGCAGTCCCAGTCTGCGGTCAGGTGCGTCTTTTGTAGGGGACAGCACGCGGCGGATACTTGTGACCAGAGGTATGGCCGCTGTTATCGGTGTGGACAGTCCGGCCATATTCGAGCTACTTGCCCTCTCTCTACACCGCAGGCTCCTCCTCAGCATCAGCTCCTTCAGTGCCCCAGCAGCGGCCTTATGCTCCAGCGAGCAGGGCTCCTCCTCCCACCCTACAGACTACCGACCACCAGCTCAGAGCGGGCGAGTCTACGCCGCCCAGGTAGGGGACTCTGCGGCGGGACCTCGTGGTGGCAGGTATCATTTTACTTTTCGGCATTAGAGCTCGCACTTTATTTGATACCGGTGCATCACATTCTTTTATTAGTAGAGCATTTGCATCATCGCATGGATTAGAGTTACGTCGGTTACCGCATGCATTAGAGGTACGGATTCCCGATCATATTTTGATGTAGAGGAGTGTTGTTGGTCTTGCCCGGTACAGCTTGAGTCTTGGATTTTGCCAGCGGACCTGATGGTCCTTAGTCAGCTGCGAGATTATGACATTGTGCTGGGGATGGATTGGCTAGCTCGCTATTTCGCGACGATTGATTGCGCCGCGAGGACTGACTGTTACTTTAGCGAGCCAGGCCAGGAGGTGTTTGTTTACAGGGGGTGCCAGAGTGCTTTCTTGCCTCTGTGGTTTCGACTTCTCGGGCGAGGCAGATGATGCGCAGTGGATGCGTGGCCTTTTTGCGTCGGTGGTTAAGGAGCCTGTGGCGGCACCGGGACTCCCGGATATCCCTATTGTCCACGAGTTCCCGGATGTGTTTCCTCCAGATGATTCATATGCCGCCGGATAGGGAGGTTGAGTTTTTGATTGACGTAGTTCCAGGAACTGCGCCAATCTCTAAGGCTCCTTACCGAATGGCACCGGCTGAGCTGCGAGAGCTAAAGGCGCAACTCCAGGATTTAATGGACAAAGGTTTTGTCAGACCAAGCGTATCGCCTTGGGGAGCGCCGGTGCTATTTGTGAAGAAGAAGGATGGATCACTTCGACTATGTGTTGATTATCGGGAGTTGAATAAAGTGACCATCAAGAACAAGTACCCTTTGCCGCGCATTGATGACTTATTGACCAGCTGCAAGGGTCTTGTGTCTTTTCTAAGATTGATTACAGTCTGGTTACCACCAATTGAAGGTGAAGGCCGAGGATATCCCAAAGACGGCATTCAGGTCGCGGTACGGGCATTATGAGTTCACCGTCATGCCTTTTGGATTGACAAATGCCCCTGCTGCTTTTATGGATTTAATGAACAGGATTTTCGACCATACCTGGATCGGTTCGTCGTTGTTTTTATTGATGACATCCTAGTTTATTCCCGAAGCGATTGGAGCACGAGGAGCACTGAGGATTGTGCTACAACTTCTGAGAGAGAGAAAGTTGTACGCCAAGTTATCTAAGTGTGATTTCTGGCTTCGGGAGGTTGCCTTTTGGGCCATGTGATTTCAGCCGCCGGGTGGCAGTAGACCGGCGAAGATCGAGGCAGTCCGGGATTGGCCCCGACCGACGACGGTATCTGAGGTCGCAGTTTCATGGGCTTAGCAGGATATTACCGTCGGTTTGTGGAAGGTTTTGCGAAACTTTCCACACCCCTCACTCGTTTGACGCGAAAAGGGATAAGTTTATCTGGAGTGAGGACTGCCAGAGGAGCTTCGAGGAATTAAAGATCAGATTGATGTCGGCTCCTATCCTTTCCCTACCTGTTATGGGGAAGGGATATGTGATTTACAGTGATGCATCGCACAGTGGACTTGGTTGCGTGCTGATGCAGGAGGAAAGGTAATTGCTTATGCCTCTCGGCAACTGAAGGATTATGAAAAGAATTACCCTACCCATGATTTGGAGCTAGCTGCAGTGATTTTTGCACTAAAGTTGTGGCGCCACTACCTGTATGGGGAGCACTGCGAGATTTACACCGACCACAAGAGCTTGAAATACCTGTTCACACAGAAGGAGCTCAACTTGAGGCAGCGCAGATGGTGGAATTGTTGAAAGACTATGATGTAGACATATTATACCATCCTGGCAAGGCCAACGTGGTTGCTGATGCCCTGAGCAGGAGAGCAGTGCAGAGTCTATCTTCGTGATCACCGATCAGGCGCCATTACTGGAGCAGATGAGGCGGTTAGAGCTCGAGGTGGTGTCCCCTGGGGTCTCTGCTAGACTTATGTCTCTAGTCGTGCAGCCCACTCTGTTGGACAGGATTCGGGAGAGACAGAGTGAGGACCCCCACCTGATGAGGATTCGAGAGCAGATGCAGACTGGTTTGGCAGGGGACTTTTCGGTTGATGCTTCGGGAGTACTGCGGTACAGGGACCGAGCATGTGTGCCTTGGATGCGGAGATCCGAGAGCAGATCTGAGGGAGGCCACTATACACCTTATACCATCCATCCTGGTGGGACTAAGATGTATAGGGACCTTAAGGCACAGTTTTGGTGGAACGGGATGAAAAGAGACATTGGGAGGATTTGTAGCGCACTGTCTAACTTGTCAGCAAGTAAAGGCTGAACATCGTGTACCTGCTGGCAAGTTGCAGAGTCTCCCAATCCCTGAATGGAAATGGGAGCATGTTACCATGGATTTTGTCACTGGTTTGCGAGAGCACAGACGGGAGCGGATGCTATCTGGTAGTCGTGGATAGACTCACCAAATCCGCACACTTTTTACCGGTGCAAGTGACTTGGTCCCTCGATCGGCTGGCACAGCTGTATTTAGACGAGGTGGTGAGGCTTGCATGGGGTGCCCGTCTCCATTGTATCTGACCGAGATCCGAGGTTTGTTTCGCGCTTCTGGAGGAGCCTACAGGCCACTTTGGGGACACAGCTCAGTTTCAGCACAGCATTTCACCCGCAGACAGACGGACCAGTCAGAGCGTACTATACAGATTCTTGAGGACATGCTCCGGGCTTGCACGCTGGACTTTGGAGGGGGTTGGGTACGACACTTATCATTGGCTGAGTTTGCGTACAACAATAGCTTTCAAGCGAGCATCCGAATGGCTCCGTTTTGAAGCATGTATGGACGCAAGTGTCGTTCCCCTCTTTATTGGAGCGATGTGGGTGAGAGGCGGACCTTGGGGCCAGAGTTGCTTAGAGAAGCGGAGGCTAAGGTCAAGGTAGTCAGGCAGCACCTTCAGACAGCACAGAGCAGACAGAGGAGCTATGCAGATTGTGCGGAGGCGAGACCTGGAGTTCGCGGGTTGGGGATCATGTCTTTCTGAAGGTCTCGCCTTCAAAGGGGATCCGAAGGTTTGGGATTCGGGGGGAACTGAGCCCTCGCTACATTGGACCTTTCGAGGTATTAGAGCGCATAGGGCCAGTTGCCTACAGGCTTGCACTTCCTCCCAGGCTTTCAGGTGTTCACGACGTTTTTCATGTATCGACTCTGAGGAAGTATGTTCATGACCCGTCTCATATCATCGATTTCGCCCCACTGGAGGTCACCGAGGACCTGAGCTATGTTGAGCGGAGCCGTTGAGGATCTTGGACCGGGAGGTTAGGGAGTTGCGCAGTCGGGCCATCCCTTATGTGAAGATCCTCTGGAGCAGTCATGAGGAGCGCGAGGCTACCTGGGAGTTGGAGTCAGCGATGATGGCTGCTTACCCCCACCTGTTCGAGGCACCTGCTTGAGGTATGACTTTTGTTTCGAGGACGAAACTTTTTCTTGTGGGGGAGGATGTAGTGTTCTGGATTTTCCCATGCAACTTTCCGATGAATCCATTGTGTAGAACACCTAGTGTTGGTGTGTCTGGCCCATGGTGCATCAAAGGGGTGCCACAGATGGACTTTGTGAGACTTGGATAGCTGATTTGGCCTTCGGCTGCATTTGCCGAATTTTAGAAAAGGTTTTGGGCCAATCTGAGGTT
The DNA here is from genome assembly GCA_029204045.2 of Tillandsia leiboldiana. Lineage (NCBI taxonomy): Eukaryota > Viridiplantae > Streptophyta > Magnoliopsida > Poales > Bromeliaceae > Tillandsia > Tillandsia leiboldiana. Next base: position 38,602,213 of record CM055062.1, on the reverse strand, counting down.
GGATTTGGATTCAGCATGGAAAAAACGCTTGAAAACGGCTATTTGCTTGTTAAATTTGGAGTCCGGATGACCAAAAGCGGGCTTCCGGAAGTTTAGCGGGGTTTTTTCGGTGCATGGGGGAGCCTCGTGGACCGGCCTGCGCCACGTGGCGGCCAATTATTGGCCGGCTCACGCAGCTCGGTCCACGGGGTAGCGCGGCGGTGGCATGGGCCCGCGGGCGGGGTGACACGTGGCGTGCCCTGATAGGCCGGCACACGCGGCATGGCTCACCGGGTTTTGCGGGGTTGCGGTGGACCGGGCGCAGGACACGTGGCGGCTTCGGATTCGTCGGCCCACGTGGGCGCGGTCCACGGTGCGCAGGGGGGGGGGCACCTCGGTACTGTGCGTGCACAGTGGCGCCAGGCGGGGCGGTCGGCCGCACTCGAGTGCGACACGTGTCGCCTCGCGGTTGGGCGGCCGTACCTACCCCCGCTGACCGCGAGGGGACACGCGGCACTCGGCGACCGCGGGGATTTGCTGTCCCCTGTTTGGGGGTCACGTGGCCGCTCCTGGGTGTTTCGGGCGCGTCGGACAGGGAGCGTGCGACCGGGTTTCCGGGCGCAGTGCGCCCGAAAGTTGCGCCCGAAACCCGGCCCGACAGCATAGTGGGCTGGGCCTATAAATAGCTCCCCCCATTCGTCATGTAGGCTTTTTGGACCCCATTTTCGCTGAGCTTTCTTCAGAGAAGTTTCTCCTCCCTCAGTGCACTACCCTTTGGAGAACTTTGAGGATTTTTGGAGGCACTCTTCCCGAGGTTCACCATTTTACGGCGCGGCGCGACGCTTGTTTCCCGGCGATCTTCTTCGCCCCTTCTCAGTGTTTGGACTCCTCCGACTCACCCCGACATCGGATTTCGCCGATTCTTGTGCCGTTGGACTCATGACAGGTAGGACTTCAACTCCGGTGTTTTGAGGTTCCTCGATTTCCGTGCTGATCTTGGAGTTTTCTGAGCACCCATTTGACCCATTTTTCGTCGCGGACTTTTGGACAGCACCGCAGTGTTCTTGCCATATCTTTTCGCTCGGACGTCGGATCGAGGCGATTCAAGAGGCAATTTTCATCTACACTTCGCAAGGAGTCTCTTGGAATTTTCTCAGATTTTTCTGGTTTTTGACCGAGGGTGAGAATCTCCTTTTTCTGTGGTTCTTTGTTACAGAAATTTGGTACAGTTTGGATTGGGATGTTTCCCTTGTCGGATTTTTATCTCAGCGTAGGAAACTCCGATTTGGGCGTGCAGGTACTCGTTTCGACGGGCTCGTCGCGAGGATCGCGACAGTATTTTCCTTGGATTTTTCTGGGCATTTTTCGCAGGTAAAAATTGGTGAATTCTGGACTGTGGTATTAAGGGACAGATTCTGGGAATTGTGAATGTATAGCTTATGTGTTTTCCTTTGGGGTATTTTTGTACAGATTGGTGGGGAGTTTTGGACTGAGCTTGGGTTCCGCTTTTGGGAATTGGGATTAGCGCTCGAGGTAGGTGATGTTGTAAACCTCTTATTTGGGATTTATCACTAGGCCTACTAGAATGCTCTTGATTATGCTGTTAGCAAATCTGTGAGATGGACCTAGCATGCTTGTATGAAATCCTGATTTCTTCGTTGATAATCGCATTGTTAGAAAACTACAAGTTAATTAATGGTGAGTCCATGCTTTAAACATGTAGTAGAATTACTTGGAATTTGTGCTAAATCCCCATCTTGTTGATTGATTAAATGAAAGGCTGAGGTATGTGGTTAGAGTACTTAAAAGGGTTCATCAAGTTAATGACTTTTGCATGCTTGAATGGTCACCTAGATAGGCCACCTTTTTCTGCTACACTATCATGCTGGAATTGACTTAGGAGAAACCATGTTGCATTCTTTCTTCAGTCACTTAGACATAGGGGATATTATGCTCGGGTTAGAGTAGGGGCTGGGTTAGTGTAGTCAGATACTTGGGTTTCGGGGAGAGGGTTTTGGGCTTCCTTTGGGAGACGGTACTTTCCTTATAGAGCGGAGTGCGCGATTTGCAGACTTGAGACCCTGGGACTCCTGTCCCATATCGGTGTTATGCGTAGGCTGGCATACCCGATTTGGCAGACATTGAGAACCCTACCCCATATCGGTGCTATGCGTAGGCTGGCATACCCGATTTAGCAGACCTTGAGACTCCTGTCCCATATCGGTGTTATGCGTAGGCTGGCATACCCGATTTGGCAGACATTGAGACTCCTATCCCACACCGGTGTTATGCGTAGGCTGGCATACCCGATGTGGCAGGCTTCGATTTTCTGATGCATACATTTAGTTATCTTTAGCTGGGCAGGTAGAGGCATATTAGTGGTAGCTTTTATCAGGAGTCATACTCTTAGTTACCGCATTTATTCTTTTAGCCTCTGGTAGACCTAGTGGGCAGGTAGGAGTTTTGTGTTGAGGTTTACCCACTAGGGGAGGCTACTGTCTTTATAGTAGTACTGACCCCTACTGTTTTTCCCTTTTCTTGTCCCCTTTGTTTTGCAGAGTCATCTGCCGGAGTTGCGGGGCCTTCCTCCCAGGATCGAGGTAAGAGGATCGCCGACTAGTTAGCAGCTACCCCGAGCTCGAGTTTTGTAGTTTTGTTGTATCCCTTGTACACTCAGACGGTTGTATTTCCTTTTATTTTGGGTCTGGCTGCGGCCAGCTGGTTGTATTCACTTCGTGAGCTGGGAGAGACATATGTATATTCTTGAGAGTTTATTGTACTTTTATTTCCAGCATTTGTCTGAGTTGTACTAGTTTCAGTTTAGCTCTGTTTTGATGCTCTAGCATTATTTCTTTATATCTGAGCAGGTTACCAGCGCTTCGTGTACACGGGAAATACCGTGTGCATGGCGGGTCTGTGGACGAGCCCGGGTTCTGGTTTACACCCGGGGCGTGACAAGGTAGGCTTGTTGTCGTTGTATGCAGTGAATTCCGTCGTCGGAGGAGGAAATACCGACTGGGGCACAAAAACTGTTCCACTCGAACTAGGACTGTCTCCAGTTCGACTGTATCCAAGGCCGAAACGGTTCGTTTGACCAAGACCAAGCATCTTATCCAACTTGCTCCTTCCAGAAGAAAATCGCTTTAGATAATCAATAAGTTGGAAAATGGTCTTCGTCATTTCCATTTTTTCCTGACGAGCCTCGGAGTAGAGCTTCAAGAAGTAACTTGTTTTATCCACCAATTTTACGTGTTCCTTCTCGAAATGCTCATTTTTTCTCTTGAAGGGAAACATTTACTTTGATCAAGTTATCCCTTTCCACTTCAAGAGCGTTTGAGAGAGAAGTTGCCATTTTTGCTTCTTCTTCGAGATCCTGCAATCTCCCTCTCAAACCCTTGTTCTGCTTTGCCAGTTTCTTCGAATCCTTTAAAAGTTTATGGTAGGCAAAAGCAAAGTCTTCACCTTCGGAGTTACTCGATTCATCATCCGTTGCAGTTTGTTCAACCTGGGAGGAGTTGGATAATGAACCGGATGTACTTACCATAAAGCATACGAAAGGTGAAGATGTGGACGCGTGGAATGCCATTGCGTTGTTATCTTCATCACTGGAAGATGACTCATTTGACGATGAGGTGTCATCCCAAGTGACGGCTTGCATCGCCTTCTTCTTTGACGAATTCTTGTTGGGACACTCCGTTGAGATGTGACCGTAGCCTCGGCACTTGAAGCATTGGACTTGTCCCTCCGAGTTTTTCTTTTCCTTTGAAAAACTCTCTTGCTTTCTTGACTTGAAGCTAGAAGAACCTTTGCCTTTCTACGACTTTACGAAGGATGAAGTTTTACTTGAATTACCCCTTCGAAAGTTTCGGCGAAATTTCCTTGTCAAGAGCGCAAGTTGCTTCTCGAAATCCTCCATTGATAGGTTCTCGTCATCGTCTGAGGATGATGAATTTGCGTCTTCTTCTTTTCTTGTTTTCAACGCAAAACCTGAAGACTTAGAAGAATATGCCTTTCCAGAAGAATAGTTAGTAGGAAATGTCATTTCATAAGTTTGAAGTGCACCAACTAATTCTTCTACACGGATTTCGTCCGGGTGTTTAACTGTTTAAATGGCTGCAACCTTTGGGCAAAATCTTTCAGGAAGAGTCCTTAAAATCTTTCTTACAACTTTAGATTCTGAAATTTTCTCTCCCAAGTTAGCACATGTATTCACGATGTCTTGCAATCGTGTATAGTAATCTATGAAAGATTCATTTTCTGCCATGAAAATAGAGTCAAATTTGCTCGTAAGCATTTGCAGTTTTTGAATCTTCACAAGGTTTGTTCCCTCATGTGTAACTTGTAGAACATCCCAGATTTCTTTCGCAGTCTCACATGACGAGACGCGAGAGAACTCAGTTTGCGACAAAGCATTAAATAAGGCGTTAATTCCTTTGCCATTGTAAGAAGATGAGTCAATCTCTTCCTTGGTCCATTTCGACCTAGGTTTGATGGTGCGAACATCAGCAATAATTTCAGTTGGATTTGACCATCCTAACTCGATTGATTGTCACACCCGTTCATCGATGGAAATTAAAAATGCTCTCATCCGTACTTTCCAGTAGGCATAGTTTGTTCCATCAAAGAACGGGGGTCTGTTGATGTTTCCACCTTCAACCATTATTTACAACCCTATTCCCGCTCTGATACCACTTGTTGGGTTATATCTAAATATGGATCTAAATAGGGAAAAAAAATACCTAGAGGGGGGTGAATAGGTGTAAACAATAAACACTCAAAATTCTTTGCGTAATGAAACCCAATGCAGAATGAAAAATAACACGCAAGATTTTTATGTGGAAAACTCCATCTGTAACGACCCGGCCCACTAGCAATAATAACTCGTTGGACCCAAACCACAGCCCAAAATGCTTAAGCCCAGTTATTATTACTAGTGTCCAAGTCTCATATAAACCCAATCACAAATCCATCCACATCCGATGTGGGACTATTGGGGGCGTCACAGACTCCCCCCGTTTAGGCCTGACGTCCTCGTCAGCCCAAACACACACACACAAGCCCAAGATCACCAGGCGATGTGAGACTCGTCTCGCTAGCCCTGTCATCGAGACCCAGGCTCAGCCGAGACTCATCACACACTTCCGGCTGGTTATTGGCTCTGATACCAAATGTAACGACCCGGCCCACTAGCAATAATAACTCGTTGGACCCAAACCACAGCCCAAAATGCTTAAGCCCAGTTATTATTACTAGTGTCCAAGTCTCATATAAACCCAATCACAAATCCATCCACATCCGATGTGGGACTATTGGGGGCGTCACACCATCACAGGAGTAAAAAACCACGGGACCGATAACACGGTGAAATCGACTAAGATTAAACACGTACAAAGGTGATATATCATACTCACACACGACTCAACCTTTTTCCATACGCTCCGAGTTGTCTTCTCCGCTCGCTCCGCAACGCGCCTCGAATCCACGATTTGCGTCCAACGCCGAATCCACGGCGTCCAACGTCGAGTCCACGACGTCTGACCGAATCCACGGTCTCCACCAAGTAGTACGCCTCGATCACACGATCGTACCTCGCTCCGAATTCACGAGAGCGGTAACACCTTGAATCCACAAGGCCACGCGAATCTACGCGCCTATTTTGGGGAAAATCGTTGTTTTGTTTGGTGGTGATAATCCGCAGAATACTTAGATCAAAGATAGATCGTAAATACCATCTAAGTATTCATTAAATTGATTCTACTCAAAATCTGAGTAAGAAAACCTAGAATCAAATTAATTAATATAGATGAAGAAACATAGAATTAAATCTAGTTATTTCCTTTCTTCTCTATATGTGGATTTATAAGTTTTTCTCCGTTAAAATTTTTCCGTCATTTCCCGGAGTACAAAACTTATTTTTAGATTATTTGGATTACTCTAAAAGATAGAATTAGGGTTTACTTATAGGTTAGAAACCATTGGAAGTGGATAAGAATAAAAAACTGACTATAACAAAATTTTTCCCGCACGACGATCCGGACTGGATTAGGCTCGATCCGGACTGTCGTTGTTTTTCAGAGAACTCCTGAGAAAACAAGGTTCGGGGTCCGAAACGAAATACCTACGGTCCGGACTGTTCATGCGATTTCAGCAAAATCCACGTTCGGGGTCCGGACTGAAACAGGGGTGTTCCGGACTGGATTTGCGCATGAACCAACCTACGTTCGGGGTCCGGACTGTAGTACCCTGATCCGGATCCTGAGCATATAACATGTCCAGTTTTTGATTTTTATGCGATTAAAAACCCATCCAAGTGTTTCTATACTATAAGAAGTATTCGGATCACCAAGATAATTTAGTTAAACGTACCTGATCCGTTTGAATTCTTCTTTCTTGAAATTGAGGTATATGATCCAACCATCTTCATCTTCAATCTTCAAGACTTATCCACTTTCACGAAATACGCCATGACAAATTCCTTAATAACTCCGGAGTGTGCGACAGGCAGGCTTTGAGTCTTTGAGACTCCTTCTTCCCATCGGTGTTATGCGTTGGCCAGCATACCCGATATGGTAGGCACAACAGGCTGTACCGGTGTTTACTAGTGGTTAGATTGGGTTTATTCAGGTAGGTACTTTCTTTGTGCACTCATGCCTGAGGGCTGAGTGGAGTCTAGTAGCTGTGTTTAGACTAGTGCTAGTGATGTTGGGAACCGTTTGGGGATTGACGGTGGTCCCGAGGTCGTTGTGAGTAGTTCGACCATTGTGCGAGATGTTGAGGATTTTGAGTCTATCCATTCTGAGAGAGAGCGTGGATTTCGACTATAGCCTACATGGGCCACTATTCGATAGCCAGTTAGTCCGATTCGACACCCTACGTTGATACACTAGGGAGGCGCAGGCTTGACTGGACCAGATGTGGCAGTCAGCTCGATTGGGTCGATTGAGCACCTCGTGTGCGAGTGGTTGCATACCTCTCTTTAGTTTTTCCCCATTGAGCATTTAGATATAAGCATGGTAGCTGTAGAGTTTCTCCAGCTTTCTTGTTCAGTTTTTACTGCATGGTTATCTTATGCCTCTAGTAGACTTAGTGGGCAGACCGTCGGGCCTGGTGGCGGTACCCACTAAGAACTCCCTTTTTGGTGTAGTTCTCACACCCGTTGGGGGTTTTCCTCTTCTTTGTTTTGCAGAGTCTTAGCGGGTAGTGCTGATTCTGAGGTTACTGTTCGGGGCGAGGGAGTCGCGAGCTAGATCCCTACCTGTCTTTGGAGAGTAGCTGTACCCCCACAGTGGAGATTTGTAGTACAGTCAGTAGATTATTTTATTTCCACTTTTGAGAGATCATTGTATTGTGAGGATCTGACTTGTACTGAGAGCCTGTACACTGATGTATTATTTCGGTTTACCCCCCCTTTTGAGTTCTGGGTTATTGTATTTGAGGATATTGTATGATCATATTTGGGAGATGGATATTGTATCATTATTTCCAGTTGTACAGATGGTTGGTTTTTAGTTTTATAGCAGTTTTATTTTTATATCTCTGATATCTATTTAGCTGTAGTACCTTTTCTTGCAGGTTGGACGCTTCGCCTGTGCAGGGTTTTGCATAGACGGCGGATCTGTTGGCGAGCCCGGGTCACAGTTTCGACCCCGGGGCGTGACACAGGCTGTAGTAGTTTACTGTTATTTTGGGTCTGGCTTTAGCCAGCTGGTTGTACTATTTTGGTGAGCTGGAAGTTTATTGTACTTTTTACTGTTGTATTTATTCCAGTTTCAGTCTGAGATGTTGTAGTTATAGTTCAGCTCTGTACTTTATGCTCTTTTATTGTATATATTATATCTGAGCATGTTTTCGGTGCTTCGTGTACGCAGAAAATTCCGTGTGCATAGCGAATATGTAGACGGGCCCGGGATTTTGGTTTACACCCGGGGCGTGACAGAGGGAGACTCGTAGAATTCTTGGAATGTAAAGTAGCGGCCCTACCGATTCGCTATCTAGTGTTAAGGAATTTGTATTGCCGTATTTCGTAAAAGTGTTTAAGTCTTGAAGATTGAAGATGAAGATGTTTGGATCATATACCTCAATCTCAAGAAAGAAGAATTCAAAAGAATCAGGTACGTTTAACTAAATAATCTTGGTGATCCGAATACTTCTTGTAGTGTAGAAACACTTGGATGAATTTTTAATTGAATAAAAATAAAAAAACTGGACTGTTATATGTTCAGGATCCGGATTAGGGTATTCCAGTCCGGACCCTGAACGTAGGTAAGTTCATGCGGAATTTCAGTCCAGATCGCCCCTGGTTTAGTCCGGACCCCGAACATGGATTCTGCAGAAATCGCATGAACAGTCCGGACCGTGCATCCTTCAGTCCGGACCCCGAACATGATTTTTTCAGGAATTCTCTGAAAAATGATGACAGTTCGGATCAAGCCAAATCCAGTCCGGACCGTCGTGCGGGAAAAATTCTGTTAAAGTTAGTTTTTGATTCTTATCTTCTTCCAAAGGTTTTTAACCTATAAATAAACCCTTTGATTCATTTTTTAGGGTTAATCAAAACTACGACCGAAAATTAGAAAAAATCCACATATAGAGAAGAAAGGAAAAACTAGATCTATTCTATGTTTCTTCATCTATATTGATTAATTTGATTCTAGGGTTTCAAAGCTCATATCTCTTATAGAATCAAATTAATGAATACTTAGATGGTATTTCCGATCTATCTTTGATCTAAGTATTCGGTGGATTTTCACCACCAACAAAACAACGATTTTCCCAAAAATCGGCGCGTGGATTCGCGTAGCCTTGTGGACTCAAGGTGCTACCGTTTCGTGGATTCGAAACGAGGTGCGCTCGTGGATTCGAGACGTACTACTTGGTGGAGACCGTGGATTCGGTTGGTCGTCGTGGACTCGACGTTGGACGCCGTGGATTCGGCGTTGGACGCAAATTGTGGATTCGAGGCGCGTTGCGGAGCGAGCGGAGAAGATCAACTAGGAGCGTATGGAAAAAGGTTGAGTCATGTGTGAGTACGTTATATCACCTTTGTACGTTTTTAATCTTAGTGGATTTCACCGTGTGATCGGTCCTGCGGTTTTTTACTCCTGGTTTGGAGTTTTCCACGTAAAATCTCTGCGTGTTTTTTACTTTTCCGCATTGGGTTATTTTTACGCAAAGATTTTGGTGTGTTTATTGTTTACACCTATTCACCCCCCTTTAGGTATTTTTTTCCCTGTTCAGATCCATATTTAACATAACCCATAAGTGGTATCAGAGCGGGAATAGGGTTGTAAACAATGGTTGAAGGTGGAAACATCAATAGACCACCGTTCTTCGATGGAACAAACTATGCTTATTGGAAAGTACGCATGAGAGCGTTTTTAATTTCCATCGATGAACGGGTGTGGCAATCAATCGAGTTTGGATGGTCAAATCCTACTGAAATTATTGCTGATGTTCGCACTATCAAACCTAGGTCGAAATGGACCAAGGAAGAAATTGATATATCTTCTTACAACGGCAAAGGGATTAATCCTTTATTTAATGCTTTGTCGCAAACCGAATTCTCTCGCGTCTCGGCATGTGAGACTGCAAAAGAAATCTGGGATGTTCTACAAGTTACACATGAGGGAACAAGTCTTGTGAAGATTCAAAAACTGCAAATGCTTACGAGCAAATTTGACTCTATTTTATGGCAGAAAATGAATCGTTCACAGATTATTATACACGATTGCAAGATATCGTTAATACATGTGATAACTTGGGAGAGAAAATTCCAGAATCTAAAGTTGTAAGAAAGATTTTAAGGACTCTTCCTGAAAGATTTCGTGCCAAGGTTGCAGCCATTGAAACAGTAAAACACCCGGACGAAATCAAAGTAGAAGAATTAGTTGGTGCACTTCAAACGTATGAAATGACTTTTCCTACTAACTATTCTTCTGGAAAGCTATTTTCTTCTAAGTCTTCAGGTTTTGCATTGAAATCAACAAAGGAAGGAGACGCGGATTCATCCTCCTCAAACAATGATGAGAATCTATCAATGGAGGATTTCGAGAAGCAACTTGCATTTTTGACGAGAAAATTTCGCCGAAGCTTTCGAATGGGTAATTCAAGCAAAACCTCATCCTTCATAAAGTCTAAGAAAGGCAAAGGAACTTCAGGCTTGAAGTCAAGAAAGCAAAAGAGTTTTTCAAAGGACAAGAAGAACTCGAAGGGACAAATCCAATGCTTCAAGTGCCGAGGCTACGGTCACATCTCAACGGAGTGTCCCAATAAGAATCCGTCAAAGAATAAGGCGATGCAAGCCGTCACTTGGGATGACACCTCAACTTCCAATGAGTCATCTTCTAGTGATGAGGTAACAACGCGACGGCATTCCACGCGTCCACAACTTCACCTTACGTGTGCTTTATGGCAAGTACATCCGGTTCATTATCCAACTCCTCCCAAGTTGAAAAGATTGCAACGGACGATGAACCGAGTAATTCCGAAGGTGAAGACTTTGCTTTTGCCTACCATAAACTACTAAAGGATTCAAAGAAATTGGCAAAGCAAAACAAGAGTTTGAGAAGAAGATCGCAGGATCTCGAAGAAGAAGCAAAAAGGGCAACTTCTCTCTCAAACACTCTTGTTGAAGTGGATAGGGACAACTTGATCAAAGTAAATGTTTCCCTTTAAGAGAAGAATGAGCATTTCGAGAAGGAACACAACAAATTGGTGGATAAAACTAATTACTTCTTGAAGCTCTACTCCGAGGCTCGACAAGAGAAGATGGAAATGATGAAGACCATATTCCAACTTAAGGATGATTTGAAGCGATTTTTTTCAGGTAGGAGCAAGTTGGATAAGTTGCTTGGTCTTGGTCAAATGAATCATTTGGGTCTTGGATACAATCGAACTGGAGACAGTCCTAGTTCGAGTGAAACAAATTTTGTGCCCCAGACGGCGTCTCCTCCTCCGACGGAAATCACTGCATCCAACGACAACAGGCCTACCTCACCTACTTCGGGTTCAACAAGTACAAAGGTATGTTTTCATTGTGGTTTTGCAGGGCACATAAGAAGAGATTGCAAGATTGGAGCAATACGATCAAATCAAGCGACTCTTGCAACAACTACCAACGAGTTCATCCCCCGGAAATCAAAGGTCCCCCGGAAATCAAAGGAGAATTTTTCAAAGGTAAAGAACCTTGGTAGTACACCTATCAAGACGATGTCAAAGAAAAGCGATCAATCAAATAAGATGCTTTCACCAAGGAGAATAACTTCACAATCATTGTCGACATACTCCAAAACTCAAAAGATTTGGGTGCGCAAAGGTGAAATCTTCCCTTGTCTTGTCATTCATACTTCACTGCATGCTTATGACAACTCGTCTTGGTATCTGGATAGTGGATGTTCCCATCACATGACCGGTGACAAAAATTGTTTTCAAACTTTAGAGAAAACCTCCGGAGGACTTGTAGTTTTCGGAGATGGCCGTTCTTCAAAAATTGTTGGAAAAGGGACAATTACTATTCCAGAAGGCCCGGTTTTGAACAATGTTTTATTTGTTGAAGGCCTGAAGACTAACCTCATTAGCATTAGTCAACTATGTGATAATGGCTTTTTAGTTAATTTTTCATCTGTTGAATGTATTGTAACTGATAAGGACCATTTATTCTTTTTGAAAGGGGTTAGGTCTGAAAATAATTGCTATGTAGTTTCTAATAAAATTTCTGAACATTATAACCTAGTGTCACTTGAAAATAAAACTCTTTGGCATGAAAGACTAGGTCACATTAATTTTAAGGAACTAGCTAGAATTTCTAATAAAGACGTGGTTAAGGGAGTTCCTAAACTTTCTTTTAAAGAAAACATTGTGTGTGGAGGTTGTCAAAAGGGAAAACAATCAAGGGCCAGGCACAAGAATTTAAACCACGTGGGAACCAAACGGCCATTAGAATTATTGCATATGGACTTAATGGGGCCGACTCGTCAACCAAGTTTGGGAGGTAAATGGTACATTTTTCTTATGGTTGATGATTTCTCTAGATATTCATGGGTAATATTTTTAAAAGAGAAAGCGGATACTTTCGATTCTTTTCATGAGATATGTCATCGTGTTATGATTGAGAAAAATGAAAAGATCGTTCGTGTTCGGAGTGATAGAGGTGGAGAATTCATCAATTCTAAATTCATTGATTTTTGCATTTCCAATAGCATAAAATATGAATTCTCTGCACCCTATACACCTCAACAGAATGGTGTAGTCGAGCGCAAAAACAGAGTAGTACAAGAGATGGCGCGTGTTATGCTTCACAGCCGAAAACTCCTGTTATATTTTTGGGCTGAAGCAGTTAACACCGCGGTCTATGTAATTAATCGAGTTTATTTGCGCCCGGGTACTTTAAATACACCATATGAGCTATGGTTTTGTAGAAAACCAACTATCAAATATTTTTGAATTTTTGGGAGTCGCTATTACATTTTACGTGATCGCGAAAATCTTGAAAAATTCGACTCTCGAAGTGGCGAAGGAATTTTCATGGGTTATTCTACAAACAGTAGAGCATATCGGGTTTTTAATCTCGAATCTAAAATGATGGTAGAATCTTTTAATATTAAAGTAGATGAAGCTTTTCATTTTTCATCTGATAAATCTACCCCTGATATGTCTCTTGATGATGAATCTCCTGTAAATGATAATGCATCTTCTCATAATAATTCTTCCGATAATATTGATGCATCTAATGGTTCTTCTAGTTTATCTGATATGCAGGGATCATCACACATACCTCCGAACACTCCGTTGCCTCAAACGTTATGTATCTCCAAGGACCATCCAGAGTCAAATATCATTGGAGATCCACAAGAAGGAGTTAGGAATCGGAGACAATTGGTTTGTGGAGTTGCGTGTTACGTCTCCAAGTTGGAACCAAAGAATGTTGATGAGGCTCTTCAAGACGATTATTGGATTGAAGCAATACAAGAAGAGCTCCATCAATTTGAAAGAAACAAAGTCTGGGAACTAACGAAGCCTCCAAAGCAACAAAATATCATTGGTACTAAGTGGATTTTCAAGAACAAGAAAAATGAGGATGGTACCATCATTAGGAACAAAGCACGACTAGTTGCTCAGGGCTATTCACAAATTGAAGGTATAGACTTTGATGAGACGTTTGCCCCGGTAGCTCGTCTCGAGTCAATTCGTATCCTTTTCGCAATTGCTTGTCATTTCAAAATTAAACTTTTTCAAATGGACGTTAAGAGCGCCTTTTTAAATGGTTTTCTAAATGAGGAAGTTTATGTGGCTCAACCGAAAGGTTTCATTGACCATAAACTACCTAACCATATTTTTCGACTGAAAAAGGCTCTTTACGGTCTAAAACAAGCACCGCGAGCATGGTACGAAAGGTTGACAAAGCACCTGTTGGAAAAGGGCTATACTCGAGGGGGAGCGGATCGGACACTCTTTGTGAAGCACTTTTAGGATAACTTTATTGTCGCACAAATCTATGTCGATGACATTGTATTTGGAGCAACAAGGTATAATGATGCTTCAAAATTCGCTGTAACCATGGAAAGCGAATTTGAGATGTCCATGATGGGCAAGCTAATATATTTTCTTGGATTGCAAGTTAAACAAAGTGAAGAAGGCATTCATCTGTGCCAATCCAAGTATGCAAAGGAGTTGGTCCAGAAGTTCGGATTAGAAAATTCTAAAGACTTTCCGAATCTAATGGGAACTAGCAACAAGGGATTAGGAAGTGAATCTCTAAGTGAAAGTGTAGACGAGAAGCTTTATCGCAGCATGATTGGAAGTCTACTCTATCTCACGGCTAGTCGCCCGGATATATCCTTCAGTATTAGGATTTGCGCGAGATATCAATCTGCACCGAAGGAGGTTCTGTAGTGGCCCCGGTTCCCATGCAGCGTTCTTCCGATGAATCCACTGTTAGAACACCTAGTATTGGTGTATCTGGCCCATGGTGCATCAATAGGATGCCACAGATGGACCCTGTGTGATATCACTTGCTGTTTTGGTTTTCGTCTAGGTTTGCCGAAATTTATGAAAAGAATTAGGCCAAACAGAGGTCGGAAATGGATTCAGCACGGAAAAACGCTTGAAAACGGCTATTTGCTTGTTTGATTCTGAGTCCGGATGCCCAAAAACGGACTCCCGGAAGTTTTCAGTGGTTTTTGGTGCATGGGAGGGGCCGTAGACCGCCGGTATGCCACGCGGCGGCCTATCATTGGCCAGTTTAGGACGCGCGGTCCACAGAGCAGCGCGGCGGGGTGCACAGACCCGGCGCAGGGACACGTGGCACCGCCTGATTGGCGGGCTCAGGGCGCGCGGTGTATCGGGTGAGCACGGCGGTGCATGGACCAAGGCGGGGGACACGTGGCAGCCTCCGGTTGGTCGGTGCACGCAGCGCGGTCCACGGAATTTCAAGTGAGATGTGTGGACCGGGTGCATGGGACACGTGTCACCCTCTGATTCGCGGGCGCAGCAGGTGCGGTGCACGGGAGGCGCGGCAGGTGCCTCAGGCTGCGTGCGCACGTGGAGCTACGTCGCGCGACCGGCGCGTGCGGCGGCCGGTCGGCGGGTCAGCCGGGTGGACACGTGGCGCCCGCTCATTGGCGGGCGCCAACCGCCTTACTGTGCAGTGGGTGGACACGTGGCAGGCATTGAGTGGTCCCGTGCTGCTGTTTCCTGTTCGGTGGGACACGTGGCGCCCATCGGCTGGCCCTGCACCGGTGTTCCCTGTTCGGCGGGACACGTGGCATCATCCCGTGGCTTCGGGAGTGAATAGTGTTGGGCCGGCCCAACACTGTAGCCGCCCGAAACATTTCGGGCGCCCGAAAGTTGGGCCCGAATTTGGTTGACTTGTCTTTTTGGGCTGATTTCGGGTGAGGACTATAAATAGGCCTCCTTAGCTTCCTTTTTGAAGCTTTTCCCGAAACCTTTAGCTCCTGAGCCCTTAACCAAAGTTCTTCATCTATCTATTGTGCATCTTTTGGTGGAAGCTCAGAATTTTTGGAGGCCGCGACGACGGCGACTTCTACATCGGAGTGCGGAGCGACGATTTCCGGTAGGAGGCCCATTTTCGTTGCACTTCAGTCTGGGAGGTCTGCCAAGCTACCCCGACGATATTTTTGGACGATTTCTACGGCGACGGTTTCATAAGAGGTAAATCTACAACTTTCGTGTTGGACACTTCTTCTGGAACGGAGCTTTTCTTGGGGTTTTGGGTATGTTTTTAACCCCCTTTGCGGCTGATGGTTGTTTTGGACAGCACCTGCTTGTCGGATTTTTATCTCCTCATCCCGACATAGGATTTCGACGATTCAGGACTCTATCGACATCTACTCGTCGCGAGGATCACCGTTACATTTTTATTGGTATTTTTGGAAGATGATTTTCTGGTGGAAATTTCCTGTTTTTGGGACTGTTCACACAGATTTTTGGGAACTTAGAAATTGTGTATTTTAAGTGTAAATTTTGGATTATGTTTGTACCCAGGACATTGTGAGCACTGCTACTGTGTTGCTAGCTTGGTGGATACTGTGATTTGGCTATTTCTGGACTTGTAGCTGTACAACCTTGGACAGTTAGCGTGTTCAGGTGGGTGACCTTGCTTGCAAAATCTATGGACTGCACGCTAATTCTATGATTGTAGGAGCATGCATGCTAGCAAATGATTTTAGAAGCATGTGTAAACTGTATGTTGTACTCTTGTATACTAGTTGTTGAATTTTGTGATCTCTATGTGATTCCTACTACATGCTAATTATTAAACTTTGGAACTCGACCTAGCACTCGTGTTACATGTATCATGTTCAGCCAGACTGTAGGAAACCTTAACTTGGGCTAGGTTTCTTTATTGCTTTAGACATTCCCACATCACTTGTTGTACTTATTATCTCTGGACTTAGTTTTCTCGCCCGGGTTGTGGGCTGGGAGGTCGGGTGGTTGTGGGATTGCATTTGCACTCGTGTATGGGGACCGAGTGGAGTGGATAGCAGTCTGTAGATCAGTTTTCTTTGGAAGAGTGATAGTGATGTTAGATCTGGGTTCTTGGGAGCTGTCTGAGAGACAGTGAGTCTCAGTTGTGTGGATTCTAGCCAGTGAGTGAGACAGTGATTGTTGGTTATAGCCGATCTTGTTGATCGAGGATTTGGATCATAGCCTGCATGAGCCACATTTGTACTTGACAGAGATACCTTGCAGAGATACTTGATATGGGTTACTTATTGACTCGAGCGGGTCGCTCCCCTCGAGTGCCACTCCGGAGTAAGTGAGACCGGGTTGAAGTACCGGCGTTGAGATTGAGCTAGATACCGGGTTGTAGTACCGGCATGAGTTTGACCTCTTCTATCGCGACTTGTCGATGCTTGTGTCCCTCTGGCTGAGCCAGTTTTGGCAGCTACGGACATACCTACGGCAGTAGGTAGGCGCAGGTTTGACTGGACCCGATGTGGCAGTCAGTTTTGATTGGGTGATCTCAGTGAGAGTTAGTTGTGGCATACTGTTCTTCCTGTCCCACTCCTTGAGCATCTAGATAGAGGCATAGTAGCTGTAGACTTTACATTTCCAGCTTTTCTTTACAGCACTGCATATGTTACTTTATGCCTCTAGTGGACTTAGTGGGCAGACCGTCGGGCTTGTTGGCGGCACCCACTGAGAACTACTGTGGGAGGTAGTTCTCACACCCGTCGTGGTGTCTTTTTCCCCAGGGACTTCTGCTCCGGTTCCTGCTGTTCCTGTTGCTGATCCAGTTCCTGCAGACCGAGGTAAGGGAGTCGCGAGATAGATCCCTTCCCTTCAGCTTCGGTGTGTGATTAGAGGTACCCCTATGTCATTTTGGAGTGTGTCATGTTTGAGAGATTTATGTAGTGAGATATCGAGTTGTACTTTTATTTCCTGTTTTGAGAGACTGGTGTATTTTGTGGTGAGGATGGTTTGTATATTTATACTTGAGAGATAGTTGTACTTCATGTTTATGTTTAGCTTTTACTATTTCAGCTCTGATATCTGCTGGTATAGATGTTTCTTTGCAGGTTAGTCGCTACGTCTATACGGGGCATCCCGTATGGGCGGCGGATCTGTTGGCGAGCCCGGGGCGCAGTTCGACCCCGGGGCGTGACAGATTAGAGTAGTATCAGAGCCTAGGATATAGGTCTTGGAGGACTTAGGAACCCTAGGCTTGTGGTTGGACCCTAGGATGACTCACGTGAGAGCCGTGATTTTAGCGAAAGTCCTGATTGGGTTTCTAACTCTCCCGAGCGGATTGGGATGAGTGATTGACATGTCTTCCTTCGGTGGCAACTATGTTGGCTGCAGACAACATAGTACTATGGGAAGGGGGACATGCCTCTTGACTTTCGCTAGATTGGGTCGAGAGTTGATTTGGGTTCTGATTGTTTGCTTTGTCCCTCAGATGGGGATGCCTCCTCGACGCTCGATGGTGACGCGTTCGCAGCTTTTGTCCTCTGAGCCCGAGCAGGAGGACTCGGGGCGGGGACAGCAGAGTGAGGTACAGAAGCTCCGTGCCCAGATGGCACAGTTGGCTGAGGCGTCTCGACGCCAGGAGGAGGCAGTGGGTCGGTTGATGCTCATGATGGAGCAGAGGGCACAGCCGACTGTAGTACCCCCTGAGAGTTCGCCGGTGCCTTCTTCACCTGTTGTGGCGCCCCCTGTTGTGCAGCCTGCACCAGCAGTTCCGGCTGAGCCTGTTTCTAGTAGGCCACCGTCTGGGTCGACGGGATTGTTGACTTCGGCAGAGCAGCGGGAGGTGGTGGATCTATTGATGAGGCTCCGCCAGTTTGATCCACCCCGCTTTTCGGGTATGAGTGCTGAGCCGTGGGCGGCTGAGTCTTGGATTACGGCTGTAGTGGCCAAGGTTTCCGTTCTGTTTTTCCCGTGAATCCCGGGCGTGAAACACCTATTATTGGTGTAATAGGTCCACAGTGCATCAAAGGGATGCTACGGATGGACACTGTGTGGTATTTACTGTTGGTTTGGCCTTCGATGGTAATTGTCGAATTTTATAGAAAGATTTGGGCCAAGCGGAGGCCGTATTTGGATTCAGCGTGGAAAAACGCTTGAAAACGGCTTTTTATTTGTTGAAAACGGAGTCCGGATGCCCAAAAACGGACCCCCGGAAGTTTTCTGTGAAAAGTGGTGCATGGGGGGACCTGTGGACTGGCCAGGGACACGTGGCGGCGTCTCATTGGGCCGGCGCACGCCCCCGGTCCACGGAAAGGGCGGCCGGTGCATGGTGGACCGGCGGGCCATGTGGCGGCACGCAGTTGGGCCGGTGCAAGGCGTGCGGCGCACGGGAGGGTGCGCGGGCAGCGCGGGCAGGCGCGGAGGGGGCGCGGTGCACGGTGGACCGGGGCGCGCCACGTGGCGGCCCCGGGTTGGCTGGTCCATGTGCGCGTGGCGCACGCGGCGCCACGCGGCGGCGGCCGTACGCGCACATGGGCGCACGTGGGCGCACGTGGGCGCACGTGGCGGCGGCGCCCGCCGACAGCCGTGTCGGGCGGGGCCACGTGTCGCCACGCCGTTGGCTGGCACACCCACCCTGCCGCCAATCACGGGGGACACGTGGCGCTTCCCCGTTGGGCCCGCACGGTTGCCACCTGTTTGGCGGACACGTGGCGGGCCGTGGGCCGGGTCGGACGGCCGGTTGGACGGGAAGGGATCCCGTGCGCGGGCGGGCTGGGCCGGGCCGCACTGTGCGCGCCCGGAAACCCCTGGGCCGGGCCGCACTGTAGCCGCCCGAATCGCGGGCCGGGCTGCACTGTTCACGCCCGAAAGTGGGCCTGGGCACTGTAGCCGCCCGAAAGTGGGGACACAGAGGTCTTTTTCCCAAAAGATTTTTTGGGCCTATAAATAGCCCTTCCCCTCCCTTCTTTTTCTCTGTTTTCTGAGAGAAAGAGAGAGAATCAGAGAGAGGTCATTGAAGAGAAGTTTTTCATCTTCTTATTTTCTACCTCGTGGTGCGTTCCCAGATTTTCTGGAAGTTCGACAGCGGCGATCCGGATTTTACAGTGTGCCTCGTTTTTCCCCAATCTTGGCCGTTATCGTCGCATTTCAGTCCGAGGAGTCCCCTGCGAAGTACAGGAGTCCTTTTTCGACGATTTCTTCGCCGGTGTGTTCCTAAGAGGTAGGGCTTCGTTTTCCGTGTTGGTGGTTTCTCTGGATTCCGATTTCTTGGCACGATTCCCGAGGTGTTTCGACCCCCTCTTTTGCTGTTTGGGTTTTTGGACAGCGGCGACTTCGACGAATTATTTCTCAGCGTAGGAATATCAGATCGAGGCGATTCAGGAGTCGATTTTGGGCTACTTTTCGCGAGGAACGTAACCGTGATTTTTTTGAGATTTTAGGAGCTCGAGACAGAGGTGAAATTCCTCATTTTGCGTGCTGATGGCAAAAACAGCAATTATGTGTTTGGAACTTGTAGTTTTTACACCGTGTACACTTGTGTGATGTTGTAGGATACTGTTTCAGCTGACGGTGTGCTTAGAGGACAGCGGGTATTTTCTGGGTGTGTTGTGCATGCTTTTCGAGGTGGGTGGTTGCGTTTCCCTCTTTGTTGACTTGCTCACTAGGAATAGTAGAGTTTTCCAATTATAAATGTGACAGTTAACTCGTGGTATATGAACCTATTGCATTGGCCCCCTAAATTAATTGATAGCTGCTATGTGATCAATCTGGGACAATGAAGTTGGACAATTGCTATATCTTAAACTGCATGCAAATAAATAATATTATAAAATGATTCTTTACAAGAAACCTTAGTCACTTTTCTAATACTTTTTAAAGGAATAATTGTATGTTTAATTGGACATCTAGTTAGGCCACTATTTTACTGCAGCACTGTATTATGGGATTTGACTTAGGAGAAAACATGTTTTACTGATATTCTTCTCTATCGATGCATGACGATCGAGTCAGACCGGGATCTTGAGATAGTGTAGTTGGATCTTGAGTCTGGGACAGTTTAGACTCTTCTTGGGGATTGGGGGATATAATGGCAACCGCGAATTTTGGGCGGTTGACCGGATGTTATTATCACATCAGATTGAGGATCAGGGTTGCATTAGTGGATGGACTATTCCCACTTTGATCATGGTCATGATCTAGTCCTGCTATTGTGAGAAATCGGTTACAGAGATGATTGATACAGAGACACTTTACTCGTGTGGGTCGCTCCCCTCGAGTGCCACTCCGGAGTAGGCTTTTTGACCGTGATGGGTGCCGGTCAGTTGGTGAGTTGTGAGTGATGACAGAGCAGGCAGTGCCAGTATTTCCTGGCCCTCTGATTGGGTTTCTTTGGGCAGTCAGCTTTATAGTTGCATATATACAGTTATCTTTTGGCACTGCATTTAGAGGCATAGTAGTGGTAGTTCCTTTTTCAGCAGTCTTTATTGCATACCACTGTTCTTCCTTTTGCCTCTTTATTCCTAGTGGGTGCGTCAGCATTAGAGGTTTTACCCGCTAGGGGAGGCTACTGGTTTATCTAGTAGTTCTCACCCCCATTGTTGTTTTCTGTCCTTTTCCCCTTTGTTTTGCAGAGTCATCTGTGGGAGCTGCTGGGCCTTCAGCGGCAGATCGAGGTAAGAGGATCGCCGACTAGCTAGATCGTCTACCCCAAGTGAGAGACTAGCGAGGTTTTTATTGTACCCCCTTTTGTATCTCAGACTTCAGTAGTTTCCTTTTGGGTCTGGCTTTGGCCAGCTGGTTGTATATTTATGGTGAGCTGGGAGTATATTGTACTTTTATTTCAGCTTGTAGCTTATTTCAGTCTGAGATTACTTTTAGTTTTATTAGTTCAGCTCTGTTTATGCTCTTTTATTGTATATTATCTATCTGAGCAGGTTACCAGCGCTTCGTGCACACAGAAAATTCTGTGTGCACGGCGGATCTGTTGGCGGGCCCGGGTTCCGGTTTACACCCGGGGCGTGACAGATTAAGTTGGTATCAGAGCTTAGGGATAGGTCAGTTGGGACTTAGGAAACCCTAGGCTTTTGGCAGACCCTAGGATGATAGGGCGCGAGAGGCGTGACACTTCGCGAAAGTCGTTGATTTATTTATTGGACTCTTCCAGTGAGTGAAGAGGGATCGACATACCCGATTTCTGGTGGACCGTTATGTTGGCTGCAGACAACATAAAGTCGCAGAAATTGGGGGATGTCTTTGACTTTCGCTAGATTGGGTCGTGTGGGGTTATGTTACTTATTCGTGATTTCTTGTGGCAGGATGCCTCCCCGACGTCGGATCCCTACTCGGGGTGTCCCGTTACCCCCTGATGAGCCAGGGCAGCCTACACCCCCCGAGCTTACTGAGTTGAGGGCCTTGGTGGCCCAATTGGCGGAGGGTCAGCGCCGCCAGGAGCAGAGGTTTGAGCAGCTCCTTGCCCAAAGAGAGGCACCATCCCCAGCTGTTCCTGAGGCCCTTGTGCCTCCTGTTGCACCTTTTGTGCCGTCAGCGCCATCCTCGAGTAGCGGGGCTCCTGGAGCTATTCGGCCTTTGACTGCGGAGGAGGAGCAGGATATCGCTAACAAACTCTCCAAGTTTGTTCAGCGGGGACCCCCTAGATTCTCAGGGCGGGATGCGCAGCCCTGGGCTGTTGGGAGATGGCTTTCTGCGATGGAGAAGCTTTTTCGGGACTTCTTCATCGACCCGAGGTATCGAGTGCACATGGCGGTGCACTGTTTGGACGGTGATGCTGATTTTTGGTGGCAGCGGGTAGAGCCCCTGGAGTTCCGGATTACTCGGCAGCTGCCTTGGGAGGAGTTCCGACGGATGGTGCTGGACACCTATTTTTCGACCAGTGTGAAGAAGAAGTTGGAGGACGACTTGAAGAACCTACAGCAGGGCGATCGATCGGCTCATGCCTATTTCCAGGAGTTCACGGAGTTGCTGAACTGTGTGCCCTTCGTCGCTCGTGACGGTCCGCACCAGGTTGAGTTGTTCGAGGGAGGCCTCCGTCCAGAGATTTACACACTGGTGCATGCTCAGAGATTTCAGACTCTGGAGGCAGCCGCAGAGCATGCACAGTGGGTGGAGAGAGGTGATCTGGTGGTGGCAAGACAGAGGGCCGCGGTCGCTCAGAGCTCCGACAGAAAGCGACCAGCCCAGGACGAGGGGGGACAGGCCAGTACTTGGAGGCCGCCCCGACCGCCACCGCCTCAGTTCCCAGGCCGTGGGCGTTCGGAGCGGCGAGGGCCTAGTGGGTCCCAGAGGCCCCCGTAGCAGCAGCAGCAGCAGAGATCACAGTCATCGCAGCGCGGGTCTCAGCGGCAGCCACAGCGACAGCGACAGTCTCAGCAGCAGCAGTCCCGACAGTCACGGGCTCCCAGCAGTTGTATCTTCTGTGGAGGTCCGCACTTCCCCGGCACTTGCGACCAGCGGTGGGGTCGCTGCTACGGATGTGGACAGCCAGGGCACATTCGAGCTGCGTGCCCCTTTTCGACCTCAGCCGCTCCTTCTTCAGCATCTGCCCCAGCATCATCGCAGCAGCGGTCGACGGCCCAGCGGCCTTATGCTCTAGCGAGCAAGCCATCTTCTTCCCATCCCACCGATTATCGCCCTCCAGCTCAGAGTGGGCGAGTGTATGCTACACAGGTAGAGGATTCTTCAGCAGCGGACCAGGTGGTGGCAGGTATCACCTTACTCTCTGGCATTAGGACTCGTACCTTATTTGATACTGGAGCATCGCATTCTTTCATTAGTAGATCTTTTGCATTATTACATGGGTTAGAGGTAGGATTTTTGCCTTATGCACGAGAGGTTCGGATTCCCGATCACACTTTGCACGTGGAGGAGTGTTGTTGGTCCTGCCCGATGCAGATCGAGTCCTGGATTATGCCAGCTGACCTATTGGTCTTGAGACAGCTGAGGGACTTTGATGTGATTCTTGGGATGGACTGGCTGGCTCAGTATTTCGCGACTATTGATTGTGTCGCGAGGACTGTCACTTTTAGAGAGCCAGGCCAGGAGATGTTTGTATATCGGGGATGTCAGAGTGCTTTCTTTGCCTCTGTGGTTTCGACTTCCCGAGCGAGGCGGATGATTCATCGAGGATGTGTAGCCTTTTTGGCTAGTGTTGTTGAGGGGCCTACGGCGACACCGGGACTCGGGGATATCCCTATTGCCCGCGAGTTTTCGGATGTTTTTCCACCTGAGATGACTAGTATGCCGCCAGACAGAGAGATTGAGTTTGTGATTGATGTAGTTCCAGGAACTGCGCCAATCTCTAAGGCTCCTTATCGGATGGCACCGGCTGAGCTGCGAGAGCTTAAAGCACAGTTGCAAGATCTAATGGATAAGGGCTTTATTAGACCAAGTGTGTCGCCTTGGGGAGCACCGGTGCTATTCGTGAAAAAGAAGGATGGGTCACTTCGGTTGTGTGTGGACTATAGGGAGTTGAACAAAGTGACCATTAAGAACAAGTACCCTTTGCCGCGCATCGATGATCTCTTTGATCAGCTGCAAGGGTCTTGTGTATTTTCCAAGATTGATCTACAGTCTGGTTACCACCAACTGAAGGTGAAGGCCGAGGATATTCCTAAGACTGCTTTCAGATCACGGTACGGGCATTATGAGTTTACAGTTATGCCGTTTGGATTGACTAATGCCCCTGCCGCCTTTATGGACTTGATGAACAGGATATTTCGGCCCTTTCTGGATCGTTTTGTGGTGGTGTTCATTGATGATATCCTTATTTACTCCCGAAGCGAGGCCGAGCACGAGGAGCACTTGAGGACTGTGCTACAACTTCTACGAGATAAGAAGTTGTATGCCAAGTTGTCAAAGTGCGAGTTTTGGCTTCGGGAGGTAGCTTTCTTGGGCCATGTGATTTCCGCCGCCGGTGTAGCAGTAGACCCGGCAAAGATTGAGGCAGTTCGAGATTGGCCCCGACCGACGACTGTATCTGAGGTGCGCAGCTTCATGGGGTTAGCTGGTTATTATCGTCGGTTTGTGGAAGGCTTTGCTAAGCTTTCCACACCCCTCACTCGGTTGACGCGTAAAGGAGTTAAGTTTATCTGGAGCGAGGACTGCCAGAGGAGCTTTGAGGAGCTAAAGGATAGATTGATGACCGCTCCTATCCTTTCCCTCCCTGTTATGGGGAAAGGATATGTAATCTACAGTGATGCATCGCACAGTGGACTTGGATGCGTGCTGATGCAGGAAGGGAGGGTAATTGCTTATGCATCGAGACAGCTTAAGGATTACGAGAAGAATTACCCTACCCATGACTTGGAACTTGCTGCCGTGGTGTTTGCACTGAAGCTTTGGCGCCATTACCTATATGGGGAGCACTGTGAGATCTACACCGACCACAAGAGCCTAAAGTACCTGTTCACGCAGAAGGAACTGAATTTGAGGCAGCGCAGATGGTTAGAGTTACTGAAGGATTACGATGTGGATATCCTTTACCATCCAGGAAAGGCCAACGTGGTTGCAGATGCCTTGAGTAGGAGGGTGGTGCATAGCTTGTCCATGTTGATTACAAATCAGGCGCCACTGTTAGAGGAGTTGAGACGGCTCGAGATAGAGGTTGTATCCCCTGGGGTCTCTGCTAGACTGATGTCTTTGGTCGTGCAGCCCACTCTGCTGGAGAGGATCCGGGAGAAACAGAGCGAGGACCCCCATTTGACCAGGATTAGAGATCAGATTCCGAGTGATCGATCAGGGGATTTTTCAGTGGATGCTTCGGGAGTACTGAGGTACAGGGACCGAGCATGTGTGCCAGTGGATGCTGAGATCAGAGAACAGATATTGAAAGAGGCCCATTATACACCTTATACCCTTCATCCTGGGGGGACTAAGATGTATAAGGACCTCAAGACACACTTCTGGTGGAATGGCATGAAAAGGGATATTGGGAGGTTTGTGTCTCAGTGTTTAACTTGTCAGCAGGTAAAAGCTGAGCATCGTGTGCCAGCTGGCAAGTTACAAAGTCTTCCAATTCCCGAGTGGAAGTGGGACCACATCACGATGGATTTTGTGGTCGGATTACCGAGGGCACAAGGAGGTGCAGATGCTATCTGGGTAGTGGTGGATCGACTTACCAAGTCAGCGCACTTTTTGCCTATACAGACTACTTGGCCACTCGAACGACTAGCCCAGTTATACTTGGATGAGATAGTGAGGTTACATGGGGTGCCAGCTTCCATAGTGTCAGATAGAGACCCAAGGTTTGTCTCGCGATTCTGGGGGAGTTTACAGACTACCTTGGGGACTCAGCTCAGATTTAGTACAGCTTTCCACCCACAGACTGATGGACAGTCAGAGCGGACGATTCAGATCCTTGAGGATATGCTGAGGGCTTGTATCCTAGAGTTTGGCGGTGGATGGATTCGACACTTATCACTGGCTGAGTTTGCGTACAACAACAGCTTTCAAGCAAGCATCCAAATGGCTCCGTTTGAAGCGTTGTACGGACGCAAATGTCGATCACCGCTATATTGGAGTGATGTGGGGGAGAGAAGGACTCTGGGACCAGATTTGTTGCTAGAGGCAGAAGAAAAGGTCAGAGTGATCCGACAGCACCTTCAGATCGCTCAGAGTCGACAGAGGAGCTATGCTAATGTTCGGCGACGAGACTTAGAGTTTCAGGTGGGAGAGCATGTATTTCTGAAAGTCTCGCCGTCCAAAGGGATAAGGAGGTTTGGTATTCGCGGGAAACTCAGTCCCCGATACATTGGACCCTTTGAGGTATTGGAGCGTATCGGGCCAGTTGCTTACCGACTTGCACTTCCCCCGAGACTGGCTGGTGTCCACGATGTTTTTCATGTTTCCACTCTGAGGAGGTACGTCTTCGACCCATCGCACGTCATCGACTTCACGCCGCTTGAGATCAGCGAGGAATTGAGGTATGAGGAGCGCCCACTACGGATTCTGAATCGAGAGGTGAGAGAATTGCGTAATCGGGTCATTCCCTATGTGAAGATCCTCTGGAGCAATCATGATGAGCGCGAGGCGACGTGGGAGCTCGAGTCAGCAATGATGGACGCCTACCCCTACCTGTTCGAGGCTCAGGATTGAGGTATCATTTTCGTTTCGAGGACGAAACTTTTGTTAGTGGGGGAGGATGTAGTGGCCCAGGTTTCCGTTCTGTTTTTCCCGTGAATCCCGGGCGTGAAACACCTATTATTGGTGTAATAGGTCCACAGTGCATCAAAGGGATGCTACGGATGGACACTGTGTGGTATTTACTATTGGTTTGGCCTTCGATGGTAATTGCCGAATTTTATAGAAAGATTTGGGCCAAGCGGATGCCGTATTTGGATTCAGCGCGGAAAAACGCTTGAAAACGGCTTTTTATTTGTTGAAAACGGAGTCCGGATGCCCAAAAACGGACCCCCGGAAGTTTTCTGTGAAAAATGGTGCATGGGGGGACCTGTGGACCGGCCAGGGAGACGTGGCGGCTTCTCATTGGGCCGGCGCACGCCCCCGGTCCACGGAAAGGGCGGCCGGTGCATGGTGGACCGGCGGGCCACGTGGCGGCACGCAGTTGGGCCGGTGCAAGGCGCGCGGCGCACGGGAGGGTGCGCGGGCAGCGCGGGCAGGCGCGGAGGGGGCGCGGTGCACGGTGGACCGGGGCGCGCCACGTGGCAGCCCCGGGTTGGCTGGTCCATGTGCGCGTGGCGCACGCGGCGCCACGCGGCGGCGGCCGTACGCGCACATGGGCGCACGTGGGCGCACGTGGGCGCACGTGGCGGCGGCGCCCGCCGACAGCCGTATCGGGCGGGGCCACGTGTCGCCACGCCGTTGGCTGGCGCACCCACCCTGCCGCCAATCACGGGGGACACGTGGCGCTTCCCCGTTGGGCCCGCACGGCTGCCGCCTGTTTGGCGGACACGTGGCGGGCCGTGGGCCGGGTCGGACGGCCGGTTGGACGGGAAGGGATCCCGTGCGCGGGCGGGCTGGGCCGGGCCGCACTGTGCGCGCCCGGAAACCCCTGGGCCGGGCCGCACTGTAGCCGCCCGAATCGCGGGCCGGGCTGCACTGTTCACGCCCGAAAGTGGGCCTGGGCACTGTAGCCGCCCGAAAGTGGGGACACAGAGGTCTTTTTCCCAAAAGATTTTTTGGGCCTATAAATAGCCCTTCCCCTCCCTTCTTTTTCTCTGTTTTCTGAGAGAAAGAGAGAGAATCAGAGAGAGGTCATTGAAGAGAAGTTTTTCATCTTCTTATTTTCTACCTCGTGGTGCGTTCCCAGATTTTCTGGAAGTTCGACAGCGGCGATCCGGATTTTACAGTGTGCCTCGTTTTTCCCCAATCTTGGCCGTTATCGTCGCATTTCAGTCCGAGGAGTCCCCTGCGCAGTACAGGAGTCCTTTTTCGACGATTTCTTCGCCGGTGTGTTCCTAAGAGGTAGGGCTTCGTTTTCCATGTTGGTGGTTTCTCTGGATTCTGATTTCTTGGCACGATTCCCGAGGTGTTTTGACCCCCTCTTTTGCTGTTTGGGTTTTTGGACAGCGGCGACTTCGACGAATTATTTCTCAGCGTAGGAATATCAGATCGAGGCGATTCAGGAGTCGATTTTGGGATACTTTTCGCGAGGAACGCAACCGTGATTTTTTTGAGATTTTAGGAGCTCGAGACAGAGGTGAAATTCCTCGTTTTGCGTGCTGATTGCAAAAACAGCAATTATGTGTTTGGAACTTGTAGTTTTTACACCGTGTACACT
This sequence comes from Tillandsia leiboldiana, assembly GCA_029204045.2. Classification (NCBI taxonomy): domain Eukaryota; kingdom Viridiplantae; phylum Streptophyta; class Magnoliopsida; order Poales; family Bromeliaceae; genus Tillandsia; species Tillandsia leiboldiana. Next base: position 38,574,549 of record CM055062.1, on the reverse strand, counting down.
TGTGTGATGTTGTAGGATACTGTTTCAGCTGACGGTGTGCTTAGAGGACAGCGGGTATTTTCTGGGTGTGTTGTGCACGCTTTTCGAGGTGGGTGGTTGCGTTTCCCTCTTTGTTGACTTGCTCACTAGGAATAGTAGAGTTTCCCAATTATAAATGTGACAGTTAACTCGTGGTATATGAACCTATTGCATTGGCCCCCTAAATTAATTGATAGCTGCTATGTGATCAATCTGGGACAATGAAGTTGGACAATTGCTATATCTTAAACTGCATGCAAATAAATAATATTATAAAATGATTCTTTACAAGAAACCTTAGTCACTTTTCTAATACTTTTTAAAGGAATAATTGTATGTTTAATTGGACATCTAGTTAGGCCACTATTTTACTGCAGCACTGTATTATGGGATTTGACTTAGGAGAAAACATGTTTTACTGATATTCTTCTCTATCGATGCATGACGATCGAGTCAGACCGGGATCTTGAGATAGTGTAGTTGGATCTTGAGTCTGGGACAGTTTAGACTCTTCTTGGGGATTGGGGGATATAATGGCAACCGCGAATTTTGGGCGGTTGACCGGATGTTATTATCACATCAGATTGGGGATCAGGGTTGCATTAGTGGATGGACTATTCCCACTTTGATCATGGTCATGATCTAGTCCTGCTATTGTGAGACATCGGTTACAGAGATGATTGATACAGAGACACTTTACTCGTGTGGGTCGCTCCCCTCGAGTGCCACTCCGGAGTAGGCTTTTTGACCGTGATGGGTGCCGGTCAGTTGGTGAGTTGTGAGTGATGACAGAGCAGGCAGTGCCAGTATTTCCTGGCCCTCTGATTGGGTTTCTTTGGGCAGTCAGCTTTATAGTTGCATATATACAGTTATCTTTTGGCACTGCATTTAGAGGCATAGTAGTGGTAGTTCCTTTTTCAGCAGTCTTTATTGCATACCACTGTTCTTCCTTTTGCCTCTTTATTCCTAGTGGGTGCGTCAGCATTAGAGGTTTTACCCGCTAGGGGAGGCTACTGGTTTATCTAGTAGTTCTCACCCCCATTGTTGTTTTCTGTCCTTTTCCCCTTTGTTTTGCAGAGTCATCTGTGGGAGCTGCTGGGCCTTCAGCGGCAGATCGAGGTAAGAGGATCGCCGACTAGCTAGATCGTCTACCCCAAGTGAGAGACTAGCGAGGTTTTTATTGTACCCCCTTTTGTATCTCAGACTTCAGTAGTTTCCTTTTGGGTCTGGCTTTGGCCAGCTGGTTGTATATTTATGGTGAGCTGGGAGTATATTATACTTTTATTTCAGCTTGTAGCTTATTTCAGTCTGAGATTACTTTTAGTTTTATTAGTTCAGCTCTGTTTATGCTCTTTTATTGTATATTATCTATCTGAGCAGGTTGCCAGCGCTTCGTGCACACAGAAAATTCTGTGTGCACGGCGGATCTGTTGGCGGGCCCGGGTTCCGGTTTACACCCGGGGCGTGACAACGGCCATGGAGCGCCATTTCGAGAGCCTTTTTATTGATGAGAGGTTTCGAGTTCTGTTGGCTACTCACTTCTTGGAGAGCAACGCCGAGGCATGGTGGCGGCGTGTGCGACCAGCTGGTCCACCTGGGACACAGCTTCTCTCATGGGCAGAGTTTCGCATTATGCTTCTTGGGGCCTTCTTTCCTGAGAGTGTTCGGCAGAGTTTGGAGGAGAAGCTGAGGAGTCTCCGCCAGGGTGATAGGCCCGTACACATGTACATAGCCGATTTCAATCGGCTGTTAGCTTCTATGCCCCACGTGGCCAGAGATGAGGGCCACCGGATCTACATGTTTGAGAGAGGGTTGCGTTGGGACATCTATCAGTTCGTCCGCTCCCGCAGATTACAGACTTTGGAGGCCTCGATGGAGCAGGCGTTTTATGTGGAGAGTGGAGAGGCAGTGATGGCAGAGGTGGCTCCAGCCCCCGTAGTGATTTCTGGGGCGAAGCGCCCGGCACCTTTGGAGGAGGGGCAGTCGAGTAGACAGGGCCCCCGAGACCTCCACGTTTTCACCCTCAGGGTCGGGGGTATCTAGGACGGCAGAGATCGGGGGCATCTCGTCAGTATCAACAGCAGCAGCGCCGACCACCTCGACCGCAGCAGCCTTCGCAGCAGCAGCAGACTTCTCGGCAGCAGCGCCCTGATCGTTGTATTAATTATGGAGGACCGCACCCACCGACCCAGTGCCCGCAGAGGCAGGGCCGATGTTTTCGCTGGGGGCAGACCGGTCACTTTGCGAGTTCATGTCCCAGAGCCGGTCGTTCAACTCCTTCTTCAGCTTCAGCATCTTCTGTTCCTCACCATCCAGCTGGACCTTCTGCGGCCTACGGCAGGCTAGATTTTGCTTCTTCATCCTCGAGACAGCCAGAGCGACGTTCCCCGGCGCCGAGCGGTCGAGTCTATGCCGCTCAGGTTGAGGATGCTACAGCAGCAGAGCATGTCGTCGCAGGTATTATTTTGATTTCTGCAGTTCGTACTCGTGCTCTTTTTGATACCGGTGCATCGCATTCATTTATCAGTAGAGCATTTGCATCCCTACATGGTATAGAGGTAGTTTATTTATCGCATGCATTAGAGGTTCAGGTACCAGATCATGTCTTGCATGTCGAGGAGTATTGTAGGGATTGCCCTGTGCAGTTGGGATCCTGGATTTTGCCAGTAGACTTGCTTGTCTTGCGGCAGCTCCAGGATTTCGATGTTGTACTTGGTATGGACTGGTTGTCGAGGTACTATGCTACCATAGACTGCAGAGAGAGGACGGTGACCCTCCGTGAGCCGGGACAGGAGGAGTTTGTTTACAGAGGCTGTCAGAGCTCCTTGTTTGCGGTGACGATTTCTTCTGCGAGGGCTAGGCGGATGATGAGTAGAGGCTGCACCGCCTTCTTGGCGACGGTTGTGGAGGTGCCTACGGCGGCACTGGGACTCGAGGATATTCCTGTCGTCCGCGAGTTCCCAGATGTGTTTCCCCCTGAGTTGATGACTATGCCGCCGGAGAGGGAGATAGAGTTTGTGATTGATGTGGTACCCGGAACCGCACCAATCTCAAAGGCACCTTATAGGATGGCACCTGCTGAGTTGAGGGAGTTGAAGGCCCAGCTTCAGGACCTGATGGACAGGGGCTTTGTGAGGCCCAGTGTTTCTCCGTGGGGAGCGCCAGTTTTATTTGTGAAGAAAAAGGATGGGTCACTTCGTTTGTGTGTGGACTACCGGGAGTTGAATAAAGTGACCATCCGGAATAAGTATCCTCTTCCCCGGATAGATGATTTATTTGACCAGTTGCAGGGAGCCTCAGTGTTTTCGAAGATTGATCTTCAGTCAGGTTACCACCAGTTGAGAGTGAGGGCCGAGGACATCCCCAAGACGGCTTTTAGATCCCGGTATGGGCATTATGAGTTTACGGTTATGTCGTTTGGTTTGACTAATGCCCCAGCTGCATTCATGGACTTGATGAACCGAGTATTCCAGCCGTACTTGGACCTGTTTGTGGTTGTATTCATCGATGACATCTTGATCTACTCCCGGAGCGATGTGGAGCACGAGGAGCACTTGAGGATAGTGCTGCAGCTTCTACGTGAGAGGAAGCTGTATGCCAAGCTTAAAAAGTGCGAGTTCTGGCTTCCGGAGGTTGCATTCTTGGGCCACATAGTATCAGCCGCTGGAGTGGCAGTTGACCCGACGAAGATTGACACAGTTCGGGATTGGCCGAGACCGACGACGGTTACAGAGGTTCGGAGCTTTCTGGGCTTGGCAGGCTACTATCGTCGGTTCGTAGAGGGCATTGCGAAGCTCTCTACTCCCCTGACCAGTCTGACTAGGAAGGGGACCAGGTTTGTTTGGACTGAGCAGTGTCAGCAGAGTTTTGAGGAGCTGAAGAGGAGATTGATCTCAGTGCCAATTCTTGCACTGCCAGTGATGGGTGATGGTTTTGTGATTTACAGTGACGCCTCGCACAGCGGTTTGGGATGTGTGTTGATGCAGCATGGTAGGGTAATTGCTTATGCTTCACGGCAATTAAAGGATTATGAGAAGAATTACCCTACTCATGATTTGGAGCTTGCAGCTGTGGTGTTTGCATTGAAGCTGTGGCGGCATTATCTCTACGGGGAGCATTGTGAGATCTATACGGATCATAAGAGCTTAAAGTATCTGTTTACACAAAAGGAGCTGAACCTGAGGCAACGCCGGTGGTTGGAGTTACTAAAGGATTACGATCTAAGTATCCTTTATCATCCCGGCAAGGCCAATGTGGTAGCAGATGCTTTGAGTCGGAGGTCGGCGCAGAGTTTGAGCATGTTGATTACACAGCAGGCACCGCTGATTGAGCAGATGAGGCGACTTCAGATTGAGGTGGTATCCCCTAGGGTCTCTGCTAGACTTATGTCTATGGTCTTGCAGCCCACTCTGTTGGACAGGATCAGGGAGACACAGAGTGAGGACCCCCACTTGGAGAGGATCAGATCACAGATTCAGACAGATCAGATAGGGGATTTTACAGTGGATAGCTCGGGAGTACTGCGGTACAGGGATCGAGTATGTGTGCCTTCAGATTCAGAGATCAGAGATCAGATTTTGAGAGAGGCCCATTATACACCTTATACCATTCATCCTGGTGGTACTAAGATGTATAAGGACCTCAAGGCACATTTTTGGTGGTCCGGAATGAAGCGGGACATTGGAAGATTTGTGGCTCACTGTTTAACTTGCCAGCAAGTGAAAGCAGAGCACCGGGTTCCTGCTGGCAAGCTACAAAGTCTTCCAATTCCCGAGTGTAAGTGGGACCACATCACCATGGACTTTGTTACTGGGCTGCCGAGAGCGCAGAGTGGAGTCGACGCGGTTTGGGTTATTGTGGATAGACTCACCAAGTCTGCACATTTCTTGCCTGTTCAGATGACTTGGTCATTGGAGCGTCTGGCACAGTTGTATTTGGACGAGATAGTGAGGCTGCACGGTGTAACTGCGCCGATTGTTTCAGATCGGGACCCGAGGTTTGTGTCACGCTTCTGGGGGAGTTTACAGTCAGCCTTGGGGACCCAGCTCAGATTCAGCACTGCTTTCCACCCACAGACTGATGGCCAGTCCGAGCGCACTATACAGACCCTTGAGGATATGTTGAGAGCGTGCGTTATGGATTTTGGAGGAGGCTGGTACCGACACTTACCATTGGTTGAGTTTGCGTACAACAACAGCTATCAGGCGAGCATTCAGATGGCTCCGTTTGAGGCGTTGTATGGACGCAAGTGTCGGTCGCCCCTGTATTAGAGTGACGTGGGTGAGAGGAGGACTTTGGGACCAGATTTACTGTTGGAGGCTGAGGAGAAAGTCAGAGTTGTTCGCCGACACCTTGAGATAGCCTAGAGTTGTCAGAGGAGCTATGCTGATACTCGTCGGCAAGACCTAGAGTTTCAGATTGGTGACCATGTATTCTTGAAGGTCTCGCCTTCGAAGGGGGTCCGAAGATTTGGAGTGCGTGGGAAGCTTAGTCCCCGCTTTGTTGGACCCTTTGAGGTACTTGAGAGGGTAGGCCCTGTGGCTTATAGAGTTGCTCTTCCTCCACGCCTGGCCGGTGTACACGATGTTTTTCATGTCTCAGCTCTGAGGAGATATGTGTTTGATCCGTCGCATGTGGTTGACTTCACTCCTTTGGAGATCGGCGAGGATCTGGTTTATGAGGAGCGCCCGTTGCGGATTCTTGCTCGTGAGGTGAGGGAATTGCGCAACCGGGCCATTCCGTATGTGAAGATCTTATGGAGCAATCACGAGGAGCGAGAGGCTACTTAGGAGCTGGAGACAGAGATGAGAGCTGCCTACCCTTTTCTGTTCGAGACTACTGGTTGAGGTACGCCCGTTTTACTCTACTTTGTTTCGGGGACGAAACTTCCTTTTAGTGGGGGAGAATGTAGTGGCCCTGGTTCCCATGCAGCATTCTTCAGATGAATCCACTGTTAGAACACCTAGTATTGGTGTATCTGGCCCATGGTGCATCAATAGGATGCCACAGATGGACCCTGTGTGATATCACTTGCTGTTTTGGCTTTCGGCTAGGTTTGTCGAAATTTCTGAAAAGAATTAGGCCAAACAAAGTCGGAAATAGATTCAACACGGAAAAACGCTTGAAAACGGCTATTTGCTTGTTTGATTCTGAGTCCGGATGCCCAAAAACGGACTCCCGGAAGTTTTCAGTGGTTTTTGGTGCATGGGAGGGGCCGTAGACCGCCGGTATGCCACGTGGCGGCCTATCATTGGCCGGTTTACGACGCGCGGTCCATAGAGCAGCACGGCGGGGTGCACAGACCCGACGCAGGGACACGTGGCACCGCCTGATTGGCGGGCTCAGGGCGCGCGGTCTATCGGGTGAGCGCGGCGGTGCATGGACCAAGGCGGGGGACACGTGGCAGCCTCCGGTTGGTCGGTGCACGCGGCGCGGTCCACGGAATTTCAAGTGAGATGCGTGGACCGGGTGCATGGGACACGTGTCACCCTCTGATTCGCGGGCGCAGCAGGCGCGGTGCACGGGAGGCGCGGCAGGTGCCTCGGGCTGCGTGCGCACGTGGAGCCATGTCGCGCGACAGGCGCGTCCGGCGGCCGGTCGGCGGGTCAACCGGGTGGACACGTGGCACCCGCTCATTGGTGGGCGCCAACCACCTTACTGTGCGGTGGGTGGACACATGGCAGGCATTGAGTGGTCCCGTGCTGCTGTTTCCTGTTCGGCGGGACACGTGGCGCCCATCGGCTGGCCCTGCACTGGTGTTCCCTGTTCGGCGGGACACGTGGCATCATCCCGTGGTTTCGGGCATGAATAGTGTTGGGCCGGCCCAACACTGTAGCCGCCCGAAACATTTCGGGCGCCCGAAAGTTGGGCCCGAATTTGGTTGACTTGTCTTTTTGGGCTGATTTCGGGTGAGGCCTATAAATAGGCCTCCTTAGCTTCCTTTGCCTATAAATAGGCCTCCTTAGCTTCCTTTTTGAAGCTTTTCCCGAAACCTTTAGCTCCTGAGCCCTTAACCAAAGTTCTTCATCTATCTCTTGTGCATCTTTTGGTGGAAGCTCAGAATTTTTGGAGGCCGCGACGACGGCGACTTCTACATCGGAGTGCGGAGCGATGATTTCCGGTAGGAGGCCCATTTTCGTTGCACTTCAGTCTGGGAGGTCTGCAGAGCTACCCCGACGATATTTTTGGACGATTTCTACGGCGACGGTTTCGTAAGAGGTAAATCTACAACTTTCATGTTGGACACTTCTTCTGGAACGGAGCATTTCTTGGGGTTTTGGGTATGTTTTTAACCCCCTTTGCGGCTGATGGTTGTTTTGGACAGAACCTGCTTGTCAGATTTTTATCTCCTCATCCCGACATAGGATTTCGAAGATTCAGGACTCTATCGACATCTACTCGTCGCGAGGATCACCGTTACATTTTTATTGGAATTTTTGGAAGATGATTTTCTGGTGGAAATTTCGTGTTTTTGGGACTGTTCACACAGATTTTTGGGAACTTAGAAATTGTGTATTTTAAGTGTAAATTTTTGATTATGTTTGTACCCAGGACATTGTGAGCACTGCTACTGTGTTGCTAGCTTGGTGGATACTGTGATTTGGCTATTTCTGGACTTTTAGCTGTACAACCTTGGACAGTTAGCGTGTTCAGGTGGGTGACCTTGCTTGCAAAATCTATGGACTGCACGCTAATTCTATGATTGTAGGAGCATGCATGCTAGCAAATGATTTTAGAAGCATGTGTAAACTGTATGTTGTACTCTTGTATACTAGTTGTCGAATTTTGTGATCTCTATGTGATTCCTACTACATGCTAATTATTAAACTTTGGAACTTGACCTAGCACTCCTGTTACATGTATCATGTTCAGCCAGACTGTAGGAAACCTTAACTTGGGCTAGGTTTCTTTATTGCTTTAGACATTCCCACATCACTTGTTGTACTTATTATCTCTGGACTTAGTTTTCTCGCCCGGGTTGTGGGCTGGGAGGTCGGGTGGTTGTGGGATTGCATTTGCACTCGTGTATGGGGACCGAGTGGAGTGGATAGCAGTCTGTAGATCAGTTTTCTTTGGAAGAGTGATAGTGATGGTAGATCTGGGTTCTTGGGAGCTGTCTGAGTGACAGTGAGTCTCAGTTGTGTGGATTCTAGCCAGTGAGTGAGACAGCGATTGTTGGTTATAGCCGATCTTGTTGATCGAGGATTTGGATCATAGCCTGCATGAGCCACATTTGTACTTGACAGAGATACCTTGCAGAGATACTTGATATGGGTTACTTATTAACTCGAGCGGGTCGCTCCCCTCGAGTGCCACTCCGGAGTAAGCGAGACCGGGTTGAAGTACCGGCGTTGAGATTGAGCTAGATACCGGGTTGTAGTAGCGGCATGAGTTTGAGCTCTTCTATCGCGACTTGTCGATGCTTGTGTCCCTCTGGCTAAGCCAGTTTTGGCAGCTACGGACATACCTACGGCAGTAGGTAGGCGCAGGTTTGACTGGACCCGATGTGGCAGTCAGTTTTGATTGGGTGATCTCAGTGAGAGTTAGTTGTGGCATACTGTTCTTCCTGTCCCACTCCTTGAGCATCTAGATAGAGGCATAGTAGCTATAGACTTTACATTTCCAGCTTTTCTTTACAACACTGCATATGTTATTTTATGCCTCTAGTGGACTTAGTGGGCAGACCGTCGGGCTTGTTGGCGGCACCCACTGAGAACTACTGTGGGAGGTAGTTCTCACACCCGTCGTGGTGTCTTTTTCCCCAGGGACTTCTGCTCCGGTTCCTGCTGTTCCTGTTGCTGATTTAGCTCCTGCAGACCGAGGTAAGGGAGTCGCGAGATAGATCCCTTCCCTTCAGCTTCGGTGTGTGATTAGAGGTACCCCTATGTTATTTTGGAGTGTGTCATGTTTGAGAGATTTATGTAGTGAGATATCGAGTTGTACTTTTATTTCCTGTTTTGAGAGACTGGTGTATTTTGTGGTGAGGATGGTTTGTATATTTATACTTGAGAGATAGTTGTACTTCATGTTTATGTTTAGCTTTTACTATTTCAGCTCTGATATCTGCTGGTATAGATGTTTCTTTGCAGGTTAGTCGCTACGTCTATACGGGGCATCCCGTTTGGGCGACGTATCTGTTGGCGAGCCCGGGGCGCAGTTCGACCCCGGGGCATGACAGGTTCACCTGAAAGCGGTGAAAAGGATCATCCGGTACGTCAAAGGTACACTAAATTTTGGAATTTGGTATCCTATGGGCACAACTCTTGACATAATAGGATACTCAGATGCCGATTGGGCAGGATCAGTGGATGATCGGAAAAGTATGAGTAGTGCATGTTTTTACCTTGGCCATTGTCTTGTTGCATGACATAGTAAAAAGCAAAACTGTATTACACTCTCGACTGCCGAAGCGGAATATATTTCAGCGGGTAGTTGTTCAACTCAATTGGTTTGGATGAAAAGCGTGTTGAGCGACTTCCGAATTTCTGCGACTTCGGTAACTATTCTTTGTAACAACACTAGTGCTATAAATATTTCTAAAAACCCTGTGTTGCACTCAAGAACAAAACACATTGAACTTAGATATCATTTTCTAAGAGAGCTAGTTGAATCAAGTATTCTTCAAATTTCTTATGTTTCAACTGAAGATCAATTAGTCGATATTTTAACAAAACCTTTGGATCAAAAATGTTTTATTCATTTACGTAAAGCAATTCGAATGCTTCCTTTGAAATAACACTTTTTGAAATCATTGCTTAGGTTAGGTTTTGTGTTGTGTTTTTGTTCTTTATCTATGCTTGTACATAGAATATTAACTGAGCATTAGTTAATTGACTTTAATTGCATCCTTTCATATTTTAAGAAATTTATTATGATTTAGATATCATGATAATTTATTTGATGCAATGATCATTTATATCAATTAGTTCATCTTTAATTGATCAAAGTCAATTTCTCTCTCAAATGATCTCTTTGTATAGTTTTTATCTTAGTTGACAATTGAGTTAAGTATGAACACGAGATCAATTTTTGGTTGAATACTTCATATCTTAAATAATTGATAGCCAATTGAGGGGGAGTTTATTAAAGTTTTATGCTCAAAAGATGTAAAAAGAGTTACATCCCAATGAGGAGTGTGAAAACTACCACCATATGGAGGAAAGAGCTACCACCTCGGTCGTCCGAGTACTGTGTGCAGCTACCACATGTATACCAAGCATGGTTTTTCTTGTTGATTAAATAAAATGCTTTTTGGAATACTTGACTCTGTCGAATTCCAAAGTTGGTATAAGGTGGGTATTTTTATCGAAAGATGCTCAAAGAGCCACTCCCTACAATAAATTGACTAGATATATTATCTAACTTATTTGGGATTTCAAACATCTATCGATCTTTGTGCTTCATTTTCTTTACAAAATTAATGATTTGATAAATGCATTACTCATTAGATCGAGATTGATGTTTTGAACTTGTTCAACTTTAAAGGATTTAATTTTTATAAATTTTCGTTTCATTACTTGGATATTATTGATAGATTTAGCATAATCTATTTCTTTTGATATGAAACAATGATTTTTGTTTAAAGTTGATATACAAAATTACTTACATATTTTTTCTGGAATTTCTGGAATTTTTGTAAATTTTTTCTGAAGAAAAAGTTGAAGCCGATCCGGACTAAAAAATTCGATCCGGATCCCGAACGCAGAAAGTGTCTGCGGGTAGCCGATCCGGACTGGATTCACGAGCTGATCCGGACCGCGGCTAGGGTTTATAAGAAACGAAAGGGTATTTGATTTTTTTTTTACCTCAAGCTTTTGTTTCTAAATCTCCAGATCTTCTCTCTCTAGACTCCAACAGATTTGGACTCTTCCAATCTCCACTTCTTTCGATTTCAAGTTCTCCATTTTCTAACGCACTAGCAAAGATGGTATTCAATTGGATACTAGTGCTCATCGCAGCTTTGGTAGGGACACGAGCGTCAATTAAAAAGGAGCAAGATAGAGCAAATCAAGAAGAGACGAAGAATGTTCTTCAAAATGATTCAGAATCAGAAGAAGATTGTGACGAAATTTGTAAGGAAATACAACAGGTTGTTGATGAAGAAGACAGGTTTTACTTAAAGAACAAAAAGCTGATGAAGTCTTGTTCAACGACTAAGCCGTATACAAGGCGAAAGAATCCAAGGGGCAGTGGAGTTCATATTAATGAACCTTTTGCCAGGTCACAATCTCTTCCCAGAGAATCTTCATGGATTGAAGGTAGAAATGCACCATCTACATCATCACTACCTCCTTCGACCTCTGAGAAAGACACGACAGAGAATGATCCATCTATGTCCTCCATCCAACAAGAACAGAGGAGATTGTCCGTGGAACAAGAAAAAATATCAATTGATATAAAGTGTATCACTTTTGAGCAACGAAAGATGAAAAGAAAATGTTCAAGAATCTCAAGTCTGCTCAAGGAAATTTTACACAAATTGGATTGTAGGAGCTCAGACATGTCAGATCTTGAGTGAATTTGTGTTGTTCTTATAATCTAACAATGTTACTTTTTGTTTTGTAGGTTTTCAGTTTTAGTTCTTACACGTTTTCAACTTTTTCACTCTCTTAATTTTTGTAATTTTGGCTAACTTCAGTGACAAAAAGGGGGAGAGAGATATGAACATTTGGACATGTTTGTGAGAACTTTGGACACACATTTGGACATGTTTGTGAGAACTTTGGACACTTTAAACTTGGAAGGTAAGTATGACAACAACTTTTGCTTTGTATTGTGAATGAATGCATGCCTCAACTAACTATCCGACTAACTATTTGGGCATGTAATATTACTAACAAGTTGTTTGATGACTAACATACTTATGACATTTGGAATTTAATGCTTAGATAATATGTGAATTGTTTTGATTGTTTATCTCAATACATATCTGATTTTATAAATGTCATGGTGAGTATAAACTCCATCTTTCTGTTTGATTTTTGAATGTTAAATTCTTGAGGTATCTAACGATTTCTTTTGTCAAGAATATTATTTCTTTTGCAGAGAGTACAAATGTCTAAGTCTAGAGTCTGTTTTAGGAGTTTATCTCATGTATTCATTTTTATTTGGATCATAATTGTAAATTTTTGTTGTATGGTGATAACAACAAAAATATCTTTTTGAATTTTCTTTAAGTGGATTTTTGTTTTGTCACGAAACCGCCAAAGGGGGAGATTGTTAAGGAATTTGTATTGTCATATTTCGTGAAAGTGTTTAAGTCTTGAAGATTGAAGATGAAGATGTTTGGATCATATACCTCAATCTCAAGAAAGAAAAATTCAAAAGGATCAGGTACGTTTAACTAAATAATCTTGGTGATCCGAATATTTCTTATAGTGTAGAAACACTTGGATGGATTTTTAATTGAATAAAAATAAAAAAACTGGACTGTTATATGTTCAGGATCCGGATCAGGGTATTCCAGTCCGAACCCCGAACGTAGGTAAGTTCATGCGGAATTTCAGTCCGGATCGCCCCTGGTTCAGTCCGGACCCCGAACATGGATTCTACAGAAATCGCATGAACAATCCGGACCCCGAACATAATTTTTTCAGGAATTCTCTGAAAAATGATGACAGTCCGGATCAAGCCAAATCCAGTCCGGACTGTCGTGCGGAAAAAATTCTGTTAAAGTCAGTTTTTGATTCTTATCTTCTTCCAAAAGTTTCTAACCTATAAATAAACCCTTTGATTCATTTTTTAGGGTTAATCCAAAATACGACCGAAAATTAGAAAAAATTCACATATAGAGAAGAAAGGAAAAACTAGATCTATTCTATGTTTCTTCATCTATATTGATTAATTTGATTCTAGGGTTTCAAAGCTCATATCTCTTGTAGAATCAAATTAATGAATACTTAGATGGTATTTCCGATCTATCTTTGATCTAAGTATTCGTCGGATTTTCACCACCAACAAAACAACGATTTTCCCAAAAATCGGTGCGTGGATTCGCGTGGCCTTGTGGACTCAAGGTGCTACCGTTTCGTGGATTCGAAACAAGGTGCGCTCGTGGATTCGAGACGTACTACTTGGTGGAGACCGTGGATTCGGTTGGACGTCGTGGACTCGACGTTGGACGTCGTGGATTCGGCGTTGGACGCAAATCGTAGATTCGAGGCGCGTTGCGGAGCGAGCGGAGAAGATCAACTAGGAGCGTATGGAAAAAGGTTGAGTCGTGTGTGAGTACGTTATATCACTTTTGTATGTGTTTAATCTTAGTGGATTTCACCGTGTGATCGGTCTCGTGGTTTTTTACTCCTGGTTTGGAGTTTTCCACGTAAAATCTCTGCGTGTTATTTACTTTTCCGCATTGGGTTATTTTTACGCAAAGATTTTGGTGTGTTTATTGTTTACACCTATTCACTCCCCTCTAGGTGTTTTTTTCCCTGTTCAGATCCATATTTAACATAACCCACATCTAGGACTACCACTCATAAACCGAGCCCTGCGTAAGGAGGATTGGTGGCCGATGATTGGAAGGATTGAGAAGCGAATCGAAGGGTGGAGAGCCAAACTGCTTTCTCAGGGAGGTCGATTAGTACTCGTGAACTCTGTCCTCACGAATATACCACTGTATTACCTAACTATGTTAAAAACTCCGAAATAGGTAATATGACGTTGTGAAGCGCTTCGAAGGGCTTTCTTTTGGAACGGGGGTGTATTTGTCTTCGAGGGGACATTGCCTCGTCCAATGGAAAGCTGTTTGCAGGTGCACAAATGATGGAGGACTAGGGATCTTAGACTTAGAGAACATGAATGCCGCTTTGCTAACTAAGTGGTGGTGGAGGCTCATTTTTGAAAGGAGCCACCTCTAGGGCCCTATCATCGAGGGACTATACTATAAGCAAAGGAAACCACTGAGAGAAGGGGTATCTTTCATACCTTACTCGCAGTGGTAGTGAAGCGTTCTGAAAACCAGGGACATTTTTAAATGTGGAACGTCTTACTTGATAGGAAATGGGCGAAATGTTAGTTTCTGGTCGGATATCTGGTGCGTCGGAACTCCCCTTCGAACTCTATACCCTCGTATCTACGACTTTGTGGGGAGCAAAAACTATAGAGTGGAAGTTTGTTGGGGGGAAATAGGTGGATGCGGGGTAAGATCCTGGCTGGGTTTTCAACCTTATCCTAGTCTGACAAGGAGCTGGCCTCACAGATAAAAGAGTCGATTTTGGAAATCACCCAATCTAATAGAAAGGATGAGGTCAGATGAAGATGGACTCGATCCGAATTGTTCTCCGTGAAATCGCTTTATAACTTCCTCCAAGATGGAGGAGTATCGGACAGGAGCTTTTTAGAACTGTGGAAGATCAAAGCCCCGCTCAAAGTCAAGATCTTCGTTTGGACTATACTTAAACGTAAAGTGCTCACTAAGGATACGTTGATCAAAAGGGGATGGAATGGGAAAGACAGATGCGTTTTCTGCCTGGACGAGCAGGAGACGGTGGACCACCTATTTACGGGATGCCAAAACACCAAAGCAGCACTCCATGGACTCCTACCGAACAAACTTTTCCTCTCTAATTGCTTTTCAGCGTGTAAGCTCTGGGAGGCTAGAAAACTCAAAGGTGGAGCAGCCAAAGGACGGGAGCTAGCGATAATCGTCGTCGCTTGGTGGTCCATCTGGCTGGCAAGGAACAAAAGAATTTTTGAAAATTTGAAGACAACGCCGGGTAGCCTGCTGGCGGAGATTCGCTCCCTCAGGGAGCTGCGAGGTGCCACTAGCCTAGTTTTTTTTTTTTTTTTTTTTTCTCGAGGCCCAGCTGCCTCATTCTGTAGCCTAATGCATCATTTTTACGAATGAAGTAGCAGCATGCTACCTTCAACTAAAATAAATAAATTAAAATAGTGCAAGTATAAAGAGTGCAGTAAAAAAATCAAAATTATTGCATCTTTGATCGAATATTACACAATCAAAAAGTATATTGTACAGTTTTAGTATATGTTGCATAATTAGAACTTAAAACATCAAATCTAACATTAAGAGTCCGGCTATTATGCTTGTACAAGTACCAAGCAATTGATGTTTGTACATTTTCTACTATTAGATCTACCCCTTTGACTAATTTCATCTCTTAGATCATGCTATTCCACCAACCACCCACTAAATCTAAGGGGCCCACTATCATCCTAACCACACAATCTTTCATCCAATAACTAAAAATTTATCAACCGTCCTTAGTGCAAGTGGCAAAGGCCTTGGTGGTTGATACTCGTGATCCGAGTTCGAAGCCTAGTTGCTTCACATCGAGTTCGAAGCCTAGTTGCTTCACATTTCCAGCTAAAGTTTATTTCAAAAATAAACGAAGCGGATAGCATGCTACCTTCCTCTCAAAAAAAAAAAAAAAAAAAAAAAAAAAAAAAAAAAAAAAAAAAAAATCTACAAGCACGGTGCTTTTACAAATATAGGAGCTCAATTCCTAACATTAAATAGGTGTTATTTTTTTAATCTACAAGCACGGTGCTTTTAGAAATATAGGAGCTCAATTCCTAACATTAAATAGCTGTTATTTTTTTAAAAATATATAACTGATGAGTCGTAATTTTATATATATATATATATATATATTGAGATAACAAGAATTTTCACCTAAAGTTGAAAAATATATATATATAATAAGTAAAAAAGAATAGATAGTTTAAATTTATCCAATATACTTTTAAATTTTATAATATTATGTCAATAGTGCAACATTTTTTAAAATATTACTGTATTTTAATTTTTTTTAATAAAAATATTAATTATCATTAAATAGTGAAGTATATTTTCAGGAGGAGCAATATAATTTAACCTTCAAAATTTTTAATAAAGAAATCTAAATGTTGCACATTTGGCCTAGCGTTGCAGTTTTGGAAAGTATGTTGTACAATTTTAATATATATTAGTGTAGTAATCCGCGCGATGCAGTGGACATATATTATTATAGCTAAATTTATACTAAATTTATTGCAACAATATAAACAAATTATTCTAAAATCTCGATATAGATCAATTCAATATCAAATCACGGAATAAAATCATACTACGACGAATTTAGGGCACTCACCAGGATATCGCCCTTTTGCAACAATATAATCATGTGTTGAATTACAATTTACTGGAGAATCAGAGAAATGCACCAGCAGATAAAAGATAAATCGTCGTAATAAATCGGCAATGATTTCTGCAAAAAAATAAAATAAAATTGGTAAAAAATTAAAATACGTACATAGTAAGTGATAAAATAAAGTATTAGGTAAAAAGTTGCATTAAGGTTTACAGCAACACCAAATAGAAAAATCTGATATAGGTTCCTGAGGCAAAAAAAAATAAATTTGCATGATGTTTTTGTAAAAAATCGCTCACAAAGAATCAAAAGAAAGGGGCGGCGATCTTTACCTCTCGAGGTGGCGACGCACTTGAAGACAACGCCAGCATGCTCCCACGTTCTATGGCCGGGCAATGTCAGCAACAGGACGCGAAAAATTTCACCAAGATCACCCCAGCAGAGCCCAAAACAACCACCAAAACTCTTTACTCAGCACTCAAATTGAAGGATTTGCCACTGCTGTCGTTGCCACATCGATCTCCACAACCATTGCCTACGCCTCTAGCTCCACCATCACCGTCTTGGTTTCCACCGCCATCACGTTCACCGCCTCCACCACCGCTACGACCACGCCGCTGAAGCATCTTGTACGGGGTCTATAAAAACTCAACAAAGAAAGAGAGGAGGTAGGGCTGTGGAGAGTTCGGGGAAGCGGATGGCATATAAGAAGAAAATGCAAATTAACATTATGCTTAATTAACTTATTAAATAGTAATTATGATTTGTTGAAGCATCAAACCCTAAACTCTAAACCCTAAACCCACAAAAAAAAAAAAAAAGATTTATTAACCAAGAGAATAATTACACCGATTACATTGACTCTTCTTCTGCAATAGAGTAGTTTCAACCCGATCTCTCCTCCTGGATCTCTTTCATCATTCTCTCGTTTTCTATAAACCAAGAAGACTATGGGTGTGGCTAAATTCTGGGTGTGGCTAAATTCTAGTACCTACCATCTCCATGGATGTAACCACCACTGCTGTGGCTAAATTCTAGTCCCTATCACCTCCATAAATATTACCACCACCGTGGGTATGGATATAACACTACAAGAAAACATAACATTAGTGGCAAAAGTAAAGTGGCGACAAATTTTGTCGCCACTGTATAGTTGTCTATAGTGGCAATACAAACAATCGCCACTAATTTATTAACTTAAAATGGCAATACTATTTTTCGCCACTAAATGATATTTTTGTCGCCACTGTATGATTATTTATAGTGGCGATAAACCTAACTACCACTAATTTATTAACTTAAAGTGGTAATACTATTTTCGCCACTAACTGACAAATTTGTCGCCACTGTATGGTTATTTATGGTGGCAATAAAAATAACTGTCACTAATTTATTAATTTAAAGTGGCAATACTACTATCGCCACTAAATGACTATTTTTATTGTCACTATATGGCTATCTATGGTGGCGATACTATTTTCGCCACTAAATAACACACTAGTTTTTTACCTTAAAGTGACAATACTATTTTCTCGCCATTGTATGCCACTAATTTATTAATTTAAAGTGGCAATACTGTTGTCGCCACTAAATGACTATTTATATTGTCACCTATGGTGGCGATACTATTTTCGCCACTAAATAACACACTAAATAGCACACTAAAATTTAAAACTACTATCGAAAAATTTAAAATTTGAATATTTTAATTTTAAAACTTAAAATTTAAAATTTAAAATTTAAATTCAAAATAAAAATTTAAATTCAAAATTAAAATTTAAAATTAAAATTCAAAATTAAAATTTAAAATTAAAATTCAAAATTAAAATTTAAAAATTTAAAAATTTAAATTTTATAATCCGAAAATTAAAAAATTTAAATTTAATACTATATTTAATATTAAAATTTAAAATTTAAAACGTACTGGGCTTTCTTTTTTTTTTGTTCTTTCCTTTTTGTTTCTCTTTCTCTCTGTCCCTCCATCGACCGAGGGAAAGAGGAGGGGGGCGAGTCCTCGGTGCCGGAGGAGGAAGAGGAGGAGGAGCTCATCATCCGATCCGTCCCCCCGTCTTCCTCTCGCTCGCTCGCGCGCTCTTTCGCGATCTCTCGATCGATAATCCTTTCATTTCCTGATCCAGATCTACGCTCCTCCTTTGGGAGATTCACAAATCTCACTTCAGGTTGGTTCTACCATTCCTTCTCTTCCCAGATCTAGCGCTTTGATTTTGATCTCGCTCGTAATTCTCCCTGTTTTGATTTCTCTGTTCGTGTGTTTGTTTATGCATTTGGAGTCTACCATCTCCGAGCTGTGTGGTGCTAAATGTTTGTTAGATCGTCGGTTGTTTACGGTCGGTTGAGAGATCTGAATCTGCTTTTAATGGCTTTCGATTCGGTAGAATTTCTCTCATTCGAGTTTCCCAGGTGATGCATACTTAGAATCAAAGGTTGAATAAAGGGGATGGCACAAAGACATTTAAACAAGAAAAACTTGTGAACATCTTGGAGCAAAGCACAATTAGAAGAAACAGCATGATTGGGGTCAATCTGTAAATTTAAAACTATCATTTGGGCAATTAACATTGAGTTGGACCCCATCAAAAGAAAGAGAATAGTATTGGCTACAAAAATCTTTGATTTGTGTGTTCTATCACGGAGGGGGTAAAGATATCGCGGGTATCAAACTTGTTTAATTTCTAACAATAACTAATGATTTTTTCAATAGTTTTCAAGCAGTTTTTAGTTTCCTAAGAGGCTTCTATCCTCTAATCCCTTATCAGTTGATGCTTGTACTAACTTTTTGCTTATGCATTAGGTTTTAGTTTTTGGGACAGAGAGGACAAAGGAATCCTAGGATATTAATAGCTGAGATATTATAGATAAGGCTTTTTCCCAAGATAATTGTACATATTATCTACCTGCCTGTTACGATCGACAAGTATTGGCTGACACAAATGAGTTCGCCTATCCGGTCAACCTGGTTGACTGGTTGGCTACAGTTGGTCTTTCTGGTTGAGTTCTGACTGAGAATAGCAGGAAGCAATAAGCATTCATCCTATCAGGTCAACCTAGGTGGACTAATTGACATGAAATTTGTTTTTTTTGTAACTCCTCTCTTCTGTATTTCTAGCTTAATTGCTGTAGTTCATATAATAAATCTTTTGGAATCCTGTTTGAATTCTTATTTAGCTGTTGTTAATTTACATTTTGGAGGAGGCCCTTTACCTTGAAGGGAAACCAATTAGTACCACATAGCCTAAGGAGATAAGAGAACCATGTATTGGTTTATGTTTGTTTGGAGAAATATTCATACCTGGGTCATGGATAGCTGGCAAAGACGTGTAATTGGTGTTTGACTAAAAGGGATTCAGTTTATATTTTTCCTTCTTTTTCTTGCTTTCCTGCCACCTGCATTGTATGCTTAGTGGCTGGCAAACTGAATGACTTCAAAATGAAGGCACAGTATAATGGAAGCATGGACTCCTTATTAGCACTTTGCAAGTAGCAGAACAACATCTGGTAAATCTACTTGCAGTGTAATAAATTAATAACCCCTTTAATAATTTCCATGACATTGCCTAAGTATTTATGTTTCACCATGACATTGCCTAAGTATTTATGTTTCACCATGACTAGCAGTACCTGTTTCAGGTTTTGTAGCCTTTTCTGTTCTAGCGATACCTTGTTCGGTTAGGTAGATGATAAGCTTAAACATAGTTGCTGATGATGTACTTTTCTGAGAAATTTGCCCGAGTATACTTGTTTAGCTTTCTCTCTCACTCTTACTGTGGCAACGACACCTACTACAGCAGGTTATTTAAGATTTCAAGTAAATTCCATTTGCTGTTTCAGACTTTGGCTGGGAGAGACAATTGTGTAATATATATGTTAGATTTATAAAAAGCAAAAAATGAAGAAAATGTTCTTGAAGCTTTGGCCGTCCCTTCTATCTTAGACTTTGGCTTGAATGTTGATTGAGCCAAAGCAGCGATTGAGCTGTACTGGATAATGTTGATCAAGATAAAGCAGTGATTGAGCTTTAATGGATAATTAAATCTGGAGCTTGATGTTCTTGATTGGGACTTATGTTGACTTGAGCAGACCAATTTGCTATGTAGTAAAAGCTGGGTCGACCTGCAACTTTTTCTTCATTTTGTCTACATAGTGTTGATTGAACGGCCGCAATATTTCTTGGTTAGCATGTGTATTGGGCAGTTTGGAAGTGGCTTTGCCAACTTGTTTCAGTTAATCTGAATTTTATACACAAAATCACACTCCAGTGAAAGCAATTTTGTCCAAATCCGGCTGACTATTCTGTAGGTATGTTTTGCATATTTTGAGATGAGATAACCCGCATTAATGGGTAATATGGTGGTATAGTTCATATTTTGAGATGAGATACCGCATTAATGAGTAATATGGTGGTATAGTTTTTGTGGGAATAGTTGCTTTTCAATTCTAGTGTTTGAGGCTATGTTTAGTTAATTTTCAGTATTCTACGTTCTTGTTGTTTTGTTTCTTGTTATCTGTTTTTTTTATGTTTCTGCAGCTACTGTTGACCAGGGCTTGCAGTTTTCTTTTTGGAACAATTTTTTCACACCATTTACTAGATTTTTGTTTGCTTTCTATCATATGAAAGTTTGTATATCTGTAGATCAATAGCATAGTTGATATTATTACATTTCCTTTGTTGGTTTTGTACGAGATTAAATATCTGTGGTGCGAACGACATTTGACCATAGGAGGAAGGAAAAGAAAGAATGGTAAACGAAATAGAATTTTGTATTCCTGCTGTTGCTACTGCTTTGTCTATCATCTCATAGCAATAACACTGCTGATCAAAAGAAGCTTGATTTAAATGTACCATGTCTGTTACATGTCTATGCTTATCCAAATTGTATTAACATAGACGTAACTGGCAAATTGAACTTTTATTTGTGTTCGTGGAAAACCTATTATTCATGCATAAATACTCTTTGACTCAATTTAATTTATGTACAATATTTGCCATTTATCTAAATGCGAAAGTGGAAATGCAAACTCATATAGTTTTATTTTTTTGACTCTTTTTTGATTGATTGGAAACTCATATAGTTGCTGATCAGGAGCACCGTTTGACTCTTTTTTGCTTTTTTGATTGAGTGGAAATGCAAACTCATATCTAAATGCGAAAGAATGGGCAATAGTTGTAGTTACTTAAGAAATCTCTATCAATTTTTGTCTACTACTTTTCAGTTACTTTTACTAATACACGATAATGGGGATAGACAAAAGCTGGATATTTCTTCAAGATAGAACTCTTCCTGAATTTGAGAAAGGTGTCGATGAGTTCTTAGACTATGCTTTTCAGCGATTGGGGGATGTAAGGAGGATTCGTTGTCCTTGCACTAGATGTAACAATGTGATACTTAAGACAAGGGATGATGTTAAAGCTGACTTATTCTTTAATGGAGTGATTCAACATTATACCACGTGGAATCATCATGGTGAATCGTTGGATGAATCTGATTGTAGTAGTGAATCGGCAGACGAGGACACAAGAAGTGATTATGGGCGTGAAAACATGAATAGAATGGTAGATGACTTATTTGGACATAATGAAGCAACAACGTCTCATCAACCTGAGGAGCCTAATAGTGATGCACAAAAATATTTTCGTCTTTCACAAGAATGCGAACAAGATGCCTATCCAGGTTGTAAGCGGTATTCTAAATTAAAATTTTTGGTGACTTTATTGAATTTGAAATGTCTTAATGGATGGACAGATAAATCAGTCACAATGTTATTAGAGTTTTTATGCGACTTCTTACCAGATGGTGCAGATATTCCTAAATCTTACTATGAAATGAGAAAAATTATCAAGGACTTAGGGTTTGACTATATTAAGATCGATGCATGCAAAAATGATTGTGTCCTATATTGGAAGGACCTTACGGATGCTAGTGAATGCCCAACTTGTGGTGAGTCTAGATGGACAACAAGTTCGGAAAAAGAAGATGCTACATTAAGGAGGAGGAAGAAGACACCGCATAAGGTTCTTCAATATTTTCCTCTAACACCTCGACTACAAAGATTATACACAAATGTAGAGACATCAAAAGCTATGAGGTGGCATAGTGACCTTCGACCTGATGATGGTGTTTTAAGACATCCTGCCGATTCAATGGCTTGGAAGTCTTTTGATCATAATCATCCTGAGTTTGGTAAAGAGTCACGTAATGTTCGATTGGGTTTAGCAAGTGACGGGTTCAATCCCTTTGGGAATATGAGTACTTCACACAGTGTTTGGCCTGTTGTTGTAGTTCCATATAATTTGCCTCCATGGATGTGTATGAAGGGTCATTATTTTATAACTACCTTGATCATTCCTGGTCCAAGAGCTCCTGGTAATGATATAGATGTGTACATGGCTCCTTTAATCGACGAATTGAAAAAGTTGTGGGAGATAGGTGTTGAGACATATGATTCATCAAAGAATGAGAATTTTAAAATGCATGCTGCTATACTTTGGACGATAAATGACTTTCCTGCATATGCCAACTTGTCCGGTTGGAGCACAAAAGGGGGATTAGCATGTCCTTGTTGCAACAAGAACACAGTTTCCTTAAGATTAAAGTATGGAAAAAACTTTTCTTATATGGGTCATCGGCGTTTTTTGCCATCTAATCATAAATGGCGAGATGATATCAAATCATTTGATGGAAAAGAGGAAAAACGATGTGCACCCAAGACCTTATCAGGTGATGAAGTGATTGAGCAATTGAATCAATTTCAGCAAGTAACATTTGGAAAAGGATCTAAAAAGAGAAAACGAGCACAAAAAAATGAGTGCTTTTTAAATTGGGGGAAGCACAGTATTTTCTTCGATTTGCCATACTGGCGGTCTTTATTAATTCGCCACAACTTGGATGTTATGCATATTGAAAAGAATATGTCTGATAATATTGTTGGTACATTAATGGTTATTGATGGAAAAAATAAGGATAACTTGAATTCTCGTATGGATTTGATGGAACTAGGAATTAGAAAAGCGCTTCACCCGATTCCTATTAATGAGAATGATGCTAGCATTGCAAGTAAGTACAAAATTCCGATGGCATGCTACACTATGTCTAAGCATGAGAGGCTACGTTTTTGTAATTTCTTGAAGAATTTGAAGCTTCCTGATGGATTTTCTTCAAATATTTCTAGATGTATTAATATGAATGATGCTAAGCTCCAAAACATGAAAACTCATGATTGCCATTGTATTTTGCATCGCCACCTCCCATTAGGCATCCGTGGATTGTTAAGAAAGGATGTTTGCGATGTTTTGATTGAATTAAGTGCTTTTTTTAGAGAGTTATGCTCAAAGTCATTGATAATAGAGGACTTGGAGAGACTTGAGCGCTCAATAGTTATCACATTATGTAAATTAGAAAAGATATTTCCTCCTTCATTTTTCGATGTAATGGTTCATTTGCCGATTCACCTTGCTAGCGAGGCGAAAATTGCTGGCCCAGTGCACTATCGATGGATGTATCCATTTGAAAGGTGAACTCATACAAATTAAATATTATTTTTATTTGTGTAAATTGAACAATCAAGATTAACAGTGATCTCTGTAACAGGGATTTTCGTAGGTTAAAATCATATGTTCGGAACAAAGCTCGTCCTGAGGGATCGATAGCTGAAGGAGTATGTCACGCCCCGGGGGTTTTATTTTTTAGCGGAAACGATACACAAAAGCAAGCGTAAGGTGCGTACAATTTTTTTTTTGTTTAAAACCTCCTTCCCCGGCGCGTGCCCAGACCCGCCGCATATACAGATTCACTCGAAAATCAGGCAGAGTCTCCTCTGTATATGCACGGCGTCGCGGCTATTACAACAGTCAAACACAAGCAATCATTTTCCATTTAATCACAACAGTTCGAAGTAGTACGGTGCATGAAGACTAAACAATACCCGTGGCCAGTCAAGTTGAAAGGATAAACTCACCGTTTTGAAAACAGGCCCACACGGCCTTAGGTTTCGAAAACAGATTGGAAAACGGCATAAATCCACAGGGTTTGGAAAACGGGCCCACCCGACCCTAGACTTTTGAAAACGGTTTTCGAAGTCCTTTTTCTTTTGTTTTCTAGTTGGTTTGTTTAGAAAACGGCCAAACGGGAACAATAAAGGAAACAGTAGTGCATAACCAGAACGAAAGTAATCAACATCCACACGACCCCACAAGGGTATCGAGAACCACACAGTAACCTACAATACCAAATAAAATGCAGAGAAAGTAAAGAAAACGGCATACTAGGGCTCCCACAGCCCGACTGCTCCCACCTCGGCCTCACCGTCGCCTACCTCTACCCCCTGGAGGTACCTGTCACAGAGTGGGTAGTCAGCGACACTATCATGATAACAATACTAAAGCAGTAAAGTAATACCAAGCCACAAAAGTAAGACTAGCCGGAGCAACCACTCTACTCATAACTGTAACTCGCAACCACCTGTACCACCTGTGACACCTGTAACCCCGGTAACACCTGTAACACCTGACCTCGTCGGCACCAATCCCGGCAGGTCGCACACCTGACCTCGTCGGGCACCAATCCCGGCAGGTCGCACACCTGACCTCGTCGGGCACCAATCCCGACAGGTCGCACCGCTCACACCTTGGTGCCTCGAACCCCACACCTACGGGGGCCCCACTACATCCCCTCGTGGGTAACACGGGTCGGAGACCGCCTTTCCGGAAAAGAGCACCCTTTGCGGTGGCCAGACCGCGGGTGCGCGTGTCGCAACTCGAGCATAAGTAACCAAGACACGGGGTAGTATAGTACATCATAGAAACCGTCAGCGTTAGTACCGATTAACATTTAATAAAAACCCCTTTCGGAATACTAACACTATACTAAGCCTCGACCGAAAACCCACCTTTTCGTTGTCGCGCTCCTGACCGATGCTAGGTTCTTCCGCGTCTCGGGTGCCCGCCCGGACCTACAAGAACCTGTCATACAGGAGTCAGTAATTCAAGACTCCGCAAGATTAGAGACTAGAACACCCGGCGCCCCCCCCCTTGCGCACAATTCGTACACGTACGCGCCCGGCCCCGCGCGGCTGGGCGGCGTACTACCTGCGTGCGGCGTCGTCCGCATGCGGCGTCACCCGCATGCGGCGCTGCCCGCTTGTGGGTGCGCGCGGCGCTGCCCACATGCGGCGCTTCCCGCATGCGGGCGCGTGCAGCGCCGCCCGCATGCGGCGCTGCCCGCATGCGGTGCCGCCCGCGTGCGGCGCCGCCCGCATGCGGCGCAGTCCGCATGCGGGGGCATGCGGCGCCACCCACATGCGGCGCCGCCCGCATGCGGTGCCGCCCGCACGCGGCGCCGCCCGCATGCGGTGCCGCCCGCACCCGCATGCGGTGCCGCCCGCATGCGGCGCCGCCCGCATGCGGTGCCGCCCGCACCCGCATGCGGTGCCGCCCGCATGTGGCGCCGCCCGCATGCGGCGCTGCCCGCATGCGGGGGCATGCGGCGCCGCCCGCATGCGGCGCCACCCGCATGCGGTGCCGCCCGCATGCGGCGCCGCCCGCATGCGGATGCACGCGGCGCCGCCCTCATGAGGCGCCGCCCGCATGCGGTGCCGCCCGCATGCGGCGCCGCCCGCATGCGTGGCTCCGTGCGTGCCGGCTCCGGTGACGGTGCCGACTCCCCTCCTCCCTTTTACCTAAGAGAACCAAGAAAAGCCCAATCAAGAACCCTAAGCTATGCTCACCTTGGTTTCGTCGGCTAGGGTTGATCTAGGGGATGATCGTCCTGTTCTTGCGTGCCCGGTAACGAAGGGTATGCCGGCGATCTTCCCTCTCCTCACCCGCTCCGCCTTGCTTCTCCACTCGATCGGTTGGGAAATAGTAAGGTTCAGTTGGGAAACTGAAAGGTTGGGGAAGTGGGTTCTCGTTGCGCTTGGGGTTGCGTACGTCTAAGTGAGGGAGGGGGGGGGGGGGGGGGGGGGGGGGGGGGTTACGGGGAGTTGTGGGGAGTTGCAACTGCCGTACCCCTGTCTCCCCAAGACAGGGAAAAGGCGGGAGCGGTTAGGGTGGCGGGAGCGGGTAGGATGGGGAATGGGAATGAACCCATTTCAAATCAAAAGCGGGTATAATAAGTCGGGTGCGAACCAGGGTCCGGTCTGCCTGAAAAACCGCGCTGACCACCTGAACCGCTAGCCACCTTCCGGAATTTATTTCGGGAGATTCCGGCGTCGGAATTCAAAACCGATTGCGCCGCCTTTCTCCGTTTCGCGAGCTTTATTAACTAAAAATACTCGCGAGCCCCGACGGTCTGTCCGGAAACAAGGAATTATTCGATCACCCTCCAGCCCCCGAAACGAATTGCGAAATAAACGAAACCAAAAGTAGACCCAAAAACATTTTAAACCAGCGGCTACTACACCACTCACCTCTTAAAACGAGTTTCATCCTCGAAACTCAATCCTGGTTCGCGGTGAAGAGATAGGGGTAGCCCTCCCTCATCTTCGATTCTAGTTCCCACGTCGCTTCCCGCTCCTCGTGGTTGTTCCAGTGCACCTTCACATAGGGGATGACTCGGTTTCGAAGCGTCTTGCTTTCTCTTGCTAGTATTCGCACAGGGGTTTCCTCGAAGCTTAGGTCCTCCTTCAGTTCGAGTGTCGAGACGTCCAGGACATGCGACGGGTCGGGGAGGTATTTCTTGAGCATCGAAACGTGGAACACGTCGTGAATCCGGTTGAGGTTCGGTGGTAGGGCAAGGCGGTAAGCCACTGGGCCAATCCGCTCCAGGATCTCGAATGGCCCCACAAACCGCGGGCTCAGCTTGCCTTTTAACCCGAATCGCTTGATTCCCCTGGACGGCGAGACCCGCAAAAACACGTGTTCTCCCACTTGGAACTCTAAGTCGCGGCGTCTCCGATCCGCGTAGCTCTTTTGTCGACTCTGGGCGGTTAGTAAGCACTGTCTGATGAGGCGCACCTTCTCTTCTGTTTCTTCCACCAAGTCGGGTCCCAAGAACTTCCGTTCTCCCAAGTCGTCCCAACAGATCGGGGATCGGCAGCGTCTCCCGTATAAGGCTTCGTAGGGTGCCATCAGGATGCTGGCCTAGTGGCTATTGTTGTAAGCGAATTCTACAAGTGGTAGGTAATGCTCCCAACCGACTCCCCAATCGAGTACACAGGCCCGAAGCAGGTCCTCTAGCGTCTGTATCACTCGCTCCGACTGCCCGTCTGTCTGAGGGTGGAAGGCTGTGCTGAACTGCAATTTAGTCCCCAAGGCTCGTTGCAGACTCTGCCAAAACTTTGAGACGAAACGCGTGTCTCTGTCTGATGTGATCGATGCCGGTACTCCATGCAGTCTCACAATCTCGCTGAGGTAGACTTGAGCCAACCGCTCTCTGGTCCAGGTTGTGTGAATCGGCAGAAAGTGCGCTGACTTAGTTAGCCGGTCCACCACAACCCATATTGAGTCATGTCCTTGCTGTGAACGTGGAAACCCGGTGACAAAGTCCATGGTGATATGTTCCCACTTCCACTCCGGTACCGGTAAGGGTTGTAACTTTCCCGCCGGCCGTTGATGTTTCGCCTTTATCTGTTGGCACACCAGGCAATGAGCTACATATCGAGTCACATCCCTCTTCATCTTGGGCCACCAGAAGGTCTGCTTGAGGTCCCTGTACATCTTTGTGCCTCCTGGATGCGCTGCAGAAGGGGCGCTGTGTGCCTCAGATAGGATTTCCTTCTTCAATTCCGGGGTATCCGGCACGCAAATCCGCCCGCGGAACCGTAGAGTGCCGTCGCCTTTCACTGGAAAGTCACCTTCCTGATCCGGTGAGATCTTGTCTCTTATGAGCTGTAAGTGCGAGTCCGCCTGCTGTCCCTCTCGAATCTTCTCGAGCAGTGTTGGCTTGACCTCCAAAGTTAGAAGTTGCGCAACCGTGCCTGCTGGCTCTACTTCCAACCCTAGTCGTGAGAATTCCGCGATCAAGTTGCTCCGCTCAGTTATCGCACCTACCGATCCTTCCTCCAATCGCCCCTTCCTTCTCAGAGCGTTCGCCACCACGTTTGCCTTCCTGGGGTGGTATTGGATTGTTAGGTCGTAATCCTTCCGTAACTCAAGACACCGCCTCTGATGCCGTCG
This sequence comes from Tillandsia leiboldiana, assembly GCA_029204045.2. Lineage (NCBI taxonomy): Eukaryota > Viridiplantae > Streptophyta > Magnoliopsida > Poales > Bromeliaceae > Tillandsia > Tillandsia leiboldiana. Next base: position 38,546,310 of record CM055062.1, on the reverse strand, counting down.
TCGGGGGGTGACACCTCGTCTGCTACAGTTGCTGTAGGGCCACTCCCGCGAAGTTCCCCCCCACCGGGGGTTTGAACAGTCCAACAAACTAACTAGGTAGGGTTCTCTCCTCAGAACCATTTGTAAGGGGTTCCTACCTGGCGCCCGACCCGCCTTCCCTCCCCGTGACATGGCGTCCACAACTCCTAAGGCGGACTAGGGGAGTATCCCCACTCCTAACCCATAAACCCCCCCCCCCCCCCGGGCACAACCGCACAGTACAACGGAGAAAGAAAAGACAAAACCGAAGATGAAAGTCGAGGCTTAACCAAAAAGAGGTAAAGGAAAAAAAAAAATATTACCTGTGATTCCCGGTTCTAGGATTCTGCATCACTGCTCCCCGGGGTGGCTGGGGAGGTCCGTCCGCAACCTCTGGGCCAGCCACGTTCGGCGTGGCGGGGTGGGGACTCGGTATCAGAAGAGTCCGTCAGGCGTAGGTCGTCAGGTCTCGGTGCCGGGGGTCTGGTGACGCCCGGCTTCCGGGGGCACTCGTAACGTGTGTGGCCCGGCCTGCCACACCGGAAACAATGTTCGTCCCGCCAAGGGCAATTCATCATTGGATGCGCACCATCACAAATGACACATGGTGTTGGTGGTTCAGGTCCCTCCCTCGTCGCCTGCCCGGGTTTCGGCCCTTTCCTCTGGCGCTTGGTTGCTCTGCCGCTCTGGTAGGGGTCCCCTGTCGGGCCGGGGTAGGGGTGTGCCCGTCGTGTACGCTCTAGCTCCGTGCGCACGGCCAAGTTGACCGCTCCCTGAAAAGTGGAAACGCCAGTTGGTGGTATCCCACGGGGGTTAACACCACCGGTGCCGTGCTGGGCGTGGTCGACACCCTCAAGCTCCTGGGTCAGTATTCCCACGTGCTCCGCGAAATTTAGCAGCTGCCCAGCCACGTCGCGCAGCTGGTTGCGTAGTAAGCGGTTCGCCTCTGCCGCAAGGTCCATGTCCGGCAGCAGTTACCCACCCAAAATCGGGCTTCTATCTGTGCACACCAAGGAAACACATCAGTCCCAGCATACCCAGGAAAACCGAGCGTAAATGAATCACACTAATTTCCCCTCCCCACGTTCACTCGCGTCCTACACCCTTACGTCCTACACATTTCATTTATTCGTAGTTAAGTGTGATATCTCGGTGGATGTTGGGCCGTCCCTGTTGTGATTAAAGCAAAAGTCTCTGATACCATCTTAATCTGTCACGCCCCGGGGGTTTTATTTTTTAGCGGAAACGATACACAAAAGCAAGCGTAAGGTGCGTACAATTTTTTTTTTGTTTAAAACCTCCTTCCCCGGCGCGTGCCCAGACCCGCCGCATATACAGATTCACTCGAAAATCGGGCAGAGTCTCCTCTGTATATGCACGGCGTCGCGGCTATTACAACAGTCAAACACAAGCAATCATTTTCCATTTAATCACAACAGTTCGAAGTAGTACGGTGCATGAAGACTAAACAATACCCGTGGCCAGTCAAGTTGAAAGGATAAACTCACCGTTTTGAAAACAGGCCCACAAGGCCTTAGGTTTCGAAAACAGATTGGAAAACGGCATAAATCCACAGGGTTTGGAAAACGGGCCCACCCGACCCTAGACTTTTGAAAACGGTTTTCGAAGTCCTTTTTCTTTTGTTTTCTAGTCGGTTTGTTTAGAAAACGGCCAAACGGGAACAATAAAGGAAACAGTAGTGCATAACCAGAACGAAAGTAATCAACATCCACACGACCCCACAAGGGTATCGAGAACCACACAGTAACCTACAATACCAAATGAAATGCGGAGAAAGTAAAGAAAACGGCATACTAGGGCTCCCACAGCCCGACTGCTCCCACCTCGGCCTCACCGTCGCCTACCTCTACCCCCTGGAGGTACCTGTCACAGAGTGGGTAGTCAGCGACACTATCATGATAACAATACTAAAGCAGTAAAGTAATACCAAGCCACAAAAGTAAGACTAGCCGGAGCAACCACTCTACTCATAACTGTAACTCGCAACCACCTATACCACCTGTGACACCTGTAACCCCAGTAACACCTGTAACACCTGACCTCGTCGGCACCAATCCCGGCAGGTCGCACACCTGACCTCGTCGGGCACCAATCCCGGCAGGTCGCACACCTGACCTCGTCGGGCACCAATCCCGACAGGTCGCACCGCTCACACCTTGGTGCCTCGAACCCCACACCTACGGGGGCCCCACTACATCCCCTCGTGGGTAACACGGGTCGGAGACCGCCTTTCCGGAAAAGAGCACCCTTTGCGGTGGCCAGACCGCGGGTGCGCGTGTCGCAACTCGAGCATAAGTAACCAAGACACGGGGTAGTATAGTACATCATAGAAACCGTCAGCGTTAGTACCGATTAACATTTAATAAAAACCCCTTTCGGAATACTAACACTATACTAAGCCTCGACCGAAAACCCACCTTTTCGTTGTCGCGCTCCTGACCGATGCTAGGTTCTCCCGCTTCTCGGGTGCCCGCCCGGACCTACAAGAACCTGTCATACAGGAGTCAGTAATTCAAGACTCTGCAAGATTAGAGACTAGAACACCCGGCGCCCCGCCCTTGCGCACAATTCGTACACGTACGCGCCCGGCCCCGCGCGGCTGGGCGGCATACTACCTGCGTGCGGCGTCGTCCGCATGCGGCGTCACCCGCATGCGGCGCTGCCCGCTTGTGGGTGCGCGCAGCGCTGCCCACATGCGGCGCTGCCAGCATGCGGGCGCGTGCAGCGCCGCCCGCATGCGGCGCTGCCCGCATGCGGTGCCGCCCGCGTGCGGCGCCGCCCGCATGCGGCGCTGTCCGCATGCGGGGGCATGCGGCGCCGCCCGCATGCGGTGCCGCCCGCACGCGGCGCCGCCCGGATGCGGTGCCGCCCGCACCCGCATGCGGTGCCGCCCGCATGCGGCGCCGCCCGCATGCAGCGCCGCCCGCATGCGGTGCCGCCCGCACCCGCATGCGGTGCCGCCCGCATGCGGCGCCGCCCGCATGCGGCGCTGCCCGCATGCGGGGGCATGCGGCGCCGCCCGCATGCGGCGCCGCCCGCATGCGGCGCTGCCCGCATGCGGGGGCATGCGGCGCCGCCCGCATGCGGCGCCACCCGCATGCGGTGCCGCCCGCATGCGGATGCACGCGGCGCCGCCCTAATGCGGCGCCTCCCGCATGCGTGGCTCCGTGCGTGCCGGCTCCGGTGACGGTGCCGACTCCCCTCCTCCCTTTTACCTAAGAGAACCAAGAAAAGCCCAATCAAGAACCCTAAGCTATGCTCACCTTGGTTTCGTCGGCTAGGGTTGATCTAGGGGATGATCGTCCTGTTCTTGCGTGCCCGGTAACGAAGGGTATGCCGGCGATCTTCCCTCTCCTTACCCGCTCCGCCTTGCTTCTCCACTCGATCGGTTGGGAAACAGTAAGGTTCGGTTGGGAAACTGAAAGGTTCGGGAAGTGGGTTCTCGTTGCGCTTGGGGTTGCGTACGTCTAAGTGAGGGGGGAGGGGGGGGGGGGGGGGGGGGGGGGGAGGTTACGGGGAGTTGGGGGGAGTTGCAACTGCCGTACCCCTGTCTCCCCACGACAGGGAAAAGGCGGGAGCGGTTAGGGTGGCGGGAGCGGGTAGGATGGGGAATGGGAATGAACCCATTTCAAATCAAAAGCGGGTATAATAATGTCACGCCCCGAGTTTAAAAACCAGCGTCTAAATTTTTTTTTTTTTTTTTTTGAAATCAGAGTTTAAAACCAGCCAGGGCGCAACAGACCGCCACATATATAGAAGAGTCCCAATCCCACTGGGGATTGAGCCCTTTTCTATATATGCACGGCTCACTTGGCATACAACCAGAGTACTAACTACGTACATCTACTAAGCAAGATTAAATTACAATATCAATAACTTCTCAATTACATTGCATTACATTTGATACAACAAATAATTAAATACTTGATCTTATCGGCTGTCCAGGGTCAAGCTCTATCTCGTGATCTCACCAACTCGTCCCGACATCTCAACACCCGCTCGACCTGAAAAACAGTCACCCGAGAGTGTGAGACACACCGGAGTGTATCCCAGTGGGCACGACGAGCCGAGAAATAGCAGATCGTACCTACTGGTATACAATGCTAGAGGATAGTAATAGATCAGGGGTTAGGGTAAAGCAGATATATAACTGGTGCTGTAAAGAAAGTAAAACTCATAATCTGGGTACAAGCATAGGAGATAATTTTAGCAGAATTTAAAACATGTATCAGGATAATTAACACATCATGGAGTTAGGACAATCAGCAAGATAACAATGGAACTATAATCAGAGGCATCACATAGAATCATATAGAGCAACTTAACAACTCATGCATCAAATAGATGAAAACGCAAAGACCCAATCACAAGCTACCATATTGGCCTTCACAAGACCTCAGGCAAGGCTGCCCTCTTGGCACCTCCTGGTTGACATTCCCCAAACTAGGGTCACGGGTTGCCTCAGCTAACCACTTTACCGGTAAAGAACATCGCTACGGGTAGCAAATCCGCTGATATTCGTGAAGTACAACGGTGCGGGCGAATCATATGCAAATGCTCAAGCTCACGGTCCACTGACCGGGTAATCGGCAACAAGCCGGGAAATCCCCACTGGGATGCAATGACAAGATCAACTGAAACTCAACACTTATGCAGGAACACTCAGCAATAAATCTCAACTCATATGCAAGATCAAGGCAAATCTCTCTCAACAGAAACTCACAGATCAACTCAACTCAACCACACAAACCAACCAAATGATACAAAACTTAAACACATATTTTTAAGAAAACTGTTTTGAAAAGTCCAAACCTCGAAGAGCATTGCCCTTGTCCTATCAAACAAGAACAGACTCAGGCGACACTATGAAGCTTGGATTTAGGTCCAAACCTCGCAGAGCAGTGCCTTTGTCCTATCAAACAAGAACAGACTCCGGCGACCCTACGAAGCGGGTTAAAACCTCAGTTAAATAAATCTATGTGCTCAGAGATGTATCATTTGATCAGCAGAACAAACAGGCTCACTAATCAACCATGAAAATGTCCGAGTAAAAGTATAAATGCTAGAGGTGCTATGGACAATCATGTAAGGCAAAATAGAGCAGATCACAGGCATAGATCAGGCAGATAGCAGATATAATATAATCAAAGAAAGGCAGGCTCAAAGTAATGTTTAAGCTATCAAAAACAGGGGTCCAATCCAGTATCGCACCCCAGAGGGCCGAACTGATAAAACCCGGACCGAAGATAACCCACCTGATATAACGTAGGCGGCTAAACTGAACCAACTGTACGCTCAGCACTCCAAATGCTACCGAATAACCCTGAATGTAAATTAAGGTTCAGGTATCAACTTACTAACCAGTATATGATGTGACTTTTGCATCTAGACCCCTAGGGCTATTAAATTTTCACTTTTAGTGCCTTTTGAGCACTGTTTTCGCTCGTTCTTTCAACTGGAAAATCATTTTAACATTCTGTCACTTCCAACAGGTTACTTATGTCTTGCTGAACACCGTGCTCACCAATTTGCAGCAGCACGGTGCCCGAGGAAAACTTCGGGTCATAAAAACCCTCTCTAACATAGCCCAAAATGAATTTTTGTTTCTCCGAGACTTCAAACACTGTTTCTAACGCGAGCATCGCGTTCAGTGACCCCAAAATAGCCAGGAATGCACTGTCGCGACTTCGCCAACACTTTAAAATAGGGTTTTGTTCCACATTACTGTTTTATGTTGATTTCACTATATCTTTTAATCTAAACCTCAAACCAGCAAACTTTGTATATCAAAGTTGGTCTGGGCACTGCCAAGACCTCAGTGCTCACCCTGGTTGAGGCCCAGGTGGGCTGGTTCAAGCAGATCCCTCATCTTGCAAACATACAAGTTCATCTTGCTCCAACTTTCATTCCACACAGAACCATCTTGGTCTGAAGTGAGCATCAAGCTCAGGGGACAAATTGGAACAAATTTGATATTTACAGTTAGGTCTAAATCCAACTTAATCTTCTTTGCGGCATTTGATCAAATAGTTGGCATGCACATATTACAACATTTAACATAACCAAGTTTCAAGCTTGGTTCTCAGCAAGTAATGGACCATTTGCTTTAAAACTTGAAGTGAATTGTTCCACAAGGCTCAGGTAACAATCCCAGCAACTTGGTCTTAGTTTTGCACCCTCGAATTTCCGGAGCCCGAGGTTGAAGAAGATGCCACAAGCATTGAAAATTGTGATAGCTCAACCAGGGACTCTGGGGCTCAGCAACTTGACCAAAATGTTGCTAAATACCATTTCTAACTTACCTGAACCCGTGCCTGGCGACGGGATGCGGCGGTGGCGGTGGGGAGCAAAGCTCGGTTTGGAGCTTCACCCCGTTAATGGCGGATTTTGATAGAAGCATTATGAAGCTCTCTAACTTGCATGGATAGACTCCTTGTGGTCCCAGCAAGCTTCCCGACCAACTCTCCCCGGCCGGAGATGGCCTGAGCGCCGGCGGCCGCAACTTGGTGCAAATTTGAACCCAACTCGGCCGCGCCTTCCTCGGCTTGCATGGGAGCCATGCAACAGCATGGTTGGGATCCTCTCGGTCCCAACAAGGATTCTGGGCAGGTGGCCGGCGTCGGAGAGGCCCGCCGGCGCTGGAGCAACAAGCTCGGCCGAGTGCAACAAAAAGCCCGAACTAGGGCATAAAACTGCCATTAATTGGTTCAACCATACTCCACCAAATTTGGTGGAGTTGGTACTCTCCTCCTACAGTCCAAGCACCTAAATTTTGGGCCGTTTTGGTGCAAGGGGTGCTGAGTTCCCTCGAGGCGGAGGAAAACTAGGTTTCCGGCGACCCATTGTGGCCGCCGGCCAACCGTGGTGCATGGGGGCTCGGGGCTCTGCAGGGAGGAAGCTAAGGACCTAAGGAGTAGACTGCAGGTGGCCTAGGGGGCTAACATACACTGGTTCGAAACCCTCACCTTGGCCGAGCTCGGGGAAGAAGGAGGAAGCGGGTTTCTTGCACCTCCCACCTCGCGCAGTCACGGCAACTTCCAGCAGAGTCCTTCAAGCACTAGAGACTCCTCAGACACCTCCCAATCCAACCTTGAAGAGATCCAGTCCAACTTCACACCTCGTCGGAGAAAGAAAGAAAGAGGAAGGTGGCTGCGGCGGCACTCGGCGGCGGCTGGGGTAGGGTACACCAGGGCTCGGTTGCGGCCTCTCTATGAAGCTCTCAGAAGAAGGTTGGGCTATCCCTATGGCTTTGGTTTGTCACAGCTTCAAGAACTCAAGAGAAGCTCCATTATAGGTTTCTCAACCCCAACTCCGGTGACCCGAGCGGCCGGGGGTTTCAGCAGCCGAGGGGCCGCGTCGGTTAAGGTCTGAAGATGCTGGTGGAGCTTCAGTTACCGAAGAGGAAGAGGCAGGGACTCGGGATTATTCCAACACGTGTGTGTGCATGTGTTAGTTGCATATTTGCGCAAAACCCCTTCAACTAACAGTATTTGGACATAAGTCCTTAACAAAAGTTGGTCCTTTTACTGTTAAGTCCCTCATCTACATGCTGCACACTTCTCGGAGCAGAAAATTACGAGTTTTTCTGCAAAATACTGCACTTTTCACGCATTTCGAGGTAATCCGATCGCCGTTTTGCGAAACAGACTTTGCCACGACGTCCGGCTCGTCGAGACCTGTCAGGTAGCGCATTTGCTTAGTTTGTTCGACGCTCGGATTAAAAGTTGTTCCATAAAGTTCGACGATTTACCGCGCGTGGCACGCACTTCGATGCACCCGGGTCGCCAAACGCGAAATCCGTCAGTGCCATTGCGCTCAGAACGTCGAAATTAGCTAGGATCCATTACTCATACTCCTATGTTAAAATTCTAGATAGTGGTTCGACCATTCATGATCACAAGGGGTTAAAAATTCAAAGGTTACTATTCACTTAAGTCGCGGGGCCCACTTTTTGATTTCTGATTTCTGGAAGATCCGACCGTCGGATCGAAAATATATGAATATGAAACTTCTATGTTTCGACGAAACGATCGCAATGGTGATCTCGGATTTTCCAGATCAGACCCCGATCAAAAGTCGATATCTCTGGGCCCACTATTGACCCACTATCTCTCCACTTTTGCCAAAATTGACAAATTTTAAATATTTAAAGGCAAACAGAGACTTTTAAATTCTAGATTTCTACATCACCCACAACTTTTAAAAAGTTTCATCCCCGAAACTTAACAAAACATACTTTTTAAAAATTTTCTAAACACCCAAAATATCAGTTTTCTAAGTATTAACTTATTACATCGTTGTTTCAACATTTCAAGCTCCCGATGGGCCTTCCCCTGACGGCTCGCCATGCTGTGTCAGAGCATAGACCCGTCCTCCCGTCACTTGGCGGGGTCCCTCAGTTTGGCGCGATGATAGACGATTTGAGGCAGCCACGCTCTGGGTTGGCGCTGGAGGCCGGGTAGCAAGAGGTGGCACAGCCAATGCTGGTGGGTTCGCAGCAGATCTCCGCGGGCAGTTAGCAGAGATATGGCCAGGCTGACCACAATTATAGCATCTTCCGTGGCGCAGGTCACAAGTCATGGGTTGATGATCTGCCCCGCAGAAGACGCAAGGCCTCGCCCTATGTTGTCGATTGAAGGTCCGAGAACCACTGGCTTGGTTCTGATTTCCTGGGGGTCTAGGGGGTCTTCTATTTGATCCAGATGATCCCTCCCCATTTCCAGCGAACTGTCGCTTCATCCCTTTTCCTTTATCCATCGCTGCCCGCTCAGCCCGGGAGATTTTCAATTCAGCCTCAATGGCAAGGCAGCGTTCGATACATTCGTCGTAGTCGGTGATCAAATGTGAAGACAACTGACGACGGATCTCGGGTCGCAGGCCTTGAGTGAATAATCTAACCTTGCGACGCTCGTCCTGTACCGCTTGTGGCACCAGGTCAGCAATTTTCGTAAATTCTTCTTCGTACTCCCTCAGGGTGTGGTCTCCTTGGCGCATGTTTTCCAAGTCCCGCTCCAATGCTTCTCGTGCTGTCTCCTTTAGGTAGCGGTGGTACAGAGCCACCCTAAATTGCTCCCAGGTAGGCTTAGGTGCATCAGAAGCAAAATTGTGGCGTTGGTAGCGCAGCCACCACATGCTTGCGCTGACACCGAGGCAATGTACCCCCAGTGTCACCTTGTCTTGCTCCTCAGTGTCCAAATCTCTAAACAGCTTTTCCATGTGGTTTAGCCATTCTTCAAGGGCCCAGGGGTCCTTTTCACGGCCTGAGAATTCTTGGGGCTTGAATTTATTAAACTCCAGCATGACTCCCCTGACTCTTGATCTTTCTTCCTTGTACGTTGCTCTGGCAGCTTCCAGGGCCGCAGGATTGTTAGGATTGTTACCCCCTGCCACCCCGGGAGCATCCACAGTTGCAGCAACGGCTTCAGATGCAGCCGATTCAGCCGGTGGTACTGATGCAGGAGGAACAGGAGGTCCCTCGTTCGCAGAGGCTGGTGCTGCAGGTGGTGCAGGTGCAGCAGGAACATTGGCCTCCCGCTGCATGTACTGTTGTATCATTGCAGCCATTTGAGCCAACTGATCCTCGAATCTTTGCATTCTGTCGGGGATCTCTGGGCCCCCACTTTCAGCAGTTGCTTGGGCAGCCCCCCGACCCATGCCAGTCCCTTGACCACCACCAGCACCACGCCGAGTGCGAGCCATAACTGCAATAGTTAATAATTTACTTTAGTACGGTCAACCCACAACTTCTGTTTTGACCTATCAAACTTAGAACACTACCCAGCGCTCTCTCGTAACACGAGTCATCCTAGGGTTCGTTCCTAGCCAAACCTAGACATTGTGTTTCCTATTTCTCTGATACCATCTAATCTGTCACGCCCCGAGTTTAAAAACCAACGTCTAAGTTTTTTTTTTTTTTTTTTTTTTAAAATCAGAGTTTAAAACCAGCCAGGGCGCAACAGACCGCCACATATATAGAAGAGTCCCAATCCCACTGGGGATTGAGCCCTTTTCTATATATGCACGGCTCACTTGGCATACAACCAGAGTACTAACTACGTACATCTACTAAGCAAGATTAAATTACAATATCAATAACTTCTCAATTACATTGCATTACATTTGATACAACAAATAATTAAATACTTGATCTTATCGGCTGTCCAGGGTCAAGCTCTATCTCGTGATCTCACCAACTCGTCCCGACATCTCAACACCCGCTCGACCTGAAAAACAGTCACCCGAGGGTGTGAGACACACCGGAGTGTGTCCCAGTGGGCACGACGAGCCAAGAAATAGCAGATCGTACCTACTGGTATACAATGCTAGAGGATAGTAACAGATCAGGGGTTAGGGTAAAGCAAATATATAACTGGTGCTGTAAAGAAAGTAAAACTCATAATCTGGGTACAAGCATAGGAGATAATTTTAGCAGAATTTAAAACATGTATCAGGATAATCAACACATCATGGAGTTAGGACAATCAGCAAGATAACAATGGAACTATAATCAAAGGCATCACATAGAATCATATAGAGCAACTTAACAACTCATGCATCAAATAGATGAAAACGCAAAGACCCAATCACAAGCTACCATATTGGCCTTCACAAGACCTCAGGCAAGGCTGCCCTCTTGGCACCTCCTGGTTGACATTCCCCAAACTAGGGTCACGGGTTGCCTCAGCTAACCACTTTACCGGTAAAGAACATCGCTACGGGTAGCAAATCCGCTGATATTCATGAAGTACAACGGTGCGGGCGAATCATATGCAAATGCTCAAGCTCACGGTCCACTGACCGGGTAATCGGCAACAAGCCGGGAAATCCCCACTGGGATGCAATGACAAGATCAACTGAAACTCAACACTTATGTAGGAACACTCAGCAATAAATCTCAACTCATATGCAAGATCAAGGCAAATCTCTCTCAACAGAAACTCACAGATAAACTCAACTCAACCACACAAACCAACCAAATGATACAAAACTTAAACACATATTTTTAAGAAAACTGTTTTGAAAAGTCCAAACCTCGAAGAGCATTGCCCTTGTCCTATCAAACAAGAACAGACTCAGGCGACACTATGAAGGTTGGATTTAGGTCCAAACCTCGCAGAGCAGTGCCTTTGTCCTATCAAACAAGAACAGACTCCGGCGACCCTACGAAGCGGGGTAAATCCTCAGTTAAATAAATCTATGTGCTCAGAGATGTATCATTTGATCAGCAGAACAAACAGGCTCACTAATCAACCATGAAAATGTCCGAGTAAAAGTATAAATGCTAGAGGTGCTATGGATAATCATGTAAGGCAAAATAGAGCAGATAACAGGCATAGATCAGGCAGATAGCAGATATAATATAATCAAAGAAAGGCAGGCTCAAAGTATTGTTTAAGCTATCAAAAACAGGGGTCCAATCCAGTATCGCACCCCAGAGGGCCGAACTGATAAAACCCGGACCGAAGATAACCCACCTGATATAACGTAGGCGGCTAAACTGAACCAACTGTACGCTCAGCACTCCAAATGCTACCGAATAACCCTGAATGTAAATTAAGGTTCAGGTATCAACTTACTAACCAGTATATGATGTGACTTTTGCATCTAGACCCCTAGGGCTATTAAATTTTCACTTTTAGTGCCTTTTGAGCACTGTTTTCGCTCGTTCTTTCAACTGGAAAATCATTTTAACATTCTGTCACTTCCAACAGGTTACTTATGTCTTGCTGAACACCGTGCTCACCAATTTGCAGCAGCACGGTGCCCGAGGAAAACTTCGGGTCATAAAAACCCTCTCTAACATAGCCCAAAATGAATTTTTGTTTCTCCGAGACTTCAAACACTGTTTCTAACACGAGCATCGCGTTCAGTGACCCCAAAATAGCCAGGAATGCACTGTCGCGACTTCGCCAACACTTTAAAATAGGGTTTTGTTCCACATTACTGTTTTATGTTGATTTTACTATATCTTTTAATCTAAACCTCAAACCAGCAAACTTTGTATATCAAAGTTGGTCTGGGCACTGTCAAGACCTCAGTGCTCACCCTGGTTGAGGCCCAGGTGGGCTGGTTCAAGCAGATCCCTCATCTTGCAAACATACAAGTTCATCTTGCTCCAACTTTCATTCCACACAGAACCATCTTGGTCTGAAGTGAGCATCAAGCTCAGGGGACAAATTGGAACAAATTTGATATTTACAGTTAGGTCTAAATCCAACTTAATCTTCTTTGCGGCATTTGATCAAATAGTTGGCATGCACATATTACAACATTTAACATAACCAAGTTTCAAGCTTGGTTCTCAGCAAGTAATGGATCATTTGCTTTAAAACTTGAAGTGAATTGTTCCACAAGGCTCAGGTAACAATCCCAGCAACTTGGTCTTAGTTTTGCACCCTCGAATTTTCGGAGCCCGAGGTTGAAGAAGATGCCACAAGCATTGAAAATTGTGATAGCTCAACCAGGGACTCTGGGGCTCAGCAACTTGACCAAAATGTTGCTAAATACCATTTCTAACTTACCTGAACCCGTGCCTGGCGACGGGATGCGGCGGTGGCGGCGGGGAGCAAAGCTCGGTTTGGAGCTTCACCCCGTTAATGGCGGATTTTGATAGAAGCATTATGAAGCTCTCTAACTTGCATGGATAGACTCCTTGTGGTCCCAGCAAGCTTCCGACCAACTCTCCCCGG
>CM055062.1:38498222-38533482 GCA_029204045.2 Tillandsia leiboldiana | reverse complement strand
TCTAATCTATCACGCCCGGCGGTCGAAACTGGACCCGGGCTCACTAACAGATCCGCAATCTGTACGGAAATGCCGCTACAGACGAAGCGTGCTAACCTGCAGAAAGAAATCAACTACAGAGATCCCGATATCAGAGCTGAAAGTAATCTGTAAGAACTGAAAACAAACACTGTACAACTGAAAATTAATACAATATCATCTCCCAAATTCCTCACGAGAGATACAAATTCCTCTGCATACAAAACTCAAAGGTGAGATATATCCAATAAAGTACACAGGTACAGCTCCCAATACAAAAATATCTCTAACTACAACAGTCTCTCAAGCTTGTAAAAATAAAGTACACTCTTGTAGGACCCCCCGAACCCCATGCAGCATTTTTCCGATGGATCCACTGTTCGAACACCTGTTGTTGGTGTATCTGGCCATGGTGCATCAATGGGATGCCACAGATGACCCTGTAAGGTTTATTAGCTGTGTTGGCTTTTGGCTGGGGTTGCCGAAAGTTGAAAAAGAATTAGGCAAACATACGGCGGAAATGGATTCAGCCACGGAAAAACGCTTTGAAATGGCTTTTTGTTTGCCAAATTCTGAGTCCGGATGCCCAAAAACGGACTCTCCCGGAAAATTTACTGGATTTCTGGTGCATGGGGGAGCCGTGGACCGGCGGGGGTGCCACGTGGCAGGCCCGGATTGGCCGGCGCACGCGGCTGGGTCCACGGAGCGCAAGGGTTAGGACCGGGTGCACCGGGAGGCGCGTGGACCGGCAGGTGTCCACGTGGCAGCGCCTGATTGGGCGGCTCTGGTGGCGCTCGGTCTGCGGGAGTGCGCGGTGAGGCGTGGACGGGGGCGCGCCACGTGGCGGCACCCGTTGGCGGGCGCATGGCGCGCGGTCCACGCAGCGCGCGGGCAGGTGCCGAGGCAGGTGGCCGTACGCGGGGCAGGCGCGGGCGACGTGGGCGGGCCACGTGGCGCCCGCTGATTCGCGGCGCCACCTACCGCTTTGACGCGGGCAGGGACACGTGGCGCTCCCCGCGGCGGCTTGCACGGCTGCGGCGTGTTCGGGGGACACGTGGCGGGCGCCGTGCGGGTCGGACCAGCAGGCGTCCGGCTGGATCCCGTGTGCGGGCTGGGCCGGCTGGGCCGCACTGTGCGCGCCCGAAACCGGCCGGGCGGCCGCACTGTGCGCGCCCGAATCCGGGCGGGCCGCACTGTAGCCCCGAATCCGGGCTGGGCCGCACTGTAGCCGCCCGAATCTTGGGACAATTTCGGTATTATCCGAATTGTTCCTTTGGGCCTATAATAGGCAGCCCGAGCCCTCTTTGCTGCCCTTTTTCTCTCTGTCTTGCAAGATCTCCCCGAGCTTCCTATTGATGAATTGTTCCTCTCAAATCCTTGATCTTCCTGCGGAGTTTAAGAATTTTTGGAGGCTCGAATCCCGAGGTTTCAGATTTTTCTTGGCGCGGCGCGACGCCTTTCTTCTTCGGTGTTTCTTCCGTCGCTCTTCGGTGTACGAGCTCCCCGACCTACTCCGACCATCGTTTCGAGCGATTTCTTCGCTGCTGGATTCGTAACAGGTGAGGCTACGATTTTGGGTTTCTCGCACATTTTCAGATTTCACGTTTTTCGAGGTGTTTTCTCGTGCTCATTGGGACCCTTTTTGCTGTGAGATTTTGGTGAGGGCAGCACCTTCTTTTGAGGAGATCTTCGCGCACGAGTCTCGGATCAAGACGTGCTTATAGACTTTTTTCATCTACTCGACGCGAGGATCATCGTGGATTTTTCTTGGAATTTTTGGAGACCTTCCCGAAGGTATACACTTTTCCTTTTATCTGTACAAGAGTTTACAGTTGAATGGTTTTGGGATTGTGCGCACCGATACTGTGGAATTTGTAACTTGGCCTACGGTGCTCGGAATTGGACGTGCAGGTACCCGTTTCGAAGCTATCGACGCGAGGATCGCTGTGGTATTTTTATCAGAATTTTTGGAGTTCGTTTTACAGGTGAAAATTTCGCAGTAAGTGGACTGTTCCAGCAGATTTGTAAAACCTGGATTTTAATGGATTTAAGTGTAACTGTAGCCTTATGTTGTACCCAGGAGGGATTGTGGACTGTGCTGGACCTGTTGGACCTAGAGTGGTTATTTTCCTGGTTTTCTCAGCTGTACGACTCCGGACAGTTAGCGTCTTCAGGTGGGTGGCTTGCTTTCAAGATCTATGGACTGTACTCTAATTCTATTGATATAGAATCATGCATGATAGTGATTGGACTTGGGTAGCATGCTAGAGTGTAGGAATTGTTGATCCTTGTTTTATCTGTCGATCTTGTGATCTCTTGCTTCCTACTATCATGTTAAATATTTGTTATATTGGAACCTGACCTAGCACCCCCGTCATATGTTGCATGTGTAACCAGACCAGTAGAAAACCCTCACTTGGGCTAGGGTTATTTATGTTTAGACATCCACACTTTATGTCGCATTCCTGGACTTAGTGTTATCCTCGCCCGGGTAGTGGGCCGAGCGGTCGGGACTTCTCTATAGTGTGGGATGCATTGCACTCGTGCTTGGGAGCAGAGTGGAGTCTGGTAGATGTAGTGGTTCGCTTGTCTGTATCGGGAACCGTTTGGGGTAAACGGTGGACCCGAGAGATCTTGTTTTCCCCTGTTTGGGTCGTCGCCACTGTGTTAGTGGCAGTAGTTTACTAGTGTTAGCCGGACCTAGAACCCAGAACCCTTTTCGACATATACATGATTTTAGTCTACCAATGTTTTCTTCCAAACATCGAAGGGCCGCTGGAGTCTGTTCTTGTTTGATTGGACAAAGGCATCAGCCCTTCGGGGTTTGGGTAAAACACTTGTTTTCTAACTGTTTTTCTAAAAAGAACTAAAATCATTAAATATGGATTTCTTCCAGATCAAATTAGTTTTCAATAACAAATGTCACCTTTTTCCCGTAAATCTCCCCACTCGAAAGGATTCGAGTGGTCTGGGTTCTAGGGTCGTTCCTCTGTCGGGACGAAAGCCACGGGGCCGAGCCTGGAACCTGTTCTTGTTTGATAGGGTTGTAGGTGTAGGTCTCCCGGGACTTTCGGGCCCTGTTGGTGTCTTCTGCGAGTTGTACTGTGATTATTGCTTTCCCGAACTATAAGGGATCGGGAACTTCGATAGTCGGAGCCTAGAGTCTGTTCTTGTTTGATAGGGTTCTTAGCACCGGTCTATCGGGTTTCCGAACCCTTATGGTGTCGGTCTTTCTGGAGAGTTTAGTGTTCTGTTGTGGGAGCCGTCTGGTGGACGGTGGCCCCAGCTGTGTGACTTCCAGCTTGTGGTTGAGAGTTGGTGTTGTTGGTCGATCTTGTTGATCGTGGTTTGGACTATAGCCTGCATGAGCCATATTTGAGCTCGACAGAGATACGCGAATACTTTCCTCGGTGGGGTCGCTCCCCTCGAGAGCCACTCCGGAGTTGGGCCTGTTACTTGCTATCGCGACTTGTCGACGCCGTCCCTCTGACTGGCCCAGTTAGCGGCAGTCACGGACACCCTACGGTAGACCCGTCCTGTTGAGGATGTGCGGCAGTAGGTGGGCGCAGGTTTGACTGGACCCTTTGAGGCAGTCAGTTTAGATTTGGTGAGTTACTGTGTGTGTTAGTAGATGCATCATGTTTCATCTGTTCCTTTTCTTGAGCATCTAGATAGAGGCATAGTAGCTGTTGAGTTACTTTTCCAGCCCTTTCATTTCAGTTTTATATGTTACTTTATGCCTCTAGTAGACTTAGTGGGCAGTCCGTCGGGCGTGTTGGCGGCACCCACTGAGAACTACTTGGGACGTAGTTCTCACACCCGTCGTGGTGTATTTTCCCACAGGGACTTCTACTCCGGTTCCTGCTGCTCCTGTTGCTGCTTCTTCTGATCGAGGTAAGGGAGTCGCGAGATAGTTCCCCACCAGTCGTCGTCCAGAGAGTAGATGTACCCTTATTACTTTTGAGAGTTCCTGTTGAGAGAACTTTGTAGTGAGGTATAGAGTTGTATTTATTTTCTACTGCTCGAGAGACTTTTGTACTTTTGGTGAGGACTTGTGTTGTATATAGTTTTTATTTCTAGCAGTTTTACTTTCAGCTCTGATATCTGCATAGTTAGATGCTCTTTTGCAGGTTAGTCGCTTCGTCTATACGGGCTTCCCGTATGGGCGGCGGATCTGTGGGCGAGCCCGGGTCGCAGTTTCGACCCGGGGCGTGACAACTCTATACCTCACAACAAAGGTCTCTCAACAGAGGAAAAAGAAGTAAACTAATCTACTGAAGCTCTCCTCTGAAGGGGTACCGCTACACTCCAATGACGGGTAGGGAACTAGCTCGCGACTCCCTCGCCTCGGTCAGAAGGATCAGCAACTGGAGCAACAGGAAAGGAAGAGAAGTTCCTGGGGAAAAAGACACCACGACGGGTGTGAGAACTACTTCCCCACAGTAGTTCTCAGTGGGTGCCGTCAACAAGCCCAACGTCCGCCCACTAAGTCTACCAGAGGTAAAAGATAACAGTGCAATGAAATCTGAACAAGAAAGCTGGAGCTACTCTACAGCTACCATACCTCTATCTAGATACTCAAAAGTGGAACAGATGAAAGTAAAAGAGACCACTCGCACCCAAGGTGCTCAATAGACCCAATCGAACTGACTACCTCAAAGGTCCAGTCAAGCCTGCGCCAGTTGACTAGGAACGCTCCTGCCCACTACCACACATCCACATGAGGACGGGATTTACGTGGGGCGTCCTGTCCGACTAACTCATCCCTCGCGCAAAACTGCCTCACAGCCCATCGTTGCCTCCACTGCGGAAAACTGCCTCAACAGGCCAACCATCGTATCCACAGCGGCATCTCAGGACGCGACTCCAACTGAGTAGAACGGCGCGGCATAGAGTATCAAACATTGGCATTTGCAGGCTAGTCAAAATCCACGCTCACTCTCAGAACGGTAGGACTCAAGATCCCCAAATATCTCGCACAACAGTCGGAGCACTCTCGACGACTCAGCTGATCGCTAACTCTAAACACGAGACACTAGCCTCTCCAACAGCTCGCAGCACAAAGCTCACTGGCTGGAGATACTCCACAGCCAGGAACGACCCACAACTCAGGGTAACAAAACAGGTCGGACAACACTCAACGACCTGGGACCACTGTCAACCCCAACGGTTCCCAACAATACGGACCGGAAGATACTCGACGGCCCGGGACTACCGTCTACTCAACGACTCCCCCCTACGACAGCGTAAAAGGGAAACAAGACCTCTCGGACTACCGTTTACCCAAACGGCTCCCCGCACAGATAGCAACCCGCTACAACTACCAGACTCCACTCTGCTCCCAAGCAAGAGTGCAAAAGCATCCCACACTAAAGCAAGTCCCGACCTCTCGGCCCACTACCCGGGCGAGAAAACACTATGTCCAGGGACGAAAGAACAGTGTGGATGTCTAAGCATAATTAACCCTAGCCCAGTGAGGGTTTTCTACTGGTCTGGTTACACATGCAACGTATGACGGGGTGCTAGGTCAAGTTCCAAGGTAACTATATTAACATATAATAAAAGGAATAACAACTCCTACAATCTAGCATGCTACACAATGAAATAAACTATCATGCATAGTCCTACATCAGTAGAAATACTGTACAGTCCATAAAACTTGGAGATAAGGCCACCCACCTCGATTTGCCACCAATTGCTCGTAGACACTTGCAATTGGCCTCCACGGAGTCCGCACGCAAAACGGGGCACGGTGCCGGAATCTGCACGCCAAACGGTTCGCACAGCAAAACGGTGCACGGTGCCGAGTCCGCACGCAAAACGGTGCACGGTGCCAGGATCCGCACGCAAAATGGAGTCCGCACGCAAAACGGTGCACGGTGCCGGAATCTGCACGCCAAACGGGGTCCGCACGCAAAATGGTGCATGGTGCCGGAGTCCGCACGCAAAATGGTGCACGGTGCCAGGATCCGCACGCAAAACGGAGTCCGCACGCAAAACGTGCACGGTGCCGAAGTCCGCACGCAAAACGGTGCATGGTGCCAGGATCCACACGCAAAACGGAGTCCGTACGCAAAACGGTGCACGGTGCCAGGATCCGCACGCAAAACGAGTCTGCACGCAAAACGTGCACGGTGCCGGACACAGAAAGGAGCAAGAGGGTCAGTTACAGTCTAAAAATCGCCCCAAAACTGTACAAAAATACAGTAAAACCAACACACGGGACCTACCCCGACTGCGCCGCCGTCGCCGCAACACCCCCATCGGAAGCCTCGCGCGCTCCACGAGGCCCGCGACGCGAAACGCCATCTCCCACAACCTCCTCCCTCACTCTCCCTGTCGCTCGGTTGGAGAAGAAAACGAAGAAGGAAAGGAGGTGGCTTGCGGGGAGGAAGAAGGAGATGAAGAAGAGAAAGGGAGAGAGAGGGGGTCCACGGTGCACCGTCCACGGTGCACCGCCGGTCCACCGCACCCACTCGGGTGCACCGGGTCCAGGCAAAGAGGCGCGCGCCACGTGGCCGTATCCCCGCACGCCACGCGTGGCGCGCAGCTCACGCCCACACGGGCGCGTGACAACCTGCCGCCCACAGGCGCGGGACACGCGCCCGTGACACGGCGCTCGCCCCGGCTGCGCCCGCGCGGGCGCCAACGGGGGTCCGCCACTTGGCGGCCCCCTCCACGTGGCCCGCACAGAGGCGCGCCTCCCCGCGCGCCCCCTCCCCTGACGCGCTGCTTGCGCGTCCCGTCACGCGGCCGCCTCGAATGGCGCACCGCCGCTTCCTCGGGACCCGGTGCCGGCACCACCTCGATAAACGTGTCGTTTTGCCTCGAAAAATGCGCACGTTTATCCGGGCTCCAAATCAACAAATAATAGTCCAATCTTAGCGATTTTGCCCGCTGAATCCGAAAACGATGTCCATTTCCCCAAATTCTCATCTGAAAATTGCGGAGTGCCCCCGGATAGCCCACTCGATCCGGTTTCGCGTCGGGTCCATTTTTAAAGTCGATTTGCCAATTCCAACTCTAAAAATTCCGAAGGCGACTGGAGAGGTAAACTCTTATCCAAACTTCGCCCGGGGTCCCAATTTTTGACATCTGAATCGTGCGAAATCACTTCTAAACACCCGACGGGTCCTCCAACTTCCCACGGGGTCTCAAATTAAGCCCGAAGTCCACCACTTGTGTCCAAATTGCGCGCAACCCACGCAGGCCTCCAGTGATGCAAGCAAATCCCAAATTGCATCACAAATCCATTTCTGGGCCCCCAACACGCGGACCAACACCCCCAACGGCGACCGAAAGCGGCCCAACAACCAGCAACCCTACGCGGGGATTCCGGGACCTCACATCCTCCCCCACTAAAAGAAAGTTTCATCCTCGAAACTAGATCAAGCCCATCAGGGAGTCCAAGAATACCACGGCTAGGTATCTAACAATACGCCTCCAGCTCCCCCACTCGCTCCTCGTGATTACTCCGCACAACAACAACAAGTACGGTATTACCCGATGTGCAATTCTCTCATCTCTCGAGCCAGAAATTACAACGGGCGTCCCTCGTACTCCAATAATCACAGATCTCAAAGGGGCAAGTAAATCACGGCGAGGAAAAAATCACATCACTACTGAGCTGAGACGTGAAAAACCAAGGGCTCCACTAAAAGGCTGGGGAAAAACTGCAATAACCACAAGTGTAATACGCACCAAACCACAACATAGTGCCACCCTCAACAAGACGATCCCGAAGCTACCCGCAGACTCATCCAATAAGGAAGGGAAATCCAATAAGTTGGGGTCTTCACTCGGTTACTTCCCGATCCGAAACCACTCGAGTGGACTACACAACTGCAGGCTACCCTCAAAAGGGATCCTCAAGAGACACAATCTCGTGCCACAGTTGGTCGCTCAACATGCTAACATATCCCCAACGGACCCACGGGTCGAAGTCGATCCCTCAACCAAAAAGGAACACCCTGACGGGGACCAACCGTCGGTGAACGGGACTGAAAACTGGCTCACAAGGCAATCATAAAGCTGAGCCCAACTCGCGGTCAAAAGTCCAAAACATCCAAAAGACTCTCACCGTTGTGTACCTACAACGTGGCATCACTACCGTGCACCCACGACATGGCATTACTGCCGTGTACGAACGGCGTGGCCTCACTGCCGTGCACCAACGGCGTGGCATCACCACCGTGTATCAACGGTGTGGCATCACCACCGTGTATCAACGGTGTGGCATCACTGCCGTGTATCAACGGTGTGGCATCACTGCCGTGTATCAACGGCGTGGCATCACTGCCGTGCACCAACGGCGTGGCATCACCACCGTGTATCAACGGTGTGGCATCACCACCGTGTATCAACGGTGTGGCATCACTGCCGTGTATCAACGGTGTGGCATCACTGCCGTGTATCAACGGCGTGGCATCACTGCCGTGCACCAACGGCGTGGCATCACCACCGTGTATCAACGGTGTGGCATCACCACCGTGTATCAACGGTGTGGCATCACTGCCGTGTATCAACGGCGTGGCATCACCACCGTGTATCAACGGTGTGGCATCACCACCGTGTATCAACGGTGTGGCATCACTGCCGTGTATCAACGGCGTGGCATCACCACCGTGTATCAACGATGTGGCATCACTCAAGCATCAAGGCCTCAGATCCTCACAGTCCTATACCCAACACTACCTCGAAATCCCGGAGCTGGGGAAGGGCCAAAGATCAATAGGCAAAAACCAGGGCCCCAACTGCACTGGGCAGGACCAACAACACTCGTCTATGTGCAACACGTGATCAGGTATCTGAACCTCACGAGCACAAGCTAGGGTCCTATCTCTAGCCCATAGATCAATGCAAATGCCCTACAGAAGAAAAGGATGCGATGCTCCCGGTAACAAACAACGCTCAAGTGCGTGAAGGGGAGATAAGATTAGTATCTTCCACCACGTGGCTAGCTGCCCCCGAATCCTCATCCTGTGCGACATAGACGCTCTCGCTCGGGGTGGTCGTTCGTCGGACAGCCGCGAAGAAGTGGCCCTAACTATCTGGCCATAACCTGTCGAAGCTCCGCCTGTCTGGAAGAGGGAAGGAGGACGAGCCAAAGCTGCCAACGCGACTGATGACCCCGCTTTAGGACAAGACCATGATCCGTGCCCTGCCTGTGGTCACACTGCGGCGCAAAAATGTGGCCCACCACCAAGGACACAGTCATCCCGCTGCTGCTGCTGATACATCGGCCGCGGAAAACCTCCTGGTCTCTGTCTCCTCTGAGACTCACGACCCTCAGACTGGGATCGTGGTGGCCCCGGGGTCTCGATCTACTCGACTGTCCAAACTCAGGCGGCACTGAATGCCTCTCCCCAGAGCTGGTCCCTGGCGCTCCGTCTATCTCTGACAAGATCACTGATCCTCGGTCAACCCGCTAAGCATGCTCAATCGCTTCATCTAACGTCGGCACCCGCCGAGAATACACCAAGTGATAGATATTCCGATGCAGTCCTTTCTCTGTAGAGTTATGAATCCCAAAGGATCTAAATAGGTACTATCAAACAACTAGAGGGGGGGTGAATAGGTGTAATACTTAAAAAACTCAATCTCAGTGCAAATAAAACCAATGCGGGAAAATAAAAACAGCACACCGAGATTTACGTGGAAACTCCAATCCAGGAGAAAAAACCACGGGACCAACACGCAATAACAATCCACTAAGAATAGAAGAATAACAAGGTGATTACCGACTCCACGGACTCACCCCTCCTTCAGCTTCTTCGGACCTTGCGCTGACCGGTTGGATATCCGCGCAATAACAATCCCTAAGAAAGAAGAATAACAAGGTGATTACCGTCTCCACGGATTTAACCCCTCCTTCAATTTCTTGGACCTCGCGCTCCACCGATTTTGCACGCCCACTGCACACGTTCGAATCCACGAACGCCACTCGAATCCACGAGCACACGTTTCGAATCCACGAAACGCCTTTAGCACATCGAATCCACGATGCCACGTCGAATCCACGACGCAAACTCAGTCGATAAGAATATTGACTTCGATGGTGATCCTTTGCTTAGATTCTCATTGAGGAACCGTAGAAAAAAAATCTCTAAGCAAAGATTAGATCAATTCGACAAAGATATGTTCTTGAAAGAACCATCGAATTGACCTAAAAGAGGCTATAAAGAAGAACGATGAAAACCTAGCCTCTAGGGTTGCTCTCAAGAGTTTTATAAAAAGATCGGCCGTAGCTCCCACGTTTTTGAGAAACCCTAAGTGTCTATTTATAGTTTAGAAACCTTTGGAAAGAGATAAGAATCAAAAACTTACCTTATCTGGAAATTTTCAGGACGGCGATCCGGATCGGATTTACTGCGATCCGGATCGTCGTAACGAGATTGACGATTCCAGAAAACCAAGGGTTCGGGATCCGGATCGCATTGCCGGATCCGGATCGTTCATACAAATCAGAAAACTTAACATTCGGGATCCGGATCGGAAATTGCATGGATCCGGATCGAAGTCTTGTATGAAGCAACAACCTTCGGGATCCGGATCGTTGGCCCTGATCCGGATCCTGAACATGTCCGAACACCAGTTTTTGATTATTATGAAATTAAAAATTCTTCCAAGTGTTTCTATACTATAAGAAAGTATTCGGATCACCAAAATTATTTAGTTAACCATACCTGATCCTTTTGAATACTTTCTTCTTGAGATTGATGTAACTGATCCACAATTCTTCAACTTCAATCTTCAAGATTCAAGACACTAAGTGTCAACTTGAGCTCTTGTTGAATCTTCTCTAAGTCTTTGATTGCTGATTGACAATTTGATCCCTTTAAGACTCCGACTCAACTCACTGACTTGACTCACGAAATATGCCAATACCAAAATGCCGTAACAATCTCCCCCTTTGCCAATTTCGTGACAAACCCAAAATACATAAAAGCGCTCAAGTCACTTATCTTAAACCAAAAATCAAAATTCAATGTTATCACCAAAACATTGATTTTCTTTGCATGAAAGATCCAATAAATACAAAATTACATTTGAACCAAACAGTCCTAGAACATACTCTATGACTTAGGACTTGGAGTCTTAAAGTGATGTAATTACTGCAAAACAAAACTCCAAACAAAATCAAACGTCAGTCGTTAGAAATTAAAATCCTACATTTGATTCATCCTTTTGGTTCTTTTGTTTTTCCCAGCTCTTTCAACCTTTCTTTGTCTCCCCCTATCTTGAGCATCTCTAACATGTTCTCCATGTTCTTGAGCATCTATGTTCTCCCCCTTTGTGGTACGATCATCATTTTCCGTTCTCCCCCATTTTTCCATTTTCGTTTCGTTTGTCCTCTCTTGATGATCTCATCTCCGTCATTTCTCTTCTCCCCCTTTTTGTCACAAATTGTCAAACAGTGAACATACTAGACAAAAGGAAATTACTAACAAAATTAGTTCATGGAGAAAGAGAGATAAAAGCTCAGTTCTGGTATATATAACAAAAATGCAGATTGCGTACCGGTACCAGAAAGCAAAAATTAAATAATTTCTTGAAACAAATCCAGATTTTAGAATCTTTTCAAATACCGATTTGTATTCCATCAAGAAATCAATTTAAGTGCTTTAAATAGTGAATTCACACAGATGTCATTCAATCCAATTAATTTCACAAAATTAAAAAGATTTACTCCAAAATCATGAAAAATAAAGGTAAAACATTATAAACCGTTTTTCATGTTATATTCATCAAACACAAGTCATCAAAAATAATCTTGAGATCCAAAGTCTATCAAGATGTAACGGATTTACAAAGATGACTTATAGAGATTTCCAAATGACATCAATTTGATTTCTTACCCTTTCAAATTTGAGATAAGCACTAAAATACCTAAGGGTGGCTCTTTGAGCATCTTTCAACTATTCCACCTTATACCAACCAGGAGATTGTTCAAAATATAAGAGTTTTGCATATAAATCTCCAAATGCTTCAACTAAAGATTTTCTCATAAAATACTATCAAGCATCCATAACATGTGGTAGCTTCACACACAAACCGGACGACCGGGGTGGCAGCTCTTTCCTACATGTGGTGGTAGTTTTCACACTCCTTTCGGATGTAACTCTTTCCACATCTTTTGCAAATCATTTCAATACCCTTGAAAGAATGCAATCTCTTACGTGAAAGAATTAAATCCCAAATTTTAGTCTATCGGTTGTCTCACGTTTATCACAATGAATTCACACAACCGAGATAGATTAAGCATCTAAAGATCACACATGATTTCTAAAATTTGATGCTTATAAAATCAAAAACTCCTATAATGAAGTATCTTCAAGATTATGATTAAGGAGTAAAGTTGATAATCCAAATAAAATTAATTTGGAGTGAATAAAAGTGAAGCCCTTTTTATTCAATGCACTTGTTCAGTAAAAACCCTTTTGTTCAAAAACAAAGTATAAAAACGAAGAGCATTGAGAAACATGTAATGCAAAGATTAAGAAAAATATGAAAGGAAAACTAATCAAAGCATTACATACAGTCATAAGCTATTTAGAACTTAAGACAAGGAAAGATATCACCTTTCCGAATCCAAAATCGCTGGATTTTGGGTTGTCTTGATTCGTTGTGGCCGGGGGTTGTCCGCTTTGACTGTTGATCCACCTTAGGTCTTTGCCTCGCAGTGATCCACTTGAATGATTGATGTTGTGGCTCGGACCTTTGGTGGGTTGAGTGAACTCCTTTGACTTGATGTGTCTTTTGATTCCGTTGAGTTCGCTCCGTAGATGAAGTTGCCGAAGGACTCTTCTTTCTCTTTTTCGGGCAATTCTTCACCAAATGTCCTTCAAGTCCACATAGGTGACAAGTTCTTCCTTTCAATTTCATTGTGGAACTTGAAGCATTCACAGTTTGGTTCTTTTTGAATCCCAAACCAACCTTGCTTGTTTGACCTAATCCGGACATACATTCAAGTTTCTTGGAACCGGTTGAAATCCTTTGCATGTCGGATTTAAGTTGATGAACTTGCTTGGTCAATGCTTGATTGGTGACATGTATTTCCTCAAACTGCTTTTCAAGAAAATCAATCTTGTTAATATGGGAATTAACGACCGTTTCCGATTGATTTATCTTTTCTTGGAGGATTTTATTATTATCCAATAAAAGCTCTCGTTCCTCCTCGAGATCATGAAGTTTGATCTTTAAAGCATGATTCTCGTCTTGATCTTCAAGTCGTTGCTTTCTCAACTTCTTGATATGTTTGGCCATCTTCTTAGATTCCGCAAGAAGTTGTTGATATGCCTCAACGAGTTCTTCCTCGTCCGACTCCCCCTCACTTGATGACTCTCCGCCGGTTGTTGATGTTTCATACAAAATCAAAGGAGTAGAGTTAGTGACTAATGATGATAAACAATTATTAGAAGAGGGAAAATGAGAGGCATGAGAAGCAACGATTTTTTCCTCTTTACTTGAGGTTGATTCATTAGAAGTAAAATCGTCCCAAGTTTTCGCTTGCAAAGCCTTCTTTTTATATAATTTCGGAGTAGGACAATCCGTTGAAATATGGCCGTAGCCTTTGCATCTATAACATCGGATTTCCCCTTCGAATTCATCTTTTTCCTTAGAAGGTTTTGCAAGGAATTTGAGGTTAGAGGATTTAGAACCCGATGATCCTTTAGATGGTTTCGTGGATGAAGATCCATCGGTTCGATTCTTCCAAAATTTCCGACGAAATTTCTTTGTGATCCGCGCCAATTGTTCTTCAAAATCGGCAAAAGAGATTTCATCGTCGGAACTCGATTCGCTATCTTCTTTCTTTGTGGATTTGAATGCAATACCTGTAAGCTTAGAAGAAGACTTGGAAGAAACTTGATTAGTAGGAAAAGTCAATTCATAAGTTTGCAAAGCACCTACTAATTCCTCAACACTCATCTCATCCGGATGACTAACGGTTTCAATGGCGGTAACCTTTGCCCTAAACCGTTCCGGAAGAGTCCGAAGTATCTTTCTTACAATTTTCGACTCCGGGATCTTTTCTCCTAGATTAGCACATGTATTAATTACATCTTGAAGTCTAGTGTAATAATCTGTAAACAATTCATGCTCTTCCATATGAATAGAGTCAAATTGACTTGTAAGCATCTGGAGCTTTTGAATTTTTACAAGATTAGTACCCTCATGTGTAATTTTGAGAATATCCCAAATTTCCTTCGCGGTTTCACACGCGGAAATTCTTGTAAATTCAGTCGAGGAAAGAGAGTTAAATAAAGCGTTCATACCTTTCCCATTGTAAGAAGATCTTTCAAATTCCTCTTTGGACCATCTAGAGCGAGGTTTTGGGGTAGTAGAATTTCCTACTTCCTCAACAGGATGCACCCAACCGCATTCCACGGATTGCCATACTCGCTCATCAATTGCGATGAGAAAAGCTCTCATCCGCACTTTCCAATAAGCATAATTAGTCCCATCAAAAAGAGGAGGTCTATAAATATTACCACTTTCACCCATCATGATAGATAAACCTAAAACCCGCTCTGATACCAATTGTAGAGTTATGAATCCCAAAGGATCTAAATAGGTACTATCAAACAACTAGAGGGGGGGTGAATAGGTGTAATACTTAAAAACTCAATCTCAGTGCAAAATAAAAACCAATGCGGAAAATAAAAACAGCACACCGAGATTTACGTGGAAACTCCAATCCAGGAGAAAAACCACGGGACCAACACGCAATAACAATCCACTAAGAATAGAAGAATAACAAGGTGATTACCGACTCCACGGACTCAACCCCTCCTTCAGCTTCTTCGGACCTTGCGCTGACCGGTTGGATATCCGCGCAATAACAATCCCTAAGAAAAGAAGAATAACAAGGTGATTACCGTCTCCACGGATTTAACCCCTCCTTCAATTTCTTGGACCTCGCGCTCCACCGATTTTGCACGCCCACTGCACACGTTCGAATCCACGAACGCCACTCGAATCCACGAGCACACGTTTCGAATCCACGAAACGCCTTTAGCACATCGAATCCACGATGCCACGTCGAATCCACGACGCAAACTCAGTCGATAAGAATATTGACTTCGATGGTGATCCTTTGCTTAGATTCTCATTGAGGAACCGTAGAAAAAAAATCTCTAAGCAAAGATTAGATCAATTCGACAAAAGATATGTTCTTGAAAGAACCATCGAATTGACCTAAAAGAGGCTATAAAGAAGAACGATGAAAACCTAGCCTCTAGGGTTGCTCTCAAGAGTTTTATAAAAAGATCGGCCGTAGCTCCCACGTTTTTGAGAAACCCTAAGTGTCTATTTATAGTTTAGAAACCTTTGGAAAGAGATAAGAATCAAAAACTTACCTTATCTGGAAATTTTCAGGACGGCGATCCGGATCGGATTTACTGCGATCCGGATCGTCGTAACGAGATTGACGATTCCAGAAAACCAAGGGTTCGGGATCCGGATCGCATTGCCCGATCCGGATCGTTCATACAAATCAGAAAACTTAACATTCGGGATCCGGATCGGAAATTGCATGGATCCGGATCGAAGTCTTGTATGAAGCAACAACCTTCGGGATCCGGATCGTTGGCCCTGATCCGGATCCTGAACATGTCCGAACACCAGTTTTTGATTATTATGAAATTAAAAATTCTTCCAAGTGTTTCTATACTATAAGAAAGTATTCGGATCACCAAAATTATTTAGTTAACCATACCTGATCCTTTTGAATACTTTCTTCTTGAGATTGATGTAACTGATCCACAATTCTTCAACTTCAATCTTCAAGATTCAAGACACTGAGTGTCAACTTGAGCTCTTGTTGAATCTTCTCTAAGTCTTTGATTGCTGATTGACAATTTGATCCCTTTAAGACTCCGACTCAACTCACTGACTTGACTCACGAAATATGCCAATACCAAAATGCCGTAACATTCTCAACTAGCTCAACCTCCTGGGCCTCATCCAGGCGACATGGGGTACACGGCTCAACATCGCAAAACTCGCGAACATACTCCAAAAGAGGTCGACTCCCATGCTGCAGGAGTCTAAGATCCCCTTCCAGTTTCTGCTTACACTGACAGGAAGGAAGGCCCCGAGCCGCAAAGCACGAAACTGGTTCCAAGCCAACACCTGCGCTCCCGGTAGTCCAACAGGATGAACTCGACGCCACCAAATTTTGGCGTCCTGTCAGACCATCCCAATCTCACTAAAGCAACCACCTGGTAACTCGGCCAGGGCATGTACCCACCTGGTCACTCGGCTGGAGGTGAAAGTCGCCTCAACAGGCCAAACCTTCGCCACTCACTAGGCGGTATCGCCACTCATTGGGCGGCATCGCCACTCACTGGGCGGCATCGCCCCTCAATGGGCGGCATCGCCCCTCACTGGGCGGCATCGCCACTCACTGGGCGGCATCGCCCCTCACTGGGCGGCATCGCCAATCACTGGGCGGCATCGCCCCTCACTGGGCGGCATCGCCCCTCATTGGGCGGCATCGTCTCTGGTAGCTCGGCCAGTGGAAAGTATCCTCCTGGTTTCGGTCAGGGAAAAATGTCCTCCTGGTAACTCGGCCAGGGCATGTGCCCACCTGGTAACTCGGCCAGGGGCAATGCATCCATCTGGTAGCTCGACCAGTGGAAAGTATCCTCCTGGTAATTCGGCCAGGGAAAAATGTCCTCCTGGTAACTCGGCCAGGGCATGTGCCCACCTGGTAACTCGGTCAGGGGCAATGCATCCATCTGGTAGCTCGACCAGTGGAAAGTATTCTCCTGGTAACTCGGCCAGGGATAATTATCCATCTGGTAACTCGGCCAGTGATAATTATCCATCTGGTAACTCGGCCAGGGAAAACGCCCTCCTGGTAACTCAGCCAAGGAAAACGCCCTCCTGGTAACTCAGCCAGGGAAAACGCCCTCCTGGTAACTCAGCCAGGGAAAATGCCCTCCTGGTAACTCAGCCAGGGAAAACGCTCTCCTGGTAACTCAGCCAGGGAAAATGCCCTCCTGGTAACTCAGCCAGGGAAAACGCTCTCCTGGTAACTCAGCCAGGGAAAATGCCCTCCTGGTAACTTGCCCTCCTGGTAACTCAGCCAGGAAAAAACGCCCTCCTGGTAACTCAGCCAGGGCGGGGTATGTCCTTTTCACAACACGACGTCTCAGGGGTATCGCAACCCACTGCACAACTACAAACGTCAGGACACAACAACCATACGACCCAATCCAGCGAAAGTCTAAGACATGTCATCCATTCCATAGCATTATGTTGTCGCAGCCAACATAATCGCTTGGGAAAGTAAACAAGGCAAACACTCATCCCGTCTCTTGGGAGAGGTAAAAACTCAATCAAGACTCTCGCTATAAGTCACGACTCTCACGTAGTCATCCTAATGTCCAACCACAAGCCTAGGGTTTCTAAGTCCACCACAACCTACAACCTAGGCTCTGATAGCACCGTTTTGCGTGCAAGCTCGAGGGGAACAAGTGGAATCGCGCGAAGAGCAATTGCAAGTGTCTACAAGCAATTGGGGACACCACAAGGTGGGGGATTCTGCCGAAATTGGGTGACCTCTCCCCTTGCTCCTTTGCTTTTTGATCTAGAAGCATGATAGTAGCCTGTTAGATGCGTTAGGTAATTATGATTAAGATTGCATGTTTAGAGAAATACAGATGAAAAGTGCAACTGTTAGTTGCCAAAGGCAGATGATATATGTGCATGTGTAGAGAAATTTAGAGGAAAAGTGATATTTATAATTTATCCAAATAGGGGATAAACTAGTATGTGTAGATGGACACAGATGGAAAATGCAACTGTTGGTTGCCAAAAATGAGATAATTAATCTGCATGTCTAAAAGGAATTAGGGGAAAAATGTAATTCTTGACTTATCTAAATTGCTGATAATTGCATGCATAGGTGATAAATATTATTTTTATGATGGATATGAAAATAATTGCATGCGTAGAAATGAATAATTATGTGATGACTGTGATCATGTTAGGGTACAACCCTAGGAATCATGTGACATAAGGGAACAGAACTTGTTGGTAGTAAGACTAGGAGAAAATCTAGTTTAGGGGTTTGACGAGTGACATTGAACTATGAGCTATCCTAGGATTGGACGAGTGGCATTGTCTTAGGGGATAACCTAAGGACACTGGATAGAGTGATCAACATAGAGTCAAGGAACTCTAGGATGAGTATGACATGGAACTTAGGTAAAGGGGACCTAAGGTGAACTAGTGATCAACATAGAGTCAAGGAACTCTAGGATGAGTATGACATGGAACTTAGGTAAAGGGGACCTAAGGTGAACTAGTGATCAACATAGAGTGTAGGAACTCTAGGATGAGTATGACATGGAACTTAGGTAAAGGGAACCTAAGGTGATCCAGAGGAGTTTAAACTCACAGACAGGAAATTAGAGTCAGTGTAACTCTAAGATAAAAGTGGAACAGGAGATTAGAGTCAGTGTAACTCTAAGCTAAAAGTGGAACAGAAAAATAGAGTTAAGTTAACTCTAGGATTCAGTGAGGAATCAGGAAAGTGGGATAAGATCCCAAGGTTAAAGAAATTAAACAAATATAACCCTAGAAAGTCATAGGGTGTCTGGGCGAATGGACAATAACTTTAACTTCAATTTGAGTTAAATAAGTGAAGGTGAAATGTTAAGAGTCCAGGAGACTCTCAAGTTATCCTCATGGCGAGACCTAGGATAAGAGGTAAATTATTGTAAAAAGGCAAAGTTTAAAAGCAAGCTAAAAGTGGCTAAAAGGTATAAAGAAAATGTAAATGGCGCCTTCGAATTTGAGACTCGTCAAGTAGAGCAGGACTCTCTGGGCAGTGACCCGTTGGACGAGGTACTTTCGAAAGGCTTAAAGTGAAAGCAAAGAGCTAAATGCTCAAAGGAAAGAGAAAGAGATTTGCCAGTGGCAAAAGGGAGCTACAAGCTCGAATAAGAAAGAAAAGCAAGTGTTCAAAGGCAAAGAGGCTAAGAACTAAAGCAAAAAGAGAAAGAAAAAGAAAAGAAAAGAAAGAAAATATAAAGATAAAACGAGCGTACCTTCGGGGGTAAAAAGTAGCCATGTCGGAGCCAAGGGCAGTGTCCCTCTCCCGGGCAGTGACCCGTAGGACAAGTTCCCCGTTGGGCGGGGTAGCACTTGCAGGTGCTATCGGCAACCTTAGAAGTCTTATCTTATGGTAGCAGGACTACCGGGCTGGGGCCCGTTGGATAAGAATTTCAGAGGGTTAACTTGAACTAAAGCACCAGAATTTAAAGAATAAAGAGAAATTAGAGTGGCCAAGGTGGCCGGGTTAGTTTGACCCTGTATACAGCGGCATAGTGGCCGAGTTGGTGCTTAGCAGCCTAGTGTGGCTAGACAAAGTAGTGCTAGGAGGATGAGTATACACAGATAGTATAGTGATTCATATATATTGCATAGCCGCATTTTGCTATTGAGGATTTTAGTTTCCTAGCACTATTATTATTGCTTCCATTGGACCAAGTGGTGTAGGACACTTTTTCTCGGTGGTTGAACCCACTGGGAACTCTGTCAGGAGTTCTCACACCCCTTGGGTGCCCCCCCCCCCCCCCCCCCCCCACAGGTTCAGGGATGGATGCAGCGATCGTGGCGGATCAGATGCAGACGGCGCGGCATACGACAGGGGCAAGAGCCCAGCAGCATAGAGACCTAGAGGGTCTAGCAGAGGTATCCCTTTTATATATTTCTTGAGTGAACTCTGTATGGTGAGGAATTTATGTAAAGGAATTGTAATAATTTTATTTGCAAGTTCAGAGATGTAAAGTGTAATAAATTTAAGTTATGGTTCACTCTTATATGCTTTCATTTCCGCTTTAACTGTTTGTTATTGAATGAAAGTTTAAATTTATAGTGATTTTTAGTACTCTGATATTGAGCTTCCGCATACACTTGTTGTGTTACTATGGATGTTACCGTTCCTTTCGGGTAGTGAAAGGTCATACCCGATTGGCGGGTCTGTTGGCGTGCCCGAACCGTACAAATTGGCGGACTCGGGGCGTGACATGGTTTTTGTACGCCGTGCATACGTTAGGGAGATCCGGTTAGCAACACCGAGAACGTTAGCGTATGTGACGGGTCTGTGCACGTGACCGGCGGGAGGTTCCTTTCAAAAAAAAAATTATTGTGCTATTTTCTGCTTCATTAAACCCCCGGGGCGTGACACTCAATCAAATGCAATAGTACTTAATAAGTGGGAAAACTCTGTCCACTAGAGAAATCTGATACCCAATCTGATGCACAAGTAAACATTCGGTCAACCGCCCAATATCCGCGGCCGCCGCAATACCCCACAAGTTCACAATCTAGTACAACAGCCGACACCCGGCAAACCCCCCAATATCCGCGGTCGCCGTAATACCCTACCATCCACAATCTGCCACCATTACCAACATCCGGTCAACCGCCTAATATCCGCGGTTGCCGCAACACCCCACAACCCACAATCAAGTCCAACCTGTCCTAGACTCGAAGTCTCGACTACACTATCCCAAACCCCTGCTCGAACCCGAGCAACATGAATCACCTGACTAACGAATAAGGAGAAAAGAAGCAAACATGGTTTCTCCTAAGTCAAGTTCCAACATGATAGTGTAGCAGTAAAAGATGGCCTATCTAGATGTCCATACAAACATGTATTTGTCCTCAAGAAGATGAAAGGGAGTAAATCACATAATAGCTCCACAAGGGTATAACCAACATGCCTAAAATCACTAATCCACTACACCCGTCCATAATCCATGATTCATAAGAAATCATTTCAGGTGATATCCGCACATAGATACATAATCCTGCCCCATCGCATAATCAAATCCCATAAAATGCTATGTGCTAACATGGCATGCTAATAATCACATAGGGTAACATTCCCTTAAGTAAGCTTTCACTAATCATCAACATGGATATCCAAATCTTGCAAGTCCTCATAATATATAACATGAATATTAATCTTGCAATTCTTTATACAATCATCATTACTAAGCTTACCCCTCAATCACATACATAGTACCCTAAACATGCATGCATTCTATCAAATAGAATTAGAGAACCGTCCACCGGTTCTGGAGACGAAGCAACCCACCAGAATCGCTTTCCGCAGGCAAAGCCGAAGTCGGTGAAGTGCGCAGTCACTCGCTATCAACCTCCGCCGAAACCGCACCCTCGGTACACGATCGCACGAGCCTCAGCTCCAACCCACATCACAACCACAACACACTAGTCAATACCCCACACACACCAAACAACACTTGCTGTTTTTATAAAACAGCACAAAGAAGGGGCCTTTTCACCTGCGCATAGTACTCCGAAAAATCCAAAAAAATCACGATTACAATCCTCGCGACGAGTAGATCCAAATCGAGTATTTATACTCCTCGTTCCGGCACTTGTAGGCCAAGATACAATTAGAACATCGCCGTAGGCCAAAACATCCAGAATACGAAAATCTGCGGAAAACCAGCCATTAAAAAGCTTAATTATCACCTTCGAAGAGTCCTCTAAAAATTTCGCTAAAAATATGGGTGCGTTCCTCTCGAAGTGTAGATGCCCTTAGGCTAAGAAATCCCAACAAAACTCCATCGCTGTCCCGTACCTCGCAGCAGTACAAGAGGGTCAAAAGGTGCCTCGGGAACACCACCAAAAACTCGAAACAAAGCAAAGTGATCAACACGAAAATCGAGGATGTACCTCTCGTGAACGCGTTGCCGCAAAAATCGGCTCAAAACACCATCGGGGTAGTTTGGGGGGCCTCGCGCACTGAAATGCGACGATAGAAGCTAAAATCGAAGGAGCGTCGAAGTGCGCCGCGTCGCAGAAAACGCTGATGCCGCGGCCTCAAAAAAACCCGGGAATCCTCCACAAGATGCAGCACACAAGGAAGAAGAAGTTTGTTGTAGAAGCTCCCGCGAGAAACAGGCCAGAAAGCCCAGCAACGAAGCATACTGGGCCTATTTATAGGCCCAGCCCGAACAAATCCGAAAATACCGGATCTGTCCCTGGATTCGGGCGCTCGGACCACAATCGGGCGCCCGAATCCCCCACGGAGTCCCCTGCGAGGAGCGCCCGGAACCACCTCCTCGCGCCATGTCACCCATAACAGGCAACAGCCAAATCCGCCACCCGCAATGCGCCGCGTGGCCTGCGCGGGCGCTAACGCGTGGCGCGCCCACGTGCGGGAACCGCGCGTCAACGCGTCGGTCGCCGCGCCCACGTGCATGCCTGCCGTGCCGCCCGCACCCTACTGCGCACGCATCCTGAGACACCCTCACCCGACACCTTGGACAGCGCCTGATGCACCAGCCACTCCCCTGCTGCCACGCGTCCAACACGTACCACTCGAAAGACGCCACTTGGCACACGCCACCGCTGCACCGCGCGCCTGCTCGCGCCTGCGCGCTGACCGTGCCCGCTCCCGTGGGCCAGGCCCACTGCGCAGTGACCCCCGCTCCGCCACGTGGCGTACGGCACCAACAGGAAGCCACCATGTGGCACTCTCCTCGGTCCACCGGTCCACCGGTCCACCGTGCACCCGAAAACACTAGAAATCTTTCGGGTGTCCGTTTTCGGGCGTCCGGACTCAGAAAAATACATCCAAGTAGTCGATTTTCATCATTTTTTCGCGCTGAGTCCAAATTTAATGTCCGTTTCGCATGAAACCACTTCTAAAATTCGATAGGGTCATCTGAATACACTCGTGATCTATTTTACGCACTGAGTCCATCACTTGTGTCCAATTTGCACACGAACACCGCCGACACACCACATAGGCCTCTATAAGCTACTGAAGCAACAGTAATCCTTACGCGGGAATTCAGGTGTCACGCCCCGGGGTCGAAACTGCGACCCGGGCTCGCCAACAGATCCGCCATCTGTACGGAAACTGCCGCACAGACGAAGCGTCTACCCTGCAAGTCAGATCTAAAACTAAAACATGTATAAGAGCTGAGATAGAACTAAAAACCAAAAGCTAAAGAAAACAACACTGAACATCTGAAATAAGAAAATCATCTCTACTAATACACAAATCCTCAATACATGTCTCTCAAATGAATAATAAAAACAAGCCTCACCCTCTCAGTACAAATATCCAAAACTCTCAATACAAAAGTGGAAACATAAAACAACCAGGGTACATCTACCTCTGACTCAAAATGCGGGTAAGGAACTACTCGGCCACGTCCTCACCTCGATCAGCTGTCTCCGCGCGAGCTAAGCCGGAACAGCAGCCTCAGAAAACCTGGCACCGCAGCGGGTGTGAGATCTACTGCAGAAGGTAGATCTCAGTGGGTACCGTCAACAACATCCACGGTATGCCCACTAAGTCTACTGGAGGCACAACAGATAGGTATGCAAATAGATAAAAAGAAAGCAGGAAAGGAAATACAGCTAACATGTATCAACAACATGCTCAAGAAAACTCTACTCTGATCCCGCTATGCATACACTCTCACTACTAATAATATGCCTCAAGTACCATGCTCAAAGGAAATCTCATCTATGAACATGCTATGCAATCACTCTCTCAATATCACCCAATCTCAATGACTGCCTCATAGGGTCCAGTCAAGCCTGCGCCAAACCTACTGCCACCTCATCCACACTGGGACGGGACTTACGTAGGGCGTCCCACACGGACTATCTCAAGCGAACTCTAGTGTATCAACTAGTCGCATCATCGCAGCCTCGTCAGGCTCGGTATCATCATCGCACCCGGGGCGTAGCTCGAGGGGAGCGACCCCACCGAACTCAAGTATCACATATGTCTCACTGTCTCAATAAACGGCACATGCAGGCTATAGTCCACGATCAAACAGATCGGTATCTCAAAGCTCAAAGCACAACTCAGTCGGAAAAAGAACCTCGACTCAAACAGGAATAGCCCAACAACTCTCACAGCTATGTCGGAGAACCCTCAACGACTCAATCTGATAATGCACGACCATGGCTGAGTCGGGAAACCTCCGCGACTCGATCTGCCAGAACCCAAAATATCCTCAAACTAAGTGGGAGAACCACCTCCACCACGAAATCAGACACACAACCCATGATCTAGGATAAACCCATCAATCCCAACAAGGAAAAAGAACCCTCATGACACTAGAACTCGACAAACGATGCTCTAAAAATACACCCGGCCCTCTGACACGAGTACACATGCAACTCGAACAATCTGGACCATTAATAATGTTCTCAATAATTAAAAACCCTTTTAAAAAAATAGAGTTTTACATAAAACGGGGTACTAAAATAATATGAAGGTCCAGATGCAGTCTGAATCTCTAAAGAATAAGCAGTCTAGTGTCAAATATCCTCTAGATCATACTAAAAATGTCTGGGGCTCATAATTGTCTTCTTACAATTTTCTAGGCAACTATCAGATTTAATAAGCATGAAACAAATAACTAAGCATGATCAATATGCTTACAGAAGCATTAGAGGGCATTCCATAAATCTTGATGAAATTCCAACCCACCTGGATCGCTTTCCGCAGGCAACGCTGAAGTCGGTGAAGTGCAGCTAGCTCAAAAAGGAAGATCTGCTGAAGTTGCTTCATCGGCGCACGGTTGCTTTTACCTCTGCCACTAGCTTAATGCAATCCAAGTGCTCACAAGAACCTCTAACAATTTCCACTGCACACAACAAGTGCCCACAGCTCACGCCAAGTCCACCACCCAACAGCTCTCATTAAAAAAATGCTCAATTTTCACAATAAATTAAATCAAAGTCCATCATCTATAGGTAATCCCACAATACATACACATATCACTCACAAGTCCATTAGTACAATCCAA
Organism: Tillandsia leiboldiana; assembly: GCA_029204045.2. Lineage (NCBI taxonomy): Eukaryota > Viridiplantae > Streptophyta > Magnoliopsida > Poales > Bromeliaceae > Tillandsia > Tillandsia leiboldiana. The sequence goes on along the minus strand of CM055062.1, from coordinate 38,508,637 downwards.
AACTCTCAACACTCACAAATCAGCTCCAGCACAAGGTAAATCCCATAGCTCAATTCTTATGCTTACAAAACAACTTACACAATCCACTGACATCCTACATGCTCCTTTAACACAAATCACATACTTCTCACTGCATTAACACAAAAATACACACAATTTTCCCCCAGCACCAACACCATGCACATAGGCTCACAGCACACTACAATTGCTTAACATTCCGCAAAATTCCAAAACTTAGGAATTAAAAACAGTAGCTCACTTCAAATGGTGCTCCACGCGCCATCCCCCCGCCGACTCTACTGCTCGTGCGGCACCGAGCTTGCCGCACGCACGGAGCTGCTGCACCAAACCAGGGAGAAACCAAAGTCAGGATTGGCCAAAACACAAACACCCACACACACACACACACACACACACACAAGGCAAAATAGCCCAGTCTCAGCCGACGACGACGCCGCGCGCCCACGCGAGGAGCTCGCTGCGCTCGCGTCGCCGCGCGCGGAGCTGCCGCTGCCCGCGCGGCATCCGCGCCAGCCGCGCGGCGCCTGGGCCAACCGCGCGCGGCGCCCAGGTACGCACGACGCGGCGCCTAGGCGTGCTGCGCAGCGCCCAGGGGCGCACTGCGCGGCGCCCTGGCGCCCGCTGCGCAGCGCCCAGGCGCGCTGCGCAGCGCCCAGGGGCGCTCTGCGCGGCGCCCTGGCGCCCGCTGCGCAGGGGCGCACTGCGCGGCGCCCTGGCGCGCTTCACCCGCCATCAGCGCGGCGTCCACACGCTGCGCGGCGCCTACTTGCGAGCCCGCGCGGCTGCCCAGCGCTTCCGGCCCCTTCACCACGGACAAATAGTCCGAAACCCACACCAACTCCAAACCGGAAAAAAAACAAGAAATAAATCCAAAAACCCAAGCTCCCCAAAAAAAAAACTGCTGCGAACCTTACTTGCTTGGCGAACGACGCGCGCGCGCTCCGCTCCGCTTGGCGCTGCGGCTCCAAGCAGGAAGTTCCCACCATCAAAGCTCAACCATTCCTCTCTCATCCTTCTTTTCTTCCTCTTCTTCTTCCTTCTTTTTACTCTTTCTCTCTTCCTCTACTTTTGCTTAAATCCTCTGGTTTTTTGCTTGTTGAAGAGGACGATGAGGTGGCGACTTAATTAGTGGCATGCTTAAAGAGGGTGGTTGGCAGCATTAATTGCACCTCCAAAAAATATCTCTTGCTTTCCTTCATATTCTATTTTAATTTTTCCTCTCCACAGACCACAGACACAATTAACATAATTAATTAAATTATTTAATGATCCATCAAATGTCCCTCCTTCAACTCACTTTTTGTCTTCGGTGCCTCCGCACCAGTCCAAAACCTCCCGAACTCCGCTGTAATATGAAAATACACATGTCCAAAGCTTTTCCCACTCAAAAAGCTCAACCGTGGAGTCGGTGTGCTCAAACCAAAAACCGGCTCCAATAATTGCCAACTCCAACTCACTTTCTGCCCCCGAGGCTTCCGTACCAGTCCGGAACCTCCCGAACTCCGCTGTAACCATAAAGTACATCTGTTCCAAGTATTCCCAATTTTCTGCACACCACTGTGGAGTCGGTGCTTCCCAAAACCAGTCCTCTATCGGCGCACAGTGCCCGGAAAGCTCCGAATCAAGCTGGGGCTTCCGCGTTGATCCGAATCAACCCGAAATCATCTGCAAACACATATGGAACAAGCTCGAGACAATTTCCTCCGCTCCACGCCATCTTGCGAGGTCAGTGCGCCGCCCGAAATCCCGGTATTCTACACTCTCCCCTCCTTAAAAGGGTTTCGTCCTCGAAACCAGAATAAATACATAACTCAGGAGGGTGTCTCAATTAAATAGGGATAGGAGATCCTCAACTGCAAAATTCCTTTGTTTCACAAGCAAGATTTGTATCGGTCGCTCCAGATAGCTCAATTTCTCATCCATCACCAAATACGTGAAATCCAAAACATGCGAGGGATCAAGTAAACTTCTTCCGGCCAGATAAAAGCTCGCGGACCAAGTTCCCCGCGTAACTTCAAATCTACAAAACCCTGCGGATAGTGCTTCCACAACTCAAGATCTCCCAAATCCACACTCCAGGCCTCCAATCGACATGACACCTCCGTTGCTCCTTAGCAACTAAAATGCTCGAATTCCACAAATATAACTCCCACATCCATCTACAGAGGAAAAAGTTCAACATCGGGAAACAATGCTCAAATTCCAACTCTCAAATCCCAAGCTCCAAAAGTGGCCACCACGGATTGAACACCTCATTCCAAGGTTGTACAGCTCGCCTAGCCAAGGCGTACTAACCATAAAGTCCTTGCCGGAATAATGATATGCTATAGAATCAATCTTACAATCCCAGTAACTCTGTCCACCGGCGTTGCCTCAACCAAGTCCTCCTGAGTAATCAAGTACTTCAGGTTCGAGGGTCTCTGGTTAACTTCATGCTCTCTCTATCGCTAGCAACATTAACATCAAAGCGGGTATCCTCCTCAGCTTATCTTCTCATAGCTACACTGGCCCTGCTAGTCCAAGAACTTCTGACCTCTGTCACTCTCAGAGGCTTAAGCTAAACCCCAACGACATCGCTCTTAGTTGGGTCCACAGTCACTCATGCAGCTGGAATCACATGGCCAATCCACAGAACCTCTCGAAGTCAAAAAGCATGATCTCTAAACTTGACATCCAACTTCTTCTCTCTCGAAAGTTACAGCACTCTCTCCAAGTGCTCCTCAGGCTCTATGTCGCCTCAGAAATAAATCCAAATATCATTGATGGGTGCGCCTACCCACCCGTCCACAAACAGCTGGAACACTCGATTCCTCAAATCCTAAAGGCGGCAGGGCATCAATCAATCTACATGACTGTGCTGTAAGCTCACAATGCCCCTACTGTAGAGTTATGAATCCCAAAGGATCTAAATAGGTACTATCAAACAACTAGAGGGGGGGTGAATAGGTGTAATACTTAAAAACTCAATCTCAGTGCAAAATAAAAACCAATGCGGAAAATAAAAACAGCACACCGAGATATACGTGGAAACTCCAATCCAGGAGAAAAACCACGGGACCAACACGCAATAACAATCCACTAAGAATAGAAGAATAACAAGGTGATTACCGACTCCACGGACTCAAACCCCTCCTTCAGCTTCTTCGGACCTTGCGCTGACCGGTTGGATATCCACGCAATAACAATCCCTAAGAAAAGAAGAATAACAAGGTGATTACCGTCTCCACGGATTTAACCCCTCCTTCAATTTCTTGGACCTCGCGCTCCACCGTTTTGCCCGTCCACTGCTCACGTTCGAATCCACGAACGCACGCTTCGAATCCACGAAACGCCTTTAGCACACCGAATCCACGATGCCACGTCGAATCCACGACGCAAACTCAGTCGATAAGAATATTGACTTCGATGGTGATCCTCTGCTTAGATTCTCATTGAGGAACCGTAGAAGAAATCTCTAAGCAAAGATTAGATCAATTTGACAAAAGATATGTTCTTGAAAGAACCATCGAATTGACCTAAAAGAGGCTATGAAGAAGATCGATAAAAACCTAGCCTCTAGGGTTGCTCTCAAGAGTTTTATAAAAAGATCGGCCGTAGCTCCCCCTTTTTGAGAAACCCTAAGTGTCTATTTATAGTTTAGAAACCTTTGGAAAGAGATAAGAATCAAAAACTTACCTTATCTGGAAATTTTCAGGACGGCGATCCGGATCGGATTTACTGCGATCCGGATCGTCGTAACGAGATTGACGATTCCAGAAAACCAAGGGTTCGGGATCCGGATCGCATTGCCCGATCCGGATCGTTCATACAAATCAGAAAACTTAACATTCGGGATCCGGATCGGAAATTGCATGGATCCGGATCGAAGTCTTGTATGAAGCAACAACCTTCGGGATCCGGATCGTTGGCCCTGATCCGGATCCTGAACATGTCCGAACACCAGTTTTTGATTATTATGAAATTAAAAATTCTTCCAAGTGTTTCTATACTATAAGAAAGTATTCGGATCACCAAAATTATTTAGTTAACCATACCTGATCCTTTTGAATACTTTCTTCTTGAGATTGATGTAACTGATCCACAATTCTTCAACTTCAATCTTCAAGATTCAAGACACTGAGTGTCAACTTGAGCTCTTGTTGAATCTTCTCTAAGTCTTTGATTGCTGATTGACAATTTGATCCCTTTAAGACTCCGACTCAACTCACTGACTTGACTCACGAAATATGCCAATACCAAAATGCCGTAACAATCTCCCCCTTTGGCAATTTCGTGACAAAACCCAAAAATACATAAAAGCGCTCAAGTCACTTATCTTAAACCAAAAATCGAAATTCAATGTTATCACCAAAACATTGATTTTCTTTGCGTGAAAGATCCAATAAATACAAAATTACATTTGAACCAAACAGTCCTAGAACATACTCTATGACTTAGGACTTGGAGTCTTAAAGTGATGTAATTACTGCAAAACAAAACTCCAAACAAAATCAAACGTCAGTCGTTAGAAATTAAAATCCTACATTTGATTCATCCTTTTGGTTCTTTTGTTTTTCCCAGCTCTTTCAACCTTTCTTTGTCTCCCCCTATCTTGAGCATCTCTAACATGTTCTCCATGTTCTTGAGCATCTATGTTCTCCCCCTTTGTGGTACGATCATCATTTTCCGTTCTCCCCCATTTTTCCATTTTCGTTTCGTTTGTCCTCTCTTGATGATCTCATCTCCGTCATTTCTCTTCTCCCCCTTTTTGTCACAAATTGTCAAACAGTGAACATACTAGACAAAAGGAAATTACTAACAAAATTAGTTCATGGAGAAAGAGAGATAAAAGCTCAGTTCTGGTATATATAACAAAAATGCAGATTGCGTACCGGTACCAGAAAGCAAAAATTAAATAATTTCTTGAAACAAATCCAGATTTTAGAATCTTTTCAAATACCGATTTGTATTCCATCAAGAAATCAATTTAAGTGCTTTAAACAGTGAATTCACACAGATGTCATTCAATCCAATTAATTTCACAAAATTAAAAAGATTTACTCCAAAATCATGAAAAATAAAGGTAAAACATTATAAACCGTTTTTCATGTTATATTCATCAAACACAAGTCATCAAAAATAATCTTGAGATCCAAAGTCTATCAAGATGTAACGGATTTACAAAGATGACTTATAGAGATTTCCAAATGACATCAATTTGATTTCTTACCCTTTCAAATTTGAGATAAGCACTAAAATACCTAAGGGTGGCTCTTTGAGCATCTTTCAACTATTCCACCTTATACCAACCAGGAGATTGTTCAAAATATAAGAGTTTTGCATATAAATCTCCAAATGCTTCAACTAAAGATTTTCTCATAAAATACTATCAAGCATCCATAACATGTGGTAGCTTCACACACAAACCGGACGACCGGGGTGGCAGCTCTTTCCAGCATGTGGTGGTAGTTTTCACACTCCTTTCGGATGTAACTCTTTCCACATCTTTCATAATTCAATTATTTACCCTTGTAAGAAGGCAATCTCTTACGTGAAAGAATTAAATCCCAAATTTTAGTCAATCGGTTGTCTCATGTTTATCACAAAGAACTCACACAACCGAGATAGATTAAGCATCTGAAGATCACACATGATTTCTAAAATTTGATGCTTATAATATCAAAAACTCCTATAATGAAGTATCTTCAAGATTATGATTATGAAGTAAAGTTGATAATCCATATAAAATTAATTTGGAGTGAATGAAAGTGAAAGCCCTTTTCATTCAATGCACTTGTTCATTAAAAACCCTTTTGTTCAAAAATAAAGTATAAAAACGAAGAGCATTGAAAAACATGTAATGCAAAGATTAAGAAAGATATGAAGGGAAAACCAATCAAAGCATTACATACAGTCATAAGCTATTTAGAACTTAAGACAAGGAAAGATATCACCTTTCCGAATCCAAAATCGCTGGATTTTGGGTTGTCTTGATTCGTTGTGGCCGGGGGTTGTCCGCTTTGACTGTTGATCCACCTTAGGTCTTTGCCTTGCAATGATCCACTTGTATGATTGATGATGTGGCTCGGACCTTTGATGGATTGAGTGAACTCTTTTGACTTGATGTGTCTTTTGAGTCCGTTGAGTCCGCTCCGTAGATGAAGTTGCCGAAGGATTTTTCTTTCTCTTTTTCGGGCAATCCCTCACCAAATGTCCTTCAAGTCCACATAAGTGACAAGTTCTTCCTTTCAATTTCATTGTGGAACTTGAAGCATGCACAGTTTGGTCCTTTTTGAATCCCAAACCAACCTTACTTGTTTGACCTAAACCGGACATACACTCAAGTTTCTTGGAATCGGTTGAGATCCTTTGTATGTCGGATTTAAGTTGATGAACTTGTTTGGTCAATGCTTGGTTGGTGACATGAATCTCCTCAAACTGTTTTTCTAGAAAATCAATCTTGTCAATATGGGAATTAACGACCGTTTCCGATTGATTTATCTTTTCTTGGAGGATTTTATTATTATCCAATAAAAGCTCTCGTTCCTCCTCGAGATCATGAAGTTTGATCTTTAAAGCATGATTCTCGTCTTGATCTTCAAGTCGTTGCTTTCTCAACTTCTTGATATGTTTGGCCATCTTCTTAGATTCCGCAAGAAGTTGTTGATATGCCTTAACGAGTTCTTCCTCGTCCGACTCCCCCTCACTTGATGACTCTCCGCCGGTTGTTGATGTTTCATACAAAATCAAAGGAGTAGAGTTAGTGACTAATGATGATAAACAATTATTAGAAGAGGGAAAATGAGAGGCATGAGAAGCAACGATTTTTTCCTCTTTACTTGAGGTTGATTCATTAGAAGTAAAATCGTCCCAAGTTTTCGCTTGCAAAGCCTTCTTTTTATATAATTTCGGAGTAGGACAATCCGTTGAAATATGGCCGTAGCCTTTGCATCTATAACATCGGATTTCCCCTTCGAATTCATCTTTTTTCTTAGAAGGTTTTGCAAGGAATTTGAGGTTAGAGGATTTAGAACCCGATGATCCTTTAGATGGTTTCGTGGATGAAGATCCATCGGTTCGATTCTTCCAAAATTTCCGACGAAATTTCTTTGTGATCCGCGCCAATTGTTCTTCAAAATCGGCAAAAGAGATTTCATCGTCGGAACTCGATTCGCTATCTTCTTTCTTTGTGGATTTGAATGCAATACCTATAAGCTTAGAAGAAGACTTGGAAGAAACTTGATTAGTAGGAAAAGTCAATTCATAAGTTTGCAAAGCACCTACTAATTCCTCAACACTCATCTCATCCGGATGACTAACGGTTTCAATGGCGGTAACCTTTGCCCTAAACCGTTCCGGAAGAGTCCGAAGTATCTTTCTTACAATTTTCGACTCCGGGATCTTTTCTCCTAGATTAGCACATGTATTAATTACATCTTGAAGTCTAGTGTAATAATCTGTAAATAATTCATGCTCTTCCATATGAATAGAGTCAAATTGACTTGTAAGCATCTGGAGCTTTGAATTTTTACAAGATTAGTACCCTCATGTGTAATTTTGAGAATATCCCAAATTTCCTTCGCGGTTTCACACGCGGAAATTCTTGTAAATTCAGTCGAGGAAAGAGAGTTAAATAAAGCGTTCATACCTTTCCCATTGTAAGAAGATCTTTCAAATTCCTCTTTGGACCATCTAGAGCGAGGTTTTGGGGTAGTAGAATTTCCTACTTCCTCAACAGGATGCACCCAACCGCATTCCACGGAATGCCATACTCGCTCATCAATTGCGATGAGAAAAGCTCTCATCCGCACTTTCCAATAAGCATAATTAGTCCCATCAAAAGAGGAGGTCTATAAATATTACACTTTCACCCATCATGATAGATAAACCTAAAACCCTCTCTGATACCAATTGTAGAGTTATTATGGATCCACAAGGATCTAAATAGGTACTATCAAACAACTAGAGGGGGGGTGAATAGGTGTAATACTTAAAAACTCAATCTCAGTGCAAAATAAAAACCAATGCGGAAAATAAAAACAGCACACCGAGATATACGTGGAAACTCCAATCCAGGAGAAAAACCACGGGACCAACACGCAATAACAATCCACTAAGAATAGAAGAATAACAAGGTGATTACCGACTCCACGGACTCAAACCCCTCCTTCAGCTTCTTCGGACCTTGCGCTGACCGGTTGGATATCCACGCAATAACAATCCCTAAGAAAAGAAGAATAACAAGGTGATTACCGTCTCCACGGATTTAACCCCTCCTTCAATTTCTTGGACCTCGCGCTCCACCGTTTTGCCCGTCCACTGCTCACGTTCGAATCCACGAACGCACGCTTCGAATCCACGAAACGCCTTTAGCACACCGAATCCACGATGCCACGTCGAATCCACGACGCAAACTCAGTCGATAAGAATATTGACTTCGATGGTGATCCTCTGCTTAGATTCTCATTGAGGAACCGTAGAAGAAATCTCTAAGCAAAGATTAGATCAATTCGACAAAAGATATGTTCTTGAAAGAACCATCGAATTGACCTAAAGAGGCTATGAAGAAGATCGATAAAAACCTAGCCTCTAGGGTTGCTCTCAAGAGTTTTATAAAAGATCGGCCGTAGCTCCCCCTTTTTGAGAAACCCTAAGTGTCTATTTATAGTTTAGAAACCTTTGGAAAGAGATAAGAATCAAAAACTTACCTTATCTGGAAATTTTCAGGACGGCGATCCGGATCGGATTTACTGCGATCCGGATCGTCGTAACGAGATTGACGATTCCAGAAAACCAAGGGTTCGGGATCCGGATCGCATGCCCGATCCGGATCGTTCATACAAATCAGAAAACTTAACATTCGGGATCGGATCGGAAATTGCATGGATCCGGATCGAAGTCTTGTATGAAGCAACAACCTTCGGGATCCGGATCGTTGGCCCTGATCCGGATCCTGAACATGTCCGAAACCCAGTTTTTGATTATTATGAAATTAAAAATTCTTCCAAGTGTTTCTATACTATAAGAAAGTATTCGGATCACCAAATTATTTAGTTAACCATACCTGATCCTTTTGAATACTTTTCTCTTGAGATTGATGTAACTGATCCACAAGTTCTTCAACTTCAATCTTCAAGATTCAAGACACTGAGTGTCAACTTGAGCTCTTGTTGAATCTTCTCGAAGTCTTGATTGCTGATTGACAATTTGATCCCTTTAAGACTCCGACTCAACTCACTGACTTGACTCACGAACATATGCCAATACCAAAATGCCGTAACACCTACCGGGTCCTGAACACCATCAGGGCATAGCTCTCGGCTGTAAGTTCCCTAAAGCAATCTAACTCATAAGGGGCATCTGCGAAATACACTCCAAACCTGTCTGTGCTCAAATTATCAAGGAACCCTCACTATTGTGTACCCACAACGTGGCACTGGGTTACACAGACCTCTCGATCCATCAGATCCCGCCACTGCGCTATCGTCTCATGACTCACGGGTGAAACTCCAAGAGGTGCTATCGAGGTCGACGCAGTTCCAAAAACTATGTCAATCGCTAACTCGATCTCCAACTCACTAAACGGCGCTTCAATACCAGCTCAGGTAGACTCATACCCGGGATCACACGGCGATAAGGATAAACTTAGTCCCGGTGCCACCGTAGGCACCTCCTCTACAGTCGCTAACAAAGCGATGCAAACCACAACTCAATCTCTGATGTGCTCCAGCATCCTCTAAAAACAACACTCCTCCTGACCAGGTCCACGGAGGGTCGTTGTCCTCTCTCGACAATCCATGATAGCAAAACAACGGGATAACACATCCCTATCCCACCATGTAACAACATCTCTAACCATTGTAGGACTGGCAACACTCATCCATGTACTAAACGTGATGTGGAACCTGATCCTCACGTGCACAAGCCAACAGTCCCATCTCGGGCCAACTAAGCTACCTGCTTCACAGAAAATGCACAAGCGGTGTCAGCATCAACCATCTCCAATTCAAAAACTATGAGGAAGACCGCACCCAGGTAAGACACCAATCGTTATCCTGGCGCCCTTCAACCAGCGGGTACAATTCATCCACCAGATGCTGGCGACCAACGCCTATCTACCTCGGCATGACGGCTCTATCCGTCTGTCGGTACGTTCGGATGAACCTCTTCATCCTGAAGGGGTAGTGGGGATGCAGTCGCAAGCGGCAAACCCATGAGTAATCTCTTGTCACGCCTCGGGTGTAAACCAGGCCCGGGCCCGTCCACAGATCCGCCGTGTACACGGAAATTTCGCGTGTACCTCGAAGCGTTGGTAACCTGCTCAGATATCGATGATCTAATAAAAGAGCATAAAACAGAGCTAAACTATAACTAGTACATCGACAGATAAAGCTGGAAAGTACAAGTGCAGAAGT
>CM055062.1:38446816-38498122 GCA_029204045.2 Tillandsia leiboldiana | reverse complement strand
TGCTCCTTAGCCAACTAAAATGCTCGAATTCCACAAATATAACCCCACATCCATCTACAGGGAAAAAATACGTCAAACATCGGGAAACAATGCCAAAAATTCCAATCTCTCAACCCCAAGCTCAAAAAGTGGCCACCACGGACGAACACCTCATTCCAAGTTGTACAGTCGCCAGCCAAGGGCGTACCAACCATTAAAAGCATTGACGGAATAATGATTTATGCTATAGAACAATCTTACAATCCCAGTAAATCTGTCCACCGGCGTTGCCTAAAACCAGTCCTCCTGAGTAATCAAGTACCTTTCAAGGTTCGAGGGTTCAATTGGTTAACTTCATGATCTCTCCACCGCGCAGCAACAATAACACAAAGAGGTATCTCCTCAGGCTTATCTTCTCATGCTACACTTTGGCCTGCTAGTCCAAGAACTCTGACCTCTGTCATCTCAGATTGGCTAAGCTAAACCCCAAGACATCGCTCTTAGTGGGTCCACAGTCATCATGCCCTAGCTGGAAATCACACGGCCAAATCAAGACCTGCACGAAGTACAAAAGCAGATCTCATAAACTGGACATCCAACGTCTTCTCTCTCGAAAGTTACAGCACTCTCTCTAAGTGCTCCCAGGCTATATGTCGCCTCGAAATAAATCCAAATATCATTGATGGGTGAGTTCCTACACACCCGTCCACAAACAGCGTGGAACACCGATTCCTCAAACCCATAAAGGCGGAAGGGCATCATCAATCTACATGACTGGATCTGAAGCTCCAAATGCCCATACTGTAGAGTTATTAATCCACAAGGATCTAAATAGGTACTATCAAACAACTAGAGGGGGGTGAATAGGTGTAATACTTAAAAACCAATCTCAGTGCAAAATAAAACCAATGCGGAAAATAAAAAACAGCACACCGAATATACGTGGAAACTCCAATCCAGGAGAAAAACCCCGGGACACAACACGCAACTAACCAACCACTAAGAATAGAAGAATAACAAGGTGTTACCGACTCCACGGACTCACACCCCTCCTTCAGCTTCTTCGGACCTTGCGCTGACCGGTTGGATATCCACGCAATAACAATCCCTAAGAAAAGAAGAATAACAAAGGTGATACCGTCTCCACGGATTCTAACCCCTCCTTCAATTTCTTGGACCTCGCGCTCCAACGTTTTGCCCGTCCACTGCTCACGTTCGAATCCACGAACGCACGCTTCGAATCCACGAAACGCCTTTAGCACACCGAATCCACGATGCCACGTTCGAATCCACGACGCAAACTCAGTCGATAGAATATTGACTTCGATGGTGATCCTCTGCTTAGATTCTCCATTGAGGAACGTAGAATAAATCGCTAAGCAAAGATTAGATCAATTTGACAAAAGATACTGTCTTGAACAGAACCATCGAATTGCCTAAAGAGGCTATGAAGAAGATCGATAAAAACCTAGCCTCTAGGGTTGCTCTCAAGAGTTTTTATAAAAGATCGGCCGTAGCTCCCCCTTTTTGAGAAACCCTAAGGTGTCTATTTATAGTTTAGAAACCTTTGGAAAGAGATAAGAATCAAAAAACTTACCTTATCTGGAAATTTTCAGGACGGCGATCCGGATCGGATTTTACTGCGATCCGGATCGTCGTAACGGATTGACGATTCCAGAAAACCAAGGGTTCGGGATCCGGATCGCATTGCCCGATCCGGACGTTCATACAAATCAGAAAACTTAACATTCGGGATCCGGATCGGAAATTGCATGGATCCGGATCGAAGTCTTGTATGAAGCAACAACCTTCGGGATCCGGATCGTTGGCCCTGATCCGGATCCTGAACATGTCCGAACACCAGTTTTTGATTATTATGAAATTAAAAATTCTTCCAAGTGTTTCTATACTATAAGAAAGTATTCGGATCACCAAAATTATTTAGTTAACCATACCTGATCCTTTGAATACTTTCTTCTTGAGATTGATGTAACTGATCACAATTCTTCAACTTCAATCTTCAAGATTCAAGACACTGAGTGTCAACTTGAGCTCTTGTTGAATCTTCTCTAAGTCTTTGATTGCTGATTGACAATTTGATCCCTTTAAGACTCCGACTCAACTCACTGACTTGACTCACGAAATATGCCAATACCAAAATGCCGTAACAATCTCCCCCTTTGGCAATTTCGTGACAAAACCCAAAAATACATAAAAGCGCTCAAGTCACTTATCTTAAACCAAAAATCGAAATTCAATGTTATCACCAAACATTGATTTTCTTGCGTGAAAGATCCAATAAATACAAAATTACATTTGAACCAAACAGTCCTAGAACATACTCTATGACTTAGGACTTGGAGTCTTAAAGTGATGTAAGTTACTGCAAAACAAAACTCCAAACAAAATCAAACGTCAGTCGTTAGAAATTAAAATCCTACATTTGATTCATCCTTTTGGTTCTTTTGTTTTTCCAGCTCTTTCAACTTTCTTGTCTCCCCCTATCTTGAGCATCTCTAACATGTTCTCCATGTTCTTGAGCATCTATGTTCTCCCCCTTTGTGGTACGATCATCATTTTCCGTTCTCCCCCATTTTTCCATTTTCGTTTCGTTTGTCCTCTCTTGATGATCTCATCTCCGTCATTTCTCTTCTCCCCCTTTTTGTCACAAATTGTCAAACAGTGAACATACTAGACAAAAGGAAATTACTAACAAAATTAGTTCATGGAGAAAGAGAGATAAAAGCTCAGTTCTGGTATATATAACAAAAATGCAGATTGCGTACCGGTACCAGAAAGCAAAAATTAAATAATTTCTTGAAACAAATCCAGATTTTAGAATCTTTTCAAATACCGATTTGTATTCCATCAAGAAATCAATTTAAGTGCTTTAAACAGTGAATTCACACAGATGTCATTCAATCCAATTAATTTCACAAAATTAAAAAGATTTACTCCAAAATCATGAAAAATAAAGGTAAAACATTATAAACCGTTTTTCATGTTATATTCATCAAACACAAGTCATCAAAAATAATCTTGAGATCCAAAGTCTATCAAGATGTAACGGATTTACAAAGATGACTTATAGAGATTTCCAAATGACATCAATTTGATTTCTTACCCTTTCAAATTTGAGATAAGCACTAAAATACCTAAGGGTGGCTCTTTGAGCATCTTTCAACTATTCCACCTTATACCAACCAGGAGATTGTTCAAAATATAAGAGTTTTGCATATAAATCTCCAAATGCTTCAACTAAAGATTTTCTCATAAAATACTATCAAGCATCCATAACATGTGGTAGCTTCACACACAAACCGGACGACCGGGGTGGCAGCTCTTTCCAGCATGTGGTGGTAGTTTTCACACTCCTTTCGGATGTAACTCTTTCCACATCTTTCATAATTCAATTATTTACCCTTGTAAGAAGGCAATCTCTTACGTGAAAGAATTAAATCCCAAATTTTAGTCAATCGGTTGTCTCATGTTTATCACAAAGAACTCACACAACCGAGATAGATTAAGCATCTGAAGATCACACATGATTTCTAAAATTGATGCTTATAATATCAAAAACTCCTATAATGAAGTATCTTCAAGATTATGATTATGAAGTAAAGTTGATAATCCATATAAAATTAATTTGGAGTGAATGAAAGTGAAAGCCCTTTTCATTCAATGCACTTGTTCATTAAAAACCCTTTTGTTCAAAAATAAAGTATAAAAACGAAGAGCATTGAAAAACATGTAATGCAAAGATTAAGAAAGATATGAAGGGAAAACCAATCAAAGCATTACATACAGTCATAAGCTATTTAGAACTTAAGACAAGGAAAGATATCACCTTTCCGAATCCAAAATCGCTGGATTTTGGGTTGTCTTGATTCGTTGTGGCCGGGGGTTGTCCGCTTTGACTGTTGATCCACCTTAGGTCTTTGCCTTGCAATGATCCACTTGTATGATTGATGATGTGGCTCGGACCTTTGATGGATTGAGTGAACTCTTTTGACTTGATGTGTCTTTTGAGTCCGTTGAGTCCGCTCCGTAGATGAAGTTGCCGAAGGATTTTTCTTTCTCTTTTTCGGGCAATCCCTCACCAAATGTCCTTCAAGTCCACATAAGTGACAAGTTCTTCCTTTCAATTTCATTGTGGAACTTGAAGCATGCACAGTTTGGTCCTTTTTGAATCCCAAACCAACCTTACTTGTTTGACCTAAACCGGACATACACTCAAGTTTCTTGGAATCGGTTGAGATCCTTTGTATGTCGGATTTAAGTTGATGAACTTGTTTGGTCAATGCTTGGTTGGTGACATGAATCTCCTCAAACTGTTTTTCTAGAAAATCAATCTTGTCAATATGGGAATTAACGACCGTTTCCGATTGATTTATCTTTTCTTGGAGGATTTATTATTATCCAATAAAAGCTCTCGTTCCTCCTCGAGATCATGAAGTTTGATCTTTAAAGCATGATTCTCGTCTTGATCTTCAAGTCGTTGCTTTCTCAACTTCTTGATATGTTTGGCCATCTTCTTAGATTCCGCAAGAAGTTGTTGATATGCCTTAACGAGTTCTTCCTCGTCCGACTCCCCCTCACTTGATGACTCTCCGCCGGTTGTTGATGTTTCATACAAAATCAAAGGAGTAGAGTTAGTGACTAATGATGATAAACAATTATTAGAAGAGGGAAAATGAGAGGCATGAGAAGCAACGATTTTTTCCTCTTTACTTGAGGTTGATTCATTAGAAGTAAAATCGTCCCAAGTTTTCGCTTGCAAAGCCTTCTTTTTATATAATTTCGGAGTAGGACAATCCGTTGAAATATGGCCGTAGCCTTTGCATCTATAACATCGGATTTCCCCTTCGAATTCATCTTTTTTCTTAGAAGGTTTTGCAAGGAATTTGAGGTTAGAGGATTTAGAACCCGATGATCCTTTAGATGGTTTCGTGGATGAAGATCCATCGGTTCGATTCTTCCAAAATTTCCGACGAAATTTCTTTGTGATCCGCGCCAATTGTTCTTCAAAATCGGCAAAAGAGATTTCATCGTCGGAACTCGATTCGCTATCTTCTTTCTTTGTGGATTTGAATGCAATACCTATAAGCTTAGAAGAAGACTTGGAAGAAACTTGATTAGTAGGAAAAGTCAATTCATAAGTTTGCAAAGCACCTACTAATTCCTCAACACTCATCTCATCCGGATGACTAACGGTTTCAATGGCGGTAACCTTTGCCCTAAACCGTTCCGGAAGAGTCCGAAGTATCTTTCTTACAATTTTCGACTCCGGGATCTTTTCTCCTAGATTAGCACATGTATTAATTACATCTTGAAGTCTAGTGTAATAATCTGTAAATAATTCATGCTCTTCCATATGAATAGAGTCAAATTGACTTGTAAGCATCTGGAGCTTTTGAATTTTTACAAGATTAGTACCCTCATGTGTAATTTTGAGAATATCCCAAATTTCCTTCGCGGTTTCACACGCGGAAATTCTTGTAAATTCAGTCGAGGAAAGAGAGTTAAATAAAGCGTTCATACCTTTCCCATTGTAAGAAGATCTTTCAAATTCCTCTTTGGACCATCTAGAGCGAGGTTTTGGGGTAGTAGAATTTCCTACTTCCTCAACAGGATGCACCCAACCGCATTCCACGGAATGCCATACTCGCTCATCAATTGCGATGAGAAAAGCTCTCATCCGCACTTTCCAATAAGCATAATTAGTCCCATCAAAAGAGGAGGTCTATAAATATTACCACTTTCACCCATCATGATAGATAAACCTAAAACCCTCTCTGATACCAATTGTAGAGTTATTATGGATCCACAAGGATCTAAATAGGTACTATCAAACAACTAGAGGGGGGGTGAATAGGTGTAATACTTAAAAACTCAATCTCAGTGCAAAATAAA
Source organism: Tillandsia leiboldiana (assembly GCA_029204045.2). Lineage (NCBI taxonomy): Eukaryota > Viridiplantae > Streptophyta > Magnoliopsida > Poales > Bromeliaceae > Tillandsia > Tillandsia leiboldiana. Next base: position 38,492,230 of record CM055062.1, on the reverse strand, counting down.
AACCAATGCGGAAAATAAAAACAGCACACCGAGATATACGTGGAAACTCCAATCCAGGAGAAAAACCACGGGACCAACACGCAATAACAATCCACTAAGAATAGAAGAATAACAAGGTGATTACCGACTCCACGGACTCAAACCCCTCCTTCAGCTTCTTCGGACCTTGCGCTGACCGGTTGGATATCCACGCAATAACAATCCCTAAGAAAAGAAGAATAACAAGGTGATTACCGTCTCCACGGATTTAACCCCTCCTTCAATTTCTTGGACCTCGCGCTCCACCGTTTTGCCCGTCCACTGCTCACGTTCGAATCCACGAACGCACGCTTCGAATCCACGAAACGCCTTTAGCACACCGAATCCACGATGCCACGTCGAATCCACGACGCAAACTCAGTCGATAAGAATATTGACTTCGATGGTGATCCTCTGCTTAGATTCTCATTGAGGAACCGTAGAAGAAATCTCTAAGCAAAGATTAGATCAATTCGACAAAAGATATGTTCTTGAAAGAACCATCGAATTGACCTAAAAGAGGCTATGAAGAAGATCGATAAAAACCTAGCCTCTAGGGTTGCTCTCAAGAGTTTTATAAAAAGATCGGCCGTAGCTCCCCCTTTTTGAGAAACCCTAAGTGTCTATTTATAGTTTAGAAACCTTTGGAAAGAGATAAGAATCAAAAACTTACCTTATCTGGAAATTTTCAGGACGGCGATCCGGATCGGATTTACTGCGATCCGGATCGTCGTAACGAGATTGACGATTCCAGAAAACCAAGGGTTCGGGATCCGGATCGCATTGCCCGATCCGGATCGTTCATACAAATCAGAAAACTTAACATTCGGGATCCGGATCGGAAATTGCATGGATCCGGATCGAAGTCTTGTATGAAGCAACAACCTTCGGGATCCGGATCGTTGGCCCTGATCCGGATCCTGAACATGTCCGAACACCAGTTTTTGATTATTATGAAATTAAAAATTCTTCCAAGTGTTTCTATACTATAAGAAAGTATTCGGATCACCAAAATTATTTAGTTAACCATACCTGATCCTTTTGAATACTTTCTTCTTGAGATTGATGTAACTGATCCACAATTCTTCAACTTCAATCTTCAAGATTCAAGACACTGAGTGTCAACTTGAGCTCTTGTTGAATCTTCTCGAAGTCTTTGATTGCTGATTGACAATTTGATCCCTTTAAGACTCCGACTCAACTCACTGACTTGACTCACGAAATATGCCAATACCAAAATGCCGTAACACCTACCGGGTCCTGAACACCATCAGGGCATAGCTCTCGGCTGTAAGGTTCCCTAAAGCAATCTAACTCATAAGGGGCATCTGCCGAAATACACTCCAAACCTGTCTGTGCTCAAATTATCAAGGAACCCTCACTATTGTGTACCCACAACGTGGCACTGGGTTACACAGACCTCTCGATCCATCAGATCCCGCCACTGCGCTATCGTCTCACTGACTCACGGGTGAAACTCCAAGAGGTGCTATCGAGGTCGACGCAGTTCCAAAACTATGTCAATCGCTAACTCGATCTCCAACTCACTAAACGGCGGCTTCAATACCAGCTCAGGTAGACTCATACCCGGGATCACACGGCGATAAGGATAAACTTTAGTCCCGGTGCCACCGTAGGCACCTCCTCTACAGTCGCTAACAAAGCGATGCAACCACAACTCAATCTCTGATGTGCTCCAGCATCCTCTAAAAACACACTCCTCCTGACCAGGTCCACGGAGGGTCGTTGTCCTCTCTCGACAATCCATGATAGCAAAACAACGGGATAACACATCCCTATCCCACCATGTAACAACATCTCTAACCATTGTAGGACTGGCAACACTCATCCATGTACTAAACGTGATGTGGAACCTGATCCTCACGTGCACAAGCCAACAGTCCCATCTCTGGCCCACACGAAGCTACCCCTGCTTCACAGAAAACATGCACAAGCGGTGTCAGCATCAACCATCTCCAATTCAAAAACTATGAGGAAGACCGCACCAGGTAAGACACAATCCGTTATCCTGGCGCCCTTCAACCAGCGGTACAATTTCATCCACCAGATGCTGGCGACCAACGCCCTATCTACCTCGGCATGACGGCTCTATCCGTCTGTCGGTACGTCGGATGAACCTCTTCATCCTGAAGGGGTAGTGGGGATGCCGTCGCAAGCGGCAAAACCATGAGTACTACTCTTGTCACGCCTCGGGTGTAAACCAGGACCCGGGCCCGTCCACAGATCCGCCGTGTACACGGAATTTCGCGTGTACTCGAAGCGTTGGTAACCTGCTCAGATATAGATGATATAATAAAAGAGCATAAAACAGAGCTAAACTATAACTAGTACATCTCAGATAAAGCTGGAAAGTAAAAGTGCAGAAGTAAACTCTCAATAATACAAGTGTCTCTCCCAGCTCACTAATCAAATACAACCAGCTGGCCGAAGCCAGACCCAAAAGAAATGAAAAGTACGAGTATCTGTGTCACGCCCCCGGGGGTTTTTGAGTCTATCAAAGCGGAAAATTGCGTGTATCTTTTTTTTTTCTTCCTTAACAAGGTATTTTAAACCTCATCCCCGGTGCGTGCCAGACCGCCACATACACAAATTCTCCCTGCCCACGGACAGAGTCTCCTTTGTACATGCACGGCGTCTCATTTACAACAACATACATCAAACACCAACCATCAACCATACAATAGACATACATCATCAAGCGGAATATTAAAGCGGCATCAGTGTTTAGAAAGGATAAAGCCAGCGGTTGCAAAACCCGTGCCCACACGGCACTTCGTTTTGAGAAAACCTTTTCGAAGTCATTTGGTTTATCATGAAAACGTGCCGCATAAGAAAACATCACCAAAAGAACCGAAATATAAAAGTACACCTCATCCACAGCGCTAAGTAATAAATGTCCACGAATATTACGACCCACAAGCAAATTAACTAAATTAAGCGTAAGAGAAATGAGATAATAAAAACCAAGTGTTCTGACTACGGTTCTCGCGACGCAGTCTCACCGCCCTCCCGGCTAACGCACCTCGTAACACCTGTCACGGAGTGGGTAATGTCAGTGACAAACAAAGTAGATGTCTAATATCAATAAGGAAATAAGGAGCAAACCGAATACACCGGAACCATTTCGCTAAAACCCTGCACATATTAAGCTGGGCCCCAACCCCAGATTTATCAATTAAATTGGGCACCAACTCCAGAATTATCAATTAAATTGGGCACCAACCCCAGAATTATCAATTAAATTGGGCACCAACCCCAGAATTATCAATTAAATTGGGCACCAACCCCAGAATATTTGTCGGAGAGACTAAAGTCTCCCCTCGTGCGCAAACACCTACTTTGATGCTTTTAACCTCTTCGCGGTGCTGGTGTGCTATTTTCAGCGGGCGCGAAGAGGTCCTCACGGCACCCACACTTTTGTGAGGAACACGGGTCATAAGAGACCACTCTTCCGGAAAAGTACACCCATGCGGAGGCCAATCCGCCTGTGTACGTGCAGCATCCGAAAACGGATTTGCCGAGATCGGCGTGTCATGAGCACCGCGACCGTAGCCGCTTCAATTGTTAGATAAAAACACAATTATGCGAAAGGTTAAACTGTCCATCTACTTTGTTAGATAAATTAAGAGCATTTTAATGACGATAGATTCACTTACTGCACTGGTTGTATTTACAGCAACCGTACCCACCTATTTGAAGAGAGATCGGAACACCCGAATCCTTCGCGCACCCCCGCTGCGCGTCTGGACCTAAAGAAAGTCCGCACGGATAACTATAGTCAAAAGCGTGTACTAACATCCGAAAACACAAGACCCAATTTACTCTTTTCGACGGAAAAGTCCAACAAAACTCAATCCTCAACCGGTAGCCCACTCGGGACGTCAATGGTTAGACCAAGAAGGCCCCGGCGGCGAAAATGATGAGAGAAGAGACCCGACGGCGCGCCCCCGACAATTTCGTCGAGGCGCGGAGCGTCGGCAAAATCGGCACCCAACAAAATAAAACAGTGACCAAAAAGATCCCAAGTTGCCATGCCAAGAAAGCCACGGAAATAACGATCCCAACGGCAAAAACGGCGCTCAAAACGGTGGAAAAACGGGCAAAAACGGAGCAAATGAACTTCGGGCTGTCGGTTGGTGCACGGGGGCAACCGTGCACCGGGTTCACGGCGTCAGGCGGCGGCGGCATGCGCCAGGTGCACGCAGGAGGCGTGCACCGCGCATCTCGGGCCGGGCCGGTGCACGACCCGAGCGTGCACCGGGTCCTTGCCCTTCGGCCGCAAGCGCGTGCGCCGGGTGCACGCATGAGGCGTACACCGCGCGCCTTGGGCCGGGCCGGTGCACGAAACCGTGAACCGGGTCTGGTGCTTCCGACGCTGCGGGCATGCACCGGGTGCACGCCTGAACCCGTGGACCTTGCTGTACGGACAAGCACAGGAAACCCTAATTTCGCAGTTTTCTTCGCCGTTTTCGCTCCCGTTTCGCGATTTCTTCTCCGTTTTCGCTCCCGTGCGACTCCGGCGAAGACCCCGCGACCATGGTAACGACGGCGGCGGCCTCCCGTTTAACAACGGCGGCGGCGGCCTCCCGTTAACCCACTATGTTCGAACGAAACATCCCCAAAAATCTCCGAATAAATCCGCGGTAAATCTAACGGCTAAACCGTTGATCCACGAACAACCAAAACATAAATCGGAACCCCGATCGAATTTTCGACCAAGTCCGATAAAAAGAAACCGACTAAAAATCATCGATTAAACTCGATAAAAACCATCGATCACCCTCGATCAAGAACGAGAATAAAACATGGATCAAAACCCGACGAAAATCCGCGATCGATGTACTAATTAAAACGACCTTACGAGGACACGGAAAACCCCCGATTAATTATACAAAAAGATTAACGACCACAACGATGTTCACTAACCTTAATTTATCGGAATTAAAGAACCGATCTTGTTTCCTTTCGGCGTTGGAGACCCGGATCCGCTCCCCGTAGACGATGGCGTCTCGTTCTCCGATCTCCGGCACATGAATCAGGGCGATCGGGTTCCTCCGCTTCCTCCTTTTTTTCCTCTTTTCTCCTCCGGTTAGGGTTCCGTCTTTTCTTTTCTTTTTCTCTTCTCACCGATTAGGGTTTTTATTTCTTTCTTTTCTTTTCTTTTCTTTAATCGGGATCCCTTATATAGTCGCACTTTATCTCTAATTAATTTCTCTTTAATTCGTACGTAAGAGAATTATTATTTTCCGTCTGGGATAATTAATTAACTAATTAATTATCCCCTACGAGATAACCCACCATATCTCTAACGGGTGCAAGATATTTTGCACGGATTCCGATGCACGACTAATCACCGTATCACTTTGAATCCCGTTCCGGGGGATCCCGATATCGGATTTCAGATCTGATCGCACCGTCGGCTTTCTTTTTCCGCGCTCTATCGCAGAAAAATACTAGCACCCCACAATGGCCAACTTTTAAGAATTGAGTAATTTTATTTCACTTAAAGGCTTAAATGACTACACGTAAGTCAAAAATACCCCGAAAGGCCGGATCACTACAATCTGAGAGTATAGGGGTACATCAGGTAGCTAAACTGGTGCCTGGGTAGACCGCTATCTGATCCGCGATCCTCTTACCTCGGTCCGCTGAGGAGGGTCTCGCAACTCCCGCAGACGACCCTGCAAAACAAAGGGAAAGAGAAAAAAAGAAAACAGTGGGGGTGAGAACTACTATAAAACAGTAGCCTCCCCCTAGTGGGTAGACCTCAAACTCAGACATGCCCACTAGGACTATCAAAGACGAAAATAAAACAAATGTGGTAAGCTGTAAATATGACTACTGATGCTGGATAAAGCTACCACTACATGCCTCTAAAGTGCCAAGCTAAAAGTATAGCTAAATGCACGCATCAGAATATAAATGCCTGCCTGGGTAACCCAATCTAGACACCGGTGAATGCCGGTACTGCCCACTATGCCTACTAACTGCCAACTCAGCTACGGGATGCAGACCGGCTCCTGACGACACGGTCCCATCCCAAGGGCAACAGACCGGCTCCTGACCGGCACGATCCCATCCCAAGGGCAACAGACCGGCTCTTGACCGGCACGGTCACAAATATACACACTCCGGAGTGGCACTCGAGGGGAGCGACCCTCACGAGTGAAATGAGTCGTCATGAGTAACCTGATATAGTAGGATTGGATCACGACACTGATCTAAGTGGAAGAACCCATCCACTAAAAGAAGCCCAAATCCTCTCCCCCAATCTGATGCAATAACCACTGTCCGGTCAACCACCCAAAATCTGCGGTTACCGCAATGCCCTGCCCTCACAGCCTGCCTGTCCCAAATTCCCCAAATGTCTGACTACACTATCCCAGCCCTTGCTCGAACCCGAGCGTACTATCCCCTAAATCTAGATAACTGGAGAAAGAAATAAAGGCATGGTTTCTCCTAAGTCAGTTCCAGCATGATAGTGTAGCAGAAAAAGGTGGCCTAACTAAGTGACCATTCAAGCATGCAAAGTCCTTTATTTAATAACATGGTTTCAAGTATTCTAATTCTCACAAAATAGAGGTATGCCAGTTAATAAATTCCCACTTTACTAAGTTGCCACAAGTCGGTCTATGTATAAGCATGAGAGGTCCCAATAAGTATATGCAACATAATATATTTTAGCAAAACTCTTCCCGTGGGGTTTAGGCGACTTATCTTTTGCAAGAATTAACCTTTAATTAATACTTGGTCCTCTTAGAGATGCAAACGCTAACCATAAGTCCATTCTTTCAAATAAGCATGCCATAATCATTCCACCAGTTTATTAGCAATGTAACATAGGGATAGCTCAAATAGGCCTAGTGGGGACATCACAAGTAGGAGGTTAACAACGGTACCCACCTCGAGCGCTAAATCCGGGTCCCGAAAGCGAAGTCCATGCCCGATCCAAAAATCACCACAACACTGCACCACATACCCCAAAGACCACCCACAATTATCATTCAATGTTCCAACCCAAAATCTGTCCCAAAATACACAGTCAACAGTTTTGCCATTTTCACCTGCGAGATATGCCCGAAAAATTCCAAGAAAAATACTATCACGATCCTCGCGACGAACCGGTCGAAACGAGTACTTGCACGTTCACACCCGAGTTTCCTACGCTGAGATACAAATTCGACAAGGGAACCACCCCGAAGTAAATCAATCGCAAAAACTGAAACGCAAAGTTTTGTAAACAGAGACTTTTCACCTCCGGCGAAAATTCAGAAAATTCCAAGAAAATTTGGGGATATTTCTCGTGATGTGTAGATGCAAAATGCCTTTTGAATCACCCCAATCCGATGCCTGTGCGCGAAGATATCGTCAAAACACCGCAGCGCTGTCCAAAACTCAGCGAAAGAAAAAGGGTCAAAAGAAAGCTCCGAGAACTCCAAGATAACCCTGGAAAGAGGGAAAACTCAAAACAGAGACAATGGAGTCCTACCAGTCGAGAGTCCAACGGCGCAAGAATCGCCTGAATCGGAGGTCGGGGTAAGCCGGGGGAGTCCGCGCACTATAATGTGACGAAACGGGTCGCCGGTGAACGAGCGTCGCGCCACGCCGTAAAATCGAGAACCTCGGGATGCGTGCCACCAAAAATCCCAAGAATGCACTGAGGGGTGTAGCTCGGGTGGAGGAAGAAATGCCTAGAAGGAACCTCTGTGAAAAACTGCCCAGAAAGAAGAGAAAACGGGCCCCAAAACCCCTATTTATAGGCAATTCCCACTAATGGGCCTTTGCGGATTCGGGCCCAACTTTCAGGCGCCCGAATCCGCAAAGGGGGTCGGACGAGCCCCCATCCGACGCAGCCGAAATGCCCCGGTGCTGACACGTGTCCCGTATAGCAAACAGCTGTGCGGGGCGCGCCAGAAGCTGCCGCGTGGCCCGCCTGGATGGGGGACGCGTGTCCCGCACAGCGAACAGCTGTGCGGGGCGCGCCCCATGCCGACACGTGGCCCGACCTGGCAGCGGGTTTGACTGGCGCCCGCGAATGCCCGCGCGCCACGCGTCCCAGTACTGTTGCGGTCAGGCGCGCGGGCAGGCGCAGCCTGACCGCCTGCCAGGCACGCGCCCCGAGGCGCCAGCCCGCGCCCCCCGTGCACCGTGCCCCGTGAGCCCACCAATCGCCTGCCGCCACGTGTCCCTGCGCCGGGTCCATGCACCCGCGCGGGGAACTCCGTGGACCGCGCACCTGGCACCGGCCAACCACAGCCCGAAACGTGTCCTCCCGCCCAAAACCGTGCACCGCCGCTCAAACCATGCACCCGCCACTCTAATTCCGTGGACCGCGCACCGAAAGCCGCCCAATTCCAGCCTGCCACGTGTCCCTTCGCCGGGCTCGTGCACCCAGCCGCGCCGCTCCATGGACCAAGTGCTGCGGACCGCCCAATAACGGGCCGCCACGTGGCACTCCGGCGGTCCACGGTCCCCCCATGCACCAGAAACCACCAGAAACTTCCGGGAGTCCGTTTTTGGGCATCCGGGCTCAGAATTTAACAAGCAAATAGCCGTTTCAATCATTTTTCCGCGCTGAATCCAAATACGACCTCCGTTTGGCCCGAAACCTTTTCTAAAATTCGGCAAATGCAGCCGAAGGCCAAATTGACAATAAATACCACCATGGATCCATCCGTGCCATCCCTTTGATACACTGTGGACCAGACACGCCATCAACAGGTGCTTTACACCTTGGATTCACGGGAAAAACAAGGCATGGGAATATGGACCATCACATCCTCCCCTACTAAAAAAAGTTTCGTCCTCGAAACAAAAGTCATTCCTCTCGCCGGTGCCTCGAACAAGTGGGGGTGGGCATCCCTCATCGCTGACTCCGGCTCCCAAGTAGCCTCGCGCTCGCTCTGGTTGCTCCACAGAACCTTCACATAAGGAATGGCCCGGCTGCGCAACTCTCTAACCTCACGGTCTACAATCCGCAACGGCCGCTCGACATAGCTCAAGTCCTCAGCGATCTCCAATGGGGCGAAATCAATGATGTGCGACGGGTCGTAAACATACCTCCTCAGAGTAGACACATGAAACAAATTGTGAACGCCAGCAAGTCTGGGAGGGAGTGCAATCCTGTAGGCAACTGGCCCTATGCGCTCCAACACCTCAAAAGGTCCAATATAACGAGGGCTCAGTTTTCCGCGAATCCCAAATCTCCAAATCCGCTTCGAAGGCGAGACTTTCAAAAAGACATGATCGCCCACCTGAAACTCTAAGTCTCGCCGTCGAGTATCAGCATAACTCCTCTGTCGACTCTGGGCGGTCTCAAGGTGTCGTCGTATCAGTTTGACCTTCTCCTCTGCCTCTAACTGTAGATCAGGACCCAAAGTCTTCCTCTCACCCACGTCACTCCAAAATAGGGGTGACCGACACTTGCGTCCATACAACGCTTCAAACGGAGCCATCTGAATGCTCGCTTGATAGCTGTTGTTGTACGCGAACTCAACCAATCCTAGGTGTCGGTACCACCCTCCTCCAAAGTCCAGGGCACATGCTCTCAGCATATCCTCGAGAATCTGAATGGTGCGCTCTGACTATCCATCGGTCTGTGGGTGGAATGCTGTGCTAAAACGTAGCTGCGTCCCCAAGGCCGTCTGTAAACTCCTCCAGAAATGCGAGACGAACCTCGGGTCTCTATCTGATACAATGGAAACGGGTACCCCGTGTAATCTGACCACCTCAGCTAAGTACATCTGTGCTAGTCGCTCCAACGGCCAAGTCATCTGAACCGGTAAAAAGTGGGCGGACTTGGTGAGTCTGTCCACGACTACCCAGACCGCATCCGCCCCAGTCTATGCTCTCGGCAACCCAGTGACAAAGTCCATAGTGATATGATCCCACTTCCATTCAGGGATTGGGAGACTCTGCAACTAGCCAGCGGGTACACGATGCTCAGCCTTTACTTGCTGACAAGTTAAGCAGTGTGCCACAAATCTCCCAATGTCTCTTTTCATACCACTCCACCAAAACTGTGCCTTGGGGTCCTTATACATCTTAGTCCCACCAGGATGGATGGTATAAGGTGTATAATGGGCCTCCCGCAAGATCTGCTCTCGAATCTCTGAGTCCGTAGGCACGCAAGCTCGGTCCCTGTACCGCAGTACTCCCGAAGAATCAACTAAAAAATCCCCTGTCACTCCAGCCTGAATCTGCTCTCGAATCCTCATCAAGTGGGGGTCCTCACTCTGTTTCTCTCGAATTCTGTCTAACAGAGTGGGTTGCATGCACGACTAAGGACAAAAGTCTAGCAGAGATGTAGTGTTCTGGTTTTCCCATGCAACTTTCCGATGAATCCACTATGTAGAACAACTAGTGTTGGTGTGTCTGGACCATGGTGCATCAAAAGGGATGCCACAGATGGACCTTGTGAGACATTGATAGCTGATTTGGCCTTCAGCTGCATTTGCCGAATTTTAGAAAATGTTTCAGGCCAATCTGAGGTTGGATTTGGATTCAGCACGGAAAAACGCTTGAAAACGGCTATTTGCTTGTTAAATTTGGAGTCCGGATGACCAAAAACGGGCTTCCGGAAGTTTTCGGGGATTTTCGCTGCATGGGGGGTGACCGTGGACCGGCCTGAGCCACGTGGCGGCCTATCATTGGCCGGCTCACGCAGCTCGGTCCACGAGGTGGTGCGGCGGTGCATGGACCGTGGGCGGGGGACGCGTGGCGTGCGCGGAGTGGTTGGCGCGCGCGGCGCGGCCCAGCGAGCTTGCGCAGCTTCAGGTGGACCGGGCGTAGGACACGTGGCAGCAGGGTATAGGCTGGCTCACGAAGACGCGGTCCACGGCGGGGGCGCCTCGGTACGGAGCGCGCAGGGGGGCGCCAGGCGGCCTGTCGGGCACTCGAGTGCGGGCCACGCGTCGGCCCACCATTGGCGGGCCGTACCTACCCCCGCTGACCGTGGGGGACGCGTGGCGCGCAGCGGGTCCTCTGTACCATTGTTCCCTGTTGTAGGGTGACGTGGCATCACCTGGGACTTTCGGGCGCGCCGGACGGGGACTATTCGACCGGGTTTTTGGGCGCAATGCGCCCGAATCTTGCGCCCGAAAATCCGGCCCACTTCACATGGTGGGCTGAGCCTATAAATAGGCTTCCTTTGGTTCTTTTTCGAGCTTTTGACCTTTTTTTCACTGAGACTCCCTCAGAAGATTTTCCCCTCACGCAGTGCACTATCCATTGGAGGACTTTGGAGATTTTTGGTGGCACGTTTCCCGAGGTTCGCGATTTTACGGCGCGGCGCGACGCTTGTTCTCCGGCGACCCGCTTCTCCACTTCTCAGTGTTTGGGCTCCCCCGACTCACCCCGACTTCCGATTTCGCCGATTCTTGCGCCGTTGGACTCACCACAGGTAGGACTTCAACTTCTGTGTTTCGAGGTTCCTCGTTTTCCGTGCTGACCTTGGAGTTTTCTGAGCACCCATTTGACCCATTTTCCTTCGCGGATTTTTGGACAGCACCGCGGTTTTCTAGCCGTATCTTTTCGCTCGGACGTCGGATCGAGGCGATTCAAAAGGAATTTTTCATCTACAGTCCACAAGGAGTCTCCTGGATTTTTCTCAGATTTTTCTGGATTTCTCTCGAAGGTGAAAATCTCCTTTCACTGTGGTTCTTTGACACAGATTTTCTGGACAGTTTGGTTTGGGGTGTTCCACTTGCAGAATTTGTAACTCAGCGTAGAAAAATCGGATTTGAATGTGCAGGTACTCGTTTCGACGGGTTCGTCGCGAAGATCGCGACAGTATATATCTTGGATTTTTCCGGGCGTTCTTCGCAGGTGAAAATTGAGAAACTCTGGACTGTGGTAATTGTGGGCAGATTTTGGGAACTTTGTATGTTTAAATTGTGTTTGTTCCTTTGGGATATATTGTGCAGTGTGGCTGTGACTTTTTGGACCGAGCATGGGTTTCGCTTTTGGACAGGGATTTAGCGCTCGAGGTGGGTACCGTTATCACCTCTTACTTTCGATCACCCACTAGGCATACTAAAAGTGTTTCCTATATCTTGTTGAAAGCGGTATCAGTGGATCGAACCTAGCATGCTTGTATGAAAGTGCGGTTTGGCTGTTAGCACTTGCATCTTTAGAAGGACTAGCTATTAGTGGATTAACATTTCTGGGGAAAAAGGATAAATCATCTACATCTATTGGAAATAATCTGCTTAAACCATATTATGCTTTTTGTGTCATTGGGGGACTTATGCATGTGAATGAAATAACTAATAGCTTGTTAGTACTTTAGATATTAAAACAAGGCATTTTGTACTTCATTTAAGAATTAGAACACTAAGATCATGTTATCAAATAAAGGACTTGGCATGCTTGTATGGTCCCCTAGTTAGGCCACCCTTTTCTGCTACACTAACATGCTGGAATTGACTTAGGAGAAACCATGTTTTATTCTTTCTCCAGTCACTTAGACATAGGGGATAGTATGCTCTGATTAGAGCAGGGACTGGGATAGTGTAGTCAGCTTTGGGATTTGGGGACAGGCAGGTTTGAGGACAGGGTACTCGCGGCAACCGCGGATTTCGGGCGGTTGACCGGACTGTTATTAGTGCATCAGATTTGGGGATAGGGGATCGGGACTTCTTTAGTGGATGGATTTTTCCCACTTAATTAGAGTCTTGGTCCAGTCCTACTAGATCAGGTTACTTCTGACCGTGCCGGTCAGGAGCCGGTCTGTTGCAGTACTTGTGACCGTGCCGGTCAGGAGCCGGTCTGTTGCAGTACTTATGACCGTGCCGGTCAGGAGCCGGTCTGTTGCCTCTGGGATGGGACCGTGTCGGTCAGGAACCGGTCTGCATCCCGCAGCTGAGTTGTGAGTTAGTAGGCATAGCAGGCAGTACCGGTATTCACCGGTGTCTAGATTAGGGTTACCCAGGCAGGCATATGTATACTCTGATGCATGCATTTAGCTACTCTTTTAGCTTATTACTTTAGAGGCATCTTAGTGGTAGCTTTTATCAGTTGTTATATGTATAGCTCACCACCTTGTTTTATTTTCCGCCTCTAGTAGTCCTAGTGGGCAGGTCTGAGATAGAGGTTTACCCACTAGGGGAGGCTACTGTTTTTATAGTAGTTTTGACCCCCACTGTTTTCCCTTTTCTTGTCCCCTTTGTTTTGCAGAGTCATCTGCTGGAGTTGCGGGACCCTCTTCCCAGGATCGAGGTAAGAGGATCGCTGACTAGATAGCTACTACCCCGAGCTCGAGTTTAGTAGTTTTGTTGTATCCCCTGTACACTCAGACGGTTGTATTTTCTTTTATTTTGGGTCTGGCTGCGGCCAGGTGGTTGTATCTATTTCGTGAGCTGGGAGAGACACATGTATATATTTGAGAGATTATTGTACTTTTATTTCCAGCATTTGTCTGAGATGTACTAGTTTTAGTTTAGCTCTATTTTTATGCTCCTGTATTATTTCATTTATATCTGAGCAGGTTACCAGCGCTTCGTGTACACGGGAAATACCGTGTGCACGGCGGATCTGTGGACGAGCCCGGGTCTGGTTTACACCCGGGGCGTGACAGATTAGGTTGGTATCAGAGCTTAGGGATAGGTCAGTTGGGACTTAGGAAACCCTAGGCTTTTGGCAGACCCTAGGAAGGCAGGGCGTTAGTGACGCGATATTTTGCGAATGTCGGCAATTTGTTATTAACTCTTCCTGTGAGTGGAGAGGGATTGGCATAGCCTATTTCTGGGGGACTATTATGTTGGCTGCAGACAACATAAGGTTACAGAAATAGGGGAATGTCCATGACTTTCGCTGGATTGGGTCGAGAGTGCTTTTGTTTACTGACCCATGGTTTCTCGTGTGGCAGGATGCCTCCTAGGCGGCAGATTCCTACCCGGGGTACTCCTACACCCCCGGAGCAGCCGGAGCAATCCGGGCCTTCTGAGATCAGTGAGCTGAGGGCCATGGTGGCCCAGTTGGCGGAGAGTTACCGCCGACAGGAGCAGAGGTTTGAGCAGCTGCTTGCTCAGGTTGGGGCACCTCCCCCTACTACTGTAGAGGCCCCTGTACCACCAGTTGCACCGCCGGCTGTCCCACCTGTCCCTACAGCACCGTCATCGAGCAGTGGGGCTCAGGGAGTGATCAGACCTTTGACCCCAGCGGAGGAGCAGGAGTTTTCTGACAAACTCACCCAGTTTTGTCAGCGAGGACCACCTCAGTTCTCTGGGCGGAGCACTCACCCATGGGAGATAGGATCATGGCTAGCATCAATGGAGAAGTTGTTCAGAGACTTCTTCATTGATCCGAGATTCAGAGTACACATGGCCGTACATTGTCTAGAGAGGGATGCAGATGCTTGGTGGCGTCGGGTCGAGCCCTTAGAGTTTCAGATCACCCGACAGCTACCCTGGTCGGAGTTCAGGAGGATGATCCTTGATACTTATTTCTCCACGAGCATGAAGAAAAAGCAAGAAGATGACTTGAAAACCCTTCGGCAGGGTGATCGGCCAGTGTGGGACTATTTTCAGGAGTTTACGCAGTTGCTCAACTGCGTACCCTATGTTGCCAGGGATGGGCTGCACTAGGTGGAGCTTTTTGAGACGGGCCTACGCCCAGAGATCTATACCTTGGTGCATGCCCAGAGGCTCCAGACTTTGTCAGAGGCTGTGGATCACGCGCAGTGGGTTGAGAGGGGAGATCATGTGGTCGCTAGGCGCGGAGGCTTGGTCGCTCAGAGTTCTGAGAGGAAGCAGCCATCGCCAGACGATGCGGGACAGGGCAGTTCATGGAGGCCGCCCCGACCGCCACCGCCTCAGTTTACGGGCCGTGGGCGTTTGGAGCGGCGAGGGCCTGGGGGATCCCAGAGGCCCCCACAGCAGCAGCAGCATCAGCAGCCCCAGCAACAGCAGCAGCACTCGCAGCAGCAGAGGTCGCAGTCGCGACAGCAGGGGTCACAGCGGCAGAGGCAGCAGCAGCAGCAGTCGACGCAGCCCCGGTCTACAGTTGGGTGTGTTTTCTGCAGGGGTCAGCACCCCTCTGATACTTGTGATTTGAGGCACGGTCGCTGTTTCAGATGCGGGCAGTCAGGTCATCGGCGAGCTACTTGCCCTTTTTCGACATCGCCGGCTCCTTCCTCAGCATCAGTCCCTTCGGTGCCCCAGCAGCGGCCTTATGCTCCAGCTAATAGGGCTCCTTCTTCCCACCCTGCAGATTACCGACCACCAGCTCAGAGCGGACGGGTTTATGCCGCCCAGGTGGAGGACTCCTCGGCAGCCGACCATGTGGTGGCAGGTATCATTTTACTTTTCGGTATTAGAGCTCGCACTTTATTTGATACCGGTGCATCACATTCTTTTATCAGTAGAGCATTTGCATCATCTTATGGACTAGAGTTAGGCCGGTTGCCGCATGCATTAGAGGTACAGATTCCCGATCATATATTGCATGTAGAGGAGTGTTGTTGGTCTTGCCCTGTACAGCTTGAGTCTTGGATTTTGCCAACGGACCTGATGGTCCTTAGTCAGCTGCGAGATTTTGACATTGTACTGGGGATGGATTGGCTGGCTCGCTATTTCGCGATGATTGATTGCGCCGCGAGGACTATTACTTTTAGCGAGCCAGGCCAGGAGGTGTTCGTTTACAGGGGGTGCCAGAGTGCTTTCTTTGCCTCAGTGGTTTCGACTTCTCGAGCGAGGCAGATGGTGCGCAGTGGATGCGTGGCCTTTTTGGCGTCTGTGGTTAAGGAGCCTAGGCGGCACCGGGACTCACGGATATCCCTATTGTCCACGAGTTCCCGGATGTGTTTCCTCCAGAGCTGATTCATATGCCGCCGGATAGGGAGGTTGAGTTTTTGATTGACGTAGTTCCAGGAACTGCGCCAATCTCTAAGGCTCCTTACCGAATGGCACCGGCTGAGCTGCGAGAGTTAAAGGCGCAACTCCAGGATTTAATGGACAAAGGTTTTGTCAGACCAAGTGTATCGCCTTGGGGAGCGCCGGTGCTATTTGTGAAGAAGAAGGATGGATCACTTCGACTATGTGTTGATTATCGGGAGTTGAATAAAGTGACCATCAAGAACAAGTACCCTTTGCCGCGCATTGATGACTTATTTGATCAGCTGCAAGGGTCTTGTGTCTTCTCCAAGATTGACTTACAGTCTAGTTACCACCAATTGAAGGTGAAGGCCGAGGACATCCCAAAGACAGCATTCAGGACGCGGTACGGGCATTATGAGTTTACCGTCATGCCTTTCGGATTGACAAATGCCCCTGCTGCTTTTATGGATTTAATGAACAGGATTTTTCGACCATACCTGGATCGGTTCGTCGTTGTTTTTATCGATGACATCCTAGTTTATTCCCGGAGCGATGTGGAGCACGAGGAGCACTTGAGGATTGTGCTGCAACTTCTGAGAGAGAGGAAGTTGTATGCCAAGTTATCTAAGTGTGATTTCTGGCTTCGGGAGGTTGTCTTTTTGGGCCACGTGATTTCAGCCGCTGGAGTGGCAGTAGACCCGGCGAAGATCGAGGCAGTCCGGGATTGGCCCCGACCGACGACGGTATCAGAGGTCCGCAGCTTTATGGGCTTAGCTGGATATTACCGTCGGTTTGTGGAAGGTTTTGCGAAACTTTCCACACCCCTCACTCGTTTGACGAGAAAAGGGATTAAGTTTATTTGGAGTGAGGATTGCCAGAGGAGCTTTGAGGAATTAAAAAACAGATTGATGACGGCTCCTATCCTTTCCCTCCCTGTTATGGGGAAAGGATATGTGATTTACAGCGATTGTAGAAAACTCGAAATATTTTATTTTTAATAAATAGTCTAAAAGTGAATTTTGATCTGGTTTTGAATTCAAAAGACTCCTGTTGGCCTATATGGTCAATCGCCAGTGTGCAAGTTGCATGATTTACGAGGCAAAAAGGCTAATTTCCAATCCGGACGTGATCTTGGAAATCCGAATTGACCGTTGCGATCGTCTCATCGAACTGAACGAGATTCATATTCAGCACTTTTCGATCCGACGGTCGGATCTTCCAGAAATCGATGAAGAAGCGAGCAAATAACCGCGACCAATGTAACAGTGCTCTGTGCACAGTGTAAATTAAGTTGTTACTGTAGGTGAACAGTAACCCTAGTTTTTGGAACCCCGACGGACACAACGTTGACTAATTCGCTGGCTGGAAACCGATCATAGCACTTCAGGTAGGCGTTTCGAACGGTTTCGGCGTTCGGGACGCAATGGCGCTGACGGAATCTCCGTTTGACGACCCTAGAGTCTCGAAAAGCGTGAAAACTATATTCCAAAACAGTATTTTATGGACCGAGATTTTATCCGGACAGTTTCTCGAAAATCAGAAATCGCTACCTGATGGGTTTCGTCGAGCCGGACGCCGTGGCGCAGTCCATTTTCCGTTTCGACGACCGGATCGCCTCGAAGAGCGTGAAACAAGGCGAAAAAGGTGACAATTGCACATGAAACCCTATAGAACCTGCCTCGATTTGCATGCCACAGCTTGGAGAGGGACTTAAGTGTGAAACTAAAATGCTGTGAAGGACTTAACTGAAAGTGTTGAGAGATCAAGGGCTAAAATGCAAATAGTACATATACTATATATATATGTATGTATCCGAGTTAGGGTTCTACAAAACCCTAAGACCTGTAGCCCTCAGCCCTAGCCGCCTACACAACAGACCTCCTCTCCTCTCTGCGCACTCCCCGGAACCTCCCCGCACCGGCCGCCGCCTCCCCGTCGCCGGAGAAGAGAAGAGCAAGAGACACCTCGCTCTCGGGTGCTTGGAAAGGAGGGTGATCGGGAGGACTCTAAGTAGATCAAGTCTATACCGGAGGTACCCTCTGTGAAGCCGCAGCCGAGCCCGGGGTGGACCGACGCCTGGCTCCGCCCTACGCCGCCGCGGGAGACACCTTCCCCTTTCCAAACTCCGGCAAGGGTAACATCTTGGAACTTTTCCCTTTTCTTTGGCACCTGGACCTTACCAAAGGGTTTCTGACACCCGCGAGACCCTTCGGGTGCAGTCCGAGCCGAGGCCGCCGTCCCGATCGCCGGTGGGAGCCATCATCGCCGGATTATCGTTTTCTTGGCCGATCTCGTGCGCCGCCGTCATCCGATCTCGTGCGCCGCCGTCATCCGGCCGTCAACCTCAAGATCAGCACCGTTGGATCGACGCCTCTGGACGACTGCTGCACCTCCACGGAGTTGGAGGGTGATCGGACAAGGATCGGACCCGCGCGAGCCTGCCCTAGAATCCAGTTTTCTTCAACCTCAGCCGATATCGGCCGTCCGGCGCCACCGCTGCATCCCGACGCCGGCCACCACTGCACCAAGCTCTGTAGCGTCGGGAAAAAGCTTCTGGACCAAGTTGCTCCGGCCCGGAGCCACCGCGCCGGAATCCGCCATTAACGGCCCTTGAAGCTCCACCGAGCTTCGCCGGCACCGCCTCGCCGACGCTCCCCAGTCGCCGGAAACCGTCCTGGTAAGCTCGTATGGCCTGTAGGAGTCCTTCCATCGCGTTGCATGCAGAGCTTAACGTCGGGGTTTTGATCTGTAGGGTTGCACCCGACTTGGCTTCAAGTTCGGACTCCGGCGAACCCCGGCGCTCCGGACTCCGGCCAACCCCACAAGTAAGCTGTAAATATTAATTAGAGGAGCTCCATGATTTTATTTTGGTCCAGGGTGATTCCTGTAGATGGGTTTTCTGTTACACCCGAAATGCTCTTTTCGGGCTTAACTCCGGCCGCTGCCGCTTCCGGCCGACGGGGCTCGACCCCACGTGGACAAAATTTCTCCTGGGACCTCTATTTACCTGGTGCTCCACTCTGTAGCAGGTCCGAACCAGGTTTGCTCCAAGAAGACCCAAACCGAGCTCCTTGCGGATTAGGGTGCTGCTCCGGCTACTGTTCCGACCAACCTCCGGCAAGCCTCAGGTGAGCCCCATTGTACATGGTCCATGCTGATCACCATGCTCTAGTTAACTCTCAGATTGATCATGTATAGGTTAAGTTGTAGCATAGTGGCTTGTTGGACTTAGTATTTGTTGGGCCAACTTTGCCCTCGGGATCCGTGTCAGGCCAAACTTGTGAGCACGGCCTTGGTCTCGTCGTAACGAACGCGCTGAAAGTTACGGCGCAGCTTTTGGACCCCCGGATTTCAAGAACAAGTCAAAACGAGCAATAATGTTAGGTTTTTATGCAATTTAAGAAATCGTTAGGGATCAAATTGTAATTGGGACACGCTGGCAGTCTTTAGTCAGCTTTCTTTTTCATACCTGCTGGACAGGTTGTTAGAGTTCCGTGGGCTCTTGTTGAGCGGGAATCGGACCTTGTTCCGTAAATCGGCTATATTATTCCGTGTTAGCGTTGTGTTGCTGTAGTGTTGTCAGGATGGGTATGTGTGAGTCTAGTTCTGACTACAGTCTCTGTTCAGGGCCCAGCAGTTCAGCACCAGCCTCCCGGTAGTCTAGCGGGAGTTCGGGATCGGCCTACATTCAGGTGGGTTTTATTTTTAAGTCTTAGCATTTAACTCTATCATGTTGGACGGGGTCAATCTTATGTGTACTTGGGTTTCTTCGTGGTGTTTAGCGTCGGTCTCCGGCGGTCGTTCTCCTTTTGATAATTATATGTTAGCGGGTTACTTTCGATCGCATATGCTACGGTTTTACTTTTGATTATACATGTTGCCGTTTTACTCTTGTTATATATTATGATGCTGACATGATGGTGGTTATGGTTACTTGGCTCGAGGCTGCAGCACGCGCACCCGCGGTTTGGCCACCGCAAAGGGTGCGCTTTTCCGGAAAAGCGGTCTATTGACCCGTGTATACCCACGAGGTGACGTAGTGGGGCCCCTTATGTAGTTGTGGGGTTTGAGGCGCCGAGGTGCGAGCGGTGCGACCCGTCGGTTTAGTTGTCCGACGTGGGAGCGGTGCGACCCATTCGGTTTAGTTGTCCGACTTGGGCGCGGTGCGATCCGTCGGTTTAGTTGTCCGACGGGATCGAGTATTGCAGGTTTACAGGTGTTTGATTTTACCTTTCCCTTGCGAGGGTGGTTGCTCCGGATAGACTACGGTTGGACGTTTTTCTTTACCTGCTTTACTATTATCATTTTTGTTTAGTCGCTGACTTCCCACTTTGCGACAGGGTCCTACAGGGGGGGAGAGTTAGGCGACGGTGAGGCCGCGGCTAGAGGTTCTGGGTCCCTGGAGACCTGAACAGTACTTTACCTCTTCCTTTCGCATTTCATTTACGTTGTAGACTGTGGTGTGGTTCTCGATACCCTCGTGGGGTCGGTGTGGATGTCGGCATGGTAGTTATTGAATTATTTAATTCCTTTTTCATCTCTGTTGGCCGCTTTAAGAAAATCAAAGAGCAAACCAAAGAAAAGATTGTGAAAACTGAATTTCAAAACCTAGGTGTCGTGTGGGCACCGTTTTCAAAACCTTGTGGATTTATGGATTTTGAAAAGGGATTTCAAAACCTAAGTGTCGTGTGGGCACCGTTTTCAAAACCTTGTGGATTTATGGATTTCGAAAAGGGATTTCAAAACCTAAGTGTCGTGTGGGCGCTGCTTTCCAAAACCTCTGGGTTTATGTTGCTTTCGAAAGGTGTTTTCAAAATATGGGCGCCGGGTGGGCGCCGTTTCATCAACCGTGGATTTATCTTTTTAAACTGATCGGCCGTGAGATTTATTTAGCATTTCGTGAATGGATGTATGTCTGAACCGTTGTGATTGAATGATTACCCGTTTTTGAACATTGTATGAGTCGCGACGCCGTGCATATACAGGGGAGACTCTGTCCGTTTGCAGAGTGATCCTGTATATGCGGCGGGTCTGGGCACGCGCCGGGGAAGAAGGTTTTTCAAAAAAAAAAAATTATACACGCCAAACACATACCTTTTGTGAATCGTTTCCGCTAAATTAAACCTCCGGGGCGTGACAGATTAAGATGGTATCAGAGACTTTCTTCAATCACAACAGTCAGTGTCCGACATCCACGGAGATACCTCACTTAGCTACGAATGAATGAAATGAATATGGCATAGAAGCGTAGAACGCGAGTGATCGGGGGAGCGGGGGAAAAGTATAGGTCCCGTTTCCTCGATAGTTGGTTAAGTGCTATGCTAGCGGAGTCTAGAACTGACTTGTGTGGTGTGTGAGTACGGGTTAAGTTTTGTTTCTCGGTTTAGCTCAGTTGTCGCGTTTGTGTAGTCGTGTTGTTTGGGCTCGTGTAGTAGTGTTGTTATGGGGGCTGGGATCGAGGCCGGCTGCCACCGAGGTGTTGATGGTTGCTAGGAATCAATGGATTAAGCAACCAGCGTGGGACACGGTGGGCCTGCTGACAGGTGTTCATGCACATGGTGCGGCTGTTATCACAGCAGATCGTTGCGCCGGGTGATGTTTTTCGAACCCCTCCCTCTGCCAACGCTTTGGTCGTCGTTAGTAACGGCGACTGGTGGTAGGGTAATCCGCCGGTGGTTGTTAGTGAATCGGCCGTTTTGTCGGTCGTGAGTAGCTGGGTAGTCTCTTTGCCTAAAATTGTACCTTCCAGGACAACGGGTTTTAGGTTACAGCAGAGAGTCGGCCAATTCTTTTGCATCTTGGATAGGGTAGGAGTAGGTATGAGGACTCTTCCCCTACGGTTGTTACCCATGGTTCGGCTCTTTGCTGTGGTCACTGCGATGGTTGTAGGAATCGTCACGGTGGGGTCTTGGGATTCCCCCTGGGGTTGAGAAAAGAGACCACCGGGGCTAGCAAATCTTGTTCGTTTGGGCTTGATTCTTTCTTTTTGTTGAGCGGACCTAGAGCTTAAATACTCCTAGTTGGGAATGTGATCGTTTGGTCTGGGGGTATGCAGCTCGGCTCAGTGCATGGTGCTTGGAAGGGCAATGGATTGGGACCGAGCGGTAGAGGTTAATCAGAGTGTCGCACCCCCTTGGGTGCCAAGACGGAAGTAGGACCGTGCTTCTTGGGTTTTGTCGCCAGCTCCCCATGACCAAGGCATAGTCTTGAGGTTTTGGGTTGCGAGTTTGTGATTGTGAAGCAGTACAGATCACGAGGGGCGCAAGGCCAATGGGAAGCGCAAGTCGGACATGTTTGGCCACTTTTCCCATGTATTGGATTCCTGGCGTATTTAAGTTTCGGGGATGAAACTTCTTTTAAGGTGTGAGTGATGTAGCACTCGAGAAATTCTAGTGTGCTTGCGGGCGAGGAAGCAGATCTAACCTTAGCAATTTGCATACCGGTGCGTGAATTGCACAGTTCCGATGCACAAATTTTCGCCTTTCCGATCCGATACCTGGGTATTTGGTTAGGAACGAACCCTAGGATGACTTGTGTTCACGAGAGAGCGCAGGGTATTGGCATAGTGGTTTGGAGCTCAGGTGTGTTTCACACAGTTGAGTCTCGTTGTTTCGGTTATTAGTCGTACGCACTCTGGTTTTTGGGATCGTTGTTAGTGCAGGGTTAGCCGCGGTCATGGTTTCGGCTGTGGGCTTGATGTTTCAATGGAGCCAGAGTGCTCGGATCAGTTACAGTGGTTAAAGGTTAAATCACTGTTCTTGTCGTAATCGTCCAGCTGATGGCACAGCAGTAGATGACTGCTATTATTGCACTAGCCTCACAGTTTGCTTAGAGGTTGAACAAGTTGTTGATCCTTCAGTGTCCCCGTGTCATAATTCAATGGCCTATGGGCCCGATGGTAACCCTGTTTTGGGACGGATGCAAATTGACCCCACCTTTTGCACAGATTTTGTGGATCGACGTGGACTCGCCTATGTGTTAGTCATGGTGATGTTTGTGACCACGAGGTGGTAGTAATCCTTGATAAAGGTTATGTTTTTAGCACTGAGATTGTGTTGGGAGGTATGTGATATACCTTCTGATAGGAGTTGCGTCCCCAACTAGTTGTTGGCGACAGATCTTTGGTATTTCGCTGTTCTTTTGGTAAGCACGTTGGCTGCAGGCAACGGACTGTCGAAAGAACTGAGGAAATAGTCTGCCCTGTAATGGGGAGTATCAGATTGGGTCTAAATTAGTAGCCTTAGAGTTGTCGATACCTTGCGACTGACTTGTAGCCCTCGAATAAACTTTTTGAGCATTTCATAAAGTATGACTTCAGGCTGTAAGCTCCGGGAATAAAACTTTTTTTTAAGTTGTAAGTTTCGGGGACGAAACTTCTTTTAAGTTGTAAGTGATGTAGAAACTCGAAATATTTTATTTTTAATAAATAGTCTAAAAGTGAATTTTGATCTGGTTTTGAATTCAAAAGACCCCTGTTGGCCTATATGGTCAATCGCCAGTGTGCAAGTTGCACGATTTACGAGGCAAAAAGGCTAATTTCCAATCCGAACGTGATCTTGGAAATCCGAATTGACCGTTGCGATCGTCTCATCGAACTGAACGAGATTCATATTCAGCACTTTTCGATCCGACGGTCGGATCTTCCAGAAATCGATGAAGAAGCGAGCAAATAACCGCGACCAATGTAACAGTGCTCTGTGCACAGTGTAAATTAAGTTGTTACTGTAGGTGAACAGTAACCCTAGTTTTCGGAACCCCGACGGACACAACGTTGACTAATTCGCTGACTGGAAACCGATCATAGCACTTCAGGTAGGCGTTTCGAACGGTTTCGGCGTTCGGGACGCAATGGCGCTGACGGAATCTCCGTTTGACGACCCTAGAGTCTCGAAAAACGCGAAAACTGTATTCCGGAACAGTATTTTATGGACCGAGATTTTATCCAGACAGTTTCTCAAAAATCAGAAATCGCTACCTGATGGGTTTCGTCGAGCCGGACGCCGTGGCGCAGTCCATTTTCCGTTTCGACGATCGGATCGCCTCGAAGAGCGTGAAACAAGGCGAAAAAGGTGACAATTGCACATGAAACCCTATAGAACCTGCCTCGATTTGCATGCCACAGCTTGGAGAGGGACTTAAGTGTGAAACTAAAATGCTGTGAAGGACTTAACTGAAAGTGTTGAGAGATCAAGGGCTAAAATGCATATAGTACATATACTATATATATATGTATGTATCCGAGTTAGGGTTCTACAAAACCCTAAGACCTGTAGCCCTCAGCCCTAGCCGCCTACACAACTGACCTCCTCTCCTCTCTGCGCACTCCCCGGAACCTCCCCGCACCGGCCGCAGCCTCCCCATCGCCGGAGAAGAGAAGAGCAAGAGACACCTCGCTCTCGGGTGCTTGGAAAGGAGGGTGATCGGGAGGACTCTAGGTAGATCAAGTCTATACCGGAGGTACCCTCTGTGAAGCCGCAGCCGAGCCCGGGGTGGACCGACGCCTGGCTCCGCCCTACGCCGCCGCGGGAGACACCTTCCCCTTTCCAAACTCCGGCAAGGGTAACATCTTGGAACTTTTCCCTTTTCTTTGGCACCTGGACCTTACCAAAGGGTTTCTGACACCCGCGAGACCCTTCGGGTGCAGTCCGAGCCGAGGCCGCCGTCCCGATCGCCGGCGGGAGCCATCATCGCCGGATTATCGTTTTCTTGGCCGATCTCGTGCGCCGCCGTCATCCGGCCGTCAACCTCAAGATCAGCACCGTTGGATCGACGCCTCTGGACGACTGCTGCACCTCCACGGAGTTGGAGGGTGATCGGACAAGGATCGGACCCGCGCGAGCCTGCCCTAGAATCCGGTTTTCTTCAACCTCAGCCGATATCGGCCGTCCGGCGCCACCGCTGCATCCCGACGCCGGCCACCACTGCACCAAGCTCCGTAGCGTCGGGAAAAAGCTTCTGGACCAAGTTGCTCCGGCCTGGAGCCGCCGCGCCGGAATCCGCCATTAACGGACCTTGAAGCTCCACCGAGCTTCGCCGGCACCGCCTCGCCGACGCTCCCCAGTCGCCGAAAACCGTCCTGGTAAGCTCGTATGGCCTGTAGGAGTCCTTCCATCGCGTTGCATGCAGAGCTTAACGTCGGGGTTTTGATCTGTAGGGTTGCACCCGACTTGGCTTCAAGTTCGGACTCCGGCGAACCCCGGCGCTGCGGACTCCGACCAAACCCACAGGTAAGCTGTAAATATTAATTAGAGGAGCTCCATGATTTTATTTTGGTCCAGGGTGATTCCTGTAGATGGGTTTTCTGTTACACCCGAAATGCTCTTTTCGGGCTTAACTCCGGCCGCCGCCGCCTCCGGCCGCCGGGGCTCGACCCCACGTGGACAAAATTTCTCCTGGGACCTCTATTTACCTGGTGCTCCACTCTGTAGCAGGTCCGAACCAGGTTTGCTCCAAGAACACCCAAACCGAGCTCCTTGCGGATTAGGGTGCTGCTCCGGCTACTGTTCCGGCCAACCTCCGGCAAGCCTCAGGTGAGCCCCATTGTACATGGTCCATGCTGATCACCATGCTCTAGTTAACTCTCAGATTGATCATGTATAGGTTAAGTTGTAGCATAGTGGCTTGTTGGACTTAGTATTTGTTGGGCCAACTTTGCCCTCGGGATCCGTGTCAGGCCAAACTTGTGAGCACGACCTTGGTCTCGTCGTAACGAACGCGCTGAAAGTTACGGCGCAGCTTTTGGACCCCCGGATTTCAAGAACAAGTCAAAACGAGCAATAATGTTAGGTTTTTATGCAATTTAAGAAATCGTTAGGGATCAATTTGTAGTTGGGACACGCTGGCAGTCTTTAGTCAGCTTTCTTTTTCATACCTGCTGGACAGGTTGTTAGAGTTCCGTGGGCTCTTGTTGAGCGGGAATCGGACCTTGTTCCGTAAATCGGCTATATTATTCCGTGTTAGCATTGTGTTGCTGTAGTGTTGTCAGGATGGATATGTGTGAGTCTAGTTCTGACTACAGTCTCTGTTCAGGGCCCAGCAGTTCAGCGCCAGCCTCTCGGTAGTCTAGCGGGAGTTCGGGATCGGCCTACATTCAGGTGGGTTTTATTTTTAAGTCTTAGCATTTAACTCTATCATGTTGGACGGGGTCAATCTTATGTGTACTTGGGTTTCTTCGTGGTGTTTAGCGTCGGTCTCCGGCGGTCGTTCTCCTTTTGATAATTATATGTTAGCGGGTTACTTTCGATCGCATATGCTACGGTTTTACTTTTGATTATACATGTTGCCGTTTTACTCTTGTTATATATTATGATGCTGACATGATGGTGGTTATGGTTACTTGGCTCGAGGCTGCAGCACGCGCACCCGCGGTTTGGCCACCGCAAAGGGTGCGCTTTTCCGGAAAAGCGGTCTATTGACCCGTGTATACCCACGAGGTGACGTAGTGGGGCCCCTTATGTAGTTGTGGGGTTTGAGGCGCCGAGGTGCGAGCGGTGCGACCCGTCGGTTTAGTTGTCCGACGTGGGAGCGGTGCGACCCATTCGGTTTAGTTGTCCGACTTGGGCGCGGTGCGATCCGTCGGTTTAGTTGTCCGACGGGATCGGGTATTGCAGGTTTACAGGTGTTTGATTTTACCTTTCCCTTGCGAGGGTGGTTGCTCCGGATAGACTACGGTTGGACGTTTTTCTTTACCTGCTTTGCTATTATCATTTTTGTTTAGTCGCTGACTTCCCATTTTGCGACAGGGTCCTACAGGGGGGGAGAGTTAGGCGACGGTGAGGCCGCGGCTAGAGGTTCTGGGTCCCTGGAGACCTGAACAGTACTTTACCTCTTCCTTTCGCATTTCATTTACGTTGTAGACTGTGGTGTGGTTCTCGATACCCTCGTGGGGTCGGTGTGGATGTCGGCATGGTAGTTATTGAATTATTTAATTCCTTTTTCATCTCTGTTGGCCGCTTTAAGAAAATCAAAGAGCAAACCAAAGAAAAGATTGCGAAAACTGAATTTCAAAACCTAGGTGTCGTGTGGGCACCGTTTTCAAATCCTTGTGGATTTATGGATTTCGAAAAGGGATTTCAAAACCTAAGTGTCGTGTGGGCACCGTTTTCAAAACCTTGTGGATTTATGGATTTCGAAAAGGGATTTCAAAACCTAAGTGTCGTGTGGGCGCTGCTTTCCAAAACCTCTGGGTTTATGTTGCTTTCGAAAGGTGTTTTCAAAATATGGGCGCCGGGTGGGCGCCGTTTCATCAACCGTGGATTTATCTTTTTAAACTGATCGGCCGTGAGATTTATTTAGCATTTCGTGAATGGATGTATGTCTGAACCGTTGTGATTGAATGATTACCCGTTTTTGAACATTGTATGAGTCGCGACGCCGTGCATATACAGGGGAGACTCTGTCCGTTTGCAGAGTGATCCTGTATATGCGGCGGGTCTGGGCACGCGCCGGGGAAGAAGGTTTTTCAAAAAAAAAAATTATACACGCCAAACACATACCTTTTGTGAATCTTTTCCGCTAAATTAAACCTCCGGGGCGTGACAGCGATGCATCGCACAGTGGACTTAGTTGCGTGCTGATGCAGGAGGGAAGGGTAATTGCTTATGCCTCTCAGCAATTGAAGGATTATGAAAAGAATTATCCTACCCATGACTTGGAGCTAGCTGCAGTGATTTTTGCACTAAAGTTATGGTGCCACTACCTGTATGGGGAGCACTGCGAGATTTACATCGACCACAAGAGCTTGAAATACCTGTTCACACAGAAGGAGCTCAACTTGAGGCATCGCAGATGGTTGGAATTGTTGAAGGACTATGATGTAGACATATTATACCATCCTGGCAAGGCCAACGTGGTTGCTGATGCCCTGAGCAGGAGAGCAGTACAGAGTTTATCTTTGATGATCACCGATCAGGCGCCATTACTTCAGCAGATGAGGCGGTTAGAGCTCGAGGTTGTGTCCCCTGGGGTCTCTGCTAGACTTATGTCTCTAGTCGTGCAGCCCACTCTGTTGGACAGGATTCGAGAGAGACAGAGTGAGGACCCCCACCTGATGAGGATTCGAGAGCAGATACAGACTGGTTTGATAGGGGACTTTTCAGTTGATGCTTCGGGAGTACTGCGGTACAGGGACCGAGCTTGTGTGCCTATGAATGCAGAGATCCGAGAACAGATCTTGAGGGAGGCCCACTATACACCTTATACCATCCATCCTGGTGGGACTAAGATGTATAGGGACCTGAAGGCACAGTTTTGGTGGAATGGGATGAAAAGAGACATTGGGAGATTTGTAGCACACTGTCTAACTTGTCAGCAAGTAAAGGCTGAACATCGTGTACCTGCTGGCAAGTTGCAGAGTTTCCCAATCCCTGAATGGAAATGGGAACATGTTACGATGGATTTTGTCACTGGTTTGCCGAGAGCACAGACAGGGGCAGATGCTATCTGGGTAGTCGTGGACAGACTTACCAAGTCCGCTCACTTTTTACCGGTTCAGATGACTTGGCCGATGGAGCGTCTAGCACAGGTGTACTTGGCTGAGGTGGTTAGATTGCACGGGGTACCCGTTTCCATCGTATCAGATAGAGACCCGTGGTTTGTCTCGCATTTCTGGAGGAGTTTACAGACAGCCTTGGGGACGCAGCTCCGATTTAGTACAGCATTCCACCCACAGACCGATGGGCAGTCAGAGCGTACTATTCAGACCCTCGAGGATATGTTGAGAGCATGCGTTCTGGACTTTGGAGGAGGGTGGTACCGACACTTGGGACTAGTTGAGTTTGCGTACAACAACAGCTATCAAGCGAGCATCCAGATGGCTCCCTTTGAAGCGTTGTATGGACGCAAGTGTCGGTCACCCCTATATTGGAGTGACGTGGGTGAGAAGAAGACTTTGGGTCCTGATCTACTATTAGAGGCAGAGGAAAAGGTCAGATTGGTACGACGACACCTTGAGACCGCCCAGAGTCGACAGAGGAGTTATGCGGATACTCGACGGCGAGACTTAGAGTTTCAGGTGGGTGACCATGTTTTTCTGAAAGTCTCGCCTTCGAAGGGGATTCGGAGATTTGGTATTCGTGGGAAACTGAGCCCTCGTTATATTGGACCTTTCGAGGTGTTGGAGCGCTTAGGGCCAGTTGCCTACAGGCTTGCACTTCCTCCCAGGCTTTCAGGTGTTCACGATGTTTTTCATGTATCGACTCTGAGGAGGTATGTTCATGACCCGTCCCACATCATCGATTTCACCCCACTGGAGGTTGCTGAGGACCTGAGCTATGTTGAGCGGCCGTTGAGGATCTTGGACCGTGAGGTTAGGGAGTTGCGCAGTCGGGCCATCCCTTATGTGAAGATCCTCTCGAGCAGTCATGATGAGCGCGAGGCTACCTGGGAGCTGGAGTCAGCGATGATGGATGCTTACCCCTACTTGTTCGAGGCCCCTGCTTGAGGTATGACTTTTGTTTCGAGGACAAAACTTTTTCTTGTGGGGGAGGATGTAGTGTTCTGGTTTTCCCATGCAACTTTCCGATGAATCCACTGTGTAGAACACCTAGTGTTGGTGTGTCTGGACCATGGTGCATCAAAAGGGATGCCACAGATGGACCTTGTGAGACATTGATAGCTGATTTGGCCTTCGGCTGCATTTGCCGAATTTTAGAAAAGGTTTCAAGCCAATCTGAGGTTGGATTTGGATTCAGCGCGGAAAAACGCTTGAAAACGGCTATTTGCTTGTTAAATTTGGAGTCCGGATGACCAAAAACGGGCTTCCGGAAGTTTTCGGAGATTTTCGGTGCATGGGGGGTGACCGTGGACCGGCCTGAGCCACGTGGCGGCCTATCATTGGCCGGCTCACGCAGCTCGGTCCACGGGGTGGCGCGGCGGTGCATGGACCGCGGGCGGGGGACGCGTGGCGTGCGCGGAGTGGTTGGCGCACGCGGCGCAGCCCAGCGAGCTTGCGCAGCTTCAGGTGGACCGGGCATAGGACACGTGGCAGCAGGGTATAGGCTGGCTCACGAAGACGCGGTCCACGGCGGGGGCGCCTCGTTACGGAGCACGCAGGGGGGCGCCAGGCGGCCTGTCGGGCACTCGAGTGCGGGCCACGCGTCGGCCCGCCATTGGCGGGCCGTACCTACCCCCGCTGGTCGCGGGGGGGACGCGTGGCGCGCAGCGGGTCCTCTGCACCGCTGTTCCCTGTTGTAGGGTGACGTGGCATCACCTGGGACTTTCGGGCGCGTCGGACGGGGACTATCCGGCCGGGTTTTCGGGCGCAATGCGCCCGAATCTTGCGCCCGAAAATCTGGCCCACTTCACATGATGGGCTGAGCCTATAAATTGGCTTCCTTTGGTTCTTTTTCGATCTTTTGAGCTTTTTTTCACTGAGACTCCTTCAGAAGATTTTCCCCTCACGCAGTGCACTATCCATTGGAGGACTTTGGAGATTTTTGGTGGCACGTTTTTCGAGGTTAGCGATTTTACGGCGCGGCGCGACGCTTGTTCTCCGGCGACCCGCTTCGCCCCTTCTCAGTGTTTGGGCTCCCCCGACTCACCCCGACTTTCGATTTCGCCGATTCTTGCGCCGTTGGACTCACGACAGGTAGGACTTCAACTTCTGTGTTTCGAGGTTCCTCGTTTTCCATGCTGACCTTGGAGTTTTCTGAGCACCCATTTGACCCATTTTCCTTCGCGGATTTTTGGACAGCACCGCGGTGTTCTAGCCGTATCTTTTCGCTCGGACGTCGGATCGAGGCGATTCAAAAGGAATTTTTCATCTACAGTCCACAAGGAGTCTCCTGGATTTTTATCAGATTTTTATGGATTTCTCTCGAAGGTGAAAATCTCCTTTCACTGTGGTTCTTTGACACAGATTTTCTGGACAGTTTGGTTTGGGGTATTCCACTTGCAGAATTTGTAACTCAGCGTAGAAAAATCGGATTTGAACGTGCAGGTACTCGTTTCGACGGGTTCCTCGCGAGGATCGCGACAGTATTTATCTTGGATTTTTCCGGGCATTCTTCGTAGGTGAAAATTGAGAAACTCTGGACTGTGGTAATTGTGGGCAGATTTTGGGAACTTTGTATGTTTAAACTGTGTTTATTCCTTTGGGATATATTGTGCAGTGTGGCTGTGACTTTTTGGACCGAGCGTGGGTTTCGCTTTTGGACAGGGATTTAGCGCTCGAGGTGGGTACCGTTATCACCTCTTACTTTCGATCACCCACTAGGCATACTAAAAGTGTTTCCTATATCTTGTTGAAAGTGGTATCAGTGGATCGAACCTAGCATGCTTGTATGAAAGTGCGGTTTGGCTGTTAGCACTTGCATCTTTAGAAGGACTAGCTATTAGTGGATTAACATTTCTGGGGAAAAAGGATAAATCATCTACATCTATTGGAAATAATCTGCTTAAACCATATTATGCTTTTTATGTCATTGGGGGTGTCACGCCCCGGGGTCGAAACTGCGACCCGGGCTCGCCAACAGATCCGCCATCTGTACGGAAACTGCCGCACAGACGAAGCGTCTACCCTGCAAGTCAGATCTATAGCTAAAAACATGTATCAGAGCTAAAACTAAAAACCAAAAGCTATAGAATAAAACTGAACATCTGAAAAAGTAAAATATCCACTAGTACACAAATCCTCAAGGTACAAAGTCTCACAGAATGTCCAATACACATATACTCTCATAAATTATTCTGTAAGCTCCATTTATACCCTCAATCAGCTCCAATTGCACACAATTAAATAAGTCCACATATACGCACTCCCTTAATTCCACCCTTACACACTACTATTGTGCATAATTTAATTCCATTTTAAAATCAGCACACTAAGGTACATGCCCACACGAACACAATTCACTTAAGTCCACACAACTCCAGCAATAAATTACACTTACAGTACACCCCAACTCATCCCAAATTGCTCACAAAGCAAAATCACAAAACCCACTCACACCTTGTAGCTGCCACAACACACACAAAAACACTTCCATACACAGCACCACCACTATTCCCAAAACCCAAACAGCACTCTGCAACTCCCCTATACAGACACACAAAAGAGTTCACATACACACAATTTTTTTCTCTGTACCTATAAAAACTCAACTCACCACACCTCTCACAGCACCCCTAAAATGAAAGCTCACCACCACAAACCATTAATTCCACCCACACTCTACAGCACAAGCTCATGGAAACACGCCCCATCGGCTCCGCGCGGCGAAAGAAACCCAAGAAGAAACAGCCAAGCGGTGGCAGACCAAACTGCACTGCAAGATGCAAAGAAAAAGGGCAAAAACATCCATTAGCACGGCCACAACGAAGAACGTCGCGAAACTGGGCAAATCAGCCCTCGGCCGACGAAAACGCCGCGCCCGTCGCGCGAAAAACAGCAAGCGCACACCGCTGCAGCGCGTCGCCAAGCTGCGGCCTGTGCGGCTTCAGGAAGCATACCGCGCGGAGCTGGGCCCGCCGCGCGGCGCTGGCCCCTGCCGCACAGCGTAGGGGCTCAGCCGCGCGGCGCTAGCCCTTGTCGCGCGGCGCTCCGCAGCGCTGCGCGCGAGGGCTAGCCGCGCGGCGCTCCGCGGCGCTGCGCGCGAGGACTAGCCGCGCGGCAAACAAAGTCGCGCGCGGCCCGCGCGCCGCCCGCGGTGCCGCGCGCGCCCGCCCAGGCTGCGCGCGGCCTGCGCGGGGCCTGTGGTGCCGCGCGCGCCCTGCGCGCGGCCCGCCCAGGCTGCGTGCAGCCTCCCCCAAGGCGCGGTGCCCTGGCGCGCCCGCACAGGCTGCGCGGCGCCCAGGGCGCGCGCCCTCCGCAGGCTGTGCAGCGCTTTGCTGCGCGCCTGCGGCAGCATGGGCCTGCTGCGCACGGCGCTCATGCGCGCCCGCGCAGCGGTTCGCCTCAGCCGCGCGCGCCCTTTGCGCGCGCGCCCTTTGCGCGCGCGCGGCTCACCCCGCTGCCAACACCGCTCGGACAAACAGTCCGCAGCAACCTCTCCAAAAAAAGAAATCTAAAACCCATCTAGCTCCAAAAACTGCACACACAAAAAAAAATACCAACCTTGCCGGCATCCGTCGTGTGCGCACGTGCTCCGCTCGCTCCACTTGGCTTCACGCAGGGGACACCACCACTCTCAACCCACACTCATATCCTCTCTTTTCCATGTTCCTTCATCCTCTTCTTTTCGTTTTCTCCCTCTTTCACTCTTTCTCTCACACTCTGTTTCTCTTGGTTTCCTCTGTTATGCAGGGAGAAAAGATGGTGAGGTGGCGGCTACTTAATTAGCGACGGCTAGTTAAGGTGGTGGCCAGGGGGGGGGTGCATGACAGCTAAACAATCAATAAACAAATAAAAACCAATTAATCCTCCACTCAAAAATATCTCAGGTCCAAACCTCATACTCACTTCTTTCATTCCAACCCACAGACCAAGCCATTAATTAACTTAAATTAATTAAATAATCCTTCAAAAGCCCCCATCAAATCACTTTTTGTCCTCGAGGCCTCCGCACGGGTCCGAAACCTCCCGAACTCCGCTGTAAACTGAAAATACACATGCTCATAGCTTTTTCTCCTCAAAAAGCTCAACCGTGGAGTTGGTGTGCTCAAACCAAAAATCGGCTCCAAAACTGTCAATTCCAACTCACTTTTCGCCTTCGGGTTCTCCGTGTTAGTCCGGAACCTCCCGAACCCCGCTGTAATCATAAAGTACACGTGTTCCAAGTGTTCCCAATATTTCTGCACTCCACTATGAAGTCAAAGCTTCCCCGAAACCGGTCCTCTAACAGCGGACAAAGCCCGAAAAACCCCGAATCGACATGGGGCTTCCGCGTTGATCCGAATCAACCCGAACTCATCTGCAAACACATATGGAACACGCTCGAGGCAATTTCTCCGCACCATGCCATCTTGCGAGGTTAGTGCACTATCCGAAATCCCGGTATTCTACACTCTCCCCTCCTTAAAAGGGTTTCATCCTCGAAACCAGAATAAAACCAGCCGGCAACGGCGAAAAGTTCGAAAATCCCGAATGGCGAGCGCCTTCACCCCAATCAAACAAGAACAGGTCCCGGCACTCTTTTCCATTTCTGGAGTAGCCTTCCGAAATCGTCGACCAGTTCGTCAAACCTCGGCATAAAGAGAAAATGAGAGAGGCATTGGAGTTGTTCCTGTCTTCACCAACACTCCATATTCCACAATTCCAACGGTGGCATCCACTGAACAGTTACCTCAATCGAAGGTTGCACCACTTGCTTTAACCAGGTGTGCCTGACCAAATGTCCTCGCCGGGATAATACTAGAAGATCAATCCTATACCTCGGGTAATCTCTGACCACCGGCAATCATCCACACCAATGCTGGCATCATCCTTAGCTGGAACACACAATCCCACAAATCCTAAAATCGGCAGGGCCTTAGTCAATCCATTTGACCGCACTGCAAGTTCATAATGCCCCTTCCGGGTTCTGATCACTTACGGGGCACAGCCCTCGGCTGCATAGTTCCAGAAGATACCTGTCTTACAAATGAGCATCTGCTGTAACACATTCCGAGTCTGTCTGTACTCGAACTATCAAAGAACTCTCACCGTTGTGTATTCACAACGTGGCATCACTGCCGTGCACCAATCGGCGTGGCATCACCACCGTGTATCCACGGTGTGGCAACATACTCAAGTATCCATCTCTCGGATCCTCACTGTCGTGTTCCCACGACGTGGTACTGGGTCACACAGACCTCTCGATCCATCAAATCCCGCAGCTGAACTATCAGCTCCCACTCTCTGTCTCGCAGGTGATACACCAATAGGTGCTACCTTAATCGGCGCAGCTTCCAAATCCACGACAATCATTACCTCAATCTCACGAAGCGGCGGCTTCAATAACAGATCAGGTAGACTTTTACCCGGGATCACACGAGCGATAAAAATATTCCTAAGTCCCGGTGCCGCCGTATACACTTCCTTTACAGTCACTAGCAACGTGATACGACCACGACTCAACTCTGCCGTGGTTTAACTCCCTCTACAACACACTCTTTCTGACCAGGTCCACGGAGGGTCAAAGTCCTCTCTCGGCCATCCATGGTAGCATAGCATTGGGATAACCAAACTCTATCCATACCCATAACAACACCTCAAAACTGATGTAGGACTAAAACTGAAGGAATCAAATCGAATGTCCTACTTACTCTGGCGGGACTGGCAACACCCATCCTTGTGCTAAACGTGATCTGGAACCTGATCCTCACATGTACAGACCAACAGCCCATCTCTGACTCACATGAAGCTACCCCTGCTCTACTGAACACACACAAGCAGTATCGGCATCAACATGCTCTAACTCTGACGACTATAAGAAGTCCACGCTTGGTAGAACACGATCCGTTATCCTGGCGCCCTCCAGCCGGCAGCACAAACTCATTCACTAGATGCTGGTGGCCATCGCTCTAGCTGTCTCGGCGTCGCTGCTCGGTCAGCCTACCGGTAAGTCGGATGAACCTCTTCATCCAGAAGGGGTAGTGGGGGTGCCGTCGCATGCGGCAAATCCAAGCGCACTACACAGGGACATTCTGCCTGAAATGTCCTGACACTGCTACTGGTGCTTCAACTGCCGAGAACCTCTAGGTCTCTGTCTCCTCCGAGACACATGATCCGGAGACTGGGATCACGGCAACCTGATCCACTCAACTATCCCAAAATCCGACAATGCTGGACGTCTCTCACTAGAGCTGGTCCCTCGCTCATCGTCCCTTCTGGACGTGATCAGTGATCCCCGGTCAATCCATCGAGCCTGCACAATCACTACATCTAATTTCGGCGCTCGCCGAGAATGCACAAGATGATAAATATCTTGATGCAGTCCCTTCTCACACCTGATCAATCTCCTGGGCCTCATCCTGAGCAACATGGGGCACACCGCTCATCAATCCTAGAGTCTCGCTCCAGGTCATCCACTGCGCTCCCGATGTCTAGCGGGACGAACTCGATGCCACTAACTCTCGGCGTCCCTATCCAAAAGTGCATAACCACGTGCACTTGATGCTTCTCCTGGGCGAACAATCTGTAGATAACTTTTCCAAAGCAGCAATCCAGTTCTCGGCCTCCTAAGGCTCCAAACTCGGTCCCGAAATCCGCAAGGGATGGAATTGGATGAAGTAAAACAACCGATCGGCAATCACTTGCTGCTCCCACACTATTCACAGTGCGACCTGGGTCGAAGTCGACGATGTCGCGGCCGGAGTACTACTGGCGATACCCCGGGAAATGCTCTCGACTCAAGCATGCGCATCACGCTCTCCATGTTCTCTTCCTGGCGCCGCATCGCCTCAACGTCTGGGCTACTTGGGCTTGTAACTCTCAGACCTCACTCTGCTCTATCCGTTCAGCCTCCCGCTGTTCAGGCTCCTCACCCAGGGTCAAACACGCCCTCGCCGCCGCACGACGTCCCGAAAGCATCGAAACCACTGCAACAGAACAAACATTAGGACCAAAACTCTCACGACCCAATCAAGCGAAAGTCTATACAATGTTATCCTTACTAAAGAATTATGTTGTTTGCAGCCAACATAATCATCTTTAGAGCAATAACATGTAAGATCACTCACCCCAATCCTCTGGGGGAGGTACAACTCAATCAGGACTCTCGCTAAAGTCACGTCTCTCACGACAGTCATCCTACTGTCCAAACAATAGCCTAGGGTCACTAAGTCCTCAACGACCTATACACCTAGGCTCTGATACCACCTAAATTATTCACGCCCAGGGGTCGAAACTGCGACCCGGGCTCGCCAACAGATCCGCCATCTGTACGGAAACTGCCGCACAGACGAAGCGTCTACCCTGCAAGTCAGATCTATAGCAAAAAACATGTATCAGAGCTGAAATTAAAAACCAAAAGCTATAGAATAAAACTGAACATCTGGAAAAGTAAAATATCCACTAGTACACAAATCCTCAAGGTACAAAGTCTCACAGAATGTCCAGTACAAAAGTGGAAACATAAAATACACCGGGTACATCTACCTCCGACTCTCAATGCTGGTAAGGAACTAATCGGCCGCGTCCTCACCTCGATCTGCTGTCTCCGCGCGAACCAAGCCGGAACAGCTGCCTCAACCTGTCACCGCAGCGGGTGTGAGATCTACTGCAGAAGGCAGATCTCAGTGGGTACCGTCCCAATAACCACGGTATGCCCACTAAGTCTACTGGAGGCAAAACAGATAGGTATGCAGATAAATAGGTAGATAGATAAATAAGCTGAAGGAAAACTACAGCTAATATGTCTCAAATATAAAGCTCAAAAGGAAACTCTATCATAAACATGCTATGCATACTCTCGCTAATGCTAAAATGCCTCAGTATCAATGCTCAAAGAAAAAACCATCTAAGAACATAATATGTAACCACCCGCTCATAACACCCAATCTCAAAGACTGCCAAAACTGGCTCAGTCCAGCCTGCGCCTGTCGTCTAGGAACGCACCTGCCCACTACCACGCATCCACAAGAGGACGGGATTTACGTGGGGCGTCCTAAACCGACTATCTCGATCTCACACAAAGTGACCCCATGGTAACTCGGCCAGGGGTATCAAGCGACCACTAGTATATGAACTAGGCGCATATCCACATCGTAGCCTCGTCAGGCTCGGTATCATCATCGCACCCGGGGCGTAGCTCGAGGGGAGCGACCCCACCGAACTCAAGTATCACATCTGTCTCACTGTCTCAATATGCGGCACATGCAGGCTATAATCCACGATCAAACAGATCGGTATCCCAAAGCTCGAAAACACAACTCAGTCGGAAAAGAACCTCGACTCAAACACGAATAGCCCGAACACTCTCACAGCTATGTCGGAGAACCCTCAACGACTCAATCTGATAATGCACGACCATGGCTGAGTCGGGAAACTTCCACGACTCGATCTGCCGGAACCCCAAAACCCTCGAAGCTAAGTGGGAGAACCACCTCTACCACTAAATCAGAATACGGCCCATGATCTAGAGTAATTTCACTATCCCATAAGGAAGCTCAAATATCAAATGACACTATAATTCATCTCAAAACTCAAAAGAGACCCCTCGGCCCCCAGGCACGAGGTCTAATGCACCCTGAATCAATGCCACACCTCTGGCGAACTCATAATTTAAAAACTACCATTGAAAATTATATTTTTCCTTAAAACAGGCTCTCTCGATTTTTGAAACGATCAGGGTGCAAAAATAATGCCTACAGAACATGCAGCCTAGTGTCATATGATAACAGGAGTATACTAAAAATAATCTGGGGTTCTAAATAATTTTGTAAAAATTTCCAGGCAACTATCAGATGTAAAAACAGTGAAAACAGCATGGTAAACATGATCAAATTGCATTCAGGAGCATTAAGGGGCATTCCATGTTACGGCATTTTGGTGTTGGCATATTTCGTGAGTCAAGTCAGTGAGTTGAGTCGGAGTCTTAAAGGGATCAAATTGTCAATCAGCAATCAAAGACTTAGAGAAGATTCAACAAGAGCTCAAGTTGACACTCAGTGTCTTGAGTCTTGAAGATTGAAGTTGAAGAATTGTGGATCAGTTACATCAATCTCAAGAAGAAAGTTTTCAAAAGGATCAGGTATGGTTAACTAAATAATTTTGGTGATCCGAATACTTTCTTATAGTGTAGAAACACTTGGATGATTTTTTAATTGCATAAAAATCAAAAACTGGACATGGGACATGTTCAGGATCCGGATCAGACAGTCCAATCCGGATCCCGAAGGGTGCTTGTTCATTGGCAAATCCGATCCGGATCAAAGGTCATTTCGATTCGAATCTCGAACATGGGTTTTTGCTGGAATACATGAACGATCCGGATCGGGCATTTCAATCCGGATCCCGAACCCTTGTTTTTCTGGAATTGTCTGACTCGCTACGACGATCCGGATCGCAGTAAATCCGATCCGGATCGCCGTCCTGAAAATTTCCAGATAAGGTAAGTTTTTGATTCTTATCTCTTTCCAAAGGTTTCTAAACTATAAATAGACATTTAGGGTTTCTCAAAAACGTGGGGAGCACGGCCGATGAATTAATTAAACACTTGAGAGCAACCCTAGAGGCTAGGTTTTTATCGTTCTTCTTAATAGCCTCTTTTAGGTCAATTCGACGGTTCTTTCAAGAACATATCTTTTGTCGAATTGATCTAACCTTTGCTTAGAGATTTTTCCCATGGATCTTCATTGATAATATAAGCAAAGGATCACCATCGAAGCCAATATTCTTACCGGCTGAGTGTCACGCCCCCGGGGGTTTTTGAGTCTATCAAAACGGAAATTCGTGTGTATCTTTTTTTTTTTCTGAACACAGTACATTAAACCTCATCCCCGATGCGTGCCAGACCGCCACATACACAAAATTCTCCCTGTCCGCGGACAGAGTCTCCTTTGTATATGCACGGCGTCTCATTTACAACAACATACAACAATCATCAACCATCAACCATACAATAGACATTCAACATCAAGCGGAATATTAAAGCGGCATCAATGTTTAGAAAGGATAAAGCCAGCAATTGCAAAACCCGTGCCCACACGGCACTTCGTTTTGAGAAAACCCTTTTCGAAATCATTTGGTTCATCATGAAAACATGCCGCATAAGAAACATCATCAGAAGAACCAAACTATAAAAGTACAACTCATCCACAGTGCCAAGTAATTCATGTCCACGAATATTTCTACTCACAAGCAAATTAACTAACATGCGTAAAAGAGATGAGATAATGATAATAACCAAGCGTTCTGACTACGGTCCTCGCGACGCAGTCTCAACAATCTCCCGGGTAACGCCCCTCGTAGCGCCTGTCACGGAGTGGGTAAAGTCAGTGACAAACAAAGTAGATGTCTAACAACAATAAGGAATAAGGAGCAAACCGGAAACACCGTAACCATTTCGCTAAAAACCCTGCACATATTAAGCTGGGCCCCGACCCCAGATTTATCAATTTAATTGGGCACCAACCCCAGAGTATTTATCGGAGAGACCAAAGTCTCCCCTCGTGCGCAAGCACTCCTTTGATGCATTTAACCCCTTCCACGGTGCTGGTGTGCTATTCCCAGCGGGCGCGAAGGGGTCCTCACGGCTCCCACCCCTTTGTGAGGAACACGGGTCATACAAGACCACTCTTCCGGAAAAGTACACCCATGCGGAGGCCAATCCGCCTGTGTACGTGCAGCATCCCAAAACGGTTTTTGCCGAGATCGGCGTGTCATGAACATTGCGACCGCAGCCGCTTCAATTGTTAGATAATAACACAATTATGCGAAAGGTTAAACTGTCCATCTACTTTGTTAGATAAATTGAGAGCACTTTAATGACGATAGATGCACTTACTGCACTGGTTGTATTTACAGCAACCGTACCCACCTATTGGAGAGAGATCGGAACACTCGAATCTTTCGCGCACCCCCGCTGCGCGTCTGGACCTAAAGAAAGTCCGCAAGGATAACTATAGTTAAAAGCGTGTACTTACATCCGAAAACATAAGACCCAATTTACTCCTTTGTTTTTGACGGAAAAGTCCAACATTGTCCGGTTGACGAAACGGAATTCCCGAGCCGCCCTCGCCGTCTGCCGGAGCCCCGCGCGGTTCAGAAC
The DNA here is from genome assembly GCA_029204045.2 of Tillandsia leiboldiana. NCBI lineage: Eukaryota > Viridiplantae > Streptophyta > Magnoliopsida > Poales > Bromeliaceae > Tillandsia > Tillandsia leiboldiana. The sequence continues at coordinate 38,451,747 of CM055062.1, read as the reverse complement.
CGCGCGGCGTATCTCCGCGGACGATGACCTCGCGGCGCGGTGCCCCGCGCGGGTTGCCCGTGCGACGGCCGCACGGTGCCCGCGCGGTTGCGGGTCCGTGCGGGTGCCGCCCGCGCGGCAGCCGCGCGGCGCCCGCGCGGTGCCCGCACGGGTGCGGGCCCGCGCGGGTGCCTCCCGCGCGGTAGCCGTGCGGCGCCCACGCGGTGCCCGCATGGATGCGGGCCCGCGCGGGGGCCGCCCGTGCGGCAGCCGCGCGGCGCCCGCGCGGTGCCCGCATGGCTGGGGGCTCGCGCGGGGGCCGCCCGTGCGGCAGCCGCGCGGCGCCCGCGCGGTGCCCGCACGGGTGCGGGCCCGCGCGTGTGCCTCCCGAGCGGCGGCCGCGCGACGCCCGCGCGGTGCCCGCATGGATGCGGGCCCGCGCGGGGGCCGCCCGCGCGGCAGCCGTGCGGCGCCCGCGCGATGCCCGCATGGATGCGGGCCCGCGCGGGGGCCGCCCGCGCGGCAGCCGCACGGCGCCCGCGCGGTGCCCGCAAGATTGCGGGCCCGCGCGGGTGCCTCCCGTGCGGCAGCCGCGCGGCGTCCGCGCGGTGCCCATGTGGTGCCGTCCGTGACCCTCCTCCGCGCGATGCCCTAGCGGCATCGCGCGCCTCCGCCGTCCGTTCCGCGCCTTTTCAAGGAGACGACGTCGGCGACGGTGACGGATACGACGGAGAAAGCAAGAAACCAAGAACTCAACGAAAAAGACAACGAACAAAATCCCAAATAAATTAAATAAATTATTTTACTAACCGAAGATCGACGGAAAGGTTGTCCGGTCGTGTTCTTGTCTTCGGTTCGGCGTCCGGGAAGATCGGGCTCCTTCTCTTTCTCCTTTCCCTTTCTTCCGGCTAGGGTTTCGTCTTTTCCTTTTTTTCCCTTCTCTCCGATTAGGGTTTTTATTTTCTTTTCTTTTTCCTTTTCGATATTCGGGATCCCTTATATAGTCGTACTTTACCTTTAATTAATTCCTCTTTAATTCGTACGTAAGAGAATTAATTAATTTTCCGTCTGGAATAATTAATTAACTAATTAATTATCCCCCACGAGAGAAACCACCTTATCTCTAACGGGTGCAAGATATTTAGCACGGATTCCGATGCACGACTAATTACCGTATCACTTTGAATCCCGTTCAGGGGGTTCCCGATATCGGATTTCAGATCCGATCGCGCCGTCGGCTTTCTTTTTCCGCGCACAATCGCGGAAAAATACTAGCGTCCCACAATGGCCAACTTCAAGAATTGAATAATTCTATTTCACTTAAAGGCTTAAATGACTACACGTAAGTCAAAAATACCCCGAAAGACCGGATCACTACACCACTCACACTTTATAAAAAGTTTCGTCCCGAAACATAAATACAAACCCCACTAATTAATTCGGGAAAACATTCCCTCATCTTCGATTCCAGTTCCCACGTCACCTCGCGCTCTTCGTGGTTGCTCCACTGGACCTTCACATAGGGGATAGTTCGATTGCGCAACTTCTTGTCCTCTCTTGCCAAAATCCGCACCGGCGTCTCCTCGACGCTTAAATCCTCTCGCAACTCGATGGTGGAGGCATCCAAGGCATGAGAGGGGTCAGCTAAGTATTTCTGGAGCATTGAGACATGGAATACGTTATGGACTCGTTCGAGATTCGGCGGCAGGGCTAATCGGTACGCCACCGGTCCTACGCGTTCTAGGATCTCGAACGGTCCTACGTACCTCGGGCTTAACTTTCCCTTTATGCCGAAGCGTCGGTTCCCTTTGGAGGGCGAAACTCGGAGTAACGCGTGCTCACCCACCATGAACTCTAAGTCCCGACGTCTGTTGTCCGCGTAGCTTTTCTGTCTGCTCTGGGCGGTTAGTAGCCTCTGTCTAATCAATCGCACTTTTGCTTCGGTCTCCTCCACCAAATCTGGGCCCAGAAACTTACGCTCACCCAGGTCGTCCCAGCATATTGGAGACCGACAACGGCGCCCGTACAGGGCCTCGTATGGTGCCATCTGAATGCTGGCCTGGTAGCTATTATTGTAGGCAAATTCCACTAGGGGCAAGCACCGTGCCCATCCTTCGCCCAGGTCTAAAACGCATGCCCGAAGCATGTCCTCCATAATTTGTATCACCCGCTCTGATTGTCCATCGGTGTCACGCCCCGGGGTCGAAACTGCGACCCGGGCTCGCCAACAGATCCGCCACCTATGCCAAACCCGCATAGGCGAAGCGTCCTACCTGCAAAAAGAACTACAGCTAACAGATATCAGAGCTAAAGATAAAACTGCTGCAGAATAAAATCAACCACTGTACAACTGAAGATAAAACAACAAGGTCCATCTCCCAAAAATGATAATCATACATTAACCTCGAGTACAAAACTCATAGCTCAACAGGGAGATATCTCAAATAAAACATCAGTGTACAAGCTCTCAATACATCAAATCCTCACTACATCAGTCTCTCAAAAGAGGAAATAAATACCAATCTACCAACTATACTGAAGATCTCCTCCAAAGGGGGGTACCGCTACTCTCCAAAGATGGGTCTGGATCTAGCTCGCTACTCCCTCACCACGCACAGCAACCACAGAACGGCAACACCCGCCAAGACTCTGCAAAACAAAGAGGAGAAAGGACAAAAGGGGGAAAACCCCCAACGGGCGTGAGAACTACGCAATAAGGGAGTTCTCAGTGGGTATCGCCACAAGGCCCGACGATCTGCCCACCAAGACTACTAGAGGCAAAAGATAACCGATGCAGTAAAACTGAAAGAAGAAGCTGGAAACACTCTACAGCTACCATGCCTCTATCCAAAAGCTCAACTGGGGAAACTCTGATGAAGATATGCAACACTCGCACACGAGGTGCTCAACTGACCCAATCGAGCTGACTGCCACATCGGGTCCAGTCAAACCTGCGCCCACCTACAACCACCTCCCGCTGACGGGCAGGAATTACGTAGGGCGTCCAAACGGACTAACTCGCTATTGAGTAGTGGCTCATGCAGGCTATAGTCATAATCCATGCTCTCTCTCTCAGAACGGATAGACTCAAGATGCTCAACCTCTCACACAATGGTCAAAGAACTCACAACGACCACGGGACCACCGTCAAACCCCGACGGTTCCCAACAATACTAGCACTGGTCTAAACACAGCTACTAGACTCCACTCGGTCCCCCAGGCGCAAGTGTAACAAAAAGTATCTGCCTGAATAAACCCAATCGATAGACCAGTAATCACTGGTACTGCCTGCTCTGCTGTCGAACTCAAGAACCCTGCCTGGTGCCCGGCGCTCACACCGTGGAAAGCCTACTCCGGAGTGGCACTCGAGGGGAGCGACCCACACGAGTAAAGTATCACTGTATCAAGCATCACTGTATCGAGTATCTCTGTAACCACTGTCTCATAATAGCAGGACTGGATCAAGACTATGATCAAAGTGGGAAACTCCGTCCACTAACAAAACCCCGATCTGATGCAATAGTACTCAAAAAGTGGGAAACACCATCCACTAGAACAATCTGATACCCAATCTGATGCAATAGTCAACATCTGGTCAACCGCCCAAAGTCCGCGGTCACCGCAATAACCCACAACCCACAATTGGGTAAATTACTCAAGATCCGGTCAACCGCCTACTGTCCGCGGTTGCCGCAATAACCCACAATCCACAATTGGGTAAATTAATCAAGATTCGGTCAACCGCCTACTGTCCGCGGTTGCCGCAATAACCCACAATCCAACATCAAGCACACCCTGTCTCTGACCCTAAGGTCCCAGCTACACTATCCCAAACCTCTGCTCGAACCCGAGCAACATGACTCAAAAGTCTAAATAAAAAGGAGAAAGAAAGCAATCATGGTTTCTCCTAAGTCAAATTCCAATATGTAGTGCAGCAGTAAAAGATGGCCTAACTATATGTCCATACACATATGTCCATACAAGCATGCATTTGTCCTCAAGAAGAATAAAGAAAATAAACCTCATGCCAAAATTATCAATGACCATACCTGTCCATAATTCTCAATCCATAATGGCTCCTCAGAGTAGAACCTGCACATAACTACATAATCCTATCCCAATGCATGAACCATCCTCATAAAAGGTTATGTGCTAATATGGCATGATAATAAATCATATAGGGTATCCTTGCCTTAGATAAGCTTTCACTAATCATCAACATGACTATTTGATTAATACCATTGTCATACTGTGAATAATTCACTTGCAATTTCCATAAAATCCTCATTGTTAAACTTACCGATCAATCCCAGCTATTGTACCATTCACCTGCATGCAATGCTAACATATGAAAATTTAGAGAACCGTCCACCGGTTCCGGGAATAAGGCACCCACCTGAAAAGCTGACTGTCCAAAGCCCACAGCTGAAAACACCAAATAACTCTAATCCCTTGCTCCAATAAGTTCAGCACACCCGTAACACTCCTGGCACAATACAAAGTCCACTAATTACACTAGGCTCCCAAATATAGCACTTAAAACCACATACAACCTCGAATTATGAACAGTTAAATTATCACCTGCAGATAGTGCCCAGAAAATTCCAATAAAAATATCACAGCAATCCTTGCGTCGATAGCTTCGAAACGGTACCTTGCACGCCCAAATCGGAGTTCGGTAAGTCAAGATAAAAATTCGGCAAGGGGGTACACTCATACAAAAATCTGTATTAAAACTGTACACTGTTCACTGAGAAAACAGTAATTTTCACCTCTGATGAAATCTCAGAAAAATCCAAGAAAAATACGAGCGCGTTCCTTGCGATCTGTAGATGAAAAAGTTGTATAAGCTCGTTTCCGGCTGACGCTTGTGCGCAAAGATATGGCCAAAACTCCTCGATGCTGTCCCACAAAGCCAAACAGAAAATGGGTCACAGTGTTGCCTCGGGATC
>CM055062.1:38415071-38446716 GCA_029204045.2 Tillandsia leiboldiana | reverse complement strand
GTGCCGTATGCGGGGTTTTCAAAACGTACCCCTCGGTGAGCACCTGGTACCCCCGGGGTGCCAAAGGGTGGATGCCTCGGGGTTATAGAGAGGAGGGGTTGGACATTGCGATAGTAGCCCCGACTCCCCGTGGCCTATAGGACATAGGCCATCCTTGGCGAGTCGGAGTCGTCAAGCCAGTCGTTGGAGCGGGATTTGATTGATGGTCGTTGAGCACAGGTCTTAGGGGTAATGCAAAAAGACACGAGGGTCGACGGCATTACGGAGCGGTGTGTTGGCCCAGAGCAGAGGTTTTTTGGCCTCTCGGTTCGCTTGCACTACCTTATGCCGTTTCGGATCTCTGTAGTGGAGCGAACGAGCGGATGAGGGACAGTCTTGCGAAGGTTGGTCCGCCTCAAGGGGCAAGGCTTGCGAAGGCAGTATGGCCGAGCGGGGGATTCGTGAGGCGCGAGGCCTCCGAAGTTTGCTAGGCGAAGGGACGGTCGGTCCGCCATAATGGACAAGGCTCGCAAGGCAGCGCTGCCGATGCGGGGATTCGTGCGGCTGCGCGGCCCACGAAGTAGGAGGAGACAAATCGATGTTGGTTTTCGTAAAGTGAGCCATGGAGTGGACGAGGGTGTTGGCGGCAGGCATGGCCGTGCAATGGAGGTGCCGAATGGCTAGCGAAGCGGAGCGAGGCTGATTCGATTGTGAGCGACATCCGTCAAGCAACCTTGGATGCTGGGCCGAGTGTGTTGGCGGCCAAGCATGGTCGTGCAATGGAGGTGCAGGGGGTTGGCGACGCGGGAAGAATGTCGCTAGGTTGGCAAACCTTGCGAAGGGAACACACGCGGGGACAAGTAGTGTGGGGTATTCGGGAAGCGGACTTGGACCAAATCGGGAGCGATTGACGGAACTAGGTGGCCGGCGGAACGGGACATGCCCGACCTAACTATGGATCCTGTCGTGGGAATTGCGGGCGCGCGCGGCGCCTTGGCAAGGCAATGGGCTGGCAGACGGGCGAGATGCATGGGACGGGTCGCTCGGTTAAAGCAGACGAGCGGAACGCGCAAGGGCAACTCGCTCGGGCCATTCATATGGACTAAGTTGTGAGAACTTGTATTGTCCTGGATGTTGCTTCGGAGGCAAAGGGACATTCGTTGAGTAGCACTCTCGAGGAGAGTTTGTCCGGCTAGGCGGAATATACTCGGCTTGAAGGCCAACCTCGGTGGGGGGTTGTTGTTCAGAACTCGCGGAGTTCGACAAGGGGTTCGACGTAAGGCGCGGCGCCGGGCAGTCAGGCTCGTGGAGGAGCATGCTTGGTTAATGCTTGAGTTTGGATCCCGCTGTTAAGTTCGAGGGCTGTGTCCGTGGCAAGGGGACTCGGGAAGGCTGGCTCGGTGTGTGCGACACTTGAGCGCCGCATGGGGTAATTTTAAGGCGGAAAAGCTAACCCTGTGACAAGTGGTATCAGAGCTAAGTTGAGCTCATGGGTTGAAGATTTGGCCGGAAGGTGCGACCTTGGCGGCGAAGTTGGTGTGAGTGGAGTCACTCCAACAAAGGTACTAGGCGTCGGCGAGGCACTGTGGCGGGATTACGCTTGTGGGAGATGCGGAGTCAGAGTGCAGCGGATTCTACTACAATACTTGTAAAAATGGCTAAGTCCGGAGTCGCGTGGCAGGCGACGAGGCAATGATTGGGAGAATCATTATGTGGTCCGTGGTCGCGGTTACCACGGAGTGGAATTAGGCGGGTGCCTAAGGAATCCGAGCTCGTGAAGTGGTGTTCGCGGCTTGGGAAAGAGAGGAACACATTGTGCGACGATGTGCTTCCGGGTGTTGTGGTCTTGCAGCGAGATGAATCTCTAGAAAGGAAGGATTGGGATGCAGCACACGCGGCAGAAGGGTTTCTTCGTAGTGACGATGAGTTTAAGTGGTTCAGTACAAGAAGATCGATGGAGATCGATTACTCTTGAGTGTGTACCCATGAATTGAATAGAGTTATCTCGGTGCGAGAAAGAGATCACATTGGACCTTACTCTTCGAGTAAGGAGAAAGTCTGCATCTGGGCAGGGCGGTGACAGCGTTGATTGTTCAGGGCAGCATCCACGTGTACAATGGACGAATGACGTGGATCCCGCTGGGGTAGTTCAAGGTTGTGGTAGAACCGAAACTCGCGCAGCGGAAGTGGGCATTGCGAATGCCTGGATTTGGTCTGAGTGCGCTCGACGGTGCTTGCGACTCAGGGTGGGGGAGCACATTGAAGCAGAATGTGTCTCCCGATGTTTGGTGACTCGATAAAGGGATCTCGTCTAAGAACGTGGCGGATAAAACACACAGATCAGAAGAGTTCACTTCGTGGAGCACAAGTGGGAACCAAGACTGATCGGGTCCGTGGCAGTAGCAGCTAAGCTTTGGGCTAGGTTGTGAAGTGGGCCAAGGGTTGCTGGATGGTTTGGTGTTTCTCACTTGGGGCGAGAAGGCCGATGGGGAGATCGGTTACTCTCGGGGGTGTGGCCACAGGCTGGACGAATGGGATCCCGATTCGAGTGGATCAAACGATGAGATTGGACTTTGTTCAGAGGAACAAGGTATGGAGCTATGTTCGGGAAAAGCAGTGGCAGTGCTGAGGTCTCGAGATAGCGGACACGCATCCGTGCGACGGATCGTGTGGGCTCTGCTGGCAGATAGCAAAGGTGTGGAAGAACCTGAGCTTTAGAGCAGAGAGAATTGGACTCGAGTGTAGATGAGAGAGACAAGTCAGGACACTCGGGTGGACCTTGGTCCGGATCGCCTAGTGACAGGTTGCTGGGAGGAAAAAAATCCAGTTGTCAACTCAAAGGGTCGAGGTATCGCAATTTGTGAAGGGGGACGTTGGATGGCGGCATCACCGTTATCAGCAGTTGCGAGAAAGACTATCAGATGGGTTAAGCTTGGGTTCCGTTCAGGCCTATCGCGAAGAAGGTGATTGTTGGAGTATGGAGGACGGCAAGTTCGAGCAATGGAACGACGGTGTCGTTAGTCTCGAACTTGGCCGGGGACTTTGGTGGGTAACCGAAGTTGGGAGTACAGAAGCCAAAGGTGCTAAGCAGCAACGAGTAGCGAAAGTGCGGAGCAGTCAGGAGGATAACAAGAGTTCATGGTGGAGCAAGTAGATGTACGAAGTAGCCGAGGACAAGCTTGTCTCGACGAAAGACTCGAAAACTCGTGGAGACCATGGTGATGGCTTGACGTTATGTGATTGCAGTGGCATTTGTGAGGCAAAAGGTTGTGTGCGGAGTGGCACGAGATGGGCAGAAGTACTCATGGATATTGGAAGGGGTTGGATGTGATCTGGCCCGACCGCAGTTTGTGTCTAGGTGTTCCAAGGTGGGAAGCCCTAGATTGACATTGTGATATTTCGAGGTGGAGAAGCGAAGCCGAGCTGCGAGCTGATTCGCGTTGAACGCTCCAAGACGTTGGGACGTTGGAGTTTGACCTCGGAGGGAGCGAGGGAGGGCCACTCTACTGATTTCAAAGGAACTCGTGCACATTTGGAATGGGTGTATCTGCGGAGTATACCGAGTGCACTGGTTGGTCCGGTAGCGTTCTGGGAAGAGATCGCTAGCTGGAAAGGGTTTTCCCTGCGAGGGAGGCACAAGGTTGGCTACTAGCTGCAGGAGACTTGGGTTAAGTAGGGGCGAAAGGACAGAAGGGCCGAGTAGCACCTCAAGAAGAACCGAGTTGTAGGGACGTGCCAGTGCCATTTGGGTTGTCGTGAGCAGACGACAAGGTAAACATTCTAGTTCCGTGAAGGAGTTTTGTGGTGCGGGGGAGGATCGGAGCTGGGGAGCTTCAACTCAAGGGGACATAATGGATTTCACAGTGTATTGGGTCAGTGTGGCATGCGATGCCAAGACCGGGAGCGGCTCTGATCTGGTTGCTCGAGAAGACCAAGGAGCTTCAGCAATGCGTTGAGTAGCGGACATGCTCAAGGGCGGGTCAGTGTGGCATGTGATGCCAAGGCCGAGGGCGGCTCTGATCTGGAGTAGTAGTTGGCAGCTATCAACAAAGCTGGAGAATGGATGGACATCGACGAGGACGTCGATAACTTGGGTGGGGGAGTCTGTCACGTGTCGATCGTGTTGGTTCGACCGTGACATCCTTGGGGCCACTTTTGGATGACATTTGGTAGGCATTTGGGTTGACAGAGTTACGGGGTGCGAAGTTGGGACATCCGTCAGGGTTGAGCCGCGGGCGAACCAACGGGGGCAATTCCCTAGCAATGGCCCATGCCATGACCATGGAAATGGTGCCGCATGCGGGGTTTCAAAACGTACCCCTCAGTGAGCACCTTTGTACCCCCGGGGTGCCAAAGGGGTGGATGCCTCGTGGGTTATAGAGAGGAGGGCTTGGACACTTGCGAAGTGGCCCCGACTCCCCCGTTGGCCTATAGGACATAGGCCATCCCTGGCGAGCGGAGTTGCCAAGCCTAAGTTCGTGTGAGCGGGATTTGATGGTCGTTGAGCACACAGGCTTAGGGTAATGCCAAAGACACGAGGTCGACGGCATACGGAGCGGGGTTGGCCCAGAGGTTTTTACCTCTCGGTTCGCTTGCACTACCTTATACCGTTTCGGATCTCTGAGTGGAGCGAACGAGCGGTGAGGGACAGTCTTGCGAAGGTTGGTCGTGTGAGGACCTGGATCCCCACGTCGAGATTACTGGATCATCTACAGCTCCCGGAGGCCTAGGTGGCGTGTTGGTGGGATTTGTGCCCCAATTGGGCATTAGTGTTGGGCTAAGTGTGTTTAATGGATCACGTGGGTGACCATTGGACTCCGTCGGATCGTTAGAAGTGGTTTCGCGCGAAGTGGATATTAAATTTGGACTCAGCGCGAAGTTTGGACCAAGGATACCTTTCCGGATGCCTTCGGCAAATTTTGGAGTTGGAATTTGGCGAAATGGACATCAAATTCGGATTCACGCGCGGAAAACGGTTTTTTAAAACCGGACTAACCACTTGTCATTTTTGAGCACCGGACACTGTTCACGCCCGGAACAGTGTTTCCGGCGGCGGCGGCGCGGGCGGCGGAGCGGCCGCGGCAGCGCGCGCGGACGGAGGCGCGGGCCGCCCGGTCCACGCGGCAGGCGTGCACCGGGGGCTGGACGCGTGGCGGCTCAGGAGTGGGCCGGTCCGCGGGCGCGGTCTACGGGGGAGTGCGGGGCGCCACGGTGGACCGGGGGTGACACGTGGCATCATCCTAGAGGTGGGTTCACGGCGGTTGGTCTACGCAGTTTCGGGATGGCTCAGGGTTTACGGTGCACCGGCTTGGACACGTGGCAAGTTTGCATTGGTTCGTCCACATGATTTCGTGCACCGGGTTCACTAGGAAGTGGTATGACACGTGGCGTTCTCCTATTGTGGGTCTACTGTGCGCGGCAGGTGGTGGCGCGGCGGCGTCAGGCGGGCACGTGGGCGCGGCAGGCGGGCGTTGACGGGGGAGCGTGCCACGTGTCGTCGTCCGCGGGTGGCCACGTGGCGCGACGCGTGCGGCGGTGCGGCTGTCGCCTGTTTGGCGGGCGACGTGGAGGCCCAGGGTACTTCCGGCTGCTACATTGCGCGCCTTTGGGATTTTCGGGCTGCTACAGTACGCGCCCGAAAGTGGCATGCGCCCGGAAATTGGGACATAACCGTATTTTCCCATTTGTTTCTGCAGCCTATAAAAGGCGATCCGAGCTCTCTTCTTCTCCCTTTTTCCACCATTTCCGAGCCTCTTCTCGCCGGGGTGCCTTCAGCAAAGTTGATCCCCTAGTTTGGCTGCATCTTCCTGCAAAGTTTGGGGTTTGGTGGCACGCTTATCGAGGTTTCTATTTTTACGGCGCGGCGCGACGCTCGTTCGTTTGTGGTCTTCTTCGTCGCGTTTTGGTGCGAGGACTCCCCCGGCTTACCCCGAGGACCTTTTTCAGTGATTCTTGCGCCGTTTGCTTCACGACAGGTAGGGCTATGTTTCCCATGTTTACTGGTCTTTCCCATTCCGAGTTTTTCATGGGTCTTTCGGATCATCTTGTAACCCCTTTTTGGGCGGAGTTCTGGGACAGCGGCGTGGTGTTTTGGTGATATCTTCGCGCACAGGCATCGGATTGGGGCGATTCAGGAGGCGATTTGCATCTACACTTCACGAGGATTATGCCCAAATTTTCTTGGAATTTTCTGATATTTCTCGAAGGTGAAGATTATCTGTGAACAGTAATTGTTGCTACAGTTTTTGAGTGTAGTTTGATTCGGGGTGGGTCCCTTGTCGGAATTGTTTCTCAGTGTAGGAAGCTCGGAATTGGACGTGCAGGTACTCGTTTCGAAGGTATCGACGCGAGGATTACTGTGGTATTTTTATTGGATTTTCTGGGCACTTGCAGCAGGTGAAATATGCGCGGCTTTGGGACTGGTTTTCAGATGGTGTATGTTTGGTTAATTTTGGAATAATTATATAACATGCCATGTTAGCACATAGCCTTTCTTGTGGTTGGATTATGATTTGGGACAGGATTTCGTAGCTATGTGCGGATTTGTACTCTGAGGAGTTATTATGATCATTCTATTAATGAACCCTGAGTTGTGGACAGATCTAGTTTTGGGATTCCGGCATGTTGCTTATTCCTAAAGGAACTGTTATTATGCTTTACCCCCTTTATTTCCTTGAGGACATTGCATGCTTGTATGGTCATGTAGTTAGGCCATCTTTTACTGCTGCACTACTTATTGGAACTTGACTTAGGAGAAACCATGCTTTTCCCTTCTCCTTCTTGTTAGTCAGGTGGTCAGTGTTGCTCGGGTTCGAGCAGGGGGTCTGGGTAGTGTAGTCGGGACTTCGTGTCTGGGACAGGTTGGTTTAGTTGTGGGGCTTTGCGGCAACCGCGGATATTGGGCGGTTGACCGGATGTTTCTCTATGCACCTGATTGGGTGTCAGTTTTCCTTAGTGGATGGAGTTTCCCACTTATCGTTTAGTTGCATCCGATTGAGGTCGGGTCTTTCCTTGGTGGTTGAGTTTCCCACTTTGATCTGATTGATGATCAAGTCCTGCTGTTTCGAGATACTGTTGATGTTGATGACTGAGATGCTTTACTCGTGTGGGTAGCTCCCCTCGAGTGCCGCTCCGGAGTAGGCTTCAGACCGTGTTGGGTTCCGGTCAGACCGTGTTGGGTTCCGGTCAGACCGTGTCGGGTGCCGGTCAGACCGTGTTGGGTTCCGGTCATTTGGACAGTGGATATACTGAGTTCGAGAGATTGGTGACAGAGCAGGCAGTACCGGGTTTTATACCGGTTCATTCGATTGAGTTTATTTCGGTCAAATACTTTTATTGTTACACTCGTGCCTGGGGGCCGAGTGCAGACTGGTAGTTGAGTTTAGATCAGTGCTTGTATTGTTGAGAGCCGTCTGGTTGACGGTGGTCCCGTGTTGTTGCGAGTACTTTGACCGCTGTGTGAGAGGTTGAGCATCATGATTCTATCCGTTCTGAGAGAGAGCGTGGATTTTGACCATAGCCTGCATGATCCTCTACTCGATAGCGAGTTAGTCCGTTTGGACCCCTACGTAATTCCTGCCCGTCAGCGGGAGGTGGTTGTAGGTGGGCGCAGGTTTGACTGGACCAGATGTGGCAGTCAGCTCGATTGGGTCGATGGTGCACTTCATGTGCTAGTGGTTGCATACCACTGTTTGGTTCTCCCCCTTTTTGCCTTTAGTTAGGGGCAGGGTAGCTGTTGAGAGTCTCCAGCTTACTCATTTCAGTCTTATGACTTGGGTTAGTTTTTGTCTCTTGAGGACTTGGTGGGCAGACCGTCGGGTCTGGCGGTGGTACCCACTGAGAACTCCCTTTTTGGAGTAGTTCTCACACCCTTTGGGGGTTTTTCCCCCCTTTTCTCTCCTCTTTGGTTTGCAGAGTCTTAGCAGGTGTTGCCGACTCTGCGGTTGTTGATCGTGGCGAGGGAGTCGCGAGCTAGATCCCTACCCGGCGTTGGAGAGTAGCGGTACCCTTCAGAGGAGATCATCAGTAGTTTAGTTGTTTCTTTTTCCTCTTTTGAGAGACTATTGTAGTGAGGATATTTTGTATTGAGAGACTGTACACTGTTGTATATATTGGGGTTACCTCCCGGTTGGGTTTAGAGCTTGTACTTGAGGATATTGTATTATTATTATTTTTGGGAGGCAGACAGTGTTGTTTATTTCCAGTTGTACAGTGATTGATTTTAGTTACAGCAGATTTTCATTTATAGCTCTGATATCTGTTTAGTTATAGTACTTTTCTTGCAGGTAGGACGCTTCGCCTATGCGGGTTGGCATAGGTGGCGGATCTGTTTGGCGGGCCCGGGTCGCAGTTTCGACCCCGGGGCGTGACAGATTAGAGTGGTATCAGAGCCTAGGTTGTAGGTCATGGTGGACTTAGAAACCCTAGGCTTATGGTTTGACCCTTGGTTGACTTTGTGAGAGTCGTGATTTTGCGAGAGTCCTGATTGAGTTTTATACCTCTCCCAGGGACGGGAGGAGTGATTGGCATGTTTATTCTCCTAAGTAATTATGTTGGCTGCAGACAACATAATGCTGTGGAACGGGTGACATGCTTTAGACTTTCGCTGGATTGGGTCGAGTGTTGTTGTGTGCTGTTTTGTTGTTTCGTCGTGGCGAGCGGTGTCTCCCCGACGCTGGGTTTTGACCCGTGTGCATCCTGTCATAGCGGTTGAGCTTGAGCAGTTGGTTTTGGGCCGGATACCTGGATTGAGGTCAGAGAACCCCGGACCCAGATGACAGGATTGTCAGAGGCTTATCAGCGGCTGTGGGAGCAGCTGGTCTTGGTTGACACTTGCCGGAGCACTGAGTAGCCCCCTCTGTGCCAAGGTTAGTGTCGAGACACCGAGGCAGGTGGATGGTTGACAGCTGGTGAGCTGTAGGACATGATCGCCTTAATTGAGCCATATTTGGCAGATGAACCCCCCGACTCGTAAGATTGAGTTTGGAGCCTTTGGTGAGGCAGAGTCCGGCTGGGTGGTGATGGAGTGATTAATTGAGAGGCCTCCCTGTGCTTGTGAGTGTATGCAGTTGTTGAACTGCGCGCTCCAGATTCGAGGGACGAGGCGCATAGGATATATGAGACTGGGAGTGGATTGCGCCAGGACACCTTTCTGTTATTCAGTCCCTCCATTGTAGATTTAGACGCCTCGTTGGAGCAGGCATTTTGTATGGAGCGTGGCATTGCAGTTCCTTTGGGCAGAGATCTGCCGCCAGAGGTGAGTTCTGGATTTTGGCGCTTGGCGCCGGATGATGGAGGACAGATTGGCCGGCAGGGGCATGACTAATTTTCTTTTCTTGGATGACGAATTCCCGAGATGTCAGAGGTCGGGTGGACCCCGAAGGCGACGTCGGTATTTTATTTGAGTGGCGCAGCGATGGCGTGGATTTGTTATCTGCGGAGGATTTTGTTCGTCGCCTCAATGTGATCAGAGACAGAGGTCGTGCTTCCTAGTGATTAGCCCTGATTTTCAGGCAGGATTGAGCGACAACCACTTGCTTTGAGCGGATGAATCTGTGCCGCCCAGTGTGAGGGTGCCCCGGTAGTGGATTGAGTGTCGCAGGTGGGATTTCACCACGGTAGTCGGAGTTAGAGCATGTTCCACTCTTACATGGGTTAGAGGCAGATTTGTTACCACGTGCACTAGAGGTACAGGTTCCTGTTGTTGTTGTGCACGTGGCGGAGGCTTTTGGATCATGTCCAGTGCGGCCGAGACCGCGAGTTACCGGCAGAATTATTGGAATTATAGCAATTAGGTGTTTTGACCTTATGCTAGAGATTGTTGGGCACTATGCCACAGGATGTTCGACTGCGGCAAGAGAGGACTTTTGATCTTCGGCAAGGCGGGCAATTGGAGGCTTGCTCGTTGAGGTTGTTAGAGGCACTCTGGTTTTAGCGGGAGAGTGAGAGGTGCTTGCGGCGGCACCGGGACTCATGGATATCTCTGTTTCCCATGAGATCCCGGGTGTGATTTCACCTTAGTCGTTGGTAATGCCGCCGGTTAGGGAGATAGAGATTGCGTTTGACGTGGTTCGAGGAACCGCGCCACCCTGGACGGCACCTCATTGGATATCGCCGGTAGAGCTGAGAGAGAGCCTTGGCACTGTTGCAGGGTCCGACGGATCGAGGGGTCTGTTTGACCTAGTGCCACGCCGTTGGATACGGTGGTGATGCCACATCGTTGATACACGAATGTGAGGGTCCTTTTAGGGTATCTAGGACCTTATGATGGAGTTGTACTCCGGCAGTTGGTGTATGATGCGAGTACCACTTGGTGTTAGACAGCTGAGGACTTCGCCTAGGAGGCGTTTTGGACGCGGTGGGGGCATTATGAGTTGTTAGTGAGGCCAATGGAATGACGATTGCCCTGTGGATTTCAAGATCTGAGGAATAGTAGGTCCCAGTTTGTACTTGGACGGACTGGGAGTGGTGTTTTCCCGATGATATTTTGATTTGCTCCCAGAGTGACTTGGAGTACGAGGAGCGCTTTGTGGATGTGCTATCATGCCCGTGTGGATGAAGCGGTATGCCAAGTTATTGAAGTACAAGTGGCAGCTGCAGAAGCATACCTTCTTGGGTCGCTTTGTTCGAGCCGTAGGGACGGCGGTGGAACACGACCAAGTGGATGTTATTCAAGTTGACTGAGACCAACTTTCATTCATGAGGTGAGAAGCTTCTAGACTTGGCGGTGCCGGGGGGGAGCATGGTCAATGGATAATGTGACTGGTATTAGCGCCAATGCTAGTGTTTCCTGTGTTGGGAGATGGAATTGTGTGTTTTGGTGATGCCTCCCATTGCGGCGGTAGAGTTACCGTGGGTGGATCTTCGGTCCACACTTCTTTAGTCCAACCCTATGAGAGTTGGGGCAAGATGAACCGCTGTTTTGCAGGCAGCTTGGATTCCACAGTTGAGCCTTTCAGTACGTCCTTTATTTCCAGCTTGGATTGTTATACCTGGGCGTAGGCCATGCCTGCTTGGCTATCAGTTTCTGATTACTCAGCATCTTGAGTGGGATTTTCGCGGATTGTTGTTGCTGATTTGGGATTTTTGACCGCGAGTTTGAGCCTCCGCATTTTGATCGCCTTTCGAGCCAGTTTTCCCTCCCGTTCACTGACGGTTTGGTCCCCGTCAGGGCATCTTTTCGACCCGTGGGTCCGTTGGAGTTATGTTGGCTTGTTGAGTGTCCAACCGTGGCTTGAGATTGTGTCTCATGAGGATCCCTTTTGAGGGTAGCTCGTGGTTGAGTAGGCCACTCGGGTGATTTTGGATCGGAAGTGACCGAGTGAAGGCCCCAGCTTATTGGATCCTTTTCCTCATAAGATGAATCTGTGGGTATACTTCGGGTGATCCTGGTTGAGTAGACACCAGGAGGTGGTTTGGGGCGTGTTGCGCTGTTGATTATTCTGTTTTCCCCCGGCTCTTGAGGGGGGGCCTCTGTATTGTTTCACGTCTCAGCTCAGGAGTGTTTTGCTTTTGGATCCCTCGCCCGTGATTGACTTGCCCCTTCCGAGATCTGTGATTGTTGGAGTACGAGGGACGCCCGTTGCGATTTCTAGGTCGAGAGATGAGAAAATCGCATGTCGGGCCATGCCGTACTTGTTGTTGTTGTTGTTGGGAAGTAATCACGGGGAGTGAGCGATGTTTCGGGAGCTGGAGGCGTTATTGATGGATACCTACCCGTGGTATGTGGGACCCTTGGGGGATTTGAGTTAGTTTCGAGGACGAAACTTTTCTTAGTGGGGGAGGATGTGAGGACCTGGATCCCCACGTCGAGATTACTGGATCATCTACAGCTCCCGGAGGCCTAGGTGGCGTGTTGGTGGGATTTGTGCCCCAATTGGGCATTAGTGTTGGGCTCAGTGTGTTTAATGGATCACGTGGGTGATCATTGGACTCCGTCGGATCGTTAGAAGTGGTTTCGCGCGAAGTGGATATTAAATTTGGACTCAGCGCGAAGTTTGGACCAAGGATTACCTTTCCGGATGCCTTCGGCAAATTTTGGAGTTGGAATTTGGCGAAATGGACATCAAATTCGGATTCAGCGCGCGAAAACGGTTAAAACGGACTACCCACTTGTCATTTTTGAGCACCGGACACTGTTCACGCCGGAACAGTGTTTCCGGCGGCGGCGGCGGCGGCGGAGCGGCCGCCGGCAGCGCGGCGGACGGAGGCGCGGGCCGCCCGGTCCACGCGGCAGGCGTGCACCGGGGGCTAGACGCGTGGCGGCTCAGGAGTGGGCCGGTCCGCGGGGCGCGGTCTACGGGGGAGTGCGGGGCGCACGGTGGACCGGGGGTGACACGTGGCATCATCCTAGAGGTGGGTTCACGGCGGTTGGTCTACGCAGTTTTCGGGATGGCTCAGGGTTTACGGTGCACCGGGCTTGGACACGTGGCAGGTTTGCATTGGTTCGGTCCACATGATTCGTGCACCGGGTTCACTAGGAAGTGGCATGACACGTGGCGTTCTCCTATTGGTGGGTCTACTGTGCGCGGCAGGGTGGCAGGCGGCGGCGTCAGGCGGGCACGTGGGCGCGGCAGGCGGGCGTTGACCGGGGAGCGTGCCACGTGTCGTCGTCCGCGGGTGGCCACGTGGCGCGACGCGTGCGGCGGGTGCGGCTGTCGCCTGTTTGGCGGGCGACGTGGAGGCCCAGGGGACTTCCGGGCTGCTACAGTGCGCGCCTTTGGGATTTTCGGGCTGCTACAGTACGCGCCCGAAAGTGGCATGCGCCCGGAAATTGGGACATAACCGGTATTTTCCCATTTGTTTCTGCAGCCTATAAAAGGCGATCTGAGCTCTCTTCTTCTCCCTTTTTCCGCCATTTCCGAGCCTCTTCTCGCCGGGGTGCCTTCAGCAAAGTTGATCCCCTAGTTTGGCTGCATCTTCCTGCAAAGTTTTGGGATTTTTGGTGGCACGCTTATCGAGGTTTCTATTTTTACGGCGCGGCGCGACGCTCGTTCGTTTGTGGTCTTCTTCGTCGCGTTTTGGTACGAGGACTCCCCCGGCTTACCCCGAGCACCTTTTTCAGTGATTCTTGCGCCGTTGGCTTCACGACAGGTAGGGCTATGTTTCCCATGTTTACTGGTCTTTCCCATTCCGAGTTTTTCATGGGTCTTTCGGATCATCTTGTAACCCCTTTTTCTGGGCGGAGTTCTGGGACAGCGGCGCGGTGTTTTGGTGATATCTTCGCGCACAGGCATCGGATTGGGGCGATTCAAGAGGCGATTTGCATGTACACTTCACGAGGAATATGCCCAAATTTTCTTGGAATTTTCTGAATATTTCTCGAAGGTGAAGATTATCTGTGAACAGTAATTGTTGCTACAGTTTTTGAGTGTAGTTTGATTCGGGGTGGTTCCCTTGTCGGAATTGTTTCTCAGTGTAGGAAGCTCGGAATTGGACGTGCAGGTACTCGTTTCGAAGGTATCGACGCGAGGATTACTGTGATATTTTTATTGGATTTTTCTGGGCACTTGCAGCAGGTGAAATATGCGCGGCTTTGGGACTGGTTTTCAGATGGTGTATGTTTGGTTAATTTTGGAATAAAAGTGTAATGTTAAGCCTTATTGTTGTACTCAGGGGTGTTTTCAGCTGTTTGGAGCCAAGGCTTGCGCGACTTGTACCGAGGGTGTTTTGTTGGCAGATTTTGGACCGCGGGCGTCTACCCACTTCACCGACTTCAGGTTTGCCTTGGGTTAAGCGCTTCAGGTGGGTGAGCTTATTATCAGTAATTGTTTAAGGCAATGTTTATGTGGTGGCAAGTATAAGTCCACTTGTGGGGATGTCACCCCTCTATGACTGATGCATGCATGTGTAGGGTACATAGTTTATATTGGTAAGTAGGTAAGCTTGTTATTGATATTGGTATAAATGATTGCAAGAATAGTATTTATGAGGTATACTGAGGACTTGCATGACTTGGACATCTATGTGATGACTAGTGTAAGCTTACCTAGGATAATGTTACCCTATGAAATTATATAACATGCCATGTTAGCACATAGCCTTTCTTGTGGTTGGATTATGATTTGGGACAGGATTTCGTAGCTATGTGCGGATTTGTACTATGAGGAGTTATTATGATCATTCTATTAATGAACCCTGAGTTGTGGACAGATCTAGTTTTGGGATTCCGGCATGTTGCTTATTCCTAAAGGAACTGTTATTATGCTTTACCCCCTTTATTTCCTTGAGGACATTGCATGCTTGTATGGTCATGTAGTTAGGCCATCTTTTACTGCTGCACTACTTATTGGAACTTGACTTAGGAGAAACCATGCTTTTCCCTTCTCCTTCTTGTTAGTCAGGTGGTCAGTGTTGCTCGGGTTCGAGCAGGGGGTCTGGGTAGTGTAGTCGGGACTTCGTGTCTAGGACAGGTTGGTTTACTTGCGGGGCTTTGCGGCAACCGCGGATATTGGGCGGTTGACCGGATGTTTCTCTATGCACCAGATTTGGGTGTCGGTTTTCCCTAGTGGATGGAGTTTCCCACTTATCGTTTAGTGCATCCGATTGAGGTCGGGTCTTTCCTTGGTGGTTGAGTTTTCCCACTTTGATCTGATTGATGATCAAGTCCTGCTGTTTCGAGATACTGTTGATGTTGATGACTGAGATGCTTTACTCGTGTGGGTAGCTCCCCTCGAGTGCCGCTCCGGAGTAGGCTTCAGACCGTGTTGGGTTCCGGTCAGACCGTGTTGGGTTCCGGTCAGACCGTGTCGGGTGCCGGTCAGACCGTGTTGGGTTCCGGTCATTTGGACAGTGGATATACTGAGTTCGAGAGATTGGTGACAGAGCAGGCAGTACCGAGTTTTATACCGGTTCATTCGATTGAGTTTATTTCGGTCAAATACTTTTATTGTTACACTCGTGCCTGGGGGCCGAGTGCAGACTGGTAGTTGAGTTTAGATCAGTGCTTGTATTGTTGAGAGCCGTCTGGTTGACGGTGGTCCCGTGTTGTTGCGAGTACTTTGACCGCTGTGTGAGAGGTTGAGCATCATGATTCTATCCGTTCTGAGAGAGAGCGTGGATTTTGACCATAGCCTGCATGATCCTCTACTCGATAGCGAGTTAGTCCGTTTGGACACCCTACGTAATTCCTGCCCGTCAGCGGGAGGTGGTTGTAGGTGGGCGCAGGTTTGACTGGACCAGGTGTGGCAGTCAGCTCGATTGGGTCGATGGTGCACTTCATGTGCTAGTGGTTGCATACCACTGTTTGGTTCTCCCCCTTTTTGCCTTTAGTTAGGAGCAGGGTAGCTGTTGATAGTCTCCAACTTACTCATTTCAGTCTTATGACTTGGGTTAGTTTTTGTCTCTTGAGGACTTGGTGGGCAGACCGTCGGGTCTGGCGGTGGTACCCACTGAGAACTCCCTTTTTGGAGTAGTTCTCACACCCTTTGGGGGTTTTTCCCCCCTTTTTCTCTCCTCTCTTTGGTTGTGCAGAGTCTTAGCAGGTGTGGCCGGCTCTGCGGTTGTTGATCGTGGCGAGGGAGTCGCGAGCTAAATCCCTACCCGGCGTTGGAGAGTAGCGGTACCCTTCAGAGGAGATCATCTGTAGTTTAGTTGTTTCTTTTTCCTCTTTTGAGAGACTATTGTAGTGAGGATATTTTGTATTGAGAGACTGTACACTGTTGTATATATTGGGGTTACCTCCCGGTTGGGTTTAGAGCTTGTACTTGAGGATATTGTATTATTATTATTTTTGGGAGGCAGACGGTGTTGTTTCATTTCCAGTTGTACAGTGATTGATTTTAGTTACAGCAGATTTTTATTTATAGCTCTGATATCTGTTTAGTTATAGTACTTTTCTTGCAGGTAGGACGCTTCGCCTATGCGGGTTGGCATAGGTGGCGGATCTGTTTGGCGGGCCCGGGTCGCAGTTTCGACCCCGGGGCGTGACAAACCCTGTTTTTGCGCTCGACAACACCATTCTGTTGAGGTGTATAGGGTGCTGAGAATTCGTGTTTAATGCCATTGGAAGTGCAAAAGTCAATGAATTTTGAATTTATGAATTCTCCACCTCTATCACTTCTAACACGAATGATCTTTTCATTCTTTTCAATCATAATACGAAGGCAAATCTCGTGAAAAGAATCAAAAGTATCGGCTTTCTCTTTTAAAAATGCTACCCATGAGTATCTAGAGAAATCATCAACCAATAAGAAAATATACCATTTACCTCCCAATGATGGTTGACGTGTCGGCCCCATAAGATCCATATGCAATAATTCCAAGGGCCGTTTGGTACCGACGTGATTCAAGTTCTTGTGTGCAGTCCTAGATTGTTTTCCCTTTTGACAACCACCACACACAATGTTTTGGTTAAGTAAAAGTTTAGGAACCCCCTTGACCACGTCTTTGTTTGAAATTCTAGCAAGTTCCTTAAAATTTATGTGACCTAGCCTTTCATGCCAAAGTGTTTCATTATTCAAAGAGGCTAAGTTATAATTTTCAGAAATTTTATTGGGAACAACATAACAATTATTTTCAGATCTAACCCCTTTTAAAAAGAAGACATGGTCCTTATCAGTTACAATGCATTCGATAGATGAAAAATTAACTGAAAAACCATTGTCACAAAGTTGACTAATACTTATGAGGTTAGTCTTAAGGCCATCAACAAATAACACATTATTTAGAATCGGGCCATCTGGAATAGCTACTGTTCCTTTTCCAACAATTTTGGAAGACTGACCGTCTCCGAAAACTACAAGTCCTCCGGAGATTTTCTCAAAATTTTGAAAACAGTGTTTGTCACCGGTCATGTGACGAGAACAACCGCTATCCAGATACCAAGACGAATTATCATAAGCATGCAAGGAAATATTTGTAACAAGACAAGGGAAAACTTCACCTTTGCGTACCCAAACCTTTCGAGTTTTGGTGTACGTCGGAAATGATTGTGAGGTTGATACCTTTGGTGAAAGCGTCTTGTTTGATGCATCGCTTTTCCTTGACGTCGTCGTCTTGTTTGATGAACTACCGAGGCTCTTTTCCTTTGAATAATTTGCATTTGATTTCCAAGGAATCACCCTTTTGGTAGTTGTTGCAAGAAGTGCTTGAGTTGAGCGTTTGGCTCCCATCTTGCAATTTCTCCTTATGTGCCCTGCAATACCACAACGAAAACATACCTTGATGCTTGACGATTCCGAAGAGGGGGAAGTAGGTTGGTTGTCGTTGTTTGTCGTCAATTCCGGTGTCGGAGGAGGAGATACCGACTGGGGCACAAAGACTGTCCCAACCGAACTAAAATTGTCGTTAGTTCGATTGTATCCGAGGCCGAACTTGTTTGATTGACCAAGACCAAGAAGCTTATCCAACTTACTCCTTCCTGATGAAAATCGCTGTAAGTCATCCTTGAGTTGAAGAATGGTCTCTGTCATTTCCAATTTTTCCTGTCGAGCCTCGCCGTTGAGCTTCAAGAAGTAATTCGCTTTGTTCACCATATCTATATAATTCTTCTCGTGTTGCTCATTGGACTCTTGAAGGGAAACATTTATTTTAATCAGATCATCCCTTTCCACTTCAAGATCGGTCGAGAGAGAAGTTACTCTTTTTACTTCATCTTCGAGATCCTGCAATCTCCCTCTCAACCCCTTGTTTTGCTTAGCTAGTTTCTTTGAATCCCTCAAAAGTCTGTGATAGGCTAGAGCAAAATCTTCACCTTCCGAATCATACGATTCATCGTCCGTTGCGTTCTTTCCAACTTGGGAGGAGGACAATGACTCGGATGTACTAGCCATTAAGCACATGAAGGGTGAAGATGTGGACGCGTGGAACGCTGTTGCGTTATCTTCTTCATCACTTGAGGATGACTCATTTGACGATGAGGTGTCATCCCAAATGACGGCTTGCATCGCCTTCTTCTTTGACGGATTCTTATTAGGACACTCCGTTGAGATATGGTCGTACCCTCGGCACTTGAAGCATTGGACTTGTCCTTCTGAGCTTTTCTTATCCTTAGAAAAACCCTCTTGCTTTCTTGGTTTGAAACTTGAAGAACCTTTGCCTTTCTTCGACTTTACGAAGGATGGAGTTTTGCTTGAGTTACCCCTTCGAAAGTTTCGGCGAAATCTTCTTGTCAAGAGAGCAAGCTGCTTCTCAAAGTCCTCCATAGATAGGTTCTCGTCATCGCCTTAGGAGGATGAATCCGCGTCTTCTTCTTTTGTTGTTTTCAACGCATAACCTGAAGACTTAGAAGAGGATGCCTTTCCAGAAGAATAGTTAGTAGGAAATGTCATTTCATAAGTTTGTAATGAACCAACTAATTCTTCTACACGGATTTCGTCCGGGTGTTTAATAGTTTCAATGGCTGTAACCTTGGAGCGAAATCTTTCAGGAAGAGTTCTTAATATTTTTCTTACAATTTTAAATTCTGGAATCTTCTCTCCCAAGTTAGCACATGAGTTTACGATGTCAATCGTGTGTAATAGTCTGTGAAAGATTCATTTTCTGCCATGAAAATAGAGTCAAATTTGCTCGTAAGCATTTGCAGTTTCTGAATCTTCACAAGGTTAGTTCCCTCATGCGTAACTTGAAGAACATCCCAGATTTCTTTCGCAGTCTCATATGCCGAGACGCAAGAGAACTCTGTTTGCGACAAAGCATTAAATAAAGCGTTAATCCCTTTGCCATTGTAAGAAGAAGTATCTATCTCTTCCTTGGTCCATTTCGACCTAGGTTTGATGGTGCGAACATCAGCAAGAATTTCAGTTGGATTAGACCATCCTAATTCAATTTATTGCCACACCCGTTCGTCGATGGAAATTAAAAAAGCTTTCATCCGTACTTTCCAGTAGGCATAATTTGTTCCATCGAAGAACGGAGGTCTGTTGATGTTTCCACCTTCAACCATTGTTTACAACCCTATTCCCGCTCTGATACCACTTGTTGGGTTATGTATAATAGGATCTAAATAGGGGAAAAAACACCTAGAGGGGGGTGAATAGGTGTAAACAATAAACACTCAAAAATCTTTGCGATATAAAACCCAATGCGGAAAACATAAATAGCACGCAGAGATTTTTACGTGGAAAACTCCAAACCGGAGTAAAAAATCACGGGACCGATAACACGGTGAAATCCACTAGAATTAAACACGTACAAGGTGATATACCGTACTCACAGACGACTCTACCTTTTCCATACGCTCCTAGTTGATCTTCTCCGCTCGCTCCACGACGCTTCTCGAATCCACGATTTGCGTCCAACGCCGAATCCACGACGTCCGACCGAATCCACGGTCTTCATGTAGCACTCGAGAAATTCAAGTGTGGTTGCGGGCGAGGAAGCAGATCTAAACCTTAGTGATTTGCATACCGGTGCGCGTATTGCACAGTTTACGGAGCACTATGTCTGCCTTTTAGATCCGAGTCTGATCTCGAAAATCTGAAATCACTAGTGCGACCATCGCGTCGAACCGATTGAAAATGATATAAACTGATTTTCGATCCGACGGTCAGATCGTTCAGAAATAAGTGAAGAAGCTAGTGGGGCCCACAACTTAAGTTGTGAATAGTAACCCCTAATTCAAATGCCCTTTCGATCATCGACGGTCGTTTCGCCGTTTGGACCCCAGACATAGGGGTATGAGTAGTCAATTCTAGCTATTTTCGACGTTCTGAGCACAATGGCACTGACGGAATTCGCGTTTGGCGATCTGGGTGCATCGAAGTGCGTGCGTCATACTGCAACTTTCAGAACTTTATGGCCCGAGATTTTATTCGAGCGCCGAATGAAGCAAGCAAATACGCTACTTGATAGGTCTCGACGAGCCGGACGTCGTGGCGAAGTCTGTTTCGCAATTTGACGAACCGTTCGTCTCGAAATGCATGAAATATGTCGAAAAAGCGGGTATTTTCGCAAAAAAATCTTAATATTTTATGTGTCAAATGCAATGAGGTTATTTGGAGAAGGACTTCTATGCATAAATGATCTACAGCTGCGGACTGGATTGTAAGGAACAAGGTTTAGAGAGGCTAAATGCAAAGAAAGTGGAAAATATACTAAATTACCCTATACTCTAATGTGGTGGGTTTGGGGGCAGTTACAACTGCTTGTCCACGACCCCCACCACCTCTGCTACTACGCCAACTTCCAGAACCGCTCTCTCCATTTGTGTGGCTCGGAGGAAGGTGAGGAGGGTATCCATTTGAATGCAAATGAGGTAGCTTGGAGAGGAACCAGCAATTCGGAGTTCCCTTGCACCCAGACAGTTCGGGAGAAATCTTTAGTCTTCTCTGCTCTCTCCCCGAGCCCAACATCACAGGCCGCCGTGCTTGGTCACCGGAAAAGTAAGATATTTCAAGAAAACTCTTGATCTCGGGGTGTGGTGGAGTGAGGCTTCACCAAGTTGGTTGGGACTGCTTCTAGAGCATCCAGAGGACTTCTGCAACCAAGCTAAGTTGATCCGGCTGCCTGCCGTGGCCGCGCGACGCTGGGAGAAGCAAGGCCGGCTTCGTCCATCTTCTCCAACTCCGGCGAAGGTGAGGGTCTTCTTTCCTTTGGTTCTTGGCCCAAGACCCATGGCAGAGGATTGATGAAGTCTTGTGGACTTCCTCTGCCTAACTCCGAAGTTGGGAAACCGGCGGTGAAGTTGCACCGCCGGAAAACCGATAATTGCTCCGCCGCGGCCAAGCTTCGCAACCCGTGGTCCAAAAACAAAAATAAAATGATGGGTTTGGACTGTAGGACCAATAGGTCATCTCTGCAAAGTTTGAGGGATTTTGGTTGAGTAACTGCGCCGCAGTTCAAAACCCTAGTTTTCGGGTTTTTCCACCTTCGGCCGAGCTATGTGCTCCGGCGCCGGTGGGCCTCCCCACCTCCGGCCAAGTGGTCAAGGAGCTCCCTAGGGGTGAGAGGGTTGCATCCATGCCTTTGCATGGCTTCCATGCAGCCTGGACAAAGCGCGGCCATGGATGACCCAAAATAGGGTTAAGTTGCGGTGGTCGGCTTTCCGGCCGTCGCCGGCATGCGGGGAGTGGTCGGGAAGCTTTCTGGGATCAAGTAGATCCCATCCATGCTATTGTATGGGCTCCATGCAGCCTTGGTGGAAATCCACCATTAGAGGTGGAAGCTCCCAAACCGAGCTTTGCCCCACCGCCGCCGCCGCCGTGCTTTGTCGCCGGGCATGGGTTCAGGTGAGTTGGTAATGGGTTTTAGCACCTGTTGGTGCAAGAGGTTGAGTCCCAGAACCCCTGGATGGGTGGTCACGAATTTGGAAGCTTTAGCTTCATCTTCTCCACCATGCCCGCGGCCAACCTGGGGTGCAAAGATGGCCAGACTTGTTGGGATTGATCTTTATGCTATATAGAGAGTTTCCTTCCAAGTTAGAAAGCCCCATGTGCCTTCCTTGCGGAGAACTAGCTTGGGTTTGGTGGAAGCTTGTGTATTATGAAGCTTGCATACCAACTGGTTGATGAAATGCCTCAATGAAGTTTTGTTTGGAATTTGGCTTCGAATATTATATGAAAGTTACTCCATTATATCCCCTGAGCTTGATGCTCACTTTAGATCAAATGTGGTATGTGTGGATTGGTGTGTGGGGGCATTATCAAATTGTTAGTAAGCGAGGGACTTGGATCTGTGGATCCAGCAGTTTCTGGGCTGCACTAGGGCAAGCCCTTGAGTCCCTGTGGTGCCCTGAGCTTGATGCTCACTTCTGTTCAAAAGGTGACTGTTGGGATTGGTTGATTTTGCAACTTGAACTTTATATATACGTAATAATGGACGACCTTGTTTAATTACTGTTCCTGCAGCCTTGGGTCTGCCCGGTGGTGAGTCCTTGGACCCTCTCGACTCCCTGAGCTTGGTGCTCACCCCATATTTGGATTTGGTTGAGTTTGGGTGCATGATTAGCAAGTTAGAACCTTCAAGCATAGTGTTTATGGACCCATTTATGTTCTCGGGTTCCGCACTGCTCCCAAATGGTGAGCACGGCATTCAGCATGTCGAGGCCCACCTTCAAGTGCCCTCGGTTCAGTTTGGAAGTGTGTGGTTGTGAAGTAATTTCAAAAACTTGAGTTTTTGGAAGGTTTTTATGCAATTTTGGGAAACCCTAGGGGTTTAATTGCAATTGTAGCCTTATGGGCTGTTTTGGGCTGTACGCCCATGATCTCTAAACCCTTTGTTGGAGATCCAACGGCTTTCGTTGAGCGGGAATCGGATTTCCGGAAATTCCGGAAGATTCTGAAACTTCAGCGAAGTTTCCCATTTAGTTTGTCTGCACTAAGTGAGTCAGTCGGTTGGGTATGAGTGAGTATTTTCTGACCTGTGATTATGTTTCAGGTTCCAGCAGTCAGCCGCCAGCTTGTGAGCCATCCTGCGGTCACCGCTAGCGAGAGCTCGGGATCGGCCTACATTCTGGTGGTTCGCTCGACGGACTTCAAGGTGGGTTTTCTTTTAGTCTTAGCATAGAATCGGTATTGTTGGAAGGTTACTAATTGCATGTTATCGGTACTAATGCTGACGGTCTCTATATGATTTGCGATATTACCCTGTATCTTGGTTACTATGCTCGTAGTTGCGACACGCGCACCCGCGGTCTGGCCACCGCAAAGGGTGCTCTTTTCCGGGAAAGCGGTCTTCGACCCGTGTAAACCCACGAGGTGATGTAGTGGGGGCCCCCGTAGGTGTGGGGTTTGAGGCATCAAGGTGGGAGCGGTGCGATCCGTCGGGGTAGGTGCCCGACGAGGTCAGGTGCCCCAAGGTGTGAGCGGTGCGATCCGTCGGGATAGGTGCCCGACGAGGTCAGGTGTACAGGTGTTACAGGTGTTACAGGTGTTCGCGTGTTATCTTTCCCTGAGCAGAGCGGTTGCTCCGGATAGTCTTACAGTTGGGTTTGGTATTTTTCCTGCTTTATTATTGTGTTATCGTGTCGCTGACTTCCCACTCCGTGACAGGTTCTTCAGGGGTGAGAGCTAGGCGACGGTGAGGCCGAGACAGGAGCCTTCGGGTCCTTTGAGATCCCAGAGTGTATCTCCCCTCCTTGTCGCATTTCATTTTCTATCTTGTAGACTATTGTGTGGTTCTCGATACCCTCGTGGGGTCGGTGTGGATGTCAGAATTTTACTCTTTGGATATGTGGATGTTTGAATTCTTATCTCTGTTCGGCCGTTTTTCAAAAAGAAAGAAAGAAAAAAAAGAAAAGAAAAAGAATTGCGAAAACCACTTTCAAAACTTGGATGTCGTGTGGGCACCGTTTTCAAAACCCTGTGGATTTATGGATTTTAGAAAACGGATTTCAAAACCTGAGTGTCGTGTGGGCACTGTTTTAAAAACTTTGTGGATTTATGGTTTTCGAACTGTTTTAGCAATCTGGGTGCCGGGTGGGCACCGCTTTTAAAACTGTGGATTTATCCTTTCAAATTGGCCGGCCTACAGAGTAGTTCAGTTGTATAAATGTTGAGAACTGTTGTGATTGAATTAACTACTATGGTTGCATGTTGTACTAGCCGCGACGCCGTGCATATACAGAGGAGACTCTGTCCGTTTGCAGGGTGATTCTGTGTATGCGGCGGGTCTGGGCACGCACCGGGGAAGAAGGAATTTCAAAAAAAAAATTGACACGTAAAACAAATCCTTTTTCATTGATTGTTTCCGCTGATTGAAACCCCCGGGGCGTGACAGATTAGATGGTATCAGAGACTTTCTTCAATCACAACAGTTTGTGCCCGACATCCACAAAGATACCTCACTTAGCTACAAATGAATGAAATGAATGGCATAGAAGCGTAGAACGCGAGTGATCGGGGGGTGGAGAAAGTGTAGGTCCTTTTTTTTCGATAGTTGGTTGAGTGCTATGCTAGCGGAGTCTAGAGCCGACTTGTGTTGTGCGTGTGTACGGGTTAAGTTTTGTTTCTCGGTTTAGCGCGGTTGTCGTGCATGTGTAGTCGTGTTTTGTTGGAGGCTGGGGTCGAGGCCGGCTGCCACCGGGGTATTGATGGTTGCTAGGAATCAATGGATTAAGCAACCAGCACGGGACACGGTGGGCCTGCTGACGTTGTTCATGCACTTGGTGCGGCTGTTATCACAGCAGATCGTTGCGCCGGCTTTTGTTTTTCGAACCCCTTCCTCTGCCGACGTGCTGGTCGTCGTTAGTGACGGCGACTGGGGGTAGAGTAATCCGACGGTGTTTGTTAGTGAGTCGGCCGTTTGTCGGTCGCGAGTAACTGGGTAGCCTCTTGTCTAAATGGTACTTTCTAGGTCTACTGGTTTCAAGTTACAACAGATAGTCGACCGATTCTTTTGCATCTTGGACAAGGTACGGGTGGGAATGAGGATTCTTCCCTTACGGTTGTCACCCATAGTTCGGCTTTTTGCTGTAGACACTGCGATGGTGGTAGAAATCGTCGAGATGGGGCCTTGGGGTTCTCCTCTGAAGTGAGAAAGGAGACCCCCGGGGCTAGCAAATTTTGTTCGTATGGGCTCGATTTTGGGTGAGCTGACCTAGAGCTTAGATTTCTCCTAGTTGGGAGTGTGACTGTTTGGTCTGGGGGTACGCAGCTCGGGTCAGTGCATAGTGCTTGGAGGGGCAACGGATTGGGACCGAACGGTAGGGGTTAATCAGAGTGTCGCACCTCCTTTGGTGCAAAGACGGAAGTAGGACCGTATTTCTTGGTTTTGTCGCCAGCTTCCCATGACCAAGGCAGGGACTTGAGGAATTTGGGTTGCGAGTCTAGTGATTGTGAAGCAGTACAGGTCAACGGGTAGTGGTTGACTACTTAGCGCTCTGGCATTGGTCACTCTCGGCTGGGATGCCCTACATGCAGTTTTCTTTTCTATGGGGTAGGCCTTGTGACGGGTCTTAGAGCTGAAATCTAGCTTTAGTTTTGACCGTCGCCTCGGTAGAACGGACTGTCGGAACGGACAATCCGGGATGGTGGTTATGCCCCGAGCTAGTGGCCCGTGTTAGTGACGGGTGGAGGTGGTCCGTGTTGGTGACGGACGGGTTCGTTGTTTTCAAAGGAGGATTTCTTGTAGGCGGTGACCCGGTCGGTTTGTTTGGTACGACCTGGAGTTGTGTGAGGGTATTAGCGTGGTTTCTCCCCCTTGTTGTCGGGTTATTTTGGGTATTTGAACGCCCCAGCGGGGTTCATGGGTTTGAAGAACAGAATTTTTTTTAGACCCCTCTTGGATCAACTCGCGGACGGACGAGGGGTGTTTACGAGTGACCTAGCAGACTCACGGGGACCAGAGAGTGTAGGCCAAACTCAAAAGGTGTGAGTTTGGGCATCACGAGGGGGGGGGGGGGGGGGGGGGGGGGGGGCGAAGCCATTGGGAGCGCAATTCGGGCATGCTTGGGCCCTTTCCCCACTTATTGGATTCATGGTGTATTTAAGTTTCGGGGACGAAACTTCTTTTAAGGTGTGAGTGATGTAGCACTCGAGAAATTCAAGTGTGGTTGCGGGCGAGGAAGCAGATCTAAACCTTAGTGATTTGCATACCGGTGCGCGTATTGCACAGTTTACGGAGCACTATGTCTGCCTTTCAGATCCGAGTCTGATCTCAAAAATCTGAAATCACTAGTGCGACCGTCGCGTCGAACCGATTGAAAATGATATAAACTGATTTTCGATCCGACGGTCAGATCGTTCAGAAATAAATGAAGAAGCTAGTGGGGCCCACAACTTAAGTTGTGAATAGTAACCCCTAATTCAAATGCCCTTTTGATCATCGACGGTCGTTTCGCCGTTTGGACCCCAGACATAGGGGTATGAGTAGTCAATTCTAGCTATTTTCGACGTTCTGAGCACAATGGCACTGACGGAATTCGCGTTTGGCGATCCGGGTGCATCGAAGTGCGTGCGTCATACTGCAACTTTCAGAACTTTATGGCCCGAGATTTTATTCGAGCGCCGAATGAAGCAAGCAAATACGCTACTTGATAGGTCTCGACGAGCCGGACGTCGTGGCGAAGTCTGTTTCGCAATTTGACGAACCATTCGTCTCGAAATGCATGAAATATGTCGAAAAAGCGGGTATTTTCGCAAAAAAAATCTTAATATTTTATGTGTCAAATGCAATGAGGTTATTTGGAGAAGGACTTCTATGCATAAATGATCTACAGCTGCGGACTGGATTGTAAGGAACAAGGTTTAGAGAGGCTAAATGCAAAGAAAGTGGAAAATATACTAAATTACCCTATACTCTAATGTGGTGGGTTTGGGGGCAGTTACAACTGCTTGTCCACGACCCCCACCACCTCTGCTACTACGCCAACTTCCAGAACCGCTCTCTCCATTTGTGTGGCTCAGAGGAAGGTGAGGAGGGTATCCATTTGAATGCAAACGAGGTAGCTTGGAGAGGAACCAGCAATTCGGAGTTCCCTTGCACCCAGACAGTTCTGGAGAAATCTTTAGTCTTCTCTGCTCTCTCCCCGAGCCCAACATCACAGGCCGCCGTGCTTGGTCACCGGAAAAGTAAGATATTTCAAGAAAACTCTTGATCTCGGGGTGTGGTGGAGTGAGGCTTCACCAAGTTGGTTGGGACTGCTCCTAGAGCATCCAGAGAACTTCTGCAACCAAGCTAAGGTGATCCGGCTGCCTGCCGTGGCCGCGCGACGCTGGGAGGAGCAAGGCCGGCTTCGTCCATCTTCTCCAACTCCGGCGAAGGTGAGGGTCTTCATTTCCTTTGGTTCTTGGCCCAAGACCCATGGCAGAGGATTGATGAAGTCTTGTGGACTTCCCTCTGCATAACTCCGAAGTTGGGAAACCGCGGTGAAGTTTGCAAACCGCCGGAAAACCGATAATCTGCTCCGCCGCGGCCAAGCTTCGCAACCCGTGGGTCCAAAAACAAAAAATAAAAATGATGGTTTGGACTGTAGGACCAATAGGTCATCTCTGCAAAGTTTGAGGGATTTTGGTTGAGTAACTAAGACGCAGTTCAAAACCCTAGTTTTGCGGGTTTTTCCACCTTCGGCCGAGCTATGTGCTCCGGCGCTGGTGGGCCTCCCCACCTCCGGCCAAGTGGTCGAGGAGCTCCCTGGGGGTGAGAGGGTTGCATCCATGCCTTTGCATGGCTTCCATGCAGCCTGGACAAAGCGCGGCCATGGATGACCCAAAATAGGGTTAAGTTGCGGTGGTCGGCTTTCCGGCCGTCGCCGGCATGCGGGGAGTGGTCGGGAAGCTTTCTGGGATCAAGTAGATCCCATCCATGCTATTGTATGGGCTCCATGCAGCCTTGGTGGAAATCCACCATTAGAGGTGGAAGCTCCCAAACCGAGCTTTGCCCCACCGCCGCCGCCGCCGTGCTTTGTCGCCGGGCATGGGTTCAGGTGAGTTGGTAATGGGTTTTAGCACTTGTTGGTGCAAGAGGTTGAGTCCCAGAACCCCTGGATGGGTGGTCACGAATTTGGAAGCTTTAGCTTCATATCTTCTCCACCATGCCCGCGGCCAACCTGGGGTGCAAAGATGGCCAGACTTGTTGGGATTGATCTTTATGCTATATAGAGAGTTTCCTTCCAAGTTAGAAAGCCCCATGTGCCTTCCTTGCGGAGAACTAGCTTGGGTTTGGTGGAAGCTTGTGTAGTATGAAGCTTGCATACCAACTTGTTGATGAAATGCCTCAATGAAGTTTTGTTTGGAATTTGGCTTCGAATATTATATGAAAGTTACTCCATATATCCCCTGAGCTTGATGCTCACTTTAGATCAAATGTGGTATGTGTGGATTGGTGTGTGGGGGCATTATCAAATTGTTAGTAAGCGAGGACTTGGATCTGTGGATCCAGCAGTTTCTGGGCTGCACTAGGGCAAGCCCTTGAGTCCCTGTGGTGCCCTGAGCTTGATGCTCACTTCTGTTCAAAAGGTGACTGTTGGGATTGGTTGATTTTGCAACTTGAACTTTATATATACGTAATAATGGACGACCTTGTTTAATTACTGTTCCTGCAGCCTTGGGTCGCCCAGTGGTGAGTCCTTGGACCCTCTCGACTCCCTGAGCTTGGTGCTCACCCCATATTTGGATTTGGTTGAGTTTGGGTGCATGATTAGCAAGTTAGAACCTTCAAGCACTAGTGTTTATGGACCCATTTATGTTCTCGGGTTCCGCACTGCTCCCAAATGGTGAGCACGGCATTCAGCATGTCGAGGCCCACCTTCAGGTGCCCTCGGTTCAGTTTGGAAGTGTGTGGTTGTGAAGTAATTTCAAAAACTTGAGTTTTGGAAGGTTTTTATGCAATTTTGGGAAACCCTAGGGGTTTAATTGCAATTGTAGCCTTATGGGCTGTTTTGGGCTGTACGCCCATGATCTCTAAACCCTTTGTTTGGAGATCCAACGGCTTTCGTTGAGCGGAATCGGATTTCCGGAAATTCCGGAAGATTCTGAAACTTCAGCGAAGTTTCCCATTTAGTTTGTCTGCACTAAGTGAGTCAGTCGGTTGGGTATGAGTGAGTATTTTCTGACCTGTGATTATGTTTCAGGTTCCAGCAGTCAGCCGCCAGCTTGTGAGCCATCCTGCGGTCACCGCTAGCGAGAGCTCGGGATCGGCCTACATTCTGGTGGTTCGCTCGACGGACTTCAAGGTGGGTTTTCTTTGAGCTTAGAATAGAATCGGTATTGTTGGAAGGTTACTAATTGCATGTTATCGGTACTAATGCTGACGGTCTCTATATGTTTTGCGATATTACCTGTATCTTGGTTACTATGCTCGTAGTTGCGACACGCGCACCCGCGGTCTGGCCACCGCAAAGGGTGCTCTTTCCGGGAAGCGGTCTTCGACCCGTGTAAACCCACGAGGTGATGTAGTGGGGCCCCCGTAGGTGTGGGGTTTGAGACATCAAGGTGGGAGCGGTGCGATCCGTCGGGGTAGGTGCCCGACGAGGTCAGGTGCCCAAGGTGTGAGCGGTGCGATCCGTCGGGATAGGTGCCCGACGAGGTCAGGTGTACAGGTGTTACAGGTGTTACAGGTGTTTGCGTGTTACCTTTCCCTGAGCAGAGCGGTTGCTCCGGATAGTCTTACAGTTGGGTTTGGTATTTTTCCTGCTTTATTATTGTGTTATCGTGTCGCTGACTTCCCACTCCGTGACAGGTTCTTCAGGGTGAGAGCTAGGCGACGTGAGGCCGAGACAGGAGCCTTCGGGTCCTTTGAGATCCCAGAGTGTATCTCCCCTCCTTGTCGCATTTCATTTTCTATCTTGTAGACTATGTGTGGTTCTCGATACCCCTCGTGGGTCGGTGTGGATGTCGGAATTTTACTCTTTGGATATGTGGATGTTTGAATTCTTATCTCTGTTCGGCCGTTTTTCAAAAAGAAAGAAAAAAAAAAGAAAAGAAAAAGAATTGCGAAAACCACTTTCAAAACTTGGATGTCGTGTGGGCACCGTTTTCAAACCCTGTGGATTTATGGATTTTAGAAAACGGATTTCAAAAACCTGAGTGTCGTGTGGCACTGTTTTAAAACTTTGTGGATTTATGGTTTTCGAACTGTTTTAGCAATCTGGGTGCCGGGGTGGGCACCGCTTTAAAACTGTGGATTTATCCTTTCAAATTGGTCGGCCTACAGAG
Source organism: Tillandsia leiboldiana (assembly GCA_029204045.2). NCBI lineage: Eukaryota > Viridiplantae > Streptophyta > Magnoliopsida > Poales > Bromeliaceae > Tillandsia > Tillandsia leiboldiana. The sequence goes on along the minus strand of CM055062.1, from coordinate 38,417,206 downwards.
TAGTTCAGTTGTATAAATGTTGAGAACTGTTGTGATTGAATTAACTACTATGGTTGCATGTTGTACTAGCCGCGACGCCGTGCATATACAGAGGAGACTCTGTCCGTTTGCAGGGTGATTCTGTGTATGCGGCGGGTCTGGGCACGCACCGGGGAAGAAGGAATTTCAAAAAAAAAATTGACACGAAAACAATCCTTTTCGTTGATTGTTTCCGCTGATTGAAAACCCCGGTCGTGACACTTCACCCAGTAGCACGCTTCGAATCCAATACTTAGATTAGAAATAGATCAGAAATATATCTAAGTATTCATTGATTTGATTCTACTCAAAATGTGAGTATGAAAACCTAGAATCAAATCATCAATATAGATAAGAAACCTAAGAATAATCTAATGATTTCCTTTCTTCTCTATATGTGGCTATCTATTTCGGTCGTCTTTTCCCTTTTTCGTGGTTACCCTAAAGATGAATTAAAGGTCTATATATAGGTTAGAAACCATTGGAAGAGGATAAGAATCAAAACTAACCTTTTCTGGAATTTTTCAGGACGGCGATCCGGATCGCTTTCGGCGATCCGGATTGCAGTAGCGAGACAAAACGGTTCCAGAAAACCACACGTTCGGGATCCGGATCGAAGTGTCTGATCCGGATCGTTCTACAATTTACCAAACACTAACGTTCGGGATCCGGATTGCAAAGCCTGATCCGGATCGATCATAAACATGGTAAAACCCTGTTCGGGATCCGGATCAATGGAGGCTCCGATCCGCCAGATTGAATGGTGTATGAACAACACCCTCGGGATCCGGATTGGAAAGTCTGATCCGGATCCTGAACATGTCCCATGTCCAGTCTTTGATTTTTATGCCATTAGAAATTCTCCAAGTGTTTCTACACTTATAAGAAGTATTCGGATCAACCAAAAATAATTAGTTAAACTAACCTGATCCTTTTGAATTCTTCTTTCTTGAGATTGAGTTAAATGATCCAACTTTCTTTATCTCAATCTTCAAGACTTAACCGAATTCACGAAATACCCCAACTCAAAACCGTAACAGTATCCTAACGATCTTTTTGTCAGAATGATTTCTTTTTGCAGAGAGTGCGATGTCTAAGTTTAGAGTCCTGTTTTAGGAGTTTATCTCATGTATTTATTTTTGATCTCCATTGTAAATTTTTGTTGTATAGTGATAGCAACAAAAATATCTTTTGAATTTCTTAAGTGGATTTGTGTTTTTGTCACGAACGCCAAAGGGAGATTTGTTAAGGAAATTCGTTTGGCGCATTTCGTGAAAGTATTGAGTCTTGAAGATTGAAGATGAAGAAGTTTGATTATATAACTCAATCTCAAGAAGGAGAATTCAAAAGGATCGGTATGTTTAACTAATTATTTTTGGTGATTCCAATACTTCTTATAGTGTAGAAACACTTGGATGAATTTTTAATTGCATAAAAATCAAAAACTGGACATGGGAACATGTTCAGGATCCGGATCAGACATGTCATCCGGATCCCGAAGGGTGTTGATTCTAACGAAGCAAACCAATCCGGATCCAAGCCACTTTTGATCCGGATCCCGAACATTGGTTTTTGCTGAATTGTATGAACGATCCGGATCAGGCATTTCAATCCGGATCCCGAACCTTGTTTTTCTGGCAATTGTCTGTTTTGTTTACGACAACCGGATCGCCGTAAACCGATCCGGCATCGTCGTCCTGAAAAATTCCAGAAAAAGTTAGTTTTTTGTTCTTATCTTCTTCCACGGGTTTCTACCTATAAATAGACCCTACGATCATTTTTCTAGGGTAATCCGAAATAACGGTCAAAATATAGAAATATCTACATGAGTATAGACAAGGGATGAATCAAATAAGTGTTAATCCTATGTTTCGTCGTCTATATTGATTGATTTGATTCTAGTTTTCATACTCAGCTTTGAGTAGAATCAAATAATGAATACTAGATGGTATTTCCGATCTATTTCTAATCTAAGTTTCGGCGGATCATCACCACCCAAAAAACAACGATTTCCCAAAATCGGCGCGTGGACTCGCGTGGCCTTGTGGATTCAAGGTGCTACCACTCTCGGGATTCGAGCGAGGTACTTCGTGGATTCGAGACGTGCTACTGGGTGA
>CM055062.1:38355154-38414971 GCA_029204045.2 Tillandsia leiboldiana | reverse complement strand
TGCGGGCGAGGAAGCAGATCTAAACCTTAGGGATTTGCATTACCGGTGCGCGTATGTGCACATTGTTCGGAGCACTATGTCTCCTTTTAGATCCGAGTCTGATCTCGAAAATATGAAATCACTAGTGCGACCATCGCGTCGAACCGATTGAAAATGATATAAACTGATTTTCGATCCGCACGTCAGATCGTTCAGAAATAAGGGAAGAAGAGCTAGTGGGGGCCCCCACAATAAGTTGGAATAGTAACCCCTAATTCAAATGCCCTTTGATCATCGACGGTCGTTTCGCCGTTGGGGACCCAGGAAATAGGGGTAAAGTCGTCAATTCTAGCTATTGTTCGACGTTCTGAGCACAATGGCATGACGGAATTCGCGTTTGGCGATCTGGGTGCATCGAAGTGCGTGCGTCATACTGCAACTTTCAGAACTTTATGGCCCGAGATTTTATTCGAGCGCCGATGAAGCAAGCAAATCCTCTACTTGATAGGTCCGACGAGACGGACGTTCGTGGCGAAGTCTGTTTCGCAAATTTGACGAACCGTCTCTCGAAATGCAGAAATATGTCGAAAAAGCGGGTATTTCGCAAAAAAAATCTTAATATTTTATGTGTCAAATGCCAAAGGTTATGTGGAGAAGGACTTCTATGCATAATCATTACAGCTGCGGACTGGTTGTAAGGCACAAGGTTTAGAGAGGCTAAATGCAAAGAAAGTGGAAAATATACTAAATACCCTATACTCTAATGTGGTGGGTTTGGGGGCAGTTACAACTGCTTGTCCACGACCCCCACCACCTCTGCTACTACGCCAACTTCCAGAACCGCTTTCTCCATTTGTGTGGCTCGAGGAAGGTGAGGAGGGTATCCATTTGAATGCAAACGAGGTAGCTTGGAGAGGAACCAGCAATTCGGAGTTCCCTTGCACCCAGACAGTTCGGAGAGAATCTTTAGTCTTCTCTGCTCTCTCCCCGAGCCCAACATCACAGGCCGCCGTGCTTGGTCACCGGAAAAGTAAGATATTTCAAGAAACTCTTGATCTCGGGGTGTGGTGGAGTGAGGCTTCACCAAGTTGGTTGGGACTGCTCCTAGAGCATCCAGAGAACTTCTGCAACCAAGCTAAGGTGATCCGGCTGCCTGCCGTGGCCGCGCGACGCTGGGAGGAGCAAGGCCGGCTTCGTCCATCTTCTCCAACTCGGCGAAGGTGAGGGTCTTCTTTCCTTTGGTTCTTGGCCCAAGACCCATGGCAGAGGATTGATGAAGTCTTGTGGATCCTCTGCATAACTCCGAAGTTGGGAAACGGCGGTGAAGTTGCACCGCCGGAAAACCGATAATTGCTCCGCCGCGGCCAAGCTTCGCAACCCGTGGTCAAAAACAAAAATAAAATGATGGGTTTGGACTGTAGGACCAATAGGTCATCTCTGCAAAGTTTGAGGGATTTTGGTTGAGTAACGGACGCAGTTCAAAACCCTAGTTTTCGGTTTTTCCACCTTCGGCCGAGCTATGTGCTCCGGCGCCGGTGGGCCTCCCCACCTCCGGCCAAGTGGTCGAGGAGCTCCCTGGGGGTGAGAGGGTTGCATCCATGCCTTTGCATGGCTTCCATGCAGCCTGGACAAAGCGCGGCCATGGATGACCCAAAATAGGGTTAAGTTGCGGTGGTCGGCTTTCCGGCCGTCGCCGGCATGCGGGGAGTGGTCGGGAAGCTTTCTGGGATCAAGTAGATCCCATCCATGCTATTGTATGGGCTCCATGCAGCCTTGGTGGAAATCCACCATTAGAGGTGGAAGCTCCCAAACCGAGCTTTGCCCCACCGCCGCCGCCGCCGTGCTTTGTCGCCGGGCATGGGTTCAGGTGAGTTGGTAATGGGTTTAGCACCTGTTGGTGCAAGAGGTTGAGTCCCAGAACCCCTGGATGGGTGGTCACGAATTTGGAAGCTTTAGCTTCATCTTCTCCACCATGCCCGCGGCCAACCTGGGGTGCAAAGATGGCCAGACTTGTTGGGATTGATCTTTATGCTATATAGAGAGTTTCCTTCCAAGTTAGAAAGCCCCATGTGCCTTCCTTGCGGAGAACTAGCTTGGGTTTGGTGGAAGCTTGTGTATTATGAAGCTTGCATACCAACTGGTTGATGAAATGCCTCAATGAAGTTTTGTTTGGAATTTGGCTTCGAATATTATATGAAAGTACTCCATTATATCCCCTGAGCTTGATGCTCACTTTAGATCAAATGTGGTATGTGTGGATTGGTGTGTGGGGGCATTATCAAATTGTTAGTAAGCGAGGGACTTGGATCTGTGGATCCAGCAGTTTCTGGGCTGCACTAGGGCAAGCCCTTGACCTGTGGTGCCTGAGCTTGATGCTCACTTCTGTTCAAAAGGTGACTGTTGGGATTGGTTGATTTTGCAACTTGAACTTTATATATACGTAATAATGGACGACCTTGTTTAATTACTGTTCCTGCAGCCTTGGGTCTGCCCGTGGTGAGCCCTTGGACCCTCTCGACTCCCTGAGCTTGGTGCTCACCCCATATTTGGATTTGGTGAGTTTGGGTGCATGATTAGCAAGTTAGAACCTTCAAGCATAGTGTTTATGGACCCATTATGTTCTCGGGTTCCGCACTGCTCCCAAATGGTGAGCACGGCATTCAGCATGTCGAGGCCCACCTTCAAGTGCCCTCGGTTCAGTTTGGAAGTGTGTGGTTGTGAAGTAATTTCAAAAACTTGAGTTTTGGAAGGTTTTTATGCAATTTTGGGAAACCCTAGGGGTTTAATTGCAATTGTAGCCTTATGGGCTGTTTTGGGCTGTACGCCCATGATCTCTAAACCCTTTGTTGGAGATCCAACGGCTTTCGTTGAGCGGGAATCGGATTTCCGGAAATTCCGGAAGATTCTGAAACTTCAGCGAAGTTTCCATTTAGTTTGTCTGCACTAAGTGAGTCAGTCGGTTGGGTATGAGTGAGTATTTTCTGACCTGTGATTATGTTTCAGGTTCCAGCAGTCAGCCGCCAGCTTGTGAGCCATCCTGCGGTCACCGCTAGCGAGAGCTCGGGATCGGCCTACATTCTGGTGGTTCGCTCGACGGACTTCAAGGTGGGTTTTCTTTAGTCTTAGCATAGAATCGGTATTGTTGGAAGGTTACTAATTGCATGTTATCGGTACTAATGCTGACGGTCTCTATATGATTTGCGATATTACCCTGTATCTTGGTTACTATGCTCGTAGTTGCGACACGCGCACCCGCGGTCTGGCCACCGCAAAGGGTGCTCTTTTCGGGAAAGCGGTCTTCGACCCGTGTACCCACGAGGTGATGTAGTGGGGGCCCCCGTAGGTGTGGGTTTGAGGCATCAAGGTGGGAGCGGTGCGATCCGTCGGGTAGGTGCCCGACGAGGTCAGGTGCCCCAAGGTGTGAGCGGTGCGATCCGTCGGGATAGGTGCCCGACGAGGTGTCAGGTGTACAGGTGTTACAGGTGTACAGGTGTTCGCGTGTTATCTTTCCCTGAGCAGAGCGGTTGCTCCGGATAGTCTTACAGTTGGGTTTGGTATTTTTCCTGCTTTATTATTGTGTTATCGTGTCGCTGACTTCCCACTCCGTGACAGGTTCTTCAGGGGTGAGAGCTAGGCGACGGTGAGGCCGAGACAGGAGCCTTCGGGTCCTTGAGATCCCAGAGTGTATCTCCCCTCCTTGTCGCATTTCATTTTCTATCTTGTAGACTATTGTGTGGTTCTCGATACCCTCGGGGTCGTGTGGATGTCGGAATTTTACTCTTTGGATATGTGGATGTTTGAATTCTTATCTCTGTCGGCCGTTTTTCAAAAAGAAAGAAAGAAAAAAAGAAAAGAAAAAGAATTGCGAAAACCACTTTCAAAACTTGGATGTCGTGTGGGCACCGTTTTCAAAACCCTGTGGATTTATGGATTTTAGAAAACGGATTTCAAAACCTGAGTGTCGTGTGGGCACTGTTTTAAAAACTTTGTGGATTTATGGTTTTCGAACTGTTTTAGCAATCTGGGTGCGGGGTGGCACCGCTTTTAAAACTGTGGATTTATCCTTTCAAATTGGCCGGCCTACAGAGTAGTTCAGTTGTATAAATGTTGAGAACTGTTGTGATTGAATTAACTACTATGGTTGCATGTTGTACTAGCCGCGACGCCGTGCATATACAGAGGAGTCTGTCCGTTTGCAGGGTGTGATTCTGTGTATGCGGCGGGTCTGGGCACGCACCGGGGAAGAAGGAATTTCAAAAAAAAAATTGACACGTAAAACAAATCCTTTTTCATTGATTGTTCCGCTGATTGAAACCCCGGGGCGTGACAGATTAGATGGTATCAGAGACTTTCTTCAATCACAACAGTTTGTGCCCGACATCCACAAAGATACCTCACTAGCTACAAATGAATGAAATGAATGGCATAGAAGCGTAGAACGCGAGTGATCGGGGGGGGAGAAAGTGTAGGTCCTTTTTTTTCGATAGTTGGTTGAGTGCTATGCTAGCGGAGTCTAGAGCCGACTTGTGTGTGCGGGTGTGTACGGGTTAAGTTTTGTTTCTCGGTTTAGCGCGGTTGTCGTGCATGTGTAGTCGTGTTTTGTTGGAGGCTGGGTCGAGGCCGGCTGCCACCGGGGTATTGATGGTTGCTAGGAATCAATGGATTAAGCAACCAGCACGGGACACGGTGGGCCTGCTGACGTTGTTCATGCACTTGGTGCGGTGTTATCACAGCAGATCGTTGCGCCGGCTTTTGTTTTTCGAACCCCTCCTCTGCCGACGTGCTGGTCGTCGTTAGTGACGGCGACTGGGGGTAGAGTAATCCGACGGTGTTTGTTAGTGAGTCGGCCGTTTGTCGGTCGCGAGTAGTAACTGGGTAGCCTCTTGCTAAATGGTACTTTCTAGGTCTACTGGTTTCAAGTTACAAAGATAGTCGACCGATTCTTTTGCATCTTGGACAAGGTACGGGTGGGAATGAGGATTCTTCCCTTACGGTTGTCACCATAGTTCGGCTTTTTGCTGTAGACACTGCGATGGTGGTAGAAATCGTCGAGATGGGGCCTTGTGGGTTCTCCTCTGAAGTGAGAAGGAGAACCCCGGGGCTAGCAAAATTTGTTCGTATGGCGCTCGATTTGGGTGAGCTGACCTAGAGCTTAGATTTCTCCTAGTTGGGAGTGGACTGTTTGGTCTGGGGGTACGCAGCTCGGTCAGTGCATAGTGCTTGGAGGGGCAACGGATTGGGACCGAACGGTAGGGGTTAATCAGAGTGTCGCACCTCCTTTGGTGCAAAGAGAAGTAGGACCGTATTTCTTGGTTTTGTCGCCAGCTTCCCATGACCAAGGCAGGGACTTGAGGAATTTGGGTTGCGAGTCTATTGATTGTGAAGCAGTACAGGTCAACGGGAGTGGTTGACTACTTAGCGCTCTGGCATTGGTCATCTGGCTGGCGCCTTATCCGTGCCCTTGATTTATAGGCTGGGTGTTTTGTCTTTTTCTGACTGGTTGGTTTGCGCCCTAGTGCCTCGGCCAAGGGTCTTAGAGCTGGAGTCCATTAAGTTTCGTTTCTTGTGTTTTGTGACCGCGTGACCGTTCGTCTCTTGGTTAGAACGGACGGATTTTTGTCCTTTTGTTCTCCCCCTTTTTCGTTTTCCTCTTCTTCGTGACAATACGGGATGGTTGTGTCGGACGGCTAATCCCCGCAGTTTGGGCTAGGTTGGTTGCCCCAGTAGATCTAGTGAGACATGAGTGAGGCCTGTGGAGGTGGGTCCGTGGTGGGACGGACGGGTTCGTTGTTTTCAAGGAGGTTTCTTGTAGGCGGTGACCCGGTCGGTTGTTTGGTACGACCTGGAGTTGTGTGAGGGTATTACGTGGTTTCTCCCCCTTGTTGTCGGGTTATTTTGGGTATTTGAACGCCCCAGCGGGGTTCATGGGTTTGAAGACAGAATTTTTTTTAGACCCTCTTGGATCAACTCGCGGACGGACGAGGGGTGTGTTTACGAGTTGACCTAGCAGACTCACGGGGACCAGAGAGTGTAGGCCAACTCAAAAGGTGGAGTTTGGCATCACGAGGGGGGGGGGGGGGGGGGGGGGGGGGCGAAGCCATTGGGAGCGCAATTCGGGCATGCTTGGGCCCTTTCCCCACTTATTGGATTCATGGTGTATTTAAGTTTCGGGGACGAACTTCTTTAAGGTGTGAGTGATGTAGCACTCGAGAATTATCAAGTGTGGTTGCGGGCGAGGAAGCAGATCTAAACCTTAGTGATTTGCATACCGGTGCGCGTATTGCACAGTTTACGGAGCACTATGTCTGCCTTTCAGATCCGAGTCTGATCTCAAAAATCTGAAATCACTAGTGCGACCCGTCGCGTCGAACCGATTGAAAATGATATAAACTGATTTTCGATCCGACGGTCAGATCGTTCAGAAATAAATGAAGAAGCTAGTGGGGCCCACAACTTAAGTTGTGAATAGTAACCCCTAATTCAAATGCCCTTTTGATCACGACGGTCGTTTCGCCGTTTGGACCCCAGACATAGGGTATGAGTAGTCAATTCTAGCTATTTCGACGTTCTGAGCACAATGGCACTGACGGATTCGCGTTTGGCGATCCGGGTGCATCGAAGTGCGTGCGTCATACTGCAACTTTCAGAACTTTATGGCCCGAGATTTTATTCGAGCGCCGAATGAAGCAAGCAAATACGCTACTTGATAGGTCTCGACGAGCCGGACGTCGTGGCGAAGTCTGTTTCGCAATTTGACGAACCATTCGTCTCGAAATGCATGAAATATGTCGAAAAAGGCGGGTATTTTCGCAAAAAAAATCTTAATATTTATGTGTCAAATGCAATGAGGTTATTTGGAGAAGGACTTCTATGCATAAATGATCTACAGCTGCGGACTGGATTGTAAGGAACAAGGTTAGAGAGGCTAAATGCAAAGAAAGTGGAAATATACTAAATTACCCTATACTCTAATGTGGTGGGTTTGGGGGCAGTTACAACTGCTTGTCCACGACCCCCACCACCTCTGCTACTACGCCAACTTCCAGAACCGCTTCTCCATTTGTGTGGCTCAGAGGAAGGTGAGGAGGGTATCCATTTGAATGCAAACGAGGTAGCTTGGAGAGGAACCAGCAATTCGGAGTTCCCTTGCACCCAGACAGTTCTGGAGAAATCTTTAGTCTTCTCTGCTCTCTCCCCGAGCCCAACATCACAGGCCGCCGTGCTTGGTCACCGGAAAAGTAAGATATTTCAAGAAAACTCTTGATCTCGGGGTGTGGTGGAGTGAGGCTTCACCAAGTTGGTTGGGACTGCTCCTAGAGCATCCAGAGAACTTCTGCAACCAAGCTAAGGTGATCCGGCTGCCTGCCGTGGCCGCGCGACGCTGGGAGGAGCAAGGCCGGCTTCGTCCATCTTCTCCAACTCCGGCGAAGGTGAGGGTCTTCTTTCCTTTGGTTCTTGGCCCAAGACCCATGGCAGAGGATTGATGAAGTCTTGTGGACTTCCTCTGCATAACTCCGAAGTTGGGAAACCGGCGGTGAAGTTGCACCGCCGGAAAACCGATAATTGCTCCGCCGCGGCCAAGCTTCGCAACCCGTGGTCCAAAAACAAAAATAAAATGATGGGTTTGGACTGTAGGACCAATAGGTCATCTCTGCAAAGTTTGAGGGATTTTGGTTGAGTAACTAAGACGCAGTTCAAAACCCTAGTTTTCGGGTTTTTCCACCTTCGGCCGAGCTATGTGCTCCGGCGCTGGTGGGCCTCCCCACCTCCGGCCAAGTGGTCGAGGAGCTCCCTGGGGGTGAGAGGGTTGCATCCATGCCTTTGCATGGCTTCCATGCAGCCTGGACAAAGCGCGGCCATGGATGACCCAAAATAGGGTTAAGTTGCGGTGGTCGGCTTTCCGGCCGTCGCCGGCATGCGGGGAGTGGTCGGGAAGCTTTCTGGGATCAAGTAGATCCCATCCATGCTATTGTATGGGCTCCATGCAGCCTTGGTGGAAATCCACCATTAGAGGTGGAAGCTCCCAAACCGAGCTTTGCCCCACCGCCGCCGCCGCCGTGCTTTGTCGCCGGGCATGGGTTCAGGTGAGTTGGTAATGGGTTTTAGCACTTGTTGGTGCAAGAGGTTGAGTCCCAGAACCCCTGGATGGGTGGTCACGAATTTGGAAGCTTTAGCTTCATCTTCTCCACCATGCCCGCGGCCAACCTGGGGTGCAAAGATGGCCAGACTTGTTGGGATTGATCTTTATGCTATATAGAGAGTTTCCTTCCAAGTTAGAAAGCCCCATGTGCCTTCCTTGCGGAGAACTAGCTTGGGTTTGGTGGAAGCTTGTGTATTATGAAGCTTGCATACCAACTTGTTGATGAAATGCCTCAATGAAGTTTTGTTTGGAATTTGGCTTCGAATATTATATGAAAGTTACTCCATTATATCCCCTGAGCTTGATGCTCACTTTAGATCAAATGTGGTATGTGTGGATTGGTGTGTGGGGGCATTATCAAATTGTTAGTAAGCGAGGGACTTGGATCTGTGGATCCAGCAGTTTCTGGGCTGCACTAGGGCAAGCCCTTGAGTCCCTGTGGTGCCCTGAGCTTGATGCTCACTTCTGTTCAAAAGGTGACTGTTGGGATTGGTTGATTTTGCAACTTGAACTTTATATATACGTAATAATGGACGACCTTGTTTAATTACTGTTCCTGCAGCCTTGGGTCTGCCCAGTGGTGAGTCCTTGGACCCTCTCGACTCCCTGAGCTTGGTGCTCACCCCATATTTGGATTTGGTTGAGTTTGGGTGCATGATTAGCAAGTTAGAACCTTCAAGCATAGTGTTTATGGACCCATTTATGTTCTCGGGTTCCGCACTGCTCCCAAATGGTGAGCACGGCATTCAGCATGTCGAGGCCCACCTTCAGGTGCCCTCGGTTCAGTTTGGAAGTGTGTGGTTGTGAAGTAATTTCAAAAACTTGAGTTTTTGGAAGGTTTTTATGCAATTTTGGGAAACCCTAGGGGTTTAATTGCAATTGTAGCCTTATGGGCTGTTTTGGGCTGTACGCCCATGATCTCTAAACCCTTTGTTGGAGATCCAACGGCTTTCGTTGAGCGGGAATCGGATTTCCGGAAATTCCGGAAGATTCTGAAACTTCAGCGAAGTTTCCCATTTAGTTTGTCTGCACTAAGTGAGTCAGTCGGTTGGGTATGAGTGAGTATTTTCTGACCTGTGATTATGTTTCAGGTTCCAGCAGTCAGCCGCCAGCTTGTGAGCCATCCTGCGGTCACCGCTAGCGAGAGCTCGGGATCGGCCTACATTCTGGTGGTTCGCTCGACGGACTTCAAGGTGGGTTTTCTTTGAGTCTTAGAATAGAATCGGTATTGTTGGAAGGTTACTAATTGCATGTTATCGGTACTAATGCTGACGGTCTCTATATGTTTTGCGATATTACCCTGTATCTTGGTTACTATGCTCGTAGTTGCGACACGCGCACCCGCGGTCTGGCCACCGCAAAGGGTGCTCTTTTCCGGGAAAGCGGTCTTCGACCCGTGTAAACCCACGAGGTGATGTAGTGGGGGCCCCCGTAGGTGTGGGGTTTGAGACATCAAGGTGGGAGCGGTGCGATCCGTCGGGGTAGGTGCCCGACGAGGTCAGGTGCCCCAAGGTGTGAGCGGTGCGATCCGTCGGGATAGGTGCCCGACGAGGTCAGGTGTACAGGTGTTACAGGTGTTACAGGTGTTTGCGTGTTACCTTTCCCTGAGCAGAGCGGTTGCTCCGGATAGTCTTACAGTTGGGTTTGGTATTTTTCCTGCTTTATTATTGTGTTATCGTGTCGCTGACTTCCCACTCCGTGACAGGTTCTTCAGGGGTGAGAGCTAGGCGACGGTGAGGCCGAGACAGGAGCCTTCGGGTCCTTTGAGATCCCAGAGTGTATCTCCCCTCCTTGTCGCATTTCATTTTCTATCTTGTAGACTATTGTGTGGTTCTCGATACCCTCGTGGGGTCGGTGTGGATGTCGGAATTTTACTCTTTGGATATGTGGATGTTTGAATTCTTATCTCTGTTCGGCCGTTTTTCAAAAAGAAAGAAAGAAAAAAAAGAAAAGAAAAAGAATTGCGAAAACCACTTTCAAAACTTGGATGTCGTGTGGGCACCGTTTTCAAAACCCTGTGGATTTATGGATTTTAGAAAACGGATTTCAAAACCTGAGTGTCGTGTGGGCACTGTTTTAAAAACTTTGTGGATTTATGGTTTTCGAACTGTTTTAGCAATCTGGGTGCCGGGTGGGCACCGCTTTTAAAACTGTGGATTTATCCTTTCAAATTGGTCGGCCTACAGAGTAGTTCAGTTGTATAAATGTTGAGAACTGTTGTGATTGAATTAACTACTATGGTTGCATGTTGTACTAGCCGCGACGCCGTGCATATACAGAGGAGACTCTGTCCGTTTGCAGGGTGATTCTGTGTATGCGGCGGGTCTGGGCACGCACCGGGGAAGAAGGAATTTCAAAAAAAAAATTGACACGTAAAACAAATCCTTTTTCGTTGATTGTTTCCGCTGATTGAAACCCCCGGGGCGTGACACTTCACCCAGTAGCACGCTTCGAATCCACGAACGTACCTCGCTCCGAATCCACGAGAGCGGTAGCACCTTGAATCCACAAGGCCACGCGAGTCCACGCGCTGATTTTGGGAAAATCGTTGTTTTTGGGTGGTGATGATCCGCCGAATACTTAGATTAGAAATAGATCAGAAATACTATCTAAGTATTCATTGATTTGATTCTACTCAAAATGTGAGTATGAAAACCTAGAATCAAATCAATCAATATAGATGAAGAAACATAAGAATAAATCTAATGATTTCCTTTCTTCTCTATATGTGGATCTATCTATTTCGGTCGTCTTTTTCCCTTTTTCGTGGGTTACCCTAAAAGATGAATTAAAGGGTCTATATATAGGTTAGAAACCATTGGAAGAGGATAAGAATCAAAAACTAACCTTTTCTGGAATTTTTCAGGACGGCGATCCGGATCGGACTTCGGCGATCCGGATTGCAGTAGCGAGACAAAACGGTTTCCAGAAAAACCACGGTTCGGGATCCGGATCGAAGTGTCTGATCCGGATCGTTCATACAATTTACCAAACACTAACGTTCGGGATCCGGATTGCAAAGCCTGATCCGGATCGATCATAAAACATGGTAAAACCAGTGTTCGGGATCCGGATCAATGGAGGCTACGATCCAGATTGAACTGGTGTATGAACGAACACCCTTCGGGATCCGGATTGGAAAGTCTGATCCGGATCCTGAACATGTCCCATGTCCAGTCTTTGATTTTTATGCAATTAGAAATTCATCCAAGTGTTTCTACACTATAAGAAGTATTCGGATCACCAAAAATAATTAGTTAAACATACCTGATCCTTTTGAATTCTTCTTTCTTGAGATTGAGTTAAATGATCCAACTTTCTTTATCTTCAATCTTCAAGACTTAACCGAATTCACGAAATACGCCAACTCAAAATCCGTAACAGTATCTAACGATCTTTTTTGTCAAGAATGATTTCTTTTTGCAGAGAGTGCAGATGTCTAAGTTTAGAGTCTGTTTTAGGAGTTTATCTCATGTATTTATTTTTGGATCTCCATTGTAAATTTTTGTTGTATAGTGATAGCAACAAAAATATCTTTTTGAATTTTCTTAAGTGGATTTGTGTTTTGTCACGAAACCGCCAAAGGGGGAGATTGTTAAGGAAATTCTTTTGGCGCATTTCGTGAAAGTATTGAGTCTTGAAGATTGAAGATGAAGAAGTTTGGATTATATAACTCAATCTCAAGAAAGAAGAATTCAAAAGGATCAGGTATGTTTAACTAATTATTTTTGGTGATCCGAATACTTCTTATAGTGTAGAAACACTTGGATGAATTTTTAATTGCATAAAAATCAAAAACTGGACATGGGACATGTTCAGGATCCGGATCAGACATTTCAATCCGGATCCCGAAGGGTGTTGATTCATACGCAAAACCAATCCGGATCCAAGCCACTTTTGATCCGGATCCCGAACATTGGTTTTTGCTGAATTGTATGAACGATCCGGATCAGGCATTTCAATCCGGATCCCGAACCTCTGTTTTCTGGCAATTGTCTGTTTTGTTACGACAATCCGGATCGCCGTAAATCCGATCCGGATCGTCGTCCTGAAAAATTCCAGAAAAAGTTAGTTTTTGATTCTTATCTTCTTCCAACGGTTTCTAACCTATAAATAGACCCTACGATTCATTTTCTAGGGTAATCCAAATACGGTCAAAAATAGAAAAATCTACATATAGAGAAGAAAGGAAATCAATAGATTTAATCCTATGTTTCTTCGTCTATATTGATTGATTTGATTCTAGGGTTTCATACTCAGATTTTGAGTAGAATCAAATTAATGAATACTTAGATGGTATTTCCGATCTATTTCTAATCTAAGTATTCGGCGGATCATCACCACCCAAAAAACAACGATTTCCCCAAAATCGGCGCGTGGACTCGCGTGGCCTTGTGGATTCAAGGTGCTACCACTCTCGTGGATTCGGAGCGAGGTACGTTCGTGGATTCGAGACGTGCTACTGGGTGAAGACCGTGGATTCGGTCAAACGTCGTGGATTCGGCGTTGGACGCAGATCGTGGATTCGATAAGCGTTGCGGAGCGAGCGGAGAAGATCAACTAGGAGCGTATGGAAAAAGGTTGAGTCGTCTGTGAGTACGGTATATCACCTTTGTACGTGTTATAATTCTAGTGGATTTCACCGTGTTATCGGTCCCGTGGTTTTTACTCCGGTTTGGAGTTTTTCACGTAAAAATCTTGCGTATTATTTTTTATTTCCGCATTGGGTTTTATTGCGCAACGATTTTTGAGTGTTTAAGCGTTTACACCTATTCACCACCCTCTAGGTGTTTTTCCCCTATTTAGATCCATATTATACATAACCCAACACGTGGAAATGATCTCCTGTTGTCCAACTCGCGGAAGGGTCACTGTTCTCAATCCACAATCAATCGTTGCACGATACCGCGCCAGCTGGTCCATCCCGTATGCTCGATCTGAGTCGTGGAGCTGTAACAGAACCGTCACACCTGCCGGTGTACTTCCCAAAGTCTCAGTCGTCCTGATCAAGTCCCAAAATTCACCTCTGCACGTAGGATACAGGGAAAAATCCAATCGCTCATGCATGTCACAAAATTTCTATCCCTTATTCATGCAGAGATGCAAATGCCCTAATATCATGCAAAAGGATGCCGTGGTACCAAGAAGCTCACTCAACTGACTGAAAATAAGACCATACCTGCGACGGTAGAATCTGCTGCTGGGGTGCCCTCCACCAAGGCTGCATCAACCCGTCCGCTGGGTGGTGAAGATCGTCGTCCCGTCTGTCCCGACGTAGTACCCCACTCTGTCTGACGGTGTACCGGAGGGGCTTCCGCTTCCTGAACTGGCAAGGGAGGTGTTGTAGCAAGGGGTCGCACTGACAGAATGGCTCGGGGACAAGCTGCTCGAAAATATCCCAACTCTCCACAAAGGAAACACCGTCCCTGTCTCTGGTCACACTGCGACGGTGGATGAGGGCCACCACAGATGACACACCGCTCACGTCGCTGCTGCCGGAGCTGCTGTCGCTGCTGATGCTGCTGATACCGTGGCTGCTGCCGGGGCCCACCTGACCTCTGGCGCCTCCGAAACCCACGACCCTGAGGATGAGATCGTGGAGGGTTCGGAGGTCCCTGCCGACTCGTCTGCCCCTCAACATCCAGTGCTGGGCGCTTCGCCCCCAAAATCCGTGCGGGAGCTGGAGCCACCTCGGCCATGACCGCCTCTCCGCGCTCCGAACTCTGCCCCGAAAAACGATGCGGATCAGACTGATGGAATCTCGTCAACATATCAACCACCTCACACTGCTCTGCAGGGGTCAACTGTCCTACCGTCCCGAACGGCTGACCACTGGTACCCTGTGCAGTAGGGGCTGCCTGTGCTGCTGGGACAACTGGGGGTGCCACAACTGGCGAAGAAGGTGCGGGGAAACTCTCAGGGGGTGCTACAACAGGCTGCGCCCTCTGCTCCAATATGCGCAACATCCGGTCCATGGCCTCTTCCTGGCGCCGAACAGCCTCTGACAACTGAGCCATCTGAGCCCGAAGCTCCTGTACCTCACTCTGCTGACCCTGTGCCGACTCCTCCTGCTCAGGCTCATGGGAGGAGGAAGGCTGAGAACGCGTCCGCATCCTGCGTCGGGGAGGTATCGTGCCCACCTGCAATCCACATGCAAACATCAGGACAGCACCAAACAACACTCGACCCAATCCAGCGAAAGTCTATGACATAGCATTCCTTCCATAGCATTATGTTGTCTGCAGCCAACATAATCGCTTAGGAGAATAAATAAGCCAATCACTCATCCCATCCCTTGGGAGAGGTATAAAACTCAATCAGGACTCTCGCTAAAAGTCACGACTCTCACGTAGTCATCCTAATGTCCAACCACAAGCCTAGGGTTTCTAAGTCCATAATGACCTATAACCTAGGCTCTGATACCACTCTAATCTGTCACGCCCCGGCGTCGAAACTGCGACCCGGGCTCGCCAATAGATCCGCCGCCCATACGGTGAACCCCGTATAGACGAAGCGTCTAACCTGCAAAAGATAGATACTATACTATCCAGATATCAGAGCTGAAAATAAACTGCTAGAAATAAAATAAATTAATACAAAGTCCTCACCAAAGTACAAGTCGCTCAACTCTGAAAGAAAAGTACAACTCTATACCTCACTACAAGGTCTCTCAACAACAAGTAACTCTTATAATATAAAAAGGGTACATCTACTCTCTGGACGACGTAGGGATCTAGCTCGCGACTCCCTTACCTCGGTGTGAAGAAGCAGGAACTGGAGCAGCAGGAACAGGAGTAGAAGTCCCTGGGGAAAAAGACACCACGACGGGTGTGAGAACTACATCCCACAGTAGTCCTCAGTGGGTGCCGTCAACAAGCCCAACGATCTGCCCACTAAGTCTACTAGAGGCATAAGGTAATAAATGAAATACTGAAGGAAAGAGCTGGAAATGAATAACTCTACAACTACTATGCCCCTATCTAGATGCTCAAAAAGTGGAACAGATTATAACATGGTGCATCTACTAACATATCAGTATAGTCACCCAATCTGAACTGACTGCCTCCTTGGGTCCAGTCAAGCCGCGCCCACCTACTGCCGCACATCCTCAACAGGACGGGTCTACCGTAGGGTGTCCATGACTGCCACATCTGGGCCAGCCAGAGGGATGGCGTCGACAAGTCGCGATAGAAGAACTCAATCTCACGCCGGCACAACAACCCGGTATAAAGCTCAATCTCAACGCCGGTTACAACAACCCGGTCTAAAGCTCAATCTCAACGCCGGTTACAACAACCCGGTCTCAAGCTCAATCTCAACGCCGGTTACAACAACCCGGTCTCAAGCTCAATCTCAACGCCGGTTACAACAACCCGGTCTCAAGCTCAATCTCAACACCGGTTACAACAACCCGGTCTCAAGCTCAATCTCAACGCCGGTTACAACAACCCGGTCTCACCTACTCCGGAGTGGCACTCGAGGGGAGCGACCCGCTCGAGTCAATAAGTAACCCATATCAAGTATCTCTGCAAAGTATCTCTGTCAAGTATCACAGTCAAGCAGGCATAAGTCGACACTATGCTCAAGTGGAGACTCACTCTATCCACAATGCAAAAACCCAGCCCCAACTTATGCATAACACTAATCGGTCCAACCGCCCATAATCCGCGGTTGCCGAAACAAAACCCGAGTCGATAATCTGGGGCTAACCCACATGACTAAACAAAATAGCTATACAATCCCCACAACAGACGATAATAAAGGACCCGGGAACCCCGAAAGACTAGAACCTACAACCCTATCAAACAAGAACAGGTTCTAGGCATAGCCTCTCGTTGTTCTCGTCCCAACAGAAAAAGGTAGACCTTAGAACCCAGACCACTTGAATCATCTCAAGTGGTTAATTTTATGGGAAAAAGGTGACATTTCTTACTGAAAGACATTTGATCTTAAAGAAATCCATATTTAATGATTTTTAGTTCTTTTAGGAAAACAATTGAAAACTAGTTTAATACTCAAGCCTCGTAGAGCTATAGCCTTTGTCCAATCAAACAAGAACAGACTCGGGCGACCCTACGATGCTTGGAAGAAAATATTGGTTGACTAAAATCATATGTGTGTGTCCAAAAAATAGTTCTGGGTTCAAGGTTCTGCTAACACTGGTAAACCGCTGCCACTAATACAGCGGCGACAAATAAAATAGAAAATGGAATATCTCGGGACCGTCGTCCTCCCAAACGGCTCCCACCACAGATGAACGATCAACTACCTCTACCAGACTCCACTCTGCTCCCAAGCACGAGTGTAGAAAGCATCCCACACTAAAAGAAACCCGACCACTCGGCCCACTACCCAGGCGAGTAAAACACTATGTCCAGGAAGAATAAAAGTGTGGATGTCTATAGCAGAATAAACCTAGCCCAAGTTGGAGTTTTCTAAAGTCTGGCTGAACATGCTGCATATGACGGGGGTGCTAGGTCAAGTTCCAGGATAACAATAATTTTTAACGGATAAAAGAAAGCATGGAGATGACAGGATCATCAGGTAACATAAGGAATAACAATTCCTACATTCTAGCATGCTAAACAAGAATTAGCTATCATGCATAGTCCTACAATAGCAGGCTTAACGTACAGTCCATCAATCTTGGAGACAGGGCCACCCACCTGAAGGTGCACAACTGTCCAGGGTCGTACAGCTAAGAAAGCCCAGAAACAGATATACGAGCACAATCACCAAGCCAACAGTACCAAAGTAGTGTTCAAAGCATCCTGGTACACAACACATTCCAAAAATTACACTTAATTCCACTAAATTCCACATATTAAAAATCTGCGGTGAACAGTCCTCTTTCTGCGAAAATTTTACCTGTAAAACAGCCTCCAAAAATTCCTGGAAAAATATGACGGCGATCCTCGCGAAGTGTAGATGTCAATAGAGAACTGAAACGTCGAATTCCGACGTCCGGATGCAGAGATAAAAATCTGCGAAGACCTTGCTGTCCAGGAATCTCACCAGTAAAATAGGGGGTCAGTAAAGCCTCGAAAACTGTGCCAAAACCCCAAATCTAGATGAAACACTCAACACGAAAGTCGAAGACATACCTCTCATGAATCCAACGCCACAAAAATCGTCCAAAAATACAGTCAGGGTAGCTCTGTAGACCTCTCAGACTGAAGTGCGACGGAAATGGGCCTCCAACTGAAAATCGTCGCACTGCGCTCCGATGCCGAAGTCGTCGACGCCGCGGCTTCCAAAAATTCCGGGCCTCTGCCAGAAGATGCGCAACATGAAGATCTCCAACTTTGATAAAGGGGCTAAGGGCAGAGGAGCTCGAGAAAAGGGGCAAAATGCCCCAGCAAGCAGCCTATTTATAGGCCCAGCCCGAAAATCCGCACTTTGGACTTTTGGCCCAAAGATTCGGGCGCCCGATACTTCCGGGCTGCTACAATAACGGGCCCGGCCCGTTACTGTGTGCGCCCGGATTAATCCCAGGCCGCCACGTAGCCACCCGAACAGGGTACAGCCAAAAGGGCCAACCGCGTTGCGCCACGTGGCCGAAGCGCGTGTCGACACGTGGCGCCCACGCGCGGGAAACGCGGGTCAGCGCGCCCACGTCGCGCCCACGTGCGCCAACGCGCGCCTGTCGAGCACGCAGCCCGAGGCCACCAAACCCTATTCCGTGGACCGCGCGCACAACACCGCACCAACCAAAATCTGCCACGTATCCGCCCCTGGTCCACCGTGCACCCGCGCCAATCCCGTGGACCGCGCCCACTGCGCCCGCCAACCGGGAGCCGCCACCTGGCCAGCGCCCGGGTGCACGCCTCCGCGGTGGACCGCGCGCCTCCGCCGCCGCCAGACGCCGCGCTCAGCCGCCCGCCGCCGCCTCTCCGGCCGCCGGAGCAGTACCCAAGACCTCGAAATGCGTGTTTTCGCATCCGGACTCCGAAAAAAACAAGTAAATACTCCATCTTGACCGTTTTCGCGCGCTGAATCCAAATCCGAAGTCCGTTTGGCCAAATTCCACTTCTAAAATTTCCTAAAAATTCCCGGAAAAGTAAACTTGATCCGTTTTTCGTGCCGGGTCACTTCCTTGGTTCCAATAAGTGCGCAAAAATCTCAATCACTCAAAATGGCCTCCTGTTAAGCAATTTGCTCCCATTATCACCAGAAATCCATTTTCGAGTCCCGACACGTGCACAAACACTCCCAGAAACCACTAATCCATCAATAAGCCTTTAAGTGGGGATTCGGGTCCTCACAGCCATACCCACTCATCAATTTCGATGAGAAAAGGCTCTCATCCGTACTTTCCAATAAGCATAATTGGTCCCATCAAAAAGAGGAGGTCTAAAAATATTACCACTTTCACCCGACATGATAGATAAACCTAAAACCCTCTCTGATACCACTTGTCGGTTTTTATATATTAAGGATCCACAAGGATCTAAATAGGTACTATCAAGCAACTAGAGGGGGGGTGAATAGGTGTAATACTTATAAAACCAATCTCAGTGCAAAATAAAAACCAATGCGGAAAATAAAAATAGCACACCGGGATATACGTGGAAACTCCAATCCAGGAGAAAAACCACGGGACCAACACGCAATAACAATCCACTAAGAATAGAAGAATAACAAGGTGATTACCGACTCCACGGACTCAAACCCCTCCTTCAACTTCTTCGGATCTTGCGCTCACCGATTGCACGTCCACTGCACACGTTCGAATCCACGAACGCCACTCGAATCCACGAGCACACGTTTCGAATCCACGAAACGCCTTCAACACATCGAATCCACGATGCTACGTCGAATCCATGACGCAAACTTGATAAAAGCTTCGATGGTGATCCTTTGCTTAGATTATCAATGAAGAACCATGGATGGAATCTCTAAGCAAAGATTAGATCAATTCGACAAAAAATAGATCTTGGAAGAACCATCGAATTGACCTAAAAGAGGCTAAAAGAAAAACGATAAAAAACCTAGCCTCTAGGGTTGCTCTCAAGTGTTTTATTAATTAATCGGTAGTTCTTGAGAAACCCTAAGTGTCTATTTATAGGTTAGAAACCTTTGGAAAGAGATAAGCATCAAAAACTGACTTAACAGAATTTTTCCCGCACGACGGTCCGGACTGGTTCAGGACTGTCGTTGTTTTTCAGAGAATTCCTGAAAAAACAAGGTTCGGGGTCCGAACTGAAATCCACGGTCCGGACTGAAATAGGAATCCAATCCGGACTGAAACATGAATCCGATCCGGACTGAAAGTGCGCATGAACTAAACTATGTTCGGGGTCCGAATCCTGAACATCCAATTTGTCTGATCCGGATCCTGAACATCCAATTTGTCCAGTTTTTTATTTTTATGTAATGAAAACTTATCCAAGTGTTTCTAAACTACACAAATGTATTCGGATCACCAAAATTATTTAGTTAAACGTACCTGATCAATCCGAATACATTTTCCTTAAGATTGAAGTATATGATCCGCAATTCTTCAACTTCAATCTTCAAGACTCAAAACACTGAGTGTCAACTTGAGCTCTTGTTGAGTCTTCGATTGCTGATTGACAATTTGATCACTTCAAGACTCCGACTCAACTCACGAAATATGCCAACACAAAAAGCCGTAGCAGTCTTATATGTAGTTTTTGAACTTTCTGCTTCTGCATAACCATACTCAACTAGATCCCAAAGATCTTGTGAAATAAAAAAAGTTCGCATTTTGATGCTCCAAAATTCATAATTTTCTCCATTGAAAATTGGAACCAAGGATTGAGAGAGATTAAGTGCACTTGAGTTACTCATCATGGAAACAAGTGTAATGAGAATATACCTCTCTTTGTACGACCCTTCCGAATGCTTCTTGCTTGAATACCACAACGCCCAATCTTGATGTCACGCCCCGGGGTCGAAACTGCGACCCGGACTCGCCAACAGATCCGCCGCCCATACGGTGAACCCCGTATAGACGAAACGTCAAACCTACAAAGGGAAGATACTATACTAAACAGAAATCAGAGCTGAAAGTAAACTGCTAGAAATAAAAAATAAATACAAGTCCAAATGATGCAATCCAAGTCCTCACCAAAATACAAAAGTCTCTCTCAGCAATAAAAGGAAAGTACAACTCTATACCTCACTACAAGGTCTCTCAACAAGAAACTCTCAAAATAATAAGGGTACATCTACAAATGAAATATTGAAGGAAAGAGCTAGAAATGAATAACTCTACAGCTACTATGCCCCTATCTAGATGGTCAAAAAGTGGAACAGATGATAACATGGTGCATCTACTATCCCTCAACTCAGATCACCCAATCTACCTGACTGCCTCCTCGGATCCAGTCAAACCTGCGCCTACCTACTGCCGTTACATCCCGGAGGACCGGACTTACGTAGGGCGTCCGTAGCTGCCAAAACTGGCCCAGCCAGAGGGACTGTGTCCGTAACTGCCAAAACTGGCCCAGGCAGAGGGACGGCGTCGACAAGTCGCGATACCAAAGTGCAGACCCACCCCGGACGTGGCACTCGAGGGGAGCGACCCCAACGAGGACAAGGGTATCCGCGCACTCTGTCGAGCTCGGGTGGCACTGCAGGCTATAGTCCAAAATCCACCCTCACACTCTGAACGGAAGGACTCAATCCTCAAACATCTCGCACAACGGTCGGAGAACTCTCGACGACTCAGCTGATCAGCTCTCACGAATCACGAGACACTAGCCTCTCCAACAACTCACAGCACAAAACACACTGGCTGGAGATACTCCACAGCCAGGATCGACCCACAACTCAGGGCTAACAAAACAGGTCGGACAACACTCAACGACCCGGGACCACCGTCAACTCCGACGGTTCCCAACAACAGAACATCAACCCAACCTGCAGACTCACTGACAGGATAAACTCCACAACAGACGCAGTGAAGGGTCCGGAAACCCCGAAAGACTAGAACCTACAACCCAAATCAAACAAGAACAGGCTCTAGGCATAGCCTCTCGTTGTTCTCGTCCCGAAGAAAAAGGCAGACCTTAAAACCCAGACCACTCGAATCATCTCGAGTGGTTAATTTATAGGAAAAATGTGACATTTCATACTGAAAGCCATTTGATCTGGAAGAAATCTATATTTAATGATTTTTAGTTCTTTTTAGGAAAACAATTGAAAACAAGATTTATATCCAAGCCTCGAAGAGCTAATGCCTTCGTCCAATCAAACAATAACAGACTCAGGCGACCCTACGATGCTTGGAAGAAAACATTGGTTGACTAAAATCATATGTGTGTCCAAAAAGGGTTCTGGGTTCAAGGTCCTGCAGACACTGGTATACAGCTGCCACTAACACAGTGGCGACAATAAAACAAGAAAACAAAACATCTCGGGACCGCCGTCTACCCAAACGGCTCCCGCCACAGATGAACAACCAACTACATCTACCAGACTCCACTCTGCTCCCAAGCACGAGTGTAAAATGCATCCCACACTAAAAAGAATCCCGACCACTCGGCCCACTACCCGGGCGAGTAAAACACTATGTCCAGGAAGGAATAAAAAGTGTGGATGTCTAAAGCAGAATAAACCTAGCCCAAGTTGGAATTTTTCTACTGGTCTGGTTACACATGCAGCATATGACGGGGGTGCTAGGTCAAGTTCCAAGATAACAGTAATCTAACAGATGGTAGGAAGCAAAAGATCGCATGATCATCGAATAACTCTAGAATTATCAGTTATCACATTCTAGCATGTTGTACAAGAAATCACTATCATGCATAGTCCTACAATAGCAGATTTAATGCACAGCCCATCAATCTTGGAGACAGGGCCACCCACATGAGAACGCTAACAATCCAAGGTTCCACAGCTGAAAATACCAGGAAAACAAAAACTCCTAATCCAACGGGTCCAGCACTATCCGCAAACCCTCCTGGGTACAACACAAGGCTAACAATTACACTTAATTCCACAATTTACCCAAATAAATCACAATCTGAAATCAGACTCAAAGATGCCAATTATTCACCTACAGAAAGGGCTCCGAAAAATCCGATAAAAATACCACGTGATCCTCGCGTCGAGACCTTCGAAACGGGTACCTGCACGTCCAATTCCGATCCCCGTAGGCCGAGTTACAAATTCCACAGTACAGGCGCGCAAAAACTCACAACCACACAACTGTAAAACTCTGCACAGTAAAAGGGGAAACAGTATACCATCGGGCAAGCCTCAGAAAAATCCTAAAAAAATACGGTGATAATCCTCGCGACGAGTAGATGCAAAAAGTGTACAGGCTCGTCTCGATCCGACGCTCGAGCGCGGAGATAAAATTCCGGCAAGGGGATGCTGTCCATAAACTCCACCAGCAAAACAGTGGCTTAGAAATGTCTCAAAATCCGTGCCACGAACTCAGAATCAAGCAGGGCGATCAACACGGAAATCGGAGACGTACCTCTCGTGAATGCGACGCTGTGAAAATCGCCAAAAATACTGTCGGAGTAGCTCTGTGGACCTCTCAGACCGAAATGCGACGATAACGGGCCTCCGATGAAAGATCGTCGCTCTGTGCTACGATGCCGAAGTCGTCAACGGCGCGGCTTCCAAAAATTCCGGGCCTCCGCCAAAAGATGCGCAACAGGAAGATCTACAACTTTTTTGAAGGGTCCAAGGGCAGGGGAGCTCGGAAAAAGCCTCAATTCGGAGAAGGAAGGGGAGTATAAATAGGCTCAACCAAAAAAATCCAAACTTGGACTTTTTGGACCCAAATCCGGGTGCCCGGGGCATTCCGTGCTGCTATAGTGTTGGGCCCGGCCCAACACTGTGCGCGCCCGGATTGCTCCGGAGCCGACACGTGGCCATGCGGCTTCCCCTGCGCCCGGCGCACGCGCGCCCGCCACTCGCGGAGCGCCGCGTGGCCCGACAGCTCGGCGTGCGCGGCTTCACCCGGCCAACCGCGGGGCGCCACGTGGCGCCCCCACGTCGCCCGGCCGCGCCCACGCCGCGCCCATGTGCGCGACCGCGCCGCCCGCGGCCCCGTGTCGGGCACGCATCCCGAGGCACCCGCCGCCCGCCGCGTAGACCGCGCGCTCGTGCACCAGCCAATGCCATCACGCTACGTGTCCCGCTCCGGTTCACCGTGCACCCGGGACACTCCCGTGGACCGCGCCCGCTGCGCCCGCCACTCACAAGATGCCACGCGTCCAGCCCCACGGTGCACGCCGGCCCCGTGGACCGCGCGCTCGCGCGCCTGCCCGCGCGCCCGCGCGCCTGCCCGCGGCCGCTCCACCGCCTGCCCGAGCCTGCGCCACCGCGCTCCGCCGCCGCCCGCCACCGCCGGAACAGTACAAGCTGCCTCGAAATTCGTGCCAGGTCATCCGGGCTCCGAAAAATACAAGTAAATTGCCCATTTCGATCGTTTTCGCGCGCTGAATCCAAATCCGAAGTCCGTTCTGCCCAGTTCCACTTCTAAAATTTGTCAAAAATTTCCGGAAAAGTGAACTTGATCCATTTTTTGTACCGGGTCAATTCCTTGGTTCCAATACGCGCGCAAAAATCTCAATCACCCAATATGGGCCTCCTGTTAAGCAATCTTGCTCCCATTTACACCAGGAATCCATTTCTGGGGCCCGACCCGCGCGCAAACACTCCCAGAAACCACTAATCCATCAATAAACCTTTAAGTGGAGATTCGGGTCCTCACACTTGATCACAACGGGGCTCTGATACCAATTGTAGGGTGAAGAAGTTTTCTAAAGTAAAAACTTACTAATAAAATTTGCTACAGCAAATGAAGTGGAAGAAACATTTTTAAACTCAAAAAACTTTTGTCACTTACAAGCTTACAATCAAAGAATTTAAATAGAAAAATAAAACTTAAAGTTTAAGAAAACCTAACTCAACACATGTTCTCCACTACACCCACTACACATGTGCTCCTAAAAACTAGTTAGCATGAACTCCACTACATAACCCACTGCTTACACAAATTAATCCATCACTCCA
This sequence comes from Tillandsia leiboldiana, assembly GCA_029204045.2. NCBI lineage: Eukaryota > Viridiplantae > Streptophyta > Magnoliopsida > Poales > Bromeliaceae > Tillandsia > Tillandsia leiboldiana. The sequence goes on along the minus strand of CM055062.1, from coordinate 38,390,850 downwards.
TGACTTAATCAACTTCTAACTAGATTGGTCCACTACTAGCACTACATTCATCCACTACTTGCGCATAATAATAGGACCACTAACATCATAAAGTATTTGCATTATTTTGCAATAATTATTTCACTAGCACAGTATACAGCATAAGCACCGAACCTCTAGCATGGTGCAGATTATGTACGGACCATATTATCTCTTAAATAAGCATAGAAAGTCTCTTTTGCTTACAGTAGTTGCACGGCAAGATCAACAACATGAATCTCTGGAGGAGCAAGGGCGGGTGACTCAACAAAGTGAAGATTTGTATCCCCGCATAGGAGGATGCAGTCGGACCGGTAGAGGTTACCATAGGGGAGGCGGTGGGCGGGGGAGGCAGACGGGGAAGTCCTCCTTGATCTAGATGGGGCAGTGGAGGAAGGGACAGGCACAAGGGTTGTCTGGGTTAATTATTTGGTATCTACGGTTGGTTCTCCTCTTTTTTTTTTTTTTTTTTTTTTTTTTGGCGGCTCCTTTTATTAAGAATATTTATTTGAAAGTGCTATTAATAAATAATTTTGCTTAGGTTTTTTATAAGAGCCATCAAAATAATACCACAAAAATTTTCTTTTGATGTAGTGGATTTATATGACCAGCTTTTTTTAATTAATAATTATCTATATTTTTTGTAATAAAAATTTTTGGGAGGAACAAGTATGATTATTTAAATTTGTAAAATATTTTTTTGTATATTTTATTTGGGATGTACATTTTACGCCCAACATATTCTGAATGAAATAAATTTTTTTTTTGAGAGAAAGGCAGCATGCTGCCGCTTCATTCATTGCAAGGGTGAATTCAGCTACAAATGACAAGGCAACTCGGCCTCGAGAAAAAAAAAAAAAAAAAAAAAAAAAAAAAAAAAAAAACTCTTAAGAACAGAACGAAGACCAGGCCGCCACCAGGTCACGGGCAGCGGCTCGGAGTAACTCCGGGCTCCGGGAGGCTGGCCCAAACCTCCTGCTGTTCCGCTCCAGCCAGACAGTCCACCACACCGCTGCAATCGCAATAAGTTCCTCCTTCTTGCGGGCGGTCCTGCTAAACTCGCAGCGAAACCAAAGCGATTTGACGGTGCTGAGCCCATCGAGAGCCACCAGATCGGGCAACAGGCGGTCCAGTAAAAGACGCGCCACAGCGCAGGAGGCAAAGAGGTGGTCTGCCGTTTCCTCCGAGCAGGGGCAAAAGGTACAGTCAGCACTTCCCACCCACCCCCATCTGAGCAGTCTGTCCATGGTTAGCACTCTACGGTTAAGCACTAGCCAACAGAAAATCTTCACCTTTAAAGGGATCTTGATCTTCCAGAGTTTGGAAAATCCGCGATTCTGCACACCTGAGTCCTGCAGAAAGCGGTACAAGGAATTCACCGAGAAGGTCTCAGAGCTTTCCCATCTCCATATGATCGAGTCCCTTCCGTTCGAGAGCCGCACCCCATCCAGGGTATCTGACAAACTTTGAAGCTCCAGCCTGTCTACTCCCGTGGAGGGGACGAATCCTGCCAGGGTCCTAGCCCTACGCCACCCAGTGGTACCGAAGCAGTCCGAGACCCGGCAGCCTTTGTTGCGGACCTCTCCATAGATACGTGGGTAGCCGCAACGAAGGGAGCTATTCCCGATCCAGATATCTGACCAAAAATTTGTCCACCGCCCATTGCCAACCGACCGAGAGGTACTGCAAATGAACAGCTCTTTCGTGCCTAAGACATCTTTCCACCATTGGGAATACGGTTTGAAGGACTTCCCTTCGTTTAGAGGTCGTCGTCGGCCGTAGTACATCCTAAGGATAAGTTGCCTCCAGCTGGTTTCCTCGGCTGAGAAGAAGCGCCACCACCACTTCGCAAGCAGTGCTAGATTCAGATTTCTCAATTCTAAGATCCCTAGTCCGCCATCTTTCTTCGCCCGGCATACCACCTTCCAATTAACCAGACAGGGACCCTGCCAAAAGAACTTCCTACGCAGAGTGTCGATGCGCCGAATGACCCATTTGGGAGCTAGAAATACAGAGAAGAAGTAGAGAGGCAGGTTCGACAAGACCGAGTTAACCAGGGTCAGCCTTCCTCCCTGTGAAAGGAGTTTGGCCTGCCAGCCTTCGATCCTGTTTTCGATCCTGTTGATGATGCCGAACCAGTCCTCCTTTCGTAACCGCCCCTTACAAAGGGGGAGCCCTAAGTACTTTGTCGGTAGGTAACCCACTTTGCATTCCATAAGGTCTGCCAGCCTCTGCCCTCGAAATCTGCTGCTGCCTAGGTAGTACAACTCAGACTTACTTCGGTTGATCTTTAGGCCTGAGGCCCACTCGAACAATTGCCAGATAAAACGCAGATTCCGAAGTTGCCGAGCCTTCGCTTCGCAGAAAAAGAAGGTATCATCCGCATATTGGATGATCGCAGGTTTGGCGTCCATAGATGGCCCCACACCTCTCAGCAGGTTGCATCTGGTCGCTCTCTCCGTCATTCTCGCGAGGCCCTCCGCCACCAGCAAGAAAAGAAAGGGGGAGAGAGGGTCCCCCTGACGAAGTCCTCGCCTTAGTTTTATCCATTTGGTCGGCTCTCCGTTGACAAGTATCGCTATTTTGCCATTGGAAATGCATTGGTCAATCCAACCAATCCATTTGGCATTAGCACCAAGCCAAGCCAGGGTGGACCTGAGAAAGTTCCAGTCCACTTTATCGAATGCTTTCTCGAAATCTGCCTTAATGCCAACACATTCAGACCTCGATTTCGATCCCCAGCTAATAATCTCGCTAGCCGTGACGAACGAATCCAAAATGAGACGCCCTTTAATAAAGGCCGTCTGCGAAGGTGAAATAATCTTGTGCATCACGCCTTCCAGTCTGTTCGCCAGGACTTTTGAGATGATTTTCTGCACACAGTTAAGTAGGCTGATCGGTCTATAGTCGTTTGCAGAGTTAGCCCCCTCTTTCTTGGGGATAAGACAGATAAAAGAGTAATCTATAGGACCAGTACTCAGCGTTCCATCAAACAAGTCTGCGAACATTCCCAATAGGTCCGAAGCGACCACCCCCCAGAACTTTTGGAAGAACCTCAGGCTGAAACCGTCAGGTCCGAGCGCCTTATCCCCGTTCATTTGGAAGGTGGCCTTTCGAACTTCCTCTACAGTGAAAGGCTCCGTGAGCTGCTCCGCGCTAAGAATACCCTCGGTACCAAAGAGGTCACTCCAGTCCCCGCACGTAGCTGGACGAGTACCCTCCGGGGTAAACCTCTCCTTGAACTTAGCATAGAAGTAATCACACTTCTCCTGCTCTCGCTCTATCCTTCGCCCTTCGTCCTCAATACACCCGATATGATTGGCTCTAGCCCTCCCGTTAGCCATAGAATGAAAGAACTTGGTGTTACCATCCCCTTCCTTTAGCCAGTGCTGTTTCGCTCTCGCTTGCCACAGCAACTCTTCGTCTGCGATAATCTTCTTAAGCTCCGATCTGAGGCGGGTCCGAGCCTCAACTTGCCCTGCTGAAAGCCCCAAACGCTCTTCCAACAGGTCCAGCTTCCGGATCTCCTCAATAGTGTTCAGCTTGGAGCCCCTGACACTATAGAAGTTGGAGGAACACCACTCTTTAATCCTCTTCCGACAGTGGCGTAGTTTGGCGGCGAATGCCCGTGCCCCCCCCGACGCGGGCGTCAGCTCATTCCACCAGACCGGCACCAGCAGATTAAAATCATTCTTGGTAAGCCAAACCTTCTCAAAACGGAACACACCAGAACGAGGCTTGGACAGGGTCTTCAGCAAAAGCGGCGTGTGGTCAGATATAATTCGCGGTAACCCCGTGACGGAGGACCCAGGCAGGCTAGCGTCCCACTCAGTCGAAATCAGGAAACGGTCAAGCTTGGCTAGGGTAGGGAAACGCTGCAGATTTGACCAAGTGAACTGCTGGTTGCTGATCGGTAGGTCAATCAACTCCAGCGAGTTGATAAGATCGCCGAACATTGACATTAGTTTCCTACTCCAAAGCCTACCCCTTCGCTCATCCTGGCTCCTAGTAAGGTTGAAGTCACCACACACCAACCAGGGTCCAGTACAGATGTTTTTCAGCGCAGCCAATTCCGAGCAAAATTCGTCCTTCTGATCCCACCCAGGCGGGCCGTAAACATTGGTGAGGAAGAAGGTCAAGCCGCTAGGGCGGTGCGAAAGGCGAAGCGAGAGAGAGAAAACCCGCACCAGCACCTCAGAGCAGGAGAAGGAGTCTGAGTTCCAGCAAGTTACTATGCCACCGGAGGCGCCATTGGAACTGATCAACTGGCACTTGTTGAAGCGACGTCCGGCAAAAGAGGCGAGAAACGAGCGGGACATGGAACGGACTTTCGTTTCTTGCAAACAGAGGATAGAGTTCTGAAACTTAGAAACTACAGACTTGACGACCGCTCTCTTAGAACGGTCGTTGAGCCCCCTAACATTCCAACTAAAAACGTTAAACATAGAGACCCGAGACAACACCAACGCGTGCCGAAGGCAAACTAGGCAAGATGACCTACGGTCATCCCGAAACCAGCCAAACTAGTTGCCTCCTCCGCGGAAAGCCTGATACCCACAAAGGCGGCTTTATCGACGACCGCCCTGAGCGCCGGAGGGAGAGGGGGAGAGGCAGCGGCCCGGCCCACCTGCTTCCCGCTGACCACAAAACCCTCGGCGCCGATACCTGCCCTCAACGACGCCTTGCGCACCTTGGCAGCTTCCAGGATGTCGATTCCAGCACGCCCCGCAAGCCTAGGGCTCCTCCTCGCAGGGGCGCCAGACTCCACGGCTGGGGCAGTCAAAATCGGGCTCACCCGAGTCCCCGAGGCGGAGGACGCCCACTCTGCAGCATCCGACCCTCCACCAATCGCCGGAGGGTCCGCTTGAAGCAGAACGGCAGGGGAACCACTCGCCGCCAGATCAGCCACGTGGGGCGAGGGCAGCCGAGGGGAAGGCCCCCCCCGACCGACTGTTAAGGGCTGGGCCCCACAGACAAGGCCATGGTCGCGAGGGCAGTCCTGCAAGGTCGAGATGGGCTCCAGAGGCGAAGGGGGGAACCCCACCGAAACCAGCTGCAAGGCGAACGACCCCGCGGTCGTGGTCGCGGGCTCCAGCGGCAGGCTCCCACGCGGAACGGAAGGCGCAGACTCAAGCAAGCAAGAACCCCCCACAACACCGAGCTGCCACTTGGGCGAAGAGGCCTCACGGTCTACCCCTGGGCCCGGCCCACACACGGCCCCGGGAAACAAAGGGGAGGCACCCAGCAACAACTGAACGAAAGTAGGGGGCCGGTTGGGGGAAGCAGGCCCGAGCTGGGAGGCCCCAAACTTGACCCAGAGCGTCAGAAATGGGGAGGCCCGCCCGAGAGCGGGAGGGCCGAACAGGCAGGGGGAACAAGAAGCAGGCCCAAGGTAGTCGGCCCAAGAGCCACCCGGGGCCCCCTCTCGCACGGGAAGCGCGGGGGCCCGGCCCACCAGGGGCCCCCGAGGAGGCGGAGCGGGACTTTGCGTACTGGAAAAGGTCGCAGACTGCAAGGCAGACTGCAGAGGCAGAGCCGGGGGGCCCTCGATCCGCGAACCCGTGCCCTCCAGAGTCAAACCCATAGGTCCCAACGGTTGGACTCTGGCGCACGCAGGTAGTAACCCTCCCAATCTGGGAAAACAATTCGAAACCAAGCCAAAAGAAGGCCGTGGCCGACTCCCAAGAAGCCCGCTCTGCCCCGCCGATCTGCCGCTCCCCGAAGAGGGAACTCGCTTCTCCCGAGGTGCAACAGCAGGGAGCAAGGGTCGACCGTTGACCCCACCCAAAGCCACTGGTTCCACCGGGCCGTCCACCGGCGTCCTCACCGCCGACGGCAGCAGTCCCCCGTGACGCCGCCTGTCGCACCCGCGCCGGCGTCTGACGCCCCCGTGGCGTCCCCTGTCACGGATCCCCGACGAATTCCGGGAGGCTTCGCCGTCCGATCTGACTCCCACTCTGGAGCTTTCGCCACCAGCAGCCATCCCCGGGGGACGGAACCTCCGAGCCAGCTCCGTCCCACGGGGATCAAATTGATCCCCCCCTTCGTTCCCGTCACCGCCTATAAACGGGATCCCGCGGTCTGCGCCGCCAAAAGGAGCAGTCCTCTCGATGCTTACCGAAACCGACACAACGAAATCACCCATCGAGATCGACAGGTACTCCGGGATCTCAGCGATATTATCAACAGCAATCAAGAGCCTAAACCCGGTTAGGTCCGCCACCGAAAGACTGTTCGGGTCCGCCTCGAGAAAGCGCCCAAAGCTGTGCACCAGCGCCCTTACACAGGGCTCAGACCAGCATTCATAGGGGAGATCGTTGATCCGGATCCAAGCTTTGTAGCAGAGCCGAGAGTTGCTTGCATGGCGGTATGGCTCCCACGCAAAGCATTGAAGCTTGCAGTGCGGGAGCCGGACGAACTCGCTGCGGATAAGGGCCTCCGGTTGGACCCAGTCCGGAAGGAGGATGATGAAGTCCCGCTCCCGGGCCTTCGCCACCAGGAAGTCGGTGGGATACCCGCCAAACCTAGCCGCGAGGTCCTCAGCAATATTATCCTGGGGGTAGTGGCCCAGGTTACTCCTCCCGATCACATCCGCCAGCACCGAAGAGCTTCGTTGGAGTTGCCGCTTGCGGAAGTCCTCCGTGATGGGGATAAAGACCTTAGCTAGATGGGGTCGGGAGTCTCTAGCACGATACATCGTTGAAGGCATAAGGACCCCTCGGGACCGACACTGTCGCGCCCGGTGCCCAGTACACAGACACACCGCGCAACGGAGTGGATCCCTACAGTCCCGGACGTAGTGGTCGCTGGAAAGGCACCTGAAGCACTTCGATTTGAGGTCGGTGAAGGAGGAGGTTCGACGGATGCGGGGCCTCAGCGGTTTGAGAAGAGGTACCCCGTTGGTAAGAGCTTCTTTATAGGAAGAAAGCCTCACACCGTCGACCCCTCTCTCCCGCACCCCAAGCCTCGGCAAGCTGGAGCAAAGCCTTAGTCCGCGCTGGTCCGCCCAGGTAACCCTGCGCGACGTATTTCCCGCCTCCGTTCTCTGAAAACTCTGTCCATCCAAAGGCGCTGCAGCCAGCTTCTTTCCTTCTACAAGCTTAGCATTAACCCCTCCCTTTGCAGAGCACTTAAGACCCCTTCCAGAGATAGCCTCCGGATCCCTAGCACAGATCTTCCCCTTCCTCGACAGCCGACCAACTTCACCCACCCCCGTTGGGCCAATAACTTCCTTCTTAAAGCTTCTCTCCGCGCCATGAATGCCAACACCTTCATAATGGGCCTTGGTTCTGCGGCCAAAGTTAGCATTCCAGTTTTTGCTCTCGCTGCGTGCTCCTCCAGCACTGGAGCTCGCCTCAATGCTCACCGCCTTGCCCTTGCTCTCCTTGCGAAAGATATCCTGGGCTAGAAGAGCCTCTTCTGCGACGTCTTTAGGTGCATGCTCAACGGAAACAATTGCCTCTTTGAGCTTTCCATCCTGCGGTAAATGCTCGCTCACCTCCGTCGCCACCTTCCCAAGCTTTCTATCCTGCGGTAATTGCTCGGCCACCTCCGACGCCATTGACGAAAAAATTGGAGATGTTTTGATTGTCTAAAATAAGACTTGGAAGGAGGTGAATGAAATAAATTTTATTAGCCATTTCGAAATGACTAGTGAAAAAAATTTTACTTTTTAATGAATGGATTGTGGATCTTACCTCTTATTTGGAGTGTATCTCTAGTATTACTTTTTAAATTTTATGAGTAATATTATTCGTATATTTAAAATTGAGTGTACGATGGGATAGATAAAAATTTATTCATTAGTTATTTTTAAGTTATTAGTAAAATTCATCCTATTTTAATATGTATGAAATATAAGATATACATTCTATTTAAAATATATAAAAAAAATTATTTTCTTAATTTTATAAGAGAATTTATAAACAGCTCCCTAAAGAATATCTTATTTCTACAAAATCTCACAAAAAGAGCGGCGGGGGGGGGGGGGGGGGGGGGGGGGGGGGGGGGGGGGGGCGAGGGGGGGTGGGTCTGGGTGGGTTAGGTAGATGCCATTCGTTCAATCAAATCAACTTATTATTATTATTATTATTATTATTATTATTATTATTATTATTGTTGATGTTGTTGTTGTTGTTTTTGTTCCGCGGATGCAAACATTTAATTTTTAATTTAGAAAACTGTACAATTTATAAAAGTTAGGATTTTTGCTGCGGGGTGTAACGTGGACAAAAAAACGAAATGGCCCATGGGCCAGCCGGATTTAAATCCGGGCCGAGTCAGGCCGGGCTGATTTTTCAAAGGAAAAGGTCCGACCCGGACCCCTGGCCCGCCCAGCATGGGTCGGGTCGTGCGGGCTGTACTTCTTGCCGGCCCGGTTTTTTTTTTTCAGTTTTTTTCTTGCTTATTTTTTGAACTTTTTTTTTCTAAAAAGTATACTTTTAAAAAAATAAAAGACAACTTATTTTTTTACTATAATTTTTGAATCATAATTTTTACTTTACACAATTATGTCCAACTCCTTAAAATTATTTTAAAAATTTTATAAATTATAAAAAAAAAAAGAAAAAGTAAGATACCACAAATAAATTTAACTTTTTAATATTATTAATTTTTAATATTATATAAAATTTAAAACTTTAGAGAACAATAATTTTAACTTTTTAATTATATACATTTTTTATATTAATTTTTTAGCTTAAATTTTTTTGACCAATATATTAATTTTATATTAAAATCGGTTAAAGAAGAAAGAATTAGTGTATTGTGTATGTAGAAGAGAATGAATGAAAAATTATTTGTTGTAATAAATTTAAAAATTTATAGAAATATTTATAGATGTAAAAAAAAAAAATAAAAAATTAAAAATATAAAAATATTTTAAATTTTTTGACCAAAACACTTATCTAACCGTCAAAAATTTGAATGTTAGTGAGAATATTTGTGTAATTTAAACCAAAAATATATTTTTAAATTTTTTATAATTTAAATAGAGTTAACCTTTGTTGGGTTTATCTATTTTCCAAAGCCAAGGGCTCAAGATCCAAGACCATCCTTGGAAAAGAGCTAACCTTTGAAAAAAAAATTGGGTTGAGCTCTTTCCCAATGCCAACCACTCTTGACCCTTGGGAAAGATTTATATAGGCCTCACAAGAGTCCGACCTATAAGCTATATTAGCCTACAATTATATTACTCTCCGAACCTTATTTCATCTGGGCGTGCTGGCTCGATCGGCACGGCCCATAGGCCCATACGGGCTGTGCCGTGCCGGGCCACGGCTGCTATTCGGCCCGGCACGGCCCAAGTTCGCCACGGGCTGTGCCGAATCGTGCTGACGGGCTCCAAAGAGTCGGCCCAGCACACCGCGACAAGCCGGACCGGGCCGGGCCCGACACGAAGCTACAGTAACCATGCCGGGCCACAGCTTGGCCCGGAACCGTGCCGGGCCGGGCGGCCCGGCCCGTTTTACACCCCTAGCTGCATGGGTAAAAAAACATTTACCTCCTACTTGTAATGATTTCTATGAGGAACTCCTAGTAAAATATTTTTTCCAAGAATCGGCTTGATTATGATGGATTAGGCTCCCGTGTCATTTGGTGTTGGGCTAAAACAACGAGGCATAGGCTTGGCCCAAATGTTGCAAAAAAAGAAAATAATAGTTCTCATTTTAAGAACATGTTTGGTTGCCTGAAAATAATTAAAGTAAAAAATGTTTCATATATAAAAGTGATTTTTGAATTTAATTGTTGAGTTAGCTATAAAATAAAAAAAATAAAAATTATGGTTTGGATTGTTTAATTATTTAATTATATATAAAAACGTAAAAATGTAAACAAATGACTAATACTTGTAATTTAAATTTAAACTTACATTTGTAATTCAAAATTAAATTTTAGATTTTAAATTTAAACTTATATTTGAGTTAAATTTATCATTAAATTTTAAGACATGTAATTAAATTTATGGTAATTTGAATTTAAAATTTAAGTTGTAACTCATAACTGAAATTAAATTCTAAAATTAAAATTCAACTTGAAAATTAAACCTTAATTAAAATTTGAATTCATGATTTGAATCAAATTTTGATTTACTATTTGATCTTAAAGTTTGAATTCAGATGTGAATTCGCAATTTGAATTAAAATTTATATCTAAATTAAAATTTTAGTTTATCACAATTTAAATTGAATATTTGAATTCATAATTTGAACTCAAAGTTCAAACCAAAACTCATTATTGAAATTAAATTCAAAGTGCAAATTTAAATTTAAATTCTTATTTCAACTTAAAATTTTAATTTTTAATAGATAATTTGAATTCATAGTTTCTGGAATGTTTTTAATAGTACTAAGATTTTAATATTATTTTGTATCAATCCTAATGACACTTAGTTCATACACAATAAAGAGCCCCGCCACTAACTACTATTATTGGCTTTTGATCTAATAATCAAAACCGTAAATAAAAAGACTAAAAAGTTATAAGCACGAAAAATTAATTTGGTGCTTTAAGAAACATTCCAACTCTATACTTACAATAATCTACTTAAAGTGCTTGAAGATAATTGGGCTTATTTGTTTTGAGTTGAACAATAAACTTTAAACAAATTAAGAGGCGCTTTGGATGCAATTTTCAATGTAGTGTCCTTAGAGAGCAGGCCGTAGAAAATACAGCAATCTATACCTATATATGATTTTTCTTATTTTTGCCACGTGTCATCATTTTTTTCATTGAAAACGTATACCCCATTATATACACTTTTTACCTCCCCTCATTAATTTCTTCCTACAACTTACACCCCATCACCTTCCCTCATGTCATTTTAAAACGTACACCCCCTCACTTTCCCTCATCTCCTACTCAGTATATACCCCCTCACCTATCCTCTTTTGCGTTTCCCCATGAGAGAGAGAGTGTTTGTGTGTGTGGAGAGAGTTGGGAGAGTCTTATATGTGATATGCGAGAGAGAGAGAGAGAGAGAAAGAGAGAGAGAGTGAGAGGGAGAGGGAGATGGAGAATCGTGACATGGACGTGGGAAGGATGAGCCACGCACGTGTCATGGACGGTGGCGAGGATCCTTCGGCACGTGTGAACCTCGGTATGTAACGGTATTCACTTCACTCTACTCGCATAGTTAAATCCATCCTTCAAAAATTTGATAGAAAAATTTATTTGCACGAAATCTTTATTGTAAACACGGGTAATAGTATTTTTTTTTTCTCTTTTTGTATTTTCATGTTGATTACATATCATTTAGATTTAATCATATTTTTTTATTCTCAACAAAATCTTTTATATTAAATAGTTTTGATGAGTTTGCATATTTAATATTTATTTTTTCTAACTATCATATATGTGATATAAAAAAAAATTATGAAAAAATATTTTAATAAACTCTACCCGCTGCATCGCGCGGGTAACTACACTAGTTATAGTATATGCATCTTATTTGATATAATGCAATCTATACCTATATATGATTTCTCTTATTTTTGCCACGTGTCATCATTTTCTTCATTGAAAACGTATACCCCATTATATACACTTTTTACCTCCCCTCATTAATTTCTTCCTACAACTTACACCCCATCACCTTCCCTCATGTCATTTTAAAACGTACACCCCCTCACTTTCCCTCATCTCCTATTCAGTATATACCCCATCACCTATCCTCTTTTGCGTTTCCCCATGAGAGAGAGAGTGTTTGTGTGTGTGTGGAGAGAGTTGGGAGAGTCTTATATGTGATATGCGAGAGAGAGAGAGAGAGAGAGAGAAAGAGAGAGAGAGAGAGTGAGAGGGAGAGGGAGATGGAGAATCGTGACATGGACGTGGGAAGGATGAGCCACGCACGTGTCACGGACGGTGGCGAGGATCCTTCGGCACGTGTGAACCTCGGTATGTAACGGTATTCACTTCACTCTACTCGCATAGTTAAATCCATCCTTCAAAATTTTGATAGAAAAATTTATTTGCACGAAATCTTTATTGTAAACACAGGTAATAGTATTTTTTTTTTTCTCTTTTTGTATTTTCATGTTGATTACATATCATTTAGATTTAATCATATTTTTTTATTCTCAACAAAATTTTTTATATTAAATAGTTTTGATGAGTTTGCATATTTAATATTTATTTTTTCTAACTATCATCTAAAAAAAAAATTATGAAAAAATATTTTAATAAACTCTACCCGCTGCATCGCGCGGGTAACTACACTAGTTGAAAATAATTTTGTAATAAATAATTTATTTAGCGTGTAATTAGAAATTATATTTATGATTTTACATTATTTTATTTATAAAATGGTGAAATCATCTAATGCAAAAGAAAAAAATTATTTGATTTTTTATTTAAAACTACTTTCTTCAGTTAAAAATTATGATAAATTTGAACATAGTTTCAATTGTTGTAGTTAAATCTTTCGATTGTTGTGGTTAAACTTTCTTGTGCAGATTTAATTGCAGTAGTTAGATTTAAATAGATCTGAGCTCAATTACAAATATATACAAACCAACTGCTCCAAAATATGAAGCAAAATAGCTAATTTTATCAATCATATATCAAAACTAGAGTAATACTTCTATACACCACTTAAATCTTAATCACTAATTTTTAAAATCTTAACCATTAATTTGTTAAAACTCGGTACCAGTCACTCTATAGGAATAAAAAAAGTAATGAAATTCCTCAATATTACCTTTATAAACGGGTAATGTAGACTTTTTTTATATATATATTTCTAAATTTATTCCAAATATGATTATTATTAGTTTCCTAAATATCTTCTTTCGGTTCATATTTTAAATTACATTCAAATTATAAATTTGTTATTAAAAAAAATTAGAAATTTAAAAATTGAATCAAAATTAAAATATTCTTAAATATATATAGTACCAATTCAAATAAAACATTAAAATTAAATTTAAATTTCTAATTTCAATTCTAAGTAAAAAGTTAGGTTTATAAGTATAATATAAATTAAATTTGAATTTAAAATAGATTAATATTTTTGAACTTTTATGTTACCGTAATATTGAATTAACAATTTGAATTTGAAATTTGTTACTCATTTAAAATTTAATTTATACTATTATAATTATAATGTTTAAACTCGAGTTAAATTTTAATTTCGAATTTGGAGGGTTTGTTAATTACTTATCAAATTAGCACAATGTAGAATTGAATTATTACTATAATTATACTATAGTAAAAGTTGTAATTACTATAATCAAATTATTATAGTAATTATAACAGTATAGATAAAATTATTATAGTAAACTATTATATATAGTAATTTAAACGTTGAAACGTTATTATAATTATTGGTGTCTAAACTTAAGTTTAGATTTAACTTAAAATTTAAAATTAATTCTCTATTTTTGAACTTAATGTTGTCTCAATGTTGGATTAACAATTTGAATTTAATTTTAAAAATAAAAACTTCTTAATTAAATAAATAATTAAAGTTTAGGCTTATAAGCCCATTATAAATTAAATTTCAATTTAAAATAAATTAATATTTTTAAACTCTCATGTTATTTTAATATTGAATTAACAATTTGAATTGAAATGCATTACTCATTTAAATATAAATTTTTTTTCTAAAAATTAAAATTAAAATTAAAATTGAAGTGAATTATACTATTTTAAATATAAAGTTTTAATTAAAGTTAAATTTCAAATTCAAATTTCCGAAGGTTTGCTACTTATCAAATTTTTTAAAATTTGATGTGGTTAAATTTGGTAATTGTATAGTATGTGTTTTCCCTTATAATTTATTTTAATTGGTAACCTGTTGAGCAAAGCAGATTATTAATGTTTAAAAGTCAATCTTATCCTTAAAAAATAGTCGACTAAATTTAAATAAGCTGATGCATAAACATTTAGCTTCAACATTTCACACTACACGAAGTGAGGAAAATGCACAAGCTATAATTATTACACTCCCTCTTAACTCTTAACAAGAGAGATCTCAGAGCTTGTTCTTACATTCATAAACAGAATAAACCCAGTAGATACATTTCACTGTTTCAGACCTAAAACTCCTTATCAAGTATCCTAATCGAGAATCTAATTTCTATCATTGTGAAGTTGTGATGAAAGAGATTTTATAGTAGAGATAGGAAACCATTCAAAACTGTTTATATGGGTCCATACATTCACATTACCAAAAAGCAGCCGTTTCCATTTAATCAGGAACAAAATATGGATGGTTTCAACTAAGAAATCATGAAGCCATCTTAGTTTCCAGAAAAAGTTGGAGATGCTTCTCGACTCGAAAATGCACACACAAACAAGAATTGATCTTATGCTGATAACCTCAAGATGCATATTTTTCTCACACAAGAAAGTAAAGAACGTTTTTGGGGCAGTGATATAAATTTGGCAAAACTCATCAAACTCACATACATCCCCAGATAAATTTTATACACACAACAGGTCCATTCATTGCATTTAATCTCCAAACCCAAATTGTACTTGTGTCTATAAAAAATTTAATCTCCAAACCCAAAATGTATTTGTGTCTATAAAAAATTTATGGACAAATATTTGCAGATATTTTGGCCAAACTAATCATAGAGAAAATGAAAAGCAAGAAAGTACACAAATATCAGTAGTGGCAACCATAAGGGATTGCTGATGTCCAGGAACATCTAGATCAAATATATTACATATTCTGCTGATATTGCAGGGAAAAGATGAAGCAGCTGCAACAGCATAAGAATCAGGGAGGAAAATTTTATCAAAAACAAAACCTCAATGCTAAAACTTGACAAATCGAGATTCGACATAAATATGGAGGAAATGTCATCGACGCGAGACGGGCAACATATCGATATTCTTGATTAGCAGTCATTGAAAGATAATAAAATCATCACTCTAAATGGGCATGTATGGTTGTACAGAAAGAAGGGAACAATCAAAATCAGAAAGAATGTGTGATACACAAATAAGGCTAGTACAATTCTAAATATCTTAGCCTCGGTAACGACATGTTATTCCCCTACTCAAAAAGTAAAAGATCAATATAGCTATGCAAAAGTTGATCAAATTCTAATGCACATTTCGTTTAAGAAAAATAAGTTTCAGACAAATCATAAAGATAAACAAACAATAAATACCATAAACTATTCCTCACTATAGTAAAGCTCTATAATTCTTACTAATTCAAACATATTACATATTCCCCATGCATATATGTTAACAAGCACTCCTTAAATCCCTAAAATTCTCATTATACAAGCACAAGTAGCCAAATCTACAAATATATATATATATATACATACACTTAGTAAAATTTACACAAGCAACACAACTATACATACAGCAACAAGCGGAAGATATGATCACAGATAGCAAAATTAGCAGCTATTACCACTCGAGGTTTGGTCTACCTGCCGATCCTGATCCTTTATGTTGAGCCAGTGGCAATCATCAAACTGACAGCTCGCGGAACCTTTCAGGTACTCTGGCACATCCGCAGGTTCCAAAAAGAACGGCGTCCATGTCGGCGTCCCGTCCTCGTACGAGTTATGAGTAAGGCGTCGAATATCCGAGCCGTCGATGTTTATGGTGAAAATTTCACCATAAGGCTGATAATGGTGGGGGTTAGAGATAGGCTCTGCGGAAACCCCTGCGTAGTCCGAAGTGAACACTAACTTCTTCGAATCTGGACTGAACCATGGATGGTTTGCCCTCCCCCCATCCCCACTCTGCACTACTTTTCTCAATCCGGTACCATTCGGATGAACCATGTAGATGGCGAAGCTTCCCGAACCGGGATTGTCCCTGTCGGAGGAAAAGGCGATCCACTCCCCGTCGGGAGACCAGTTGCTCATGGTATCAGTCCACGGGCCCTCGGTGAGCTGGCGGAGGCTTGCCGACTCGCCGTGGACGGCATCTGTGATGTAGAGGTTTTTGTGGCCCGACCGGCCCGACCGGAACACAAGCCACTTACCGTCGGGCGAGGGGGAGGGGAACGCATTGTTCTCCCCGCCGGTCGTCAGCTTCTTGATCGAAGGCTGTGAGTTCTCGCCGCCCTCGTCAATGGAAATGGATATGATGTCGACCTTGGTGGCCTCGCCCGCGAATTCGGGCCCGTGGCTCGTGTAGATAACCCCCTTCCGCTTCCAATCCCACACCGTGGGGAACGCGTTGCCGGAGAATACCTCCCGGGGGCCGCCGGAGCCGTCGGAATTGACGACAAACACCCCGGGCAATCCAACATACGCTATGCGGGAGCCGTCGGGGGAGAAGGAAGGGAAGGAGCCGTCGATCCGGAACAGCGAGAATTCGTCCGGCGACAGGCTCCTGATGTTCTCTAACAACAACAGGGAGCTGCTCCCGGCGGTGCTTCTCCCTCTGCAGCGGTGAAACCCGACCGTCGACGAGTCGGGGGACAGGAAGGGATTGTAGTGGTGAGCGAAAGGCGCGATCGGGCGGGTGACCTCCACATAAGAAGAAGATGAAGAAGAGGAGGAGGACGAGGAGGCATCATCGGCATCATCGGCGTCGGCGTTGGCGATGTGCACCAGTTCGATATGGCGGAATTGGGAGGAGGGACGGCGGGTGGCGACGGCGATAAGGAGCGGAGAGGCGGGGGAGGCGGCGGGGGTGAAGGCGTGGAAGCCGGGAGGGGTGACGCGGCGGACGGAGAGGAGGGAGGGGGGTCGGTCGGGGTCGGCGGAGACGAGGAGGTCGGCGCGGAAGACGCTCCACCAGCCGCCGCCGCCGTCGTCGTCGTCGGAGGTGCGGCGGTGGAAGAAGAGAGTGGAGTCGTCGGCCCAGGAGGGCCAGCCGGCGCGGGGGAGGAGGAGGGTGCGCCTGGCGCCGTCGAGGGTTCGGAAGAGGAAGAGGGAGGTGGGGAGGTCGTCGAGGTCGGAGGGCCAGGGGAGGGAGACGGGGGAGGAGGCGACGGCGGTCCAGAGGCCGGAGGGGGAGACGGCGGGGCTGAAGTCGGAGGAGTCGGAGGGGGAGAGACGGCGGGTGCGGGCGGAGGGGAGGTGGGTGGAGTAGACGGCGGACCAGCTGGCGCGTGGGACGGGGGAGGGCTGCTGGGTGGAGGCGTAGACGAGGTACTGGCGGCCGCCGACGAGGGACGGGCGGTCTTTGAAGGAGATGTCGGCGGAGCGCAGGAGGGGGAAGGGGGGTAGCTGGAGCTGGAGCTGGTGCTGCAGGGAGCGCCGTCTTTTATAGGGGGAGGAGAAGGAGGGGAGGGGGGAGGAGTATATGTTCGAGGAGGAGTTGCGCTCGGAGATGTGGAGGAAGGAACTGGAGAAGGAGGAGGAGGAGGAGGAGGAGGAGGAGGAGGGGAAGAAGCCGTTGAAGTTGACGGAGACGCCGTCGGTGAGGCGGAGCTCGGAGGAGGAGGAGTTGGTGAGTGGAATGGGAACGGAGAAGATGTCGAAGGCGTAGCGGCTGCGGCCGAGGGTGGTGAAGATGATGGTGCCGGGGGACGAGGAGGAGGAGGAGGAGGAGGAGAAAGCAGTGCAGCAGATGAAGATGAAGAAGAATAAGAGCGAGCAGTGAAGACGACTTTGAGGGGCCATGGCTCTCTCTCTCTCTCTCTCTCTCTCTTGCTTCTTCTGGATTGAGTGAGGTGGATTACCGAAGGGCCTTCTCCCTTATATCAACGCAATATGTGGAGACGAACCCGAGAAAGGCCCACACGCCCACGCCGCCCACACTCATATCCTTTTCTAGGATAAGAATTTGTGGCCCTGTACAGCAGCTGTGGGATAAACATGCAGCAAATTTCAAAAATAATTTCAACATAATTAAACAACTAAATGATGCAACACCGATAAAATATTACACAATTAAAATGATAATTGTACATTTTACAAGTAAACTTGTACTATTAAAGAAAAAATAATACTGCAATAATTGAAATATATTAATAGAATATTATAAGATTTAATAAGAGTATATATTGTACAATTTTAAACTATATTGCTCTTATTTTTTTTGTTTATTATATTTATTTTTTTTACTTTTGCATGAGGAAACGATTCGTCTCTTGAGAAAAAATAAAAATAATAATAATTATAACTTATCAGCCACACATTTAAGAAAAATAATATCTTTATAATACTAATTCTATTAAAATTTTAAAATTTAAAATTATGTAATATTATTTTTAAATTATACAATCTATACCATACTATGAATTCTCATATTTTTAAGGTGACGTGGCGCATTCTCAATAGTTTAGAATATTTTTAATTTTTTTTTTTTACAATAATTGTCTACTCTCTCTCTCTCTCAACCTCTTATCTCCCCTCAGTATCTTTTCTTCTTCTCTAACATCCGTCCCTTCACATCCCCACATGCATGTATTGATTAATTTAATAATAATCTCCACCACATATATTATTAAATTGGTGCTACTATTTTTCAAATGGTGGATATTAAGATTTGATTAGATTTGCAGTTGAATTCTAGTTAAATTAAGATTAATATTTAAATTTATTGGAGATAAAATTTAAATATTAATATAAATTTATTTAGTCTAGAATTTAGATAACTTTTGATATAAGCTATAAATATAGTATAAATGTTATATTTGACGGTAGTATCACTACAAGAATATTGTATATCGGTGGCGAATAATATTGCCACTATATGTATAAAAAGTTGCCACCTTTTTAAAACGTGGCGATTTTTAAAGTCGCCACAAGTCGCCACCAAAAGCCTTGCCACTAAATAAAATTGTGGCGAAGAATAAAAAGTCGCCACTTTATTAAAGATAGCGTGACGACATTTTTTTGCCAACAAATATGATTTTTTGTGGCTACTATAAGTCGCCACCTTTTACGGTGATAAGGTGGCAATATATTTTTGCCACCAAATATATGCTTTAAGTGGCAACCATCACGGTCGCCATCTTAACTGAAGATAAAGTGGCAATACATTTTCGCCACCAAATATATATATTTTAAGTGGCAACCGCCACGGCGGCCACCTTAATTGAAAATAAAGTGGCGACTTTTTGTCACCACCAACTGTGCGAGTAAAATAGCCACCAATAATAATAAAGTTGTCAACAACAATAAATAAGTAATAAAACAAAATATACACAAAGTAACAAACAATACATTTAAGTAAACAAAATTATTTTTTTAACAAAAATTTAAAATGCTAATTAACTTCTGATCTACAAGAGCTTAAAAAACAAATTAATAGCAACATCAGTTTAAAGACAAAAGAGTTATAATATTCGATATACAGTTTAACATCATTCCTGACTCTTTATAGTTGAAAAATAGAAAACACTTAAAAATGCCGAAAAAAAGTTTAGCTCTGTTGCTACACCAGCCAGCGCTATGAGTGAGAATTTATTCAGCATCTGCTTAAACACACATTACAGGGATAAGATAAATAAAACATAATATAGAACTTTATAATGATCTGCAAAACTGAACAGGAAGAACATTTAACTAACAATGCTGACCTTTGCCGATACTTTCCCAGTGTCAATCAGTAATGGCATGCAATCCAAAGTCATCCCTGTAATCCAAAGTCATCCAGTGGCATGCAATCCAAAGTCAAAAAAATAAAGAATAGCAAATCAGTACCCAAATAAAAATTATCACAAGTAAAACTTGAAATATCAAGCCAATTAACCATGAGATCACCAGGCAAAAGGATACAGACAACAGCCAGAATGTTACTCTACGACTAATCAACAATACTACATCTCCAACTAGCATCTTTCCATGTGGCAAGCTAACCAACAATACGAGGATGGAGATTACAACAACTATTACTTGTATTTTCCTAAAGAATGGAGAATCCAAGTAACAAACTAAATAATGATGATGTAAATAACTAAGGGGCAAAAAATTGTAAAGCCATAAACAGATTAGTTGCAATCTTTTAAGTTCCCATCAAATGCCAATAGTACATATTGGCCCATGTCATTAAAAGGCATCAAAACAAACAAATTCGCCGATCGCTACGGAATACAAATTAACAAATGGGAAAATTATAACCAACAAATTAGTTGCAATCTTTTAAAAAAAGAGTTCGACAAACAACAAAATTATCAATCTCAATAGAATCAGATAAAGTTCTCTTCAAATCAAGCATATAAATAACAAGATAACATCACAAGATCATGAATGGGTTCAACAAAATTATAAGCAAACCTGACTTCCCAATAGGTTACCTCATTCTAATCAATCACTGAAATATGCCTTCAGAAAAGTCACTTTTCACCAAAGTACTCTTCCATTAGAAACATTCTTTATAGTTCATTCCATTTGGGAAACAAGGAGCCAGGTACAGATTTTTATTGGGGGAAGAGATAACCAACCATGGCGGACTTTGTTAATATAAAAATCCATAAAACGTAGGATGAATGTAGATGTACCCTAGTTCTCAAATTCCTTAAGGGAATCAAGATTAACCGGGAAAAGAACGAAAATTAAGGCCGTAAAAATACACATATGTCCCTTGTCACATTAGGAAACTTACCAAAAGAAAACTCAGTTTCAATGAACTAAAAAATTTATCTACTAAAATTATACCTGCCGTGACTTACTATACCATTTATCAGCTTCTGATCTCCTCAACGAGCTTCTATTAGTGATCAAAGTTCAAAAGTTCTATGTATGTAAACCTTAGTTCGAAGAGATCTGAAAACTAGTAGTGGAAGAGTCAACGAATAAAATTGGATTGTAAGTAAGAGTCATTGAACTGCACCTTTTATTTGCAACAATGGAAGAAGATGTTTAAGTGTATTTAAAGTAATATCTAGATCAGGTAGTAGTGAAAATGAGTTCAGATTCAATGTATGTTATCTTATTTATTCAACTACTTTTTTCTTTGTTGTGTGTCCTGAAGATGATAGATAATGAGGATTATAAGGTTTTGAACTTTGCCACAACTTAGTTATATACAGGTTATTAGGACACAATTTGATTGATAGCACTAATAACATTGACACAGTTTTTAACACAAGTACAGTGGTAAATTTATATTTTGCAACTATGATGGCTCTGAAATGTCAATAAGAGGATATTGAATACCTTTTCTACTTTGTATTCTGAAGTTCAAGTTTGATCTCTCAACATTGAAAGACATGAAAGAGATAAGATCATGGACTGGGTCTTTAAATTGCAGACTCTTTCCTACTAATCTGAAAAATATGAAAGAAACTGATAAAAAAAGAAAAAAATCAACAGTAAGCTATTTTTAAGACTTGATATTCTGATTGATCAACTTGTATATAAACCATTCCATTGTATGAATCGTAATTTTGCTATACTTCATTAACATCATCTTTGTGCTTCTGACAAACAAAACTCTGAATTGACCAAAAGTTTGTCATCTTTTTAGCCGGTCTTAAGAGTTCAAGTGCCATTTATGAATCGCAGAATGTGCAGGGCTTAATTTTGTAGGTTGTTCAAATCCTGGAAATAAAACTACAAATAGCATCACTTAAAATCTTCTACATAACTACCAAAGTCGATTGAGAGTTTACAAATACAGCAGACTACATAAGCAAACGAGCCACCCTTAGCCACACTTCCTGAAAAGGCACATGCCTAACCTGCATAGAGATACATCTATTCATCAAAATGTGATTGGATTTTAAATAGAAACGAAGTACAAATTAACTAATGAAAATACTAAGCAAACTAAGCCTTACCATGGTAATAAGCCTATCACTTATTAGTAGCATCAATTCATATCATTGTCGATGAACAAACTAATGTCTAACTCGGTAGCATCAATAGTAATCCCTTCTGCATCATTTCTTGCTAATTCAAGTTCATCGTCATCATCCTCAATGTTTGTGAACCCACAAGACGTCCCAATTCTATCGTTTTCTTGAATGGCCTCCAATATTAGACTACTTTGATCATCAGCCATCTCTTGCTCCACCACAGGAATATCATACAAATCACGTGGTTTTATCTTTATCACAAAATGCCATTTTGGATTGTTAATGTCCTCCACGTAGTAAACTTGTTGTGCTTGTGATGCCAACACATAAGGATCAGTCGCATTAGTAGATAACTCACGTTCAACATTTACAGCAAAAAAACCATGATCGCCTTCTTTGTAACCTCGACCACTTGTGCATACATCCCACCAATGGCACTTAAATAAAACTACTTTATTGGATCCTTGATATTGTAGTTCAATTATATCAAGAAGTTTTCCAAAATAGTCTCTACTATAAGAACCATCATCTCCTTGTACGCATACTCCACTATTCTGAATCTTTAATGTTTCTTCACGTTCCGTTGTATGAAATCTGAAGCCATTTATTAAATAACCACAATAACGATATACTCGTCTATCCGGTCCCCTTGCTAATTGTAGAAGATCCATCGAGACCCTACTGTCTTTATTACTATACATCTTTGATACTTCTTCTTCAAACCATTTTAAAAATTGCTCTTCGTGTCTCTCATCAACATTTCTACTACTTTGACTTTCAATCAATTCTCTATGTTCCCTGTTCCAAATTTGAGACTTGTGTAGGTAAGTGTAGAAACTCGAAATATCTTATTTTTAATAAATAGTCTAAAAGTGAATTTCGATCTGGTTTTGAATTCAAAAGATCTCTGTTGGCCTATATGGTCAATCGCCAGTGTGCAAGTTGCGCGATTTACGAGGCAAAAAGGCTATTTTCCAATCCGGACATGATCTTGGAAATCCGAATTGACCGTTGCGATCGTCTCATCGAACTGAACGAGATTCATATTCAGCACTTTTCGATCCGACGATCGGATCTTCCAGAAATCGATGAAGAAGTGAGCAAATAACCGCGACCAATGTAACAGTGCTCTGTGCACAGTGTAAATTAAGTTGTTACTGTAGGTGAACAGTAACCCTAGTTTTCGGAACCCTGACGGACACAACGTTGACTAATTCGCTGGCTGGAAACCGATCATAGCACTTCAGGTAGTCGTTTCGAACGGTTTCGGCGTTCGGGACGCAATGGCGCTGACGGAATCTCCGTTTGACGACCCTAGAGTCTCGAAAAGCACGAAAACTGTATTCCGGAACAGTATTTTATAGACCGAGATTTTACCCAGACAGTTTCTCAAAAATCAGAAATCGCTACCTGATAGGTCTCGTCTAGCCAGACGCCGTGGCGTAGTCCATTTCCCGTTTCGACAACCGGATCGCCTCGAAAAGCGTGAAACAAGGCGAAAAAGGTGATAATTGCACATGAAACCCTATTGAAGTCGCCTCGAATTGCGTGCCACTTCTGGGAGGAGGAGAAAAGTGAAAATAGGAGAAAGCTGTGAGGGACTAGACATTGAATACCAAAGGTTGAGGGGGGTAAATGCGTTTTTGCATAATACTATATATATGCATGTACTCGAGCTGGGATTTCACAAACCCTAAACCCGAGCCCTTGCCCTAGCCGCCTGTGCAACAGAACCCATCTCTCTGCCGCGCTCCCCGGAACCTCCCCGCACCGGCCGCCGCCCCGTCGCCGGAGGAGATGGATCAAGAAACCATCTTGATCTCGGTGCTTGGAGAGGAAGGATAGTGAGGAGGTCCTAGGCTAGCAAAACCTTGTCCAGTGGAGTCCTCCTCGAAGCCGCAGTCGAGCCCGGGGTGAACCGACTCCTGGCTCCGCCCTGCGCCGCCGCGGGAGACACCTTCTCCTTTCCAAACTCCGGCGAAGGTAAGCCTTGGAACTTTCCATTTAGTTTTGGCATTTAGGCATGTCCTGTGTGCTCCTGACACGGTGGAGGTCATCCGGGTGCAGGCCGAGCCGCTGCCGCCGTCCCGATCGCTGGCGGGAGCCCTGTCACCGGAATTATCGTTTTTGGGCCGCCGCCGTGATCCGACCGTCAAACCCAAGATCAGCACCGATAGATCCCTTCCTCTCGATGTCTGTGGGGTCTCCACGAAGTAGTAGGGTCATCGGTTGAGGATCGGACCCGGCCGAGTGTGCCCTAGTTTCGGGCTTTCTTCAACCTCGGCCGATCTCGGTCGTCCGGCGCCGCCGCTGCCTCCCACCGCCGGCCATCGCCACCAGAAGACTCCTGGAACCGAGAGGGACCTTTTGGTCCAAGTTGCACCGGCCCGGAGCTCGTCGGCCGGAATCCGCCATTAACGGGCTTGGAGCTGCAACCGAGCTCCGCCGCCGCGCCTTGCCGACGTTCCCAGACACCGGAAAACCGCCCAGGTGAGCTTATTTGATCCATAGGAGCCTCCCCATCACCTTGCATGCAGGGTTTAACGTAGGGCTTCTACCCTCTGCAGCTGCACCCGAGACTGCACTCGAGCCCACCTCCGGCCATCTCCGGCGGCCTGGGCTCCGGCCACCCGTACAGGTATGACCTAAACCCTATTTAGGGGACCCCCATGATTTTATTTTGGGCCGAGAGACCCTTGTAATTAACTCTAAAAGGTTGCACCCGAAATGTCCAAATCGGGCTTGTCCTCCGGCCGCCGCCGCCTCCGGCCGCCGAGGCTCGACCCAACATGGACCAGTCCTCTTCTGGGGCACCCCTCTAGCTGATGCGCACCTCTGTTTGCAGGCCGACCGAGGGAGGGGGGTGCTAGACCTTGGCAACCCGAGCTTGGACAATTTGGAGGTTGCTCCGGCCACTGTTCCGGCGGATTTCCGGCGCGCCTCAGGTGAGCACTTCACTCCTCTGTGCAACAGTAACACCATGCTCTAGCTAACTCCTGTTTAGATCATGTATGCTTTAAGTTGGAACATAGTTGTAAATTGAACCCCAATACGTTATGGGCCAACTTTGTAATCGGGCCCCATGCCAGCCCAAACCCGTGAGCACGGGCTCCGTCTCGACAAAACGAGCGCGCTGAAAGTTACGACGCAGCTTTTGGACCCCCGGATTTCAAGAACGAGTCGAAACGAGCAATAATGTTAGGTTTTTATGCAATTTAAGAAATTGTTAGGGATCAAATTGTAAATGGGACATGATGACTGTCTTTAGACAGTGTTTACACACCTACTAGGCATTTTGTTAGAGTCCCGTGGATTCCTATTGGGCGGGAATCGGTTGTTGTCCCGTAAATCGGCGTATTATTCCCGTTTAAGCACTCCATTAGTGTTGTGTCGTCGGGATGGGTATGTGTGAGTCTATTACTGATTATAGCTTCTTACTCTGGGCCCAGTTGTTCAGCACCAGCCTTCGAGTAGCTGTGCGGGAGTTCGAGGATCTACCTTCATCCAGGTGGGTTATCTTCGGTCCGGGCTTTATCTTTTCGGCCCTCTGGTTGCTTTAGTCCAGTCGGACACTTGTTTTTTACTAGCCTGCTGATTATACCTATACGACTTATGATGACTGCATATATCACATGATCTGCCTGATAGACATTGATCCTTGAGACTCGTCATACATACCTGCTGATTTTATCTAGATTAGCCCTGATGATTGTACTGACATGCCTATGATTATTCCAGATAGATCTTGATCTACGTGAGACATATCATATGTACCTGTTTATCAGTTTTATATTTCAGTACATAGATTTGCATGATCTGGTTATACGTGTGGATTCCGGTCATCCGATATACTGTTGATATTCCGATATGCATGATTGATCCTGATCGATAGATGTTGACTGATGATGTTGCCGATTCTTGATTAGTCTTGATGATGTTGCCGATTCTTGATTTAGTCCTGATGATTTTACCTGTTCTTGATTTAGTCCTGATGATTTTGCTCATATGCCCTTTCGTTATACTGCATTTATATCCAGAGATACTTGCTTGATATTCAGATATGCATGATAGATCTTGATCAATATGATAGATGATTTCCCTGTTGGGATCTCGGCATGTTGCCGATTACCCGGTCAGTGGACCGAGAGCTTGAGCATTTGCATTGTGATCGCCCGCACCGTTGTACTTCACGAACATCAGCGGATTTGCTACCCGTAGCGATGTTCTTTACCGGTAAAGTGGTTAGCAGTTGCAACCCGTGACCCTCAGTGGAGGGAATGTCAACCAGGTGGTGCCAGGTGGGCAGTTTTGCCTGAGTTCTTGTGGGACCAATATGGTGGCTTTTGATTGGGGGTTTGGTAGCTTCCTTATTGACGCATTACTTTTACCTTGTACTGTTGCTCAGTTTATTTCCAGTATTAGCATCGGTAGACATGCTTTTATCACTTGCAGTTCCTTATGCATGATTATTGTGGATACCTTTGATTTCCAGCATATATGATCTACCGCTTTCATGAGTGATTATCACTGACATATCCTGATTTACAGTATTTCTTATCTGTAGTCCTTATGATTGATTACCTGCCTAGTTAGCCTATCTGTGGATTCTGATTATTAGTAGACATTTATGTTCTTCAGCAGTTTCCCTATGCTTGATTATCTGACTATTTCAGTTATCTGTGGATTTTTGTTGATTATCAGTAGATCTTATTTGTTATTCAGCTTTACCCTACGATTTTTACTATCCGCAGATTATTGTACCCAGTAGGTACGATTAGCTATTTCTCGGCTCGTCGTGCCCACTGGGATACACTCCGGTGTGTCTCACACCCTCGGGTGACTGTTTTTCAGGTCGCTGGGTGATGGGATGTCGGGACACGTTGGTGAGACGATTGCGATAGTATCGACCCTTATTTAGTCAGTGTATTTTATTTTCCGCATTTCAGTTTAATTATTATAAATTGACTAGTCTTGCATGCGTAGTTTAGACTACTCTGATATTGACTGATTATGATTAGCCGTGCATGTATAGGAAAGGATCTGTCCAGTTGGGCAGGGAATTTACTATACATGTGGCGGTCTGTTACACCTGGTTTGCGAACTCTGATTTATAAAAAAAAAAAAAAAAAATTTAGCCTGCTTTTCAAAACTCGGGGCGTGACAGATTAGATGGTATCAGAGAATAGGTACACGATACCTAGGTATTTGGTTAGGAACGAACCCTAGGATGACTTGTGTTCACGAGAGAGCGCAGGGTATTGGCATAGTGGTTTGGAGCTCAGGTGTGTTTCACACAGTTGAGTCTCGTTGTTTTGGTTATTAGTCGTACGCACTCTGGTTTTTGGGATCGTTGTTAGTGCAGGGTTAGCCGCGGTCATGGTTTCGGCTGTGGGCTTGATGTTTCAATGGAGCCAAAGTGCTCGGATCAGTTACAGTGGGTAAAGGTTAAATCACTGTTCTTGTCGTAATCGTCCAGCTGATGGCACAGCAGTAGATGACTGCTATTATTGCACTAGCCTCACAGTTTGCTTAGAGGTTGAACAAGTTGTTGATCCTTCAGTGTCCCCGTGTCATAATTCAATGGCCTATGGGCCCGATGGTAACCCTGTTTTGGGACGGATTCAAATTGACCCCACCTTTTGCACAGATTTTGTGGACCGACGTGGACTCACCTATGTGTTAGTCATGGTGATGTTTGTGACCACGAGGTGGTAGTAATCCTTGACAAAGGTTATGTTTTTAGCACTGAGATTGTGTTGGGAGGTATGTGACATACCTTCTGATAGGAGTTGCGTCCCCAACTAGTTGTTGGCGACAGATCTATGGTATTTCGCTGTTCTTTTGGTAAGCACGTTGGCTGCAGACAACGGACTGTCGAAAGAACTGAGGAAATACTCTGCCCTGTAATGGGGAGTATCAGATTGGGTCTAAATTAGTAGCCTTAGAGTTGTCGATACCTTGCGACTGACTTGTAGCCCTCGAATAAACTTTTTTTGAGCATTTCATAAAGTATGACTTTAGGTTGTAAGCCTCGGGAATAAAACTTTTTTAAGTTGTAAGTTTCAGGGACGAAACTTCTTTTAAGTTGTAAGTGATGTAGAAACTCGAAATATCTTATTTTTAATAAATAGTCTAAAAGTGAATTTTGATCTGGTTTTGAATTCAAAAGACCCCTGCTGGCCTATATGGTCAATCGCCAGTGTGCAAGTTGCGCGATTTACCAGGCAAAAAGGCTATTTTCCAATCCGGACATGATCTTGGAAATCCGAATTGACCGTTGCGATCGTCTCATCGAACTGAACGAGATTCATATTCAGCACTTTTCGATCCGACGGTCGAATCTTCCAGAAATCGATGAAGAAGCGAGCAAATAACCGCGACCAATGTAACAGTGCTATGTGCATAGTGTAAATTAAGTTGTTACTGTAGGTGATCAGTAACCCTAGTTTTCGGAACCCTGACGGACACAACGTTGACTAATTCGCGGGCTGGAAACCGATCATAGCACTTCAGGTAGTCATTTCGAACGGTTTCGGCGTTCGGGACGCAATGGCGCTGACGGAATATCCGTTTGATGACCCTAGAGTCTCGAAAAGCGCGAAAACTGTATTCCAGAACAGTATTTTATAGACCGAGATTTTACCCAGACAGTTTCTCGAAAATCAGAAATCGCAACCTGATAGGTCTCGTCTAGCCGGACGCCGTGGCGTAGTCCATTTCCCGTTTCGACGACCGGATCGCCTTGAAAAGCATGAAACAAGGCGAAAAAGGTGACAATTGCACATGAAACCCTATTGAAGTCGCCTCGAATTGCGTGCCACTTCTGGGAGGAGGAGAAAAGTGAAAATAGGAGAAAGCTGTGAGGGACTAGACATTGAATACCAAAGGTTGAGGGGGGTAAATGCATTTTTGCATAATACTATATATATGCATGTACTCGAGCTGGGATTTCACAAACCCTAAACCCGAGCCCTTGCCCTAGCCGCCTGTGCAACAGAACCCATCTCTCTGCCGCGCTCCCCGGAACCTCCCCGCACCGGCCGCCGCCCCGTCGCCGGAGGAGATGGATCAAGAAACCATCTTGATCTCGGTGCTTGGAGAGGAAGGATAGTGAGGAGGTCCTAGGCTAGCAAAACCATGTCCAGTGGAGTCCTCCTCGAAGCCGCAGCCGAGCCCGGGGTGAACCGACTCCTGGCTCCGCCCTGCGCCGCCGCGGGAGACACCTTCTCCTTTCCAAACTCCGGCGAAGGTAAGCCTTGGAACTTTCCATTTAGTTTTGGCATTTAGGCATGTCCTGTCACGCCCCGGGGGATTAATTTAGCGGAAACGGATTACAAAAGGGTATGTATTTATTTTTTTTTGAAAACCTTCTTCCCCGGCGCGTACCCAGATCCGCCGCATATACAGGATCACTCTACAAACGGACAAAGTCTCCCCTGTATATGCACGGCGTCGCGGTTTGTACAATGTTCAATAACGAGTAAACATTCAATCACAACAATCCAAACTTATAACCATTCACAAAGTGCAGAATAAACTAACGGCCGATTAGTTTGAAAGGATAAAACCCACAACTGTTGAAACGGCGCCCACCCGGCACCCATGTTTTGAAAACCCTTTTTCGAAAGCAACATAAACTCAGGGGTTTGTAAAACAGTGCCCACACGACACTTAGGTTTTGAAATCCATTTTCGCAAACCATAAATCCACAAGGTTTTGAAAACGGTGCCCACACGACACCCGAGTTTTGAAATAGTAGTTTTCGCAATCTGTTCTTTTATTTGCTATTTTATTTTCCAAAGCGGCCCACAGAGATGTAAAGAAAACTAAACAATTCAGTTGTCACCGTACCGACATCCACACCGACCCCACGAGGGTATCGAGAACCATCCACAGTCTACAAATAATAAATGGAATGCGAAAGTAAAGAGTAAAATACTGCTCCGGTCTCCTGAGACCCCACACCTCTAGCCGTGGCCTCACCGTCGCCTAACTCTCCCCCCCTGTAGGACCCTGTCGCAAAGTGGGAAGTCAGCGACTAAACAAAAATGATGAAAATAATGCAGGTAAAGAAACGTCCAACCGTAGTCTATCCGGAGCAACCACCCCTCCTCCCCCGCAAGGGAAAAGTAGAATCAAACACCTGTAAACCTGCAATACCCGATCCCGTCGGACAACTAAACCGACGAATCGCACCGCGCCCAAGTCGGACAACTAAACCGAATGGGTCGCACCGCTCCCACGTCGGACAACTAAACCGACGGGTCGCACCGCTCGCACCTTGGCGCATACATGCCCCACAACTAAAGAGGCCCCACGCCGTCCTGTGGGTATACACGGGTCATGGACCACTTTTCCGGAAAAGCGCACCCTTTGCGGTGGCCAAACCGCGGGTGCGCGTGCTGCAGCCCCGAGCAAAGTAACCAACAATACCAATAGTGTTCAAGAGTAAGCTATAACCGCTATCGTGTTAGCAACATAGTATATAATCAAGAGTAGAGTTATGACCGCTATCATGTTAGCTACATCGTGTAAAATCAAGAGTAAAACGACCGCCGGAAAACCGGCGCTAACTATCGAAATAAAAACCCACCTGTAAAAACGGTGACCCCCGCTCAGCTCCTCCGCGTCCCGGTGCGCTCGCCCGGACCCACACGGACCTGCCGAGGGAAAATTAGTAACTCGGAACTCAAAAAGTAATACGAACTGCAAGGCCCTCACGGTCGGTGGCGGGGCACGGCCCGCCGATCTGGAGATGGCGGCGGCGACGTCCCCCGGCGAGGGCGAAGGCACGGACGGCCCCGTGCGGCTCCCCGACTCACCGTCCGCATGCGGGGCTGCGCACGCGCCCAGCCCCGTGCGGGCTCACCACCCGCATGCGGGGCTGCGCACGCGCCCAGCCCCGAGCGGGTTCACCCCCCCGCAAGCGGGGCTGCGCGCGTGCCCGGCCCCATGCGGGCTCCCCACCCGCATGCGGGGCTGCGCACGCACCCAGCCCCGTGCGGGTCCCCCCCCCCCCCGCAAGCGGGGCTGCGCGCGTGCCCGGCCCCATGCGGGCTCCCCACCCGCATGCGGGGCTGCGCACGCACCCAGCCCCGTGCGGGTTCCCCCCCCCGCAAGCGGGGCTGCGCGCGTGCTCGACACCATGCAGGCTCCCCACCCGCATGCGGGGCTGCGCACGCGCCCAGCCCCGTGCGGGTCGCACGGGCGCGCCGCCCGCATGGGGGCTGCGCACGGGCGCGCCGCCCGCATGGGGGCTGCGCACGGGCGCCGGATTCCGGGGAATCCGTCGCCTGTGCCCCCGTTTCCCCCTCCCCCAAAAGCAAGAAAAACAAGAAGCCAAGAACGGCGAAACTACGCCTCACCTCGGTTACGTCGTCGGAGGTTGTAAGGGGAGGGATCGCCTCGTTCCTGTGTGCCCGATTCCGGAGGTGTGCGGTGTTCTTCCCGTTCCTCGATCGCTCCGCCGCGGTGCCTCGCGCCGATCGGTGGGAAGAGGAGGGTTTGGGTGAGAGGAACGGTAGGGGAACTCCAAATCTAAACCCAACACATACGTATTAATATTAGCCGCCTCCGTACACGGGAACTTAACCCTAAGTCCCAAAATACAAATCAATCTCGGCGAAATGAGTTTGGGTGCGAACCTGGGTCCGGTCCGCCTCGAAGAACGTGTAAGTCGCCTGAACTGCTGCCAACTTCCGGAATTTATTCTGGGAGATTCCGGGGTCAGAATCCAGATCCGATCGCGCCGCCGAAATCCATTTCGCGAGCTTTATTGTCTAAAAATACCCGCGAGCCCCGACAGTCTGCCCAGAGATAAAGAAAAATAATTCACCCCCGGACCCCTTAGTCGAAAAGTGGATTTACAAGAATTTTAAAAGAAGGTCTAGAAAGGCAAATAAAGCCGCGGTTATTACACCACTCACCTCTAAAAAACGAGTTTCGTCCTCGAAACTCAAACCCGGGTGGTGGTGAAGAGGTCGGGGTAGCACTCCCTCATCTTAGATTCCAGCTCCCCTGTTGCTTCTCGTTCTTCCTGGTTGCTCCAGAGCACCTTCACGTAGGGGATGACTCGGTTCCGCAGTGCTTTGCTTTCTCTTGCTAGGATACGCACGGGGGTTTCCTCGAAGCTTAGATCCTCCTTGAGCTCGAATGTGGAGACGTCCAACACGTGTGACGGGTCGGATAGGTATTTCCGGAGCATGGACACGTGGAAGACGTTGTGGACCCGGTCGAGGTTAGGGGGTAGGGCAAGGCGGCACGCCACTGGGCCTATGCGCTCCAAGATCTCAAAAGGCCCCACAAACCGTGGGTTCAACTTGCCCTTCAGCCCGAAACGCTTGATCCCTCTGGATGGCGAGACCCGTAAGAACACGTGCTCCCCCACTTGAAATTCCAAATCGCGGCGCCGTCGGTCTGCGTAGCTCTTCTGTCGGCTTTGGGCGGTCAGCAACCGCCGCCTGATGAGGCGCACCTTCTCCTCAGTCTCTTCCACCAAGTCGGGTCCCAGGAATTTCCGTTCCCCTAAGTCGTCCCAACAGATCGGGGATCGGCAGCGTCTCCCATACAAAGCTTCGTAGGGTGCCATCTGGATGCTGGCCTGGTAGCTATTGTTGTAGGCGAATTCCACGAGGGGTAGGTAGCGCGCCCAACCGACTCCCCAGTCAAGTACACAGGCGCGCAGCAGGTCCTCGAGGGTCTGAATCACTCGCTCCGACTGTCCGTCCGTCTGAGGGTGGAAAGCTGTGCTGAAGTGTAGCTTGGTCCCCAGGGCTTGCTGTAGACTTTGCCAAAACTTCGAGACGAAGCGGGTGTCTCTATCCGAGGTGATCGATGCCGGCACTCCGTGCAGTCTCACGATCTCGCTGAGGTAGACTTGAGCCAACTGCTCTCTGGTCCAGGTTGTGTGGATGGGTAGGAAATGAGCTGTCTTGGTTAGCCGGTCCACAATGACCCAGATCGAGTCGTGCCCCTGCTGTGAACGTGGGAACCCGGTGACGAAGTCCATAGTGATCTGATCCCACTTCCACATCGGCACCGGTAAGGGCTGTAATTTTCCTGCAGGCCGCTGATGCTCTGCCTTTATCTGCTGGCATACCAGGCAGTGAGCTACGTGTCGTGTCACATCCCCCTTCAACTTGGGCCACCAGAAGGTCTGCTTGAGGTCCCTGTACATCTTCGTGCCCCCCCCCGGATGCGCCGCATAAGGGGCGCGGTGTGCCTCTGTCAGAATCTCCTCCTTCAATTCCGGCGAATCCGGTACACAGAAACACCCACGGAACCGCAAGACACCGTCACTTCCCACTGCAAAGTCGTTCTCCTGGTTCGGGTGGATCTTGTCTCGCACGAGCTGTAAGTGCGGGTCCGTCAGTTGTCCTTCTCGGATTTTCTCAAAAAAACGTCGGCTTGACCACCAACGCCGTCAGTCGAGCAACAGTGCCCGCCGGTACCACCTCCAACCTCAGTCGCGAGAATTCCGCGATCAGGGTGCTCTGCTCAGTTATCGCGCGTGCCGGCGTCTCCTCCGGTTGCCCCTTCCTGCTTAAAGCGTCCGCCACCACGTTTGCCTTCCCGGGGTGGTATTGGATTGTTAGATCGTAACCCTTCAACTTCCTGGATGCATAGGCTATTACCTTCCCCTGTTGCATCAAAAACACCCCCAAGTCCGATTCTCGATGCGTCGCAGTACACTTCATAATCCTCTCCGGGCGTGGGTAGTACAAGAATAGACGCCCTGGTTAGCCTCCTTTTAAGTTCTTCGAAGCTCTCTTGGCACTTAGCCGTCCATAGGAACTTTTCCCCTTTCTTGGTCAACCGGTTTAAAGGGGCCGCAATCTTCGAGAAACCCTCGACGAAGCGTCTATAATATCCCGCCAGTCCCAAGAAGCTGCGGATCTCCGTCACTGTCGTCGGTGGTTGCCAGTCGATCACCGATTCCACCTTCTTGGGGTCCACAGCGATTCCCTCTGCCGAGATCACGTGCCCTAGGAAACCCACCTCTCGTAGCCAGAATTCACACTTCTTGAGCTTCGCGAACAGCCTCTGTCCCCTGAGGGTTTGGAGAATCGTTCGTAAGTGGTCCTCGTGCTCCTCGTCGGTAGATGAATAGATCAGGATGTCGTCGATGAAGACCACTACGAACCGGTCCAAGAAAGGTCTGAAGATCCGGTTCATCATGTCCATGAAGACGGCGGGGGCGTTCGTAAGGCCCGAACGGCATAACCGTGAACTCGTAGTGGCCGTACCGGGTCCGGAAGGCGGTCTTTGGGATATCTTCGTTCCGAACCCGGAGCTGGTGGTAGCCCGATTGCAGGTCGATCTTTGAGAACACCGTTGCTCCTCGCAGCTGGTCGAAGAGGTCGTCAATTCTGGGCAGGGGGGTACTTATTCATCACAGTAACCTTGTTTATACCCCCTGTAGTCGATGCAGAGGCGCAGGCTTCCGTCTTTCTTCCGTACAACGAGCACTGGTGCCCCCCAGGGTGACACACTCAGTCTGATAAATCCTTTGTCCAAGAGGTCCTCCAGTTGCGCCTTAAGCTCCTTTGACTCTGCGAAGGCCATTCGGTAGGGCGCCTTTGTGATTGGTTGGGTACCCGGTACGAGTTCGATAGGAAAAACCACCTCTCGTTCAGGGGGGTACCCCGGGCAGTTCCGTCGGGAAGACATCGGGGAAGTCCCTCACCACCGCAATGTCTGACGGTGTCGCCGCGGGTCGTGTCACCAGGTCTACCGAGGCCAGGTAGGCCACGCACTCCGCCTTCCACCAATCTTCTAGCCCTCGCCGATGAGATGATTGCTGGGAAGGAAATGCTCTTACACGCCAGGTACATATTCTCAGGAAAGCTCGGTCTTGCAATTGCACCATCCGCTTCTCACACCACTGGTTCGCGGACCTCTCTGACGGTGTTGAGCAGTCAGCAACCAAAGTCTTGCGATGCGTCGAGGTACCCCGGTCCTACTACCAAACCCGGACCGACGGCCCTAAATGCCCAGACTAACCCGACAACAAAGGGGGAGGCCACACTAATACCCTTACAAAAACTCCGGGATGTGCCAATCCAACTAGCGGGTCACCGCCTACAAGTAATCCTCCTTTGAAAACGATGAACCCACCCGTCGCCAACACGGACTACTTCCGCCCGTCACCAACACGGCTACTAGCTCGGAGTATAACCACCATCCCGGATTGTCCGCTCCGACTGTCCGTCCTACCGAGGCGACGGTCAAAAACTAAAGCTAGGTTTCAGCTCTGAGACCTACCACAAGGTCTACCCCATAGAGAAGCTGAAAGCAGGGCATCCTAGCCAAAAGTAACCGATGCCAGAGCGCCATGCAGTCAACACCCCTCGCCGATCAGTACTCCTTCACAATCACTAAACTCGCAACCCAAATCCTCAAGGCTATACCTTGGTTATGGGAAGCTGGCGACGACAACCAAGGAATACGGTCCTACCTCCGTCTTGGTGCACGAAGGGGTGCGACACTCTGGTTAACCCCTACCGCTCGATCCTAATTAATTGCCCCTCCAAGCACCATGCACCGAACCGAGCTGCACACCCCCAGACCAAACGCTCCCTTTCCCAACTAGGAGTATTCCTAAGCTCTAGGTCTGCTCACCCAAAATCGAGCCCAAACGAACAAAATTTGGCTAGCCCCGGGGGCCTCATTTCTCAAATCAAAGGAGAACCCCAAGGCCCCATCACGACGATCTACCACCATTCGCGGTGTTACCGAAAAAAGCCGAATATGGGTGACAATCATAAGGGAAGAATCCTCATTCCCACCCATACCTTGTCCAAGATGCAAAAGAATCGGTCGACTATCTGCTGTAACTTAACACAGTCGGACCTAGAAGGTACCATTTAGACAAGAGGGCACCCAGTACTCACGACCGACAAAAGCGAATCACTAACACCCACAGCGGATACTCTATCCCCAGGCCCGTCACTAACGACAACAGCAGTCGGCCGAGAGGGTCCCTCGAAAAACAACAGCCGCGCAA
>CM055062.1:38114610-38355054 GCA_029204045.2 Tillandsia leiboldiana | reverse complement strand
CGTGCCAAAAACTCGCAACAGGAAAGCGCGATCAATACGAAAGATGAAGCCCTACCTCTTAGGAGTCTGTCGGCGCAAGAATCACTGCAAAATGATCTCGGGGTAGCCCGGTGGAGCTAAAACACTGTCGCTGCGCCGAAGAAGAACCCAGGAATTCAACGTCGCACCGCGCCGTAAAATCCAGAACCTCGGGATGCGTGCTCCTAAAATCGTAGAACTTGGCAGGAAGATCAAGAATTAAGAGTTGAACAAGTCTTCTTCAAGGTGCTCGGGCAGATGGTGCGTGGGCTAAGAGAAAAGAGCCAAAGAAGAGGGCTCGGGCTGTCTATTTATAGGCTGAGGAAACAATTGGAAAAATTCCCATTGTGTCCCAACTTTCGGGCGCCCGGTCCGGTCCGCCCGAATTCGGGCGCGCACAGTGCGGCCCGGCCCGCCAAGTTTCGGGCGCGCACAGTGCGGCCCGGTCCACCACACAGCCCAGCCCACTACACCCCCGGGCCCCACTGCACCCGGAGCACCTGCGCCCGCCAATGGCGACGCGACACGTGGCCCGGCAACCCGTGCACCACGCACGTCGCACCGTGGACCGCGCACGTCGCGGCTGACCCGGGCCGTACGGCCACCTGCCCCGCCGTACGGCCACCTGCCCCGGTCACCCACTCCACCGGTTGCGTGGACCGGGAGCACAACACCGAACCAATCACCTCACGCCACGTGTCCACCCGGTCTACCGTGCACCCGGGCCCAAATTCAGTGGACCGCGCCCGCTGAACCGGCCAACCGGAGAGCGCCACGTGGCCCGCCCCCGGTGCACGACCTCCGCGGTGGACCGCGCGCCTGCCCGCGCGCTCAGCCGCCTGCCCGCGCCCTCAGCCGCCTGCCCGCGGCCGCCAAACGCCTGCCCGAGGCTGCGCCGCCGCCCGCCGACGCTGTCCGCCGCCGCCGGCCGCCGCCGGCGATCGCCGGAAATACTGTTCCGGCATGAACAGTACCCGCAAGCTCAAAAACAGTAAGTAAATAGCTCATCTTGACCGTTTTCGCGCGCTGATTCCAAATCCGGCGTCCATTTTGCCAAATTCCAATCCTATAATTTGCCGGAGACTCCCGGAAAGGTATTTTTAATCCGAATTCCGCGCCGAGCCTAAATTTGATATCCACTCCTCGCGTAAACTGTTCTAAACATCCGATGGGGTCCCCCGATTACCTACGAGATCCATTTTAAGCCCTGAGTCCATCTCTTGTGTCCAAACTGGCGCGCGAACACCGCCGACATGCCACGTAGGCTTCCAGAAGCTGCTGGTCACACTGTAGAAGCCCTGCAAAGATCCGGGTCACCACAATCGGTCTGCGGGTGAAAAGCCGTACTGAAGTGCAACTTGGTTCCCATTGCTCGCTGCAGGCTCTGCCAAAAGTTTGACACAAATCGCGTGTCCCTGTCCGACGTGATGGACGTCGGCACCCCATGCAGCCTTACTATCTCGTTGATGTAGGTTTGCGCCAGTCGTTCCCGCGCCCACGTCGTGTGTATAGGTAGAAAGTGGGCCGATTTCGTCAGGCGGTCCACGATTACCCATATTGCATCGTGTCCCTGTGACGATCTCGGGAACCCGGTCACAAAATCCATGGTAATCATGTCCCACTTCCACACGGGCACCGGTAAGGGTTGCAATTTTCCTGCTGGACGCTGGTGCTCGGCCTTCACTCGTTGGCACACCAGGCAGTGTGCCACAAATCGAGTCACGTCTCCCTTCATTTTGGGCCACCAGAAGGTCTGTTTGACGTCCTTGTACATCTTCGTTCCCCCGGGATGCGCTGTATATGGAGCTGTATGCGCCTCCCGCAAGATTTCCTCTTTGAGTTCTGGTAGATCCGGCACGCAGATTCGTCCCCGAAATCGTATGGTGCCGTCGGAGTTTACTGTGAAATCATCTTAATCTGTCACGCCCCGGGGGTTCGAATCGCGCGGAAGAGGAGCCATCGATGCCCCTAATTCAGCCATATAATTTTTTTTTGTAAACCACTACTCCCCGGCGCATGTCCAGACCCGCCGCATATACAAATTTGCTCTGCAAACGGGCAGAGTCTCCTTTGTATATGCACGGCGTCTCAACTACAAAGTGTTGTTACGGAATTTGAGTTGGCGTAATTTTGTGAAAGGTTCAAGTCTTGAAGATTGAAGGTGAAGAAGGTTGGATCATTTAACTCAATCTCAAGAAAGAAGAATTCAAAAGGATCAGGTACGTTTAACTAAATATTTTTGGTGATCCGAATACTTCTTGTAGTGTAGAAACACTTGGAAGAATTTTTCATTGCATAAAAATCAAAAACTGGACATAGGACATGTTCAGGATCCGGATCAGATTGTTCAATCCGGATCCCGAAGGTGGTTCGTTCATACACCAGTTCAATCCGGATCGTAGCTTCTCTTGATCCGGATCCCGAACATTGAGTTTTCCATTTTCCTTGAACGATCCGGATCAGGCTTCGCAATCCGGATCCCGAACGTTGATGTTTGGTGAACTGTATGAACGATCCGGATCAAGCACTTCGATCCGGATCCCGAACCTTCGTTTTTCTGGAATTGTCTGACTCGTTACGACGATCCGGATCACAGCTAATCCGATCCGGATCGCCGTCCGTAAAATTTCCAGAAATGGTAGGTTTTTTATTCTTATCTCCTTCCTAGGGTTTCTAACCTATAAATAGACCCTATGATTCATTTT
Source organism: Tillandsia leiboldiana (assembly GCA_029204045.2). NCBI lineage: Eukaryota > Viridiplantae > Streptophyta > Magnoliopsida > Poales > Bromeliaceae > Tillandsia > Tillandsia leiboldiana. Next base: position 38,352,331 of record CM055062.1, on the reverse strand, counting down.
TCTAGGGTAATCCAGATAATCCACATAGAGCCGTCATATTCAAATATCATTCTATACGGCCCTAGATCCACATATAGAGAAGAAAGGAAATCATTAGATATTACTCTATGTTTCTTCATCTATATTGATTAGTTTGATTCTAGGTTTTCATACTCACATCTTGAGTTAAATCAAACTAATGAATACTTAGATGGTATTTCCTATCTATCTTTGATCTAAGTATTCGGAGGATCATCACCACCCAAAAAACAACGATTTACCCCAAAATCGGCGCGTGGATTCGCGTGTCCTTGTGGATTCAAGGTTCAACCGCTCTCGTGGATTCGAAGCGAGGTGCGTTCGTGGATTCGAAGCGTACTACTGGGTGAAGACCGTGGATTCGGTCAGACGTCGTGGACTCGACGTTGGACGCCGTGGATTCGGCGTTGGACGCAGATCGTGGATTCGAGACGCGTTGCGGAACGAGCGGAGAAGACCAACTAGGAGCGTATGGAAAAGGTTGAGTCATCAGTGAGTACGGTATATCACCTTGTACGTGTTTAATTCTAGTGGATTTCACCGTGTTATCGGTCCCGTGGTTTTTTACTCCGGTTTGGAGTTTTCCACGTAAAAATCTTGCGTGTTCATTTATATTTCCGCATTGGGTTTTTATTGCGCAATGATTTTTTGAGTGTTTATTGTTTACACCTATTCACCCCCCTCTAGGTGTTTTTTCCCCTATTTAGATCTATATTACATATAACCCAACAAGTGGTATCAGAGCGGGAATAGGGTTATAAACAATGGTTGAAGATGGAAACATCAATCGACCCCCTTTCTTTGATGGAACAAATTATGCATACTGGAAAGTACGGATGAAAGCCTTTTTAATTTCCATCGACGAAAGGGTGTGGCAATCAATTGAATTAGGATGGTCTAATCCAACTGAGATTATTTCTGATGTTCGCACCTTAAAACCTAGGTCGAAATGGACCAAGGAAGAGTTAGACTCATCTTCTTACAATGGCAAGGGAATCAATGTTATTTTTAATGCCTTATCTCAAACTGAATTCTCTCGCGTCTCGGCATGTGAGACTGCGAAAGAAATCTGGGATGTTCTTCAGGTTACACATGAGAGAACTAACCTCGTGAAGATTCAAAAGCTGCAAATGCTTATGAGCAGATTTGACTCCATTTTTATGGCAGAAAATGAATCTTTCACGGACTACTATACACGATTGCAAGACATCGTAAATTCATGTGCTAACCTGGGTGAGAAGATTCCAGAATTTAAGGTTGTAAGAAAGATCTTAAGAACTCTTCCTGAACGATTTCGCCCAAAGGTTACAGCCATTGAAACTATTAAACACCCGGACGAAATACGTGTAGAAGAATTAGTTGGTTCATTACAAACTTATGAAATGACATTTACTACTAACTATTCTTCTGGAAAAGCATCCTCTTCAAGGTCTTCAGGTTATGCTTTGAAAACAACTAAGGAAGAAGACGCGGATACATCCTCCTCAGACGATGACGAGAACCTTTCTATGGAGGACTTTGAGAAGCAACTCGCTCTCTTGACAAGGAAGTTTCGCCGCAACTTTCGAAGGGGTAATTCAAGTAAAACTCCATCCTTCGGAAAGTCGAAGAAAGGCAAGGGTACTTCAAGTTACAAGTCAAGAAAGCAAGAGAACTTCTCAAAGGATAAGAAAAGTTCAGAGGGACAACTACAATGCTTCAAATGTCGAGGCTATGGCCACATTGCAACGGAGTGTCCCAACAAGTATCCGGCAAAGAAGAAGGCGATGCAAGTCGTCACTTGGGATGACAACTCAACGTCAAATGAGTCATCCTCAAGTGATGAAGAAGAAAGCGCAACGGCATTCCACGCGTCCACATCTTCACCGTTCATGTGCTTAATGACAAGTACATCCGACTTGCTGTCCATCTCCACTGTTGAAAAGAATGCAACGGACAATGAATCGGATGATTCGGAAGGTGAAGATTTTGTTTTAGCCTACCACAGACTGTTACGGGATTCAAAGAAACTGGCTAAACAAAACAAGAGTTTGAGAGGGAGATTGCATGATCTCGAAGAAGAAGCAAAAAGGGCAACTTCTCTCTCAAACGCTCTTGAAGTGGAAAGGGAAAATCTGATAAAAGTAAATGTTTCCCTTCAAGAGTCCAATGAGCTTTTTGAGAAGGAACATACAAAACTGGTGGATAAAGCGGATCACTTCTCAAAGCTCTACAGCGAGGCTCGACAGGATAACCTGGAAATGACAAAGACCATTTTCCAACTCAAGGATGACTTGCAGCGATTCTCTTCAGGAAGGAGTAAGTTGGATAGGCTTCTTGGGCTTGGTCAAACAAATCGATTCGGCCTCGGATACACTCAAACTGGAAACAGTCCAAGTTCGAGTGGGACAGTTTTTGTGCCTCAGTCGGTATCTCCTCCTCCGACACAGGAATTCAAGACAAACAACGACAATAAACCTACTTCATCCTCTTTGGGATCGTCAAGATCTAAGGTATGTTTTCGTTGTGGTGTTTCAGGGCACATAAGAAGATATTGCAAGACGGGAGTCAAACGCTCACCTCAAACACCTCTTGCAATGACTACCACAAAGGTGATTCCTCGGAAATCAATTACAAATCAATTGAAGGAAAAGAGACTTGGTAGTTCACCGCGCAAGACGACTTCATCAAGGAGCAGCAATCGCTCTAACAAGACGCTTTCACCTAGGCATATAACTTCACGACCATTACCGACGCATTCCAAAAAGGTTTGGGTGCGCAAAGGTGAAATTTTCCCTTGTCTTGTTACCAATGTTTCCTTGCATGCATATGATAGTTCGTCTTGGTATCTGGATAGCGGGTGTTCCCGTCACATGACCGGTGACAAAAATAGTTTTCAAAACTTTGAGAAAATCTCCGGAGGACTTGTTGTTTTCGGAGACGGTCGGTCTTCCAAAATTGTTGGAAAAGGAACGGTAGCTATTCCAGATGGCCCGATTTTGAAAAACGTCTTATTTGTTGATGGCCTTAAGACTAACCTCATAAGCATAAGTCAACTTTGCGACAATGGTTTTTCAGTTAACTTTTCATCTGTTGAATGCGTTGTAACTGATAAGGACCATGCCTTCTTTTTAAAAGGGGTTAGATCTGAAAACAATTGCTATGTTGTTCCTAATAAAATTTCAGAAAAATGTAACCTTGTTTCTTTGGATAATGAAACACTTTGGCATGAAAGGCTAGGTCACATAAATTTTAAGGAACTTGTTAAAATTTCAAACAAGGACGTGGTCAAGGGGGTTCCAAAACTTTTACTTAAACAAAACATTGTGTGTGGAGGTTGTCTTAAGGGAAAACAATCAAGGGCTGCACACAAGAACCTGAACCACGTTGGTACCAAACGGCCCTTGGAATTACTGCACATGGATTTAATGGGGCCGACCCGTCAACCATCTTTGGGAGGTAAATGGTATATTTTCTTATTGGTTGATGATTTCTCTCGGTATCTTGGGTAGCATTTTTAAAAGAGAAAGCTGATACGTTTGATTCTTTTCATGAGATTTGCCATCGTATTATGATTGAAAAGAATGAAAAGATCATTCGTGTTAGAAGTGATAGAGGTGGAGAATTCATTAATTCCAAATTCATTGATTTTTGCACTTCCAACGGCATAAAACATGAATTCTCGGCACCCTATACACCTCAGCAGAATGGTGTTGTTGAGCGCAAAAACAGGGTTGTTCAAGAGATGGCTCGTGTGATGCTTCATAGCCGGAATTTACCGCTATATTTTTGGGCTGAGGCTGTGAACACCGCTGTCTATGTCATTAATCGAGTGTATTTGCGCCCAGGAACTTTAAATACACCATATGAGCTGTGGTTTAGTAGAAAACCGGATATCAAATACTTTCGGATCTTTGGAAGTCGATGTTTTATTTTGCGTGATCGCGAAAATCTTGGTAAGTTCGATTCTCGAAGTGACGAAGGGATCTTTTTGGGTTATTCTACAAATAGCAGAGCATATCGGGTATTTAACATGGAATCTAAAACGATTGTAGAATCTATAAATGTTAAAGTAGATGAAGCTTTTCACTTTGCATCTGAAAAATCTACCCTCGATATCTCTCTTGATGATGATACACCTGCCAATGCATCTTCTCATGATAATACTTCCAATATTAATGATGCATCTAATGGTTCTTCAAGTTTATCTGATGTGCAGGAATCGTCTCATATACCTCCGAGTACTCCGTTACCTCAAACGTTACACATCTCCAAGGATCATCCGGAATCGAATATTATTGGAGACCCACAAGAAGGAGTTAGAACTCGGAGGCAGTTGGTTTGTGGATTCGCTTGCTACGTATCTTTAATCGAACCAAAGAATATAGATGAAGCTCTTCAGGATGACTACTGGATTGAAGCAATGCAGGAAGAGCTCCATCAATTTGAGCGAAACAAAGTCTGGGAATTAACGAAGCCTCCAAAGCAACATAATGTGATAGGTACCAAATGGATTTTCAAGAACAAGAAAAATGAGGATGGTACTATCATCAGGAACAAGGCACGATTAGTTGCTCAAGGCTACTCTCAAGTAGAAGGTATAGACTTTGATGAAACTTTCGCCCCTGTAGCTAGACTCGAGTCCATTCGTATACTATTTGCTATTGCTTGTCATTTTAAAATCAAATTATTTCAAATGGACGTTAAGAGCGCGTTTCTAAATGGGTTTTTAAATGAGGAAGTTTATGTGGCTCAACCGAAAGGTTTTGTAGACCATAAACAACCTAACTGTAGTGGCCCTAATTCCCATGCAGCGTTCTTCCGATGAATCCACTGTTAGAGCACCTAGTGTTGGTGTATCTGGCCCATGGTGCATCAATGGGATGCCACAGATGGACCCTGTGTGTTATTATTAGCTGTGTAGGCCTTCGGCTGAGTTTGCCAAAATTTCGGAAAAGAATTAGGCCCAACAGAGGTCGGAAATGGATTCAGCACGGAAAAACGCTTGAAAACGGTTATTTGCTTGTTTGTTTCTGAGTCCGGATGCCCAAAAACGGACTCCCGGAAGTTTTTAGTGGAAAATGGTGCATGGGAGGGGCCGTAGACCGCCGGGATGCCACGTGGCGGCCTGTCATTGGCCGGTTCAGGATGCGCGGTCCACAGAGCTGCGTGGCGGGGTGCACAGACCCGGCGCATGGACACGTGGCACCGCCTGATTGGCGGGCGCATGGCGCGCGGTCTACCGGGTGAGCGCGGCGGTGCATGGACCAAGGCGGGGGCACGTGGCAGCCTCCGGTTGGTCGGTGCACGCGGCGCGGTCCACGAAATTCCGAAGTGGAATGCGTGGACCGGGTGTAGGGGACACGTGTCACCCTCTGATTCGCGGGCGCACAGTGCGCGGTGCACGGGGCCAGGGCTGGTACCTCGGGGCGCGTGCGCACGACGGGGCCATGCCGCGCGCCCGGCGCGGCCGCCGACCGGCCAGCGGGTCAACCGGGTGGACACGCGTCGCCCGCTGGTTGGCGGGCGCCTACCGCCTTACTGTGCGGGGGCGGGCCACGTGGCAGCCTGAGGGTGGCCCGAATAGCTGTTTGCTGTTCGGCGGGCCACGTGGCGGCACCTGGTGGATTCGGGCGTGAACAGTGTTGGGCCGGCCCAACACTGTAGCCGCCCGAAAGTACCGGGCGCCCGAAAGTTGGGCCCGAAAGCCCATTGACTTGTCTTTTTGGGCTGATTTCGGGTGAGGCCTATAAATAGGCCCCTTGGGGCTCGTTTTTGAGGCTTTTCCCGAGAGCTTTAGCCCTTGAGCCCTTCACCAATTTTCTTTCTCTCCCTCTTGTGCATCTTTCGGCGAAAGTTCAGAATTTTTGGAGGCCGCGACGACGGGGACTTCTGCATCGGGGTGCGGAGCGACGATCTACTGTTGGAGGCCCATTTTCGTCGTAGTTTAGTCTGGGAGGTCTACCGGGCTACCCCGACGTTATTTTTGGACGATTTCTGCGGTGACGGTTTCGTAAGAGGTAAATCTACAATTTCCGTGTTGCACACTTTTTCTGGAACTGAGCTTTTCTAGGGGTTCTGGGTACATTTTTAACCCCCTTTACGACTGTTGATTGAATTGGACAGCACCTACTTGTCGGATTTTTATCTCCTCATCCGGACATCGGAATTCGATGTTTCAGGACTCTATCGACATCTACTCTTCGCGTGGATCGCCGTCATATTTTTATTGGAATTTTTGGAGGAAGTTTTTCAGGTGAAAATTTCGTGTTAATGGGACTGTTCACCACAGATTTTGGGAATGTGGAATTTGTGTGGATTAAAGTGTAATTTTGGTGTATGTTTGTACCCAGGAGGTTGTGAGCACTTCTACCGTGTTGTTGGCTTGGTGGGATCTGTGATTTGACTGTTTTGGGCTTTCTCAGCTGTACGATTCCGGGCAGTTAGCACTTTCAGGTGGGTGACCTTGCTTCCAAGAACTCTGGACTGTGTACTAATTCTATGTGTGTAGGATCATGCATGTTAGAAATTGGAGTATTAGGATGTGTAAAACTGTATGTTGTATCTTGTATATCAGTTGATGAATCTTTTGATTCCTACTTTATGTTAAGTAGTGAAATCTTGGAACTTGACCTAGCACCCCTGTCATATGTATCATGTTCAGCCAGTCTGTAGAAAACTCCAACTTGGGCTAGGTTTTTACTGCTCTAGACATTCCACATCATGATACTTCATTTCACTATGGACTTAGCTTTTCCTCGCCCGAGTTGTGGGCCGAGAGGTCGGGTGGTTGTGGGATGCATTTGCACTCGTGTCTGGGGACCGAGTGGAGTTGATAGCAGTCTGTAGATCTGATTTCTTTGGGAGAGTGATAGTGATGGTAGATCTGGGTTCTTGGAAACTGTCAGAGTGACAGTGAGTCTCAGCTGTGTAGATTCCAGCTAGTGAGTGAGTTAGTGATTTGTTTGTTAGCCGATCTTGTTGATCGAGGATTTGGATCATAGCCTGCATGAGCCACATTTGAGCTTTACAGAGATACTTTACAGAGATACTTGTTATGGGTTACTTTGACTCGAGCGGGTCGCTCCCCTCGAGTGCCACTCCGGAGTAGGCGAGACCGGGTTGTTGTACCGGCGTGAGTTTGAGATGTTCTTTCGCGACTTGTTGTTGCATTTGTCCCTCTGGCTGTGCTTTTGTTGGCAGCCATGGACGCCCTACGTAAGACCGCTCCTCCGGGACGTAACGGCAGTAGGTTGGCGCAGGTTTGACTGGACCCGATGAGGCAGTCAGTTGTGATTGGGTGATCAGGGAGGAGAGTTAGTTGGGGCATCATGTTCTTTCTGTTCCACTGTTGAGCATCTAGATAGAGGCATAGTAGCTGTAGAGTTACTTTTCCCAGCTTTCCTTACAGCACTGCATATGTTACTTTATGCCTCTGGTAGACTTAGTGGGCAGACCGTCGGGCTTGTTGGCGGCACCCACTGAGAACTACTGTGGGATGTAGTTCTCACACCCGTCGTGGTGTCTTCTCCCCAGGGACTTCTGCTCCGGTTCCTGCAGCTCCTGTTGCTGATCCAGCTCCTTCAGACCGAGGTAAGGGAGTCGCGAGATAGATCCCCTCCTGTCATCTTCAGTGTGTGAGTAGATGTACCCCAGTACTATTTTGGTGTGTGTTATGTCGAGTGACTTTTGTAGTGAGGTTTTGAGTTGTACCTTTCTTTCCTGCTTTTCTGAGAGACTCTTGTGTTCTGGTGAGGTTGGTCTGTATATTTGTGAGTTGTAGTTTTATTTTATCTTTTTATTCCAGCTTTTCTCTTTCAGCTCTGATATCTGCTACTGTAGATGTTTCTTTGCAGGTTAGTCGCTACGCCTATACGGGGCTTCCCGTATGGGCGGCGGATCTGTTGGCGAGCCGGGGCGCAGTATCGCCCCGGGGCGTGACACTAACCATGTTTTTCGTTTGAAAAAGGCTCTTTACGGTCTGAAACAAGCACCGCGAGCATGGTACGAAAGGTTGACAAAGCACCTTTTGGAGAAGGGCTATACTCGAGGGGGAGCTGACAGGACTCTCTTTGTGAAGCATTATCAAAACAATTTCATTGTAGCACAAATCTATGTCGATGACATTGTATTTGGCGCAACAAGAGATAATGATGCTTCTAAATTCGCGGAAACCATGGAAAGCGAATTTGAGATGTCCATGATGGGCGAATTGACTTATTTTCTTGGATTGCAAATTAAACAAAATGATGAAGGTATTCACTTGTGTCAATCCAAGTATGCAATGGAGTTGGTTAAAAAGTTTGACTTAGAAAATTTGAAGGATTTTCCGACTCCAATGGGAACTAGCCACAAGGGACTTGGAAGTGAATCACATAGTGAGAATGTAGACGAGAAACTGTATCGAAGTATGATTGGAAGTCTACTTTATCTCACGGCTAGTCGCCCGGATATATCTTTTGGTGTTGGGATTTGCGCGAGATATCAATCTGCACCAAAGGAGGTTCACCTGAAAGCGGTGAAAAGGATCATCCGGTACATCAAAGGATCAATTAATTTCGGAATTTGGTATCCTATGGGAACTAGTTTGGACATTGTTGGATACTCAGATGCCGATTGGGCAGGATCAGTGGATGATCTGAAAAGCACGAGTGGTGCATGCTTCTATCTTGGCCATTGCCTTGTTGCATGGCACAGTAAAAAGCAGAATTGCATAGCACTCTCGACTGCCGAAGCGGAATACATTTCAGCGGGTAGTTGTTCAACTCAACTTATTTGGATGAAAAGTGTGTTGAGTGACTTCCGGATTTCAGCATCCTCGGTAACAATTCTTTGTGACAACACTAGTGCTATAAACATTTCCATAAACCCTGTGTTGCACTCTAGAACAAAACACATTGAACTTAGATATCATTTTCTTAGAGAGCTAGTTGAATCAAATACTCTTCAACTTTCATATATTTCAACTGAAGATCAATTAGCTGACATTTTAACAAAACCTTTGGATCAAAAACGTTTTATTCATTTGCGTAAAGCAATTGGAATGCTTTCCTTGAAATAAACTTCTTTTTGAAACTTTTGTTTAGGATAGGTTTGTTTTTGTGTTTTTGTTCTTTATCTATGTTTATACATAGTACATTAATTGAGCATGTGTATTATTGACTTTACTTGCATCCTTTTATATATTTAGAAATCTATTATGCTTTAGATATCATAATATTTCATTTGATGCAATGATCATTTATGTCAATTAACTCATCTTTGTTTTGATCAAAGTCAATTTCTCTCTCGATGATCTCTTGGTATAGTTTTTATCTTATTTGACTGTTTAGTCGAGTATGAAATCGAGATCAATATTTGGCTAAATACTTTATATCTTAAATAATTGATAGCCAATTGAGGGGGAGTCATGAAAAAGTAAAATGCTCAAAAGATGTGGAAAGAGTTACATCCCAATGAGGAGTGTGAAAACTACCACCACATGGAGGAAAGAGCTACCTCCTCGGTCGTCCGAGTACTGTGTGCAGCTACCACATGAATACCAAGCAAGGTTTTCAAGTTTGATTAAATAAAATGCATGTTGAAATACTTGACTCTGTCAAAATTTCAAGGTTGGTATAAGGTGGGATTTTTAATGAAAGATGCTCAAAGAGCCACTCTCTTCAATAAACTGACTAGATATATTATCTAACTTATCGGGGATGTTAGACATCTATTGATCTTTGTATTTCATTTTCTTTACCAAATTGATGATTTGATAAAGGCATTACTCATAAGATCAAGTTAGATGTAATTGAAGTTGTTCAACTTTAAGGGATTTAATTTTTATAAATTTTCGTTTCGTTTGTTGGATGTTATTGATAGATTTGGTATAATCTATTTCTTGTTGTATGAAACGATGATTTTTGTTTAAAGTTGATACACAAAAGTGCTCACAATCTTTTTCTGGTTTTTCTTGAATTTCTCTGAAATTTTCTAAAGAAAAAGTTGGAGCCGATCCGGATTGGACCTGCCGATCCGGATCCCGAACGCAGATATTCTTCTGCGGGCAGACGATCCGGATTGGACCTGCCGATCCGGATCCCGAACGCAGTTTTTCACTGCGGGTAGCCGATCCGGATCGCAATCATGAACTGATCCGGATCGCGGCTAGGGTTTTATAAAGAACAAAAGGGTTTTGATTTCTTTTACTCCAATCTTTTGTTCCAAAGTTTCCAGAGCTTCTCTCTCTAGATTTCATCCATCTTGGAAGCTTTCAAACTCAAGTTCTTCAACTCCAAGTAAGTTTTATTGATCAAATCTCGGTTTTTCACCATTCTTGTTATTCCTCCTCAAAACATGATGAATTCCTTATATCGATTTCGTTTGTGGATGGTTTTTGCTCAAATCTCTTTTGAAATAAGAACTCTGGGTAGATTAGTTTTGATTATATGCTAGGTATTCTCCTGATAAACGGATTTTTGGTCTTTGATTTCAAAGAATTCGGTTTTAGGGCATATAATGGGAATTTTCCAAAATCATGCAATTGATCTATTTTAAAAATTCCTTTTGCAAAACTCATTTGATTTTTAGTCTCTCTACATGATTATGATTGTTTGGATACAATTTTTCAAACTTTTGAAAATTAACAATTTTTTCGTGTTCTTGAGTTGTTGCTCACAGGATTTCCTTTTTCACAAGAAATAGCAACAATGACGTTTTCATGGATCATCTTCCTGCTAGTTGCCATGGTACACACTCGGGCCACAAACAAATTAAAGAGAGCTAAGAAAACACAACAAAAAGGTGAGTTTCTTATGATCAGCGACACAGAAGTGGAAGCAGATTGTCAAGAGATAGATTGGACTGAATTGACAGATGATGATGACTCATTGCCTGAACAAAAGGCGTCTGAAGGTTCAAAAGGAAAAGCTTCCGATGGATCAAAAGGAAAGGGACCCATGGACACAGGAAAAGCGCCTATGGCTACACCAACCATCTCTGTAAAAAGAAAACGAGTAACTAGACGTTTTGGACTCCGACGAGACGCTGATATTGACACGCCAATAGTTCCTGACTCTCCACCTCGTGAGGAACAACTGTTCGTTAATGCGGATCGCCTAAGGGCATTTGAGAATCGTGAGTGCATTGGCGAGAGGCATGTTAATATTGAGGCTCTACGAGATCACTCCCCCGAGTTTGGTGTTCTGATTGAACAAGCAAACCTTATTCAAGTATGCCGATTCCCAGAAATGCTTAGATACTGTCTGCATCACGTGAGGACCTTCTATACAAATGCACGGCACCTTCGAGAAAATGAAAATGGTCCGATGGAGTTTTACACGAATATCCAAGGCACGAGGTTTAAAATCACTCCACAGTTAATTGCCGAGGTATTGGGAATGCAAGCCAGCAAGACATGAGTTAATTACCTGAAGGGAAAGGTTTTGACAAACACGATGTGGCAAATGGTCATAAAGGGAATATGTTTGGAGGGAACTCAATCAACGGAGAAGTCTATCAAATCCAAAGAACTTCGTCTTGAGTACCGGTTTCTAAACTTCATCACTTGTTACAATATCCTTCCAAATATGCAGACGAAAGTCTTGAGATGGGATCGAATGTTGTTTTTGTATCTCTTAGGACATCCGTCAGAGGCAATGGGATTAAATATCAACATTCCATACATTATTTGGAATAGAATGACGAGATATGTTGAGCATTCTCATCCCACTGAAAGGATCCCATTTTCATTGATTATAATGAGGATCTTAAAGAGATTTCAAGTTGATATTAGTTCAACAACTTATCATCACTGCTTGGGCATGATCGATGAATCTACCATTGTCAAGTCCCTTCACAAATTGCCTCATGTCACTCTAGTTCCTCCATGCGGAACGAAACCTAGTACCGGCACTTCCGCATCACCATCACAACCAGCACCCACACCAGCGGATGAAGCATCAGTCTCATCCATCTACAAAGAACAACAACGATTATCTTTTGAGCAGGAACAGATTTCGAAGGCACAGACGAGAATTTCCAATGAGCTGGAGCTCATCACGGCAGCTCATATTACCATAACTAAGAAGGTCAATTCAATGAACAAGCTGGTGAAAAAGATGTTCTCTAAGATGGGCTGCACGAGCTCTGAAGACTCTGAATCTGATGACTGATTCCTTCCTTTTATTCTTTTTCTTCTGCAGATTTTTAATCTTTTCTTGTGCAGGATTTTTTTTTTACTTTCTTTTGTACAGGTCTTTAAGTTTTAGTTTTAGTTTTTAGTTCTCAAACTTGAATTGTTAACCATTCTCTCCATTTCTGTAATTTTGGCTTAGTTTGTGACAAAAAGGGGGAGAGAGTTTAGAGAGAACTTGAACAATGATGATGTGAAAACTATGTGAATGTGTGAACATCAAGATAAGTGAACATCAAGGTAAGTATCACTTCAACTTCAACTTTGGTTTTATCTTGTGATTTGTTGCATGTCACTAACTATTCGACTAACTATTTGGGCATGTAATATGACTAACAAGTTGATGTTGGACTAACACTTTGTGACATTTGTTTTTGATTGCATAGAAGATATGTTGGTTTTTGACTATGATTCTCTTACATATCTGAATTCTCAAATGTCATGATGATCAGATAAACTCTATCTCTGTACTTGATTTTGTATGTTTCAATTCTTGAGGTATCTAACGATTCTTTTTGTCAAGAATGATTTCTTTGTGCAGAGAGTACATATGTCTAAGTCTAGAGTCTGTTTTAGGAGTTTATCTCATGTTTTTAAATTTTTGGATCTCCATTATAAATTTTTGTTGTATGGTGATAGCAACAAAAATATCTTTTTGAATTTTCTTTAGTGGATCTGTGTTTTGTCACGAAACCGCCAAAGGGGGAGATTGTTACGGCATTTGAGTTGGCGTAATTTCGTGAAAGGTTCAAGTCTTGAAGATTGAAGGTGAAGAAGGTTGGATCATTTAACTCAATCTCAAGAAAGAAGAATTCAAAAGGATCAGGTATGTTTAACTAAATATTTTTGGTGATCCGAATACTTCTTGTAGTGTAGAAACACTTGGAAGAATTTTTCATTGCATAAAAATCAAAAACTGGACATAGGACATGTTCAGGATCCGGATCAGATTGTTCAATCCGGATCCCGAAGGTGGTTCGTTCATACACCAGTTCAATCCGGATCATAGCTTCTCTTGATCCGGATCCCGAACATTGAGTTTACCATTTTCCTTGAACGATCCGGATCAGGCTTCGCAATCCGGATCCCGAACGTTGATGTTTGGTGAACTGTATGAACGATCCGGATCAAGCACTTCGATCCGGATCCCGAACCTTCGTTTTTCTGGAATTGTCTGACTCGTTACGACGATCCGGATCACAGCTAATCCGATCCGGATCGCCGTCCGTAAAATTTCCAGAAATGGTAGGTTTTTGACTCTTATCTCCTTCCTAGGGTTTCTAACCTATAAATAGACCCTATGATTCATTTTTCTAGGGTAATCCAGATAATCCACATAGAGCCGTCATATTCAAATATCATTCTATACGGCCCTAGATCCACATATAGAGAAGAAAGGAAATCATTAGATATTACTCTATGTTTCTTCATCTATATTGATTAGTTTGATTCTAGGTTTTCATACTCACATCTTGAGTTGAATCAAACTAATGAATACTTAGATGGTATTTCCTATCTATCTTTGATCTAAGTATTCGGCGGATCATCACCACCCAAAAAACAACGATTTACCCCAAAATCGGCGCGTGGATTCGCGTGTCCTTGTGGATTCAAGGTTCAACCGCTCTCGTGGATTCGGAGCGAGGTACGTTCGTGGAATCGAAGTGTACTACTGGGTGAAGACCGTGGATTCGGTCAGACGTCGTGGACTCGACGTTGGACGCCGTGGATTCGGCGTTGGACGCAGATCGTGGATTCGAGACGCGTTGCGGAACGAGCGGAGAAGATCAACTAGGAGCGTATGGAAAAGGTTGAGTCGTCAGTGAGTATGGTATATCACCTTGTACGTGTTTAATTCTAGTGGATTTCACCGTGTTATCGGTCCCGTGGTTTTTTACTCCGGTTTGGAGTTTTCCACGTAAAAATCTTGCGTGTTCATTTATATTTCCGCATTGGGTTTTTATTGCGCAATGATTTTTTGAGTGTTTATTGTTTACACCTATTCACCCCCCTCTAGGTGTTTTTTCCCCTATTTAGATCTATATTACATATAACCCAACAAGTGTCTCACAAGGCGTAACACATACAGTCTTTAACCACATCAGTTTAGGTCTCGTAACATACGACCAACCAATTCACATGATCTACTAGTAGCAACTTAGAACATAGAGGCCGATGTTTTGAAAGGATAAATAATCACAAGGTTATGAAAGCGGCATCCACACGATGCCATCGTTTCTAGGAAAAACCGTTTGAAAGCCACATAAATCCACAGGGTTTGAAAACGGCACCCACTCGATGCCGAATTTTGTGAAGACAGTTCGCAAACACATAAATTCCACAAGGTTTGTAAAATCCGGTGCCCACACGACACCCACGTTTTAAAAGTAGTTTTCGCAAACGGTTTTCTTTGCTTTTCATTGTTTAAAACGGCCAAGTAAGAAAAGATATAACAATCATTCGTTTATGTGAGAAAGAAAGAGACAACATCCACTTCGACCCCACGGGGGTGCCGCAATCCACAACTAACTAGCATGAGTAATAAAGGGAAAAGGAAAGTAAAAGTCACTGTATCTGAAGACGATCAGTGTCAGAACAGCACTCTCGCGGCCTCACCGATGCCCTAGCACTCGTCCCTGGACGAACCTGTCACGGAGTGGGAAGTCAGTGACTATAAATAGTATGATAAGCATAAAAGAACCAAAATAGGGCAAACCACAAAAACCGGAGCAACCATCCCTCTCATATATCGTCAGCGATAACCACACCCTGCACCAAAACAACACCGGGCACCTTTCCCGACCACCGCACCGAGCCCCTACCCCGGTGTCCACCGCCGAGCACCTGCCTCGGCCGCCGAGCACCTGCCTCGACTTCACCGCTCACACCCCCCACCCATGAGGGCCCCCATTCCTAACGCCACCGTCGCGTGGGGTACACGGGTCAACGTACCACTTTTCCGGAAAAGCACACCCTTGCGGTGGCCAAACCGCTGGTGTGCGTGTAGCAAAACTTGAGCCTCAGATTGATATTAAGTACAATAATATAACAGGGTTAGTGCATAAACAGAAGGAGACTAACAATTCAACCTTGCCCCAACATACTATTTCTATCAGTAAATTCCTATTCCCACAATCCCCGGGAATGTACCCACCTTGTGTGCGTCGTCCTGCGCTCGACCCGTCCGCGTCCGTGCACCAGTCGCCAACAACGTCCTGCACTCCTGAAGGAACATGGGCAAGTCAAGACTAAGGGGTCCGAAACTCACACCGACTCCCAACAACGTGCGGCGGAGTTCCCCGCACGGCACCGGCCCGTGCGGCGCACACTCCGCCTGGGCACCGCCCCGCGCGGCACCAGCCCGCGCGGGGGACCCACCTGCGGGCGGCCCCGCGCGGCCGAGCGCCGCGCGGGTGCGCTGCCCGCGGTGCGGGGCGACCCCGCGCGGCACCAGCCTGCGCGGGCGCCCCTCCTGCGGGCGGCCCCGCGCGGCCAAGCGCCGCGCGGGTGCGCTGCCCGCGGTGCGGGGCGACCCCGCGCGGCACCAGCCCGCGCGGGCGCCACTCCTGCGGGCGGCCCCGCGCGGCCAAGCGCCGCGCGGGTGCGTTGCCCGCGGTGCGGGGCGACCCCGCGCGGCACCAGCCCGCGCGGGCGCCCCCCCTGCGGGCGGCCCCGCGCGGCCAAGCGCCGCGCGGGTGCGCTGCCCGCGGTGCGGGGCGACCCCGCGCGGCACCAGCCCGCGTGGGCGCCCCCCCTGCGGGCGGCCCCGCGCAGCCAAGCGCCGCGCGGGTGCGCTGCCCGCGGTGCGGGGCGACCCCGCGCGGCACCAGCCCGCGCGGGCGCCCCTCCTGCGGGCGGCCCCGCGCGCGGCGGTGCGCGACGGCACCGCCCCCCCTCCCTCCTCGTGACCACAAAAATAAAAAGAAAAAGGAACACGAACAAGAACGCACCCCCGACTCACCTCGATGCGCGGAAGAGGAGGAAGGAGAGGGATCGTCCGCTTGCCCCACCGGTCCACCCTCGCCCGAGTCCTCGGTTACTCCTTGCCGACGGCTACGAGGGAAGAAGTAAAAGAAAAGAGGCGGCCAAAGGAAGGAACCCTAAATTCCCATTCCCGTCCGGCTATATATATTAAAAAGTTAGGGTTTACCTCAAAAGTCGTGCGGGTTGCCAGCACGGATCCCGGGACGCCCAAGGGGGCCCCAACTTCGAGAATTAATTCTGATCAGACCGGAAGTCAGAAATTGAAACCGATCGCGCCCGCGCGCTCCGCTCCGCGAGCTCTACCGCCTAAAAATATCTGCGGGCCCCGACGGTCTGTCCGGAAAAGCACCAAAAATGAGGCCCTCGGTCGGACATTACAAGAAGAGGGTGACAAGAAGGGTTTAGGAAAGTCCGGGTCTTACAAAAGAGCAAACATGGTTTCTCCTAAGTCAAGTCCCAATATGATAGTGTAGCGGTAAATAGTGGCCTATCTAGATGTCCATACAAGCATGCAAGTATTCTCATGTAGAAGAAAAGGAAAGCATCAAATAGTACTCTCATATACGCTAGAGCAATTGTCCCAACAAGATAATCCCTTTTTGCATGATCAACTAAATACTAACATGGCATATGAAAGTAACCCTACAACATTCCCCCAACAATATTTCCACAATGATATTCCCACAGTGACTTTCATGTATAGATAGGCTCAAAGTTAGTATACTCATGGGATGATAATCAATGAACAATAATTTAGGGGTTCCTCTAACAGTCCTAGTGAGTAAGTCGTAAAGAGGGATGCAACAACGACCCATCTGCTACGCGCAACTCCACAACTGTAAAAGACTCCTCGTTGTCCAACAACTGTCACCGCGACACCTAAAATCTGCGAGCTACTGCAAAAGAAATGCACTCGGCATAAATGGGCCTCCCCCAAAAATAGTATTTGCTATTTTGCAAAACAGCACTGAAAAAGGGGTTTTTCACCTGTGTGTAGTCCTCCGAAAAATCCAAAAAAATCACGGCTGCGATCCCCGCGATGAGTAGATGAAAATCGAGTATTTATACGTCCCGTTCCGACACCCATAGGCCAAGATATAAAATGAACATTCCAGCGATGTCCAAAATATTGCCGCAGAAAATAGGGTCAAAGGGTGCCTCGGGAACCCACCAAAAACTCAAAACGGAGCGAAGTGATCAACACGGAAATCGAAGGCCTACCTCTTAGGAACACACTGCTGCAAAAATTGTCCGAAAATTCCTTCGGGGTAGCACAGGGGAGCTTTCTGACCGAACAGCGACGGAAAATGGGCCGCGAAAGGAAAACGTCGAAGCGCGCCGAGTCGCCGAGATTGTCGATGCTGAGGCCTCCTAAAATCCTGGAAATCCCTGGAGAGGTGGGGAACAGGGAGAGGAAGAAGTTTGCTTCAGGTCTCTCTCTCTCTTTCTCTCTCTAAAGTCTAGAAAAATAGAAGAAAGGAAGATGAGGGCTATTTATAGCCTCAGCCCACTTTCGGATTTTGGCCCGAAATCCGGGCACCTGAAATAATACGGGCCCAAAACCGCGCCCGCGGCCCACTTGCGACGAGCGCCCGAATTCTCCCGGGCGCAACTCGTGTCCCGAACACGGGACAGCGGCGCTCGGCGAATCGGGCGCTGCCGCGTGCCCCTTGCGGGGCGGCCGAGTGGGTGGCGCCCGCTAATGGCGGGGCGCCACGTGGCGCACGTGGGCGCCACCCCGCCAGCCGGCGCGCCCAGTCGCCGCCTGACACCTGCCCGACCCCTGCCACGCGTGCGTACGGCGTCAGCCCTGCGCCCCCGCGTGAACCGCACGTGCGTGAGCCAGCCAATCCGAGGCCGCCACGTGGCCTGCCCCCGGTCCACGCGCTCCCCACGCAACTCCGTGGACCGCGCCGCGTGAGCCCACCAATAACAGGCTGCAACGTGTCCCCCGCCCGGTCCACTGCACCAGCGCCAAAATTTCGTGGACAGCGACGCGTGCGCCGGCCAATCCCCGGCTGCCATGTGTCACCCCTGCCGGTCCATGGCTCCCCCGTGCACCAAAATACACCGAAAACTTTCGGGTGTTCGTTTTTGGGCATTCGGACTCAGAAAAATACAAACAAATAGCCGTTTTCAAGCGTTTTTCCGCGCTGAATCCAAATCCAGCCTCCGATTAGCCTGAAACCACTTTTTCGGCAAGAGCAGCCGAAAGACATGCTTGATCCAGAATCCTCACCGAGTCCGTCTAACGCGTCCATTTGACGCGTTGCGGGCCTGACATACCAATAATAGGTGTTTCACCATTACGGATCACGAGAAAAAACTACATCAGGATTTGGGCCACTACACCCTCCTTGCAGTTCGTGCACGCCCAGATAGAAAAATTCTGTCTTCGGTTTATTAATCTTCAAGCCTCATGCCCACTCAAAAACTTGCCAAATAAAGAACAGGATTTTGAACTGTCTACTCCTTACTTCACAAAAGAAGATTGTGTCATCCGCGAACTAGATAATAGCTATCTTGGTCTCCGTCGTCGGCCCCACTCCCTTCAATAGCCCGTTGTGTATGGCTTTTCCTATCATCCTTGCAAGACCTTTCGCTACAAGAAGGAAGAGATAAGGTGAGAGTGGTCCCCCTACCTAAGTCCTCTTTTAGTTTTGATCCATTTGGTTAGTACCCCATTCACTAGAACCGCTGCTTTAGCGTTAGAGATGCACTGTTTAATCCACCCACACCACTTGCTGTTCGCTCTGAGTCAGATTATGATTTTTTTTAGAAAATTCTATCTTACTCTGTCAAAGGCTTTCTCAAAATCAATTTTGATCCCAATCCCTTTCTCTTCTCGTTTTGAGCACCAACTAACAAACTCATTGGCAGTTGCGAAAGCGTCCAAAATACACCGACCTTTAATGAACACAGCTTGTGTGGGAAAAATGATTTCTTTTAGTGTAACCTCAAGCTTGTTCGCCAGGATTTTAGAAATGATCTTTTGAACTCCATTAATAAGGCTAGTAGGTTTGAAATCGGTTACCGATTTTGCACCTTCTTTTTTGGGGATAAGGCAAATATAGAAATAGTACATAGACCTAGAGTGAGAGTTACTTTTGTACCCCGTATTTTAATTTTACTTATTATTTTTTATTATTTTATTTTTGTACTAAATGAGAGCACAATTTTTGCAAAAAAAATACATATAATTAGGACTGTTAATCATACGTTTCAAAAATTCAAAATGACAAAGAAACGAGAGTGAGAAAGAGCAGATACAACTCACCAAAAGGAATGATATTATTTTTTATTAATGACAAATACGGGGTATAAAAGTAATTATATAATGCAACCTGCTGAGCCGGTAATGCTGCTAAATATGGACGCACGATGGAGACAAATTATAACATGGTTCTTGTTCACCAAATCAGCTATGAACCATCAATTTTATATCTGTTCATCTACTTTTACTTTTTAATCTCATCTTATTTACTCCGTGGACGGTTATTTATTTATTAATTAAAAATAAATTTAATTTTTTATTTTGAGATAATAAGTTTAAAAAATTAATAACTTGAGTTTGATGACCTCAGTGAGACTGCGGTTCACAATAAACCTAACGGTAAGAGACCCAATAATAAATCTAACATTCAGATAGATTGAGTCCGATTAAAATTCATGGTTGCTTGATCTATACGCTTTAAGTGAATTAGTTGCGTATTTTTAACAACTCAAATTTTAAATTTTTATTTGAAAAGTTACTACTTTTTTTATTAGCATTTGTCTCATTTTTTTATAATTTTTGCTCTTATGAAAATTTGTAGTTAAAACCAATGTTTTAAAACTCGAATCGAATAGCGACCCAAAAATTAAAGTTGTTTGTGGAACAGATCGGGGTTGAATAGTTGATATATCCTAAAAAAAAAATAAACGAAGCAATTAGCATGCTATCTTTTTCTCAAAAAAAAAAAAAAAAAAAATTATAAATTTTTGCCATTAAATTTCAGATCGGATCAGAGTTTGGATATTTAAGTTGAGGAAGGCTACCTGTACACCCATTTATGGGTGTATATCTTACACCTCCACCCATCCAAGGTGGAGGCTTTTCCATCCATCACTTGAAGTGATGGATGGAATTCACCCCACCTTTGGATGGATGGGGTGTAAGATGTACATTCTATTTAAAATGTACACTTAGCTTTTTCCATTTAGATTACTAATATACTCATCAGATTTATTTGAGCAGGTTTGGATAGTGTGTCCATATATTACCTGCTTGAGATTGGATATGGATCGGATATCCGTAACCGTATGTATATATTTTTTATAAACTTTTTTAATAGATAAACCATGGACTTCTTATTATAGAAGACTTTTGTTCTAATGAGTTGCACCAAGTCCAATAAAATTTATTTTAAAATAAAAAAAAATATTCTAATACAAGAAAGTCATATTACTTTTTATAAGTACAAGAACCATAAAAAATCTATCATACTCCACCTATTATTACTATTAGGTATATCATCGGGTCCGGATTCAGGTCTAAATTTGAAAACTATTCAGAAACCTACCTATTAAAAGGTTGGGTTCGGATTGGGTCCAAGTCGGGCATGGGTATAAAATATCCGAACTCATATCTGAAACTCTAATTGATAATTTTTTTAATTCGTATACTATTTATTTTTTATCGAGTCCGGATAGGGTCTGGATCGGATATGGAATATCGGGTATTTTGGACAGTTTTTTAGAAATTGTTATTGAACGAGGTGATAAATGTTTAATTTTATATATATAGAGAGAGAGAGAGAGTCGGGCTACTATACTATTAATAGTACGAAGCCATTGGTGCTATCAAATTTTCTACCCTTAGGATCAACCCCTTTGATAATTTTCATCTGTTAGATTTTACTATTTCCCAACCACCTATTAAACCCAAGGGCCCACTATCATCTCAACCACATATTTTTTAATCCAATAGTTAAAAACTTAATAGCACCAATGACTTGGTACTATTAATAGTATTCCAGCCTAGCTCTATATATATATATATATATATATATATATATATATATATATATATATATATATATATATATATATATATATATATATATATATATATATATATATATATATATATATATATATATAAGTAGAGCTTACATACTTTCAAAAACACAAGCTCAAATGTGCTTGTAATATTTTTACCATTAAATTTGTATTGAAATCCGTGCTATTGTACTTTCTCTTTCTCTTTAGTTGATTTTACAATAGCATAAATCTCAATACAAATTTTATGGTAAAAAATTCACAAGCATATTTGATATTGTACTTTTAAAATATATAAGCTCTACTCTCTCTCTCTCTCTCTCTCTCTCTATATATATATATATATATATATATATATATATATATATATATATATATATATATATATATATATATATATATATATATATATATTTCTACCGTTAGATTTATCCTTTTGACTAATTTCATCCCTTAGATCATACTATTCCACCAACCACTCACTAAACGCAAGGGGTTCACTCTCATCCTAACCACACAATCTTTCATCCAAAGGCTAAAATGTGATGGCCCAAATCCAGCTTGCCCACGTGGTCCACGGCGAGAAACACCTATTATTGGTGTACCGAGTCCGTAACGCGTCAAACAGACGCGTTAAACGGACTCAGCGCGAAAATAGATCAAGTTGCCTTTCGGCTGCCTTCGTCGAAAATTTGGAAGTGGTTTCTCGCTAAACGAATGCCGGATTTGGATTCAGCGCGGAAAAACGTTGGAAAACGATTATTTGGAAGTATTTTTCTTAGTCCGGACGCTCAAAAAGGGACAACCGGAAGTTTTCTGCCCATTCTGTTGCACGGCGAGAGTTGTGGACCGAGGGGGGGGGGCACGAGGCTGCCCCGGATTGGCCGGCGGAACAGGCGCGGTGTCACGCCCCGGGGGTTCGAATCGCGCGGAAGAGGGGCCACCGATGCCCCTAATTCGGCCATACTTTTTTTTGTAAATCATTACTCCCCGGCGCGTGTCCAGACCCGCCGCATATACAAATTCACTCTGCAAACGGGCAGAGTCTCCTTTGTATATGCACGGCGTCTCAACTACAAAGTGTCTCTCAAGGCGTAACACATACAGTCTTTAACCACATCAGTTAGGGTCTCGCACACATACAACCAAACAACTCACATGATCTACTAGTATCAACCTATAACATAGAGGTCGTCGATTTGAAAGGATAAATAATCACATGGTTTTGAAAGCGGCATCCACACGATGCCATCGTTTTGGAACAACTGTTTCAAAGCCACATAAATCCACAGGGTTTTGAAAACGGCACCCACCCGATGCCGAATTTTGTGAAAACAGTTCGAAAACACATAAATTCCACAAGGTTTTAAAATCTGGTGCCCACACGACACCCACGTTTTAGAAACGGTTTTCGCAAACGGTTTTCTTTGCTTTTCATTGTTTAAAACGGCCAAGTAAGAAAAGATATAACATTCATTCGCTCATATAGAAAAGGAAAAGACAACATCCACTTCGACCCCACGGGGGTGTCGCAATCCACAACTAACTAACATGAGTAATAAAGGAAAGAGGGAAATAATAGTCACTGTATCTGAAATCGATCAGCGTCAGAACAGCACTCTCGCGGCCTCACCGGTGCCCTAGCACTCACCCCTGGACGAACCTGTCACGAAGTGGGAAGTCAGTGACTGGAAATAGTATGATAAGCACAAAGAACTAAGGCATAGCAAACCACAATAACCGGAGCAATCCGTCCCTCTCATAAACCGTCAGCGATAATCCAACCCTGTACCAAAATAACACCGGGCACCTTTCCCGACCACCGCACCGAGCCCATACCCCGGTGTCCCCCACCGAGCACCTGCCTCGGCCGCCGAGCACCTGCCTCGGCCGCCGAGCACCTGCCTCGGCATCACCGCTCACACCCTCCACCCATGAGGGCCCCCATTCCTAACGCCACCGTCGCGTGGGGTACACGGGTCAACGTACCACTTTTCCGAAAAAGCACACCCTTGCGGTGGCCAAACCGCCGGTGTGCGTGTAGCAAAACAAGAGCCTCAGATCGACAGCAGGTAAGATAATATAACAGGGTTAGTACATAAACAGGAGGAGACTTACTATTCACCTTTGCCCCAAACATATTATTTCTATCATTAAGTTCCTATTCCCACAATCCCCGGGAATGTACCCACCTCGAGTGTGTCGTCCGGAGCTCGGCTCGTCCGTGTCCGCGCGCCTACAACGTCCTGCTCTCCTGAAGGAACAAGTGCATGTCAAGACTAAGAGATCTGAACCCCACACCGACTCCAGACTGAGACCAGACGCCGGACGCAACCCCGGACTCCGTGTGGCGGAGTTCCCCGCACGGCACCGATCCGTGCGGCGTGCACCCCGCCTACGCACGGCCCCGCGCGGCACCAGCCCGCGCGGGCGCCCCACCTGCGGGTGGCCCCGCGCGGTCAAGTGCCGCGCGGGCGCGCTGTTCACGGGTGCGGGGCGACCCCGCACGGCACCAGCCCGCGCGGGCACCCCGCCCGCGGGTGCGGGGCGACCACGCGCGGCACCAGCCCGCGCGGGAACCCCGCCCGCAGCGGCCCTGCGCGGCCTAGTGCCGCGCGGGCGCGCTGCCCGCGGGTGCGGGGCGAGCCCGCGCGGCACCCCGCTTGCGGGCGGCCCCGCACGGCCTAGTGCCGCGCGGGCGCGCTGCCCGCGGGTGCGGGGCGAGCCCGCGCGGCACCAGCCCGCGCGGCACCCCGCTTGCGGGCGGCCCCGCGCGGCCTAGTGCCGCGCGGGCGCGCTGCCCGCGGGTGCGGGGCGACCCCGCGCGGGTACCCCGCCCGCGGCGGCCCCGCGCGGCTTAGTGCCGCGCGGGCGCGCTGCCCGTGGGTGCGGGGCGACCCCGCGCGGCACCAGCCCGCGCGGGCACCCCGCCTGCGGGCGGCCCCGCGCGGCCTAGTGCCGCGCGGACGCGCTGCCCGCGGGTGCGGGGCGACCCCGCGCGGCGCCAGCCCGCGCGGGCACCCCGCTTGCGGGCGGCCCCGCGCGGCCTAGTGCCGCGCGAGTGCACTGCCCGCGGGTGCGGGGGGACCCCGCGTGGCACCAGCCCGCGCGGGTACCCCGCCTGTCACGCCCCGGGGTCGAAACTGCGACCCGGCCTCGCCAACAGATCCGCCACCTATGCTAAAACCCGCATAGGCGAAGCGTCTAACTTGCAAAAGATAGTACTACAGCTACACAAATATCAGAGCTGAAATGAAATACTGTAAAATAGAATCCAATCACTGAATCAACATGAAATAAAGTACAATATCCATTTCCTCAGATACAGATGATCATCATACAATGTCCTCAGTACAGCACCTCTCAACTATAAAAGTAGATAAACTAAAACTATAGTACATCAGTCTCACCACAGTCTCTCCAAATACAAAAGATCTCCCTCCAAATAAAACAGTAAAACCAGCCAACAACTACCAGGAATCTCCAACCAGGGGATACAGCTACACTCCTCGGGTGGTAAAGATCTAGCTCGTGACTCCCTCGCCTCGAACAAAGATCGAAGATCAGCAACTCCCGAAGAGGACACTGCAAAACAGGGGGGAGAAAAAGGGGAAACAACAACAATGGGGGTGAGAACCACTAGTAAACCAGTAGCCTCCCCCTGTGGGTAAAGCCTCAAGCTCTGGCGTACCCACTAAGTCTACTAGAGGCAAGAAAAGGGCAAGTTGTAAAACTGTAAACAGAACTACTGAATAAAAGGGGAAACCACAACAAGTATGCCTCTAAATGCAATACCGAAGGAAATGACGGTATGAATGCATCAGAAAACAGTATCTGACCAAATAGACCCAATCTAGTGCCACCAGTAAAAACTGGTACTGCCTGCTCTGCTGTCGAACTCAAGAACTCAGCCTGGTGCCCGGCGCTCGGCACCGTGTAAAGCCTACTCCGGAGTGGCACTCGAGGGGAGCGACCCACATGAGTAAAGTATCACTGTATCAAGCATCTCTGTAACCACTGTCTCATAATAGCAGGACTTGATCATGACTATGATCAAAGTGGGAAACTCCGTCCACTAATGAAACCTCAATCCCCAATCAAATGCAATAGTACTCAAAAGTGGGAAACACCATCCACTAGAGAAAACTGATACCCAATCTGATGCAATAGTAAACATCCGGTCAACCGCCCAAAGTCCGCGGTCACCGCAATAACCCACAACCCGCAATTGGGTAAAATAATCAAGATCCGGTCAACCGCCTACTGTCCGCGGTTGCCGCAATAACCCACAATCCAACATCAAGTACACCCTGTCACTGACCCTCAGGTCCCGGCTACACTATCCCATACCTCTGCTCAAACTCGAGCAACATGACTCGAAAGTCTAAATAAAAGGAGAAAGAAAGCAATCATGGTTTCTCCTAAGTCAAATCCCAATATGATAGTGTAGCAATAAAATAGTGGCCTATCTAGATGTCCAAACAAGCATGCATAAGTCCTCATGCAATGTAAAAGAGAGAGAAAGTCAAATATAGCTCTACATGTGTAACAATTAATATATTCCCATAAATATAACCATCAGGCAAAAATCATCAGTCGACTACACATGTATAACCCCTGATCCATAATAAATCCCAAGGTGAAACCCGCACATGGATATGTCGTCATGTCCCCAACAATTAGTCCATTTAACTAATTTCCATAAGATTTGTGTACTAATACGGCATGTTAACTATCACTATTAAATTATTCCACTGATCAAGTTCTAACAGCAATATTATCCCAATAGTATCCCCAACATGCTAAATCCACAAAATTAATCTCAGATGATAGGCTCACATTTATCTCAGTCACTTATGCATGATAATCAAACAATACATTCAATAGTGGGGTTTTCTAATAAACTTAGTGAGTAAGTCAGATGTAGAGGCAAGCAACAACCACCCACCTCGAAAAGCGCGCACAACACCAAAAGAAGCGTCTCGCTGCCCGCTGTCCTCTAACAGCAATCCACCAAAAACTATGTCCCACTGCACAGAACATTGCGCACAATTAAACCCAAAACTGTACAATTTACACTGTCCAAAATCAGCCCCCAAAAAGGCTAAATATCACCTCTGTCCAGTCCACAAGAAAATCCAGAAAATTCACGGTTGCGTTCCTCGCGAAAATTAGCCCCAAAACGACTGTTAAAACGCCCAGATCTGATACCTGTAGACCAAGATAAAAATAAAACACCGTTGCACCTTAAAACCTTCCAAATCAAAATTCCTGTAGCAATCTGTCCAAGAAAAGCTTAATTATCACCTTCGAAACAATTTCGATAAATCTCAGAAAAATCACCACTGTGTTCCTCGCAACGAGTAGATCAAAATCGAGTCCTGAAACGCCTTGATCCGATGTTCCTAGGCTGAGATATAAAATCGACAAGCCGATGCTGTCCAAAATCCATCACAGAAAAATGGGGGTCAAAGATGCCTCGGGAAACGTGCCAAAAGTGCGAAACGGAGCGAAGCGATCAGCACGAAAATCGAAGCCTTACCTCTTAGGAACATGTTGTTGAAGAAATCATCCAAAAACTCCTCCTGGTTTGCTCGCAATGAATTTCTGACTGAACTGTGACGGAAGTGGGCTGAAATGGGGGAAAACCGAGGCGAACTGTAAAAATGATATCGCCGTTGCCGAGCTTCCAGAAATTCCGGGGATCCACCACGAGCTCAAAAACATCAAGGGGAATAACTTTCATAAAGGACACTCCCTCCCATTCTCTCTCTAAGCTTCGGAAAAAGGTGAGAAAGAGGGAGGGGAGGGGGTATTTATAGGCCAATCCAAACAAATCAGAAAATGCCCCCTGTGTCCCCACTTTCGGGCGCCCGAATCCTTCGGGCCCCGAATTCGGGCGCGCACAGTAACTCGGCCCACACGGCCCACGCCCGCACACCCGATCCGGTCGGACTGCGCACCCGTCCGACCCGCTCCACGCACCGACACGTGTCCCCGAACACGAAACAGCGGATCCGGCCGCTCCTCTCACGCCACGTGGCGCACCCTGGTCAACGGAGCAGTTGGCGCCCGCCAATGGCGGGCCGCCACGTGGCACCCGCATGCGCCACCTCGCCGCCGTGCCCGCCACGCCAGCCGGCCGCCGCCTGCCGCGCCTGCCACCGCCGCCTGCCACGCCACCTGCCCCGCCGCACGCGCACAGTAGCACACCCAATCCTCGCGCGCCACGTGTCACAGCCCCCCACTCGCTGCACCCGGTGCACCCACTCCGTGCACCCGACGAACCCCGCTCTGCCACGTGTCAACCTCTCGACCAATAGAACGCTGCCACGTGGCACACCACCAGCCTGTACCCCCTGCGCCTGCCCGCACACCTGCCCGGCCTGCCCGCGCACTCGCGTGCGCCGCGTCCACTGCACCGAGCCAATAAGAAGGTGCCACGTGTCTTCCCGCCCAGTCCACCGTACACCGCACAGCTCCGTAGACCGGGACCAGTGAACCACCCAATGGGAAGACGCCACGTGGGCCCCGCTCCGGTGCACTCCTGCCGCGTGGACCGCGCAACCGCGCGCCCTGCCCGCGCCCACGCGCCCTGCCCGCCGCCGCTTTCCGCCTGCCCGAGGCCGCGCCGCCGCTGCCGGCGATCGCCGGAAACACTGTTCCGGCGGTGAACAGTAACCCTAGCTCCGAAATGACATGTGGGTAGTCCATTTTGACCGTTTTCGTGCGCTGAATCCGAATTTGACGTCCATTTTGCCAAATTCCAACTCTAAAATTTGCCGGAGGCTCCCGGAAGTGTATTCTTAGCCCGAATTTCACGCGGAGCCCAATTTTAATATCTGATTCGCGCGAAACCACTTCTAAACCCTCCCCAGGTTCCTCCGGTCACCCACAAGATCCAAATAAGCCCGAAGTCCAACACTTGTGCCCAATTGTGCCCCAAACACCTCCAATGCACCATGTAGGCCTCCAATAGCCACCCCAACGCACCGCAGCAGCTCTGCGAAGATCCGGGTCATCACACCGCCCGCGGCGGCCCCGCGCGGCCTAGTGCCGCGCGGGCGCGCTGCCCGAGGGTGCGGGGCGACCCCGCGCGGCACCAGCCCGCGCGGGCACCCCGCCTGCGGGCGGCCCCGCGCGGCCTAGTGCCACCCGTGGGCGGCCCCACGGCGGCGGTATCCGTTTGCCCAAGGCGGCACTCGCGTCGCCGGACGACCCCAACCCGAAACTACGAGACAAAAACCCTAGGAAATCAAGAACGCAACAAAGTTCACCTCGATGCGCGAAAGAGAAGGAATGAGAGGGATCGTCCGCTTGCCCGACCGGTCCACCCTCGCCCGAGTCCTCGGTTACTCCTTGATGGAAGAACTCCGCGCCGGTAGGGTTTCCTCCTTGCTAGACCGTCCAAATCACTTCCGTCCCCTTTTGCACCGTAAAGGGGATGAATGGGAATCCCGCTTTCTCCCCCTTCTGTTTCCTCGGTCCACTCCTTGCCGGCGGCTACGAGAGAAGAAGTAAAAGAAAAGGAGGCGGACAAAAGGAAGGAACCCTAAATCCCCAAACCCATCCGGTTTTAAAAAGGGGTTAGGGTTTCCCTCAAAAGTCGTGCGCGTCGCCAGCACGGATTCCGGAACACCCAAAGGGGCCCCAACTTCAAAAATTAATTCTGATCAAACCGGAAGTCGGAAACTGAAACCGATCGCGCCCGCGCGCTCCGCTCCGCGAGCTCTACCGCCTAAAATTATCTGCGGGCCCCGACGGTCTGTCCGAAAAAACACCAAAAATAAGGCCCTCGGTCGGACATTACAAGAAGAGGGTGTTGGGTTATATGTAATAAGGATCTAAATAAGGGAAAAAACACCTAGAGGGGGGTGAATAGGTGTAAACGTATAAACACTCAAAAATCGTTGCGATAAAAACCCAATGCGGAAATAAAAATTAACTCGCAAGATTTTTACGTGGAAAACTCCATCACCGGAGTAAAAAACCACGGGACCGATAACACGGCAGAAATCCACTAGAATTAAAACACGTACAAGGTGATTTACCGTACACACTTACGACTCAACCTTTTCCATACGCTCCTAGAGGATCTTCTCCGCTCGCTCCGCGACGCTTCTCGAATCCACGATCTGCGCCCAACGCCGAATCCACGGCGTCCAACGTCAAATCCACGACGTCCGACCGAGTCCACGGTCTTCACCCAATAGCACCCTTCGAATCCACGAATGTGCCTCGCTCCGAATCCACGAGAGCGGTTGAACCTTGAATCCACAAGGACACGCGAATCCACGCGCCGATTTTTGGGGTAAATCGTTGTTTTTGGTGGTGATGATCCGCCGAATACTTAGATCAAAGATAGATCGGAAATACCATCTAAGTATTCATTAGTTTGATTCAACTCAAGATGTGAGTATGAATACCTAGAATCAAACTAATCAATATAGATGAAGAAACAAAGAGTATTCTCTAATGATTTCCTTTCTTCTCTATATGTGGATCTAGGGCCGTATGAAATGATATATGAATATGACGGCTCTATTTTGGATTTTGGATTGACCCTAGAAAAAGAGTCATAGGGTCTATTTATAGGTTAGAAACCCTAGGAAGGAGATAAGAATCAAAAACCTAACATTTCTGGAAATTTGACGGACGGCGATCCGGATCGGATTTGGGCGATCCGGATTGCAGTAGCAATAAAGACGGTTTCCAGAAAACAAACGTTCGGGATCCGGATCGGAATGCCTGATCCGGATCGTTCATACATTTCAGAGAACTCAACGTTCGGGATCCGGATCGTGAGATGCTGCGATCCGGATTGAAGTAATGTATGAAACAACAACCTTCGGGATCTGGATCGCTGGCTCTGATCCGGATCCTGAACATGTCCGAACACCAGTTTTTGATTTTTATGCAGTTAAAAATTCTTCCAAGTGTTTCTACACTACAAGAAGTATTCGGATCACACAAAAATATTTAGTTAAACATACATGATCCTTTTGAATTCTTCTTTCTTGAGATTGAGTTGAATGATCCAACTTTCTTTACCTTCAATCTTCAAGACTTGAAACTTTCACGAAACTACGCCAACTCAAATTCCGTAACAATCTCCCCCTTTGGCGGTTTCGTGACAAAACACAGATCCACTCAAGAAAATTCAAAAAGATATTTTTGTTGCTATCACCATACAACAAAAATTTACAATGGAGATCCGAAAATTTAAAAACATGAGATAAACTCCTAAAACAGACTCTAGACTTAGACATCTGTACTCTCTGCACAAAGAAATCATCCTTGACAAAAAGAGATCGTTAGATACCTCAAGAATATTTAGCATTCAAAACCTAGTACAGAGATAGAGTTTATCTGATCATCATGACATTTGAGAATTCAGATATGTAAGACAATCATAGTCAAAAACCAACATATCTTCTATGCAATCAAAAACCAAATGTCACAAAATGTTAGTCCAACATCAACTTGTTAGTCATAATACATGCCCAAATAGTTAGTCGAATAGTTAGTAGAGACATGCAAACAATCACAAGATAAAAACCAAAGTTGAAGTTGAAGTGATACTTACCTTGATGTATACAAAATTTTCACATCAGCATTGTTCATCATTGTACCTTGATGCAGTCATCATTGTTCATCATTGTACCTTGATGTATACAAGATTTTCACAATTTTCACAATTTTCACATCATCATTGTTCAAGTTCTCTAAACTCTCTCCCCCTTTTTGTCACAAACAAAACCAAAAATTACCAAAAATTGAAGGAGAGTTAAAAATTTCATAGAAAATGTTCCGTAATATAAGAACTAGAACTAAGAGTAAGTCCTAAAAACTGAAAAACCTGCACAAGAAAGGATTAAAAATCTAAAGTTCCTGCATAAGAGAATTGTTAGTCAGACGATTCAGGCATCTGAATCTGAGTCAACCGAGGCGGAGTCTTCAGAGCTCGTGCAACCCAGCTTTTTCAAAATTCCTTTAAGCATTCCCGAGATCGTAGTACACTCTTGCTTCATCTGATGTATGTCCTTGGACATCTTTCTGAGTTCTAGAGCCATTTTATATTGTTCTTGTTTTATGGAAGACTCTAGGTTTCCCTTTTGGTCAGTTCTTCTGGAAGTTGAAGAACGTTGTGTGACGATTGACGGAGCAGTCTGACCTTCATTCCGAGGAGATCGTCTTGGCAAAAAGGGTGGATTGCTTGGCACATTCTTTTTCTTTGCTTGTTGCTTAAGTATTGAGGAAGACTTCAGTAGCTTCTTTTTCTTTAGGTAAACCTTATTTTCTTCATCAATACCTTGTTGTACTTCGTCAAGAAATGTGTCCCAATCTTCTTCGTCTTCTGATTCAGTGTCAATTTGAGAGATATTCCTTGGGTTCTCTTGACATGGTTCATTTATTTCAATTCCTCGAGCTCGTCCAGGTCGTCGAGCAAGTCTTTTTCTTTTTGGAAAAATGGATGAAGAGGTCATTGGTGCTTTTCCTTTTTCCGCAGCAGTGAGCGGAGCCTTTTCCGTTGATGTCTCTGCATGGGCTTTCCCTTTCGATGCAACAGAGGTTTTCTGTGGCGATTCTCCAGGATGTGTTTCATCATCTGATAACTCATCCCAATTGACTTCATCCTTTTTAGCCCTCTTGGCAGTGTCTCTCGTAAGTACCATAGCTGCAAGTAGGAAAACAATCGAAGTGATCACCATTGCTATTGGTCTCTTGAGAAAAGAAATCCTGTGTGGAACAACTCAAGAACACGAAAAAATTGTTAATTTTCAAAGATTTGAAAAATTGTACCCAAACAATCATAATCATGTAGAGAGACTAAGAATCAAATTAGTTTTGCAAAATGACTTTTTAAAAATAGATCAATTGCATGATTTTCGAAAATCCTTATTATATGCCCTAAAACCGAAATTTTAGAAATCGAAGCCTAAAAATCCGTTAATCAGGAGAATACCTAGCATATAATCAAAACTAATCTACCCAGAGTTCTTATTTCAAAAGAAATTTGATCAAAAACCATCCACAAACAAAATTGATCCAAGAAATTCATCACGTTTGAGGAGGAATAGAGAAAAACGGTGAAAAACCGAGATTTTGATCAATAAAACTTACTTGGAGTTGAAGAACTTGAGTTTGAAAGCTTCCAAGAAGGGTGAAATCTAGAGAGAGAAGCTCTGGAAACTTTGGAACAAAAGATTGGAGTAAAAGAAATCAAAACCCTTTTGTTCTTTATAAAACCCTAGCCGCGATCCGGATCAGTTCATGATTGCGATCCGGATCGGCTACCCGCAGTGAGAAACTGCGTTCGGGATCCGGATCGGCAGGTCCAATCCGGATCGTCAGCCCGCAGAAGAATACCTGCGTTCGGGATCCGGATCATCTTGCCCGATCTGGATCGGCTCCAACTTTTTCTTTAGAAAATTTCAGAGAAATTCAAGAAAAACCAGAAAAAGATTGTAAGCACAAATGTGTATCAACTTTAAACAGAAATCATCGTTTCATACAACAAGAATTAGATTATGCCAAATCTATCAATAATATCCAAAAATGAAACGAGAATTTACAAAATTAAATCCCTTAAAGTTGAACACCTTCAATTACATCTAACTTGATCTTATGAGTAATGCCTTTATCAAATCATCAATTCAGTAAAGAAAATGAAATACAAAGATCAATAGATGTTTGAAATCTCAAATATAGTAGATAATGTATCTAGACAATCTGTTGAAGAGAGTGGCTCTTTGAGCATCTTTCTTTAAAAACCCACCTTATACCAACCTTGAAATTTGACGGAGTCAAGTATTTCAACATGCATTTTACTTAATCAAAATTTGAACAACCATGCTTGGTATACATGTGGTAGCTGCACACAATACTCGGACGACCGAAGTGGTAGCTCTTTCCTCCATGTGGTGGTAGTTTTCACACTCCTCATTGGGATGTAACTCTTTCCACATCTTTTGAGCATTTTACATTTCTTTGACTCCCCCTCAATTGGCTATCAATTATTTAAGATATAAAGTATTCAACCAAAAATTGATCTCGATTTCATACTCGACTAAACAGTCAAATAAGATAATGACTATACCAAGAGATCATTGAGAGAGAGAAATTGACTTTGATCACTCAGAAGATGATTTAATTAACATAAATGATCATTACAACAGTGAAATATTATGATGGCGAAAGCATAATAAATTTCTAAATGTGCGAAAAAATGCAATTAAAGTCAATTATGATCTATGCTCAATTAATGTCCTATGTACAGACATAGATAATGAACAAAACAAAAATAAACAAAACCTATCCTAAGCAAAGGTTTCAAAAAGAAGTTTATTTCAAGGAAAGCATTCCAATTGCTTTTCGCAAATGAATAAAACGTTTTTGATCCAAAGGTTTTGTTAGAATGTCAGCTAATTGATCCTCAGTTGAAATATATGAAAGTTGAAGAGTATTTGATTCAACTAGCTCTCTAAGAAAATGATATCTAAGTTCAATATGTTTTGTTCTAGAGTGCAATACAGGGTTTTTAGAAATGTTGATTGCACTTGTGTTGTCACAAAGAATTGTTACCGAAGATGCTGAAATCCGGAAGTCGCTCAATACGCTTTTCATCCAAATGAGTTGAGTTGAGCAACTTCCAGCTGAAATGTATTCCGCTTCGGCAGTCGAGAGTGCTATGCAATTCTGCTTTTTATTGTGCCATGCAACAAGGCAATGGCCGAGATAGAAGCATGCACCACTCGTGCTTTTCCGATCATCCACTGATACTGCCCAATCGGCATCTGAGTATCCAACAATATCCAAACTTGTTCCCATAGGATACCAAATTCTGAAAGTAATTGATCCTTTGATATACCGGATGATCCTTTTCACCGCTTTCAGGTGAACCTTCTTTGGTGCAGATTGATATCTCGCGCAGATCCCAACACCAAAAGATATATCCGGGCGACTAGCCGTGAGGTAAAGTAGACTTCCAATCATACTTCGATACAGTTTCTCGTCTACATTCTCACTTTGTGATTCACTTCCAAGTCCCTTGTGGCTAGTTCCCATTGGAGTCGGAAAATCCTTCGAATTTTCAAGATCAAACTTTTTAACCAACTCCATTGCATACTTGGATTGACTCAAGTGAATACCTTCATCATTTTGTTTAATTTGCAATCCAAGGAAATAAGTCAATTCGCCCATCATGGACATCTCAAATTCGCTTTCCATGGTCTCCGCGAATTTAGAAGCATCATTATCTCTTGTTGCGCCAAATACAATGTCATCGACATAGATTTGTGCTACAATGAAATTGCTTTGATAATGCTTCACAAAGAGAGTCCTATCAGCTCCCCCTCGAGTGTAGCCCTTCTCCAAATGGTGCTTTGTCAACCTTTCGTACCATGCTCGCGGTGCTTGTTTCAGACCGTAAAGAGCCTTTTTCAAACGAAAAATATGGTTAGGTTGTTTATGGTCTACAAAACCTTTCGGTTGAGCCACATAAACTTCCTCATTTAAAAACCCATTTAGAAATGCGCTCTTAACGTCCATTTGAAATAATTTGATTTTAAAATGACAAGCAATAGCAAACAGTATACGAATGGACTCGAGTCTAGCTACAGGGGCGAATGTTTCGTCAAAGTCTATACCTTCTACTTGAGAGTAGCCTTGAGCAACTAATCGTGCCTTGTTCCTAATGATAGTACCATCCTCATTTTTCTTGTTCTTGAAGATCCATTTGGTACCTATCACATTGTGTTGCTGTGGAGGCTTCGTTAATTCCCAGACTTTGTTTCGCTCAAATTGATGGAGCTCTTCCTGCATTGCTTTAATCCAGTAGTCATCCTGAAGAGCTTCATCTATGTTCTTTGGTTCGATTAAAGATACGTAGCAAGCGAATCCACAAACCAACTGCCTCCGAGTTCTAACTCCTTCTTGTGGATCTCCAATAATATTCGATTCCGGATGATCCTTGGAGATTCGTAGCGTTTGTTGAAACGGAGTACTCGGAGATATATGAGATGATTCCTGCACATTAGATAAACTTGAAGAACCATTAGATGCATCATTAATATTGGAAGTATTATCATGAGAAGATGCACTTACAGGAGTATCATCATCAAGAGAGATATCAGAGGTAGATTTTTCAGATGCAAAGTGAAAAGGTTCATCTACTTTAACATTTATAGATTCTACGATCGTCTTAGATTCCAAGTTAAATACTCGATATGCTCTACTATTAGTAGAATACCCCAAGAAAATCCCTTCGTCACTTCGTGAGTCAAACTTTCCAAGGTTTTCACGGTCACGTAAAATGTAACACCGACTCCCGAAGATGCGAAAATATTTGATGTTGGGTTTTCTACCACACCATAGTTCATATGGTGTATTTAACGTTCCCGGGCGCAAGAACACACGATTAATGACATAGACAGCGGTGTTCACAGCTTCAGCCCAAAAATGTAGCGGTAAATTCCGGCTATGAAGCATCACACGCGCCATCTCTTGAACAACCCTGTTCTTGCGCTCGACAACACCATTCTGTTGAGGTGTATAGGGTGCAGAGAATTCATGCTTAATACCGTTTGAAGTACAAAAGTCAATGAATTTTGAATTAATGAATTCTCCACCTCTATCACTTCTAACACGCATGATCTTTTCATTCTTTTCAATCATAATACGAAGGCAGATCTCGTGAAAAGAATCAAAAGTATCAGCTTTCTCTTTTAAAAAAGCTACCCAAGAATACCGAGAGAAATCATCAACCAATAAAAAAATATACCATTTACCTCCCAAAGTTGGTTGACGGGTCGGCCCCATTAAATCCATGTGCAAAAGTTCCAAGGGCCGTTTTGTACCAACGTGGTTCAAGTTCTTGTGTGCAGTCCTAGACTGTTTTCCCTTTTGGCAACCACCACACACAACGTTTTGTTTAAATAAAAGTTTTGGAACCCCCTTGACCACGTCCTTGTTTGAAATTCTAGTAAGTTCCTTAAAATTTAAGTGACCTAGCCTTTCATGCCAAAGAGTTTCATTATTCAAAGTGGCTAAGTTACAATTTTCAGAAAATTTATTAGGAACAACATAACAATTGTTTTCAGATCTAACCCCTTTTAAAAAGAAGACATGGTCCTTATCAGTTACAACTCATTCAACAGATGAAAAGTTAACTGAAAAACCATTGTCGCAAAGTTGACTTATGCTTATGAGGTTAGTCTTAAGGCCATCAACAAATAAGACGTTTTTCAAAATCGGGCCATCTGGAATAGCTACCGTCCCTTTTCCAACAATTTTGGAAGATCGACCGTCTCCGAAAACAACAAGTCCTCCGGAGATTTTCTCAAGATTTTGAAAACTATTTTTGTCACCGGTCATGTGACGGGAACAACCGCTATCCAGATACCAAGACGAACTATCATATGCATGCAAGGAAACATTGGTAACAAGACAAGGGTAAATTTCACCTTTGCGCACCCAAACCCTTTTGGAGTGCGTCGGTAATGGTCGGGAGGTTATTCTCCTAGGTGAAGGCGTCTTGTCAGATCGATTGCCGCTCCTTGATGATGTCGTCTTGCGCGGTGAACTACCAAGGCTCTTTTCATTTGAAAGGTTTTGCTTTGATTTCCGGGGAGGCGCCTTTTTGGTAGTCGTTGCAAGAGGTGATTGAGGTGAGCGTTTGACTCCCGTCTTGCAATATCTTCTTATGTGCCCTGAAACACCACAACGAAAACATACCTTAGATCTTGACGATCCCAAAGAGGATGAAGTAGGTTTGTTGTCGTTGTTTGTCTTGAATTCCGTTGTCGGAGGAGGAAATACCGACTGAGGCACAAAAACTGTCCCACTCGAACTTGGACTGTTTCCAGTTTGAGTGTATCCGAGGCCGAACCGATTTGATTGACCAAGACCAAGAAGTCTATCCAACTTACTCCTTCCTGAAGAGAATCGCTGTAAGTCATCCTTGAGTTGGAAAATGGTCTTTGTCATTTCCAGGTTATCCTGTCGAGCCTCGTTGTAGAGCTTTGAGAAGTGATTCGCTTTATCCACCAGATTTGTATGTTCCTTCTCAAAACGCTCATTGGACTCTTGAAGGGAAACATTTACTTTTATCAGATTTTTCCTTTCCACTTCAAGAGCGTTTGAGAGAGAAGTTGCTCTTTTTGCTTCTTCTTCGAGATCATGCACTCTCCCTCTCAAACTCTTGTTTTGCTTAGCCACTTTCTTTGAATCCCTCAAAAGTCTGTGGTAGGCTAAAGCAAAATCTTCACCTTCCGAATCATCCGATTCATTGTCCGTTGCAATCTTTTCAACAGTGGAGTTGGACAACGACTCGGATGTACTTGCCATAAAGCACATGAAGGGTGAAGATATGGACGCGTGGAATGCCGTGGAGCTCTTTTCTTCATCACTCGAAGACGACTCATTTGACGTTGAGTTGTCATCCCAAGTGACGACTTGCATCGCCTTCTTCTTTGCCGGATACTTGTTGGGACACTCCGTTGCAATGTGGCCGTAGCCTCGACATTTGAAGCATTGTAGTTGTCCCTCTGAACTTTTCTTATCCTTTGAGAAGTTTTCTTGCTTTCTTGACTTGTAACTTGAAGTACCCTTGCCTTTGATCAACTTTCCGAAGGATGGAGATTTACTTGAATTACCCCTTCGAAAGTTGCGGCGAAACTTCCTTGTCAAGAGAGCGAGCTGCTTCTCAAATTCCTCCATAGAAAGGTTCTCGTCATCGTCTGAGGAGGATGTATCCGCGTCTTCTTCCTTAGTTGTTTTCAACGCATAACCTGAAGACTTAGAAGAGGATGCTTTTCCAGAAGAATTGTTAGTAGTAAATGTCATTTCATAAGTTTGTAATGCACCAACTAATTCTTCTACACGTATTTCGTCCGGGTGTTAAATAGTTTCAATGGCAGTGACCTTTGGGCGAAATCGTTCAGGAAGAGTTCTTAAGATCTTTCTTACAATCTTAAATTCTGGAATCTTCTCTCCCAGGTTAGCACATGAGTTTACGATATCTTGCAATCGTGTATAGAAGTCCGTGAAAGATTCATTTTCTGCCATCAAGATAGAGTCAAACTTGCTCGTAAGCATTTGCTGTGAGGTCCCGGAATCCCCCGCGTAGGGTTGCCGGTTGTTGGGCAGCTTTCGGTCGCCGTTGGGGGTGTTGGTGCGCGTGTTGGGGGCCCAGAAATGGATTTGTGATGCAATTTGGGATTTGCTTGCATCATTGGAAACCCCGTGGGAAGTTGGAGGACCCGTCGGGTGTTTAGAAGTGATTTCGCGCGATTCAGATGTCAAAATTAGACTCCGGGTGAAGTCCGGATAAAAGTTTACCTCTCCGGTCGCCTTCGGGAATTTTTAGAGTTGGAATTGGGCAAATCGGACTTTAAAAATGGACCCGGCGCGGAAATCGGATCGAGTGGGCTATCCGGGGGCACTCCGCAATTTTTGGATGAGAATTTGGAGAATCGGACATCATTTCTGGACTCAGCGCGCGAAATCGCTAAGGATGGACTATTTATTTGTTGGATTTGGAGTCCGGTAGGCGTGTGCGCTTTTCGAGGCAAAGCGGCACGCGGATCGAGACACGCGTGGCACGGATCCCGAGGAGGCTGCGGCGCGTCAGGCGAGGCGCGGCTGACGCGACAGGCGCCTCTGCGCGCGTCAGGTGCACAGGGCACCCGCGCGCGGGCCACGTGGGGGCCGCCACGTGGCGGACCCCAGTTGGCGCCCGCGCGGGCGCTGGGGCGCACGCCCGTGTCACGGGCGCGTGTCCCGCGCCTGTGGGCGGCCGGTGTCACGCGCCCGTGTGGCGCGTGAACTGCGCGGCCGCGTGGCGCGCAGGGACGCGGCCACGTGGCCGCCTTTCCTCTTGCGTGGGCCGGGTGCACCCGGGTGGGTGTGGTGCACCGGCCGGTGCACGGCGCACCGTGCACCGTGGACCGCCCCTCCCCTTTTCCTCCTTTTCTTCTTCTTCTTCCTCCCCGCAAGCGACTTCTTCTCCTTCTTCGTTTCTTTCTTCATCCGAGCGAGAGGGAGAGTGAGGGAGATAGTGGGAGGTGCGGCGTGGCGTCGTGGGCCTCGTGGAGCGCGCGAGTTTTTTTCGTGGGGAGCGTTCCGGCGACGGCGGCGCAGTCGGGTAGGTCCCGTGTGTTGGTTTTACTGTATTTTTGTACAGTTTTCGGGGCGACCTTTTGGACTGTAATTAACCCTCTTGCTCTTTTCTGTGTTGGGCACCGTGCACCGTTTTGCGTGCGGACTCCGGCACCGTGCACCGTTTTGCGTGCGGACTCCGTTTTGCGTGCGGACTCCGGCACCGTGCACCGTTTTGCGTGCGGACTCCGTTTTGCGTGCGGACTCCGGCACCGTGCACCGTTTTGCGTGCGGACTCCGGCACCGTGCACCGTTTTGCGTGCGGACTCCGGCACCGTGCACCGTTTTGCGTGCGGACTCCGGCACCGTGCACCGTTTTGCGTGCGGACTCCATTTTGCGTGCGGACTCCGGCACCGTGCACCGTTTTGCGTGCGGACTCCGTTTTGCGTGCGGTTTCCGGCACCGTGCACCGTTTTGCGTGCGGATTCCGGCGCCGTGCACCGTTTCACGTGCGGACTCCATTTTGCGTGCGGACTCCGGCACCGTGCACCGTTTTGCGTGCGGACTCCGTTTTGCGTGCGGTTTCCGG
Organism: Tillandsia leiboldiana; assembly: GCA_029204045.2. Classification (NCBI taxonomy): domain Eukaryota; kingdom Viridiplantae; phylum Streptophyta; class Magnoliopsida; order Poales; family Bromeliaceae; genus Tillandsia; species Tillandsia leiboldiana. The sequence continues at coordinate 38,312,446 of CM055062.1, read as the reverse complement.
CACCGTGCACCGTTTTGCGTGCGGATTCCGGCGCCGTGCACCGTTTCACGTGCAGACTCCGTTTTTGGTGCGGACTCCGGCAGCGTGCTCCGTTTTGCGTGCGGACTCCGGCGGCGTGCTCCGTTTTGCGTGCGGACTCCGACGGCGTGTCCCGTTTTGCGTGCGGATCGCGTGGAGGCCAATTGCAAGTGTCTACGAGCAATTGGTGGCAAATCGAGGTGGGTGGCCTTATCTCCAAGTTTTATGGACTGTACAGTATTTCTACTGATGTAGGACTATGCATGATAGTTTATTTCATTGTGTAGTATGCTAGATTGTAGGAATTGTTATTCCTTTTATTATCTGTTGATACAGCTATCTTGGAACTTGACCTAGCACCCCCGTCATATGTTGCATGTGTAACCAGACCAGTAGAAAACCCTCACTTGGGCTAGGGTTAATTATGTTTAGACACCCACACTGTTTTGCTATCCCTGGACATAGTGTTATCCTCGCCCGGGTAGTGGGCCGAGAGGTCGGGATTTTCTTTTAGTGTGGGATGCGTTTGCACTCGTGCTTGGGAGCAGAGTGGAGTCTGGTAGTTGTAGCGGGTTGCTTATCTGTGCCGGGAGCCGTTTGGGTATACGGTAGTCCCGAGAGGTCTTGTTTCCCTATTGCACAGTCGTGGGAGAGAGCCGTTGAGTAGACGGTAGTCCCGGGCCGTCGAGTATCTTCCGGTCCGTCTTGTTGGGAACCGTTGGGGTTGACGGTGGTCCCAGGTCGTTGAGTGTTGTCCGACCTGTTTTGTTACCCTGAGTTGTGGGTCGTCCCTGGCTGTGGAGTATCTCCAGCCAGTGAGCCTTGTGCTGCGAGCCGTTGGTGTGGCTAGTGTCTCGTGTTTCGAGTTAGCCGAGCAGCCGAGTCGTCGAGAGTGCTCCGACTGTTGTGCGAGGTATTTGGGGATCTTGAGCCCTACCGTTCTGAGAGTGAGCGTGGTTTTTGACTAGCCTGCATATGCCAATGTTTGATACTCTATGCCGCGCCGTTCTACTCAGTTGGAGTCGCGTCCTGAGATGCCGCTGTGGATACGATGGTTGGCCTGTTGAGGCAGTTTTGCGCGAGGGATGAGTTAGTAGGACAGGACGCCCCACGTAAATCCCGTCCTCATGGGGATGTGTGGTAGTGGGCAGGAGCGTTCCTAGTCGACGGGCGCAGGCTTGACTGGACCTTTGAGGTAGTCAGTTCGTTTGGGTCGATTGAGCACCTTGGGTGCGAGTGGTCTCATTTGCTTTCATCTGTTCCACTTTTTGGAGTATCTAGATAGAGGCATGGTAGCTGTAGAGTAGCTCCAGCTTTTCTTGTTTAGTTTTCATTGCATTGTTATTTTTGGCCTCTAGTAGACTTGGTGGGCAGACCGTTGGGCTTGTTGACGGCACCCACTGAGAACTACTGTGGGAAGTAGTTCTCACACCCGTCGTGGTGTCTTTTTCCCCAGGAACTTCTTCTCCTGTTCCTGTTGCTCCAGTAGCTGATCCTTCTGACCGAGGCGAGGGAGTCGCGAGCTAGTTCCCTACCCGTCATTGGAGCGTAGCGGTACCCCTTCAGAGGAGAGCTTCAGTAGATTAGCTTACTTCTTTTTCCTCTGTTGAGAGACCCTTGTTGTGAGGTATAGAGTTGTACTTTATTTTACAGTTTGAGAGACTGATGTAGTGAGGTTATTTTTGTAGTGAGAGCTTGTACACTGATGTACTTTATTGGAGATATCTCCCTTTTGAGTTTTGTATCAGAGGACTTGGTTTATGATAGTATTTGGGGAGATGGATATTGTGTTATCTTCAGTTGTACAGTGTTTGGTTTCCAGTTCTTACTAGTTTACTTCCAGCTCTGATATCTGTATCTCTGTAGTTGATTCTTCCTGCAGGTTAGACGCTTCGTCTGTACGGCAGTTTCCGTACAGATGGCGGATCTGTTAGTGAGCCCGGGTCACAGTTTCGACCCCGGGGCGTGACAGATTAGAGTGGTATCAGAGCCTAGGTTGTAGGTCGTGATGGACTTAGAAACCCTAGGCTTGCGGTTGGACATTAGGATGACTACGTGAGAGTCGTGACTTTTAGCGAGAGTCTTGATTGAGTTTTACCTCTCCCAAGAGATGGGATGAGTGTTTGGCATGTTTATTCTCCTAATCGATTATGTTGGTTGCAGACAACATAATGCTATGGAATGGATGACATGTCTTAGACTTTCGCTGGATTGGGTCGTATGGTTGTTGTGTCCTGACATTTGTTGTTTTGCAGTGGGTTGCGATACCCCTGAGACATCGTGTTGTGAAAAGGACACATCCCGTCCTGGCTGAGTTACCAGGAGGGTGTTTTTCCCTGGCTGAGTTACCAGGAGGGCGTTTTCCCAAGCTGAGTTACCAGGAGGGCGTTTTCCCTGGCTGAGTTACCAGGAGGGTATTTTTCCTGGCTGAGTTACCAGGAGGGCATTTTCCCTGGCTGAGTTACCAGGAGGGTATTTTTCCTGGCTGAGTTACCAGGAGGGCATTTTCCCTGGCTGAGTCACCAGGAGGGCATTTTCCCTGGCTGTGTCACCAGGAGGGCATTTTCCCTGGCTGAGTTACCAGGAGGGTATTTTTCCTGGCTGAGTTACCAGGAGGGCGTTTTCCCTGGCTGAGTTACCAGGAGGGCGTTTTCCCTGGCTGAGTTACCAGGAGAGCATTTTCCCTGGCTGAGTCACCAGGAGGGCATTTTCCCTGGCTGAGTCACCAGGAGGGCATTTTCCCTGGCCGAGTTGCCAGGAGGGCATTTTCCCTGGCTGAGTTACCAGATGGATAATTATCACTGGCCGAGTTACCAGATGGATAATTATCACTGGCCGAGTTACCAGATGGATAATTATCACTGGCCGAGTTACCAGATGGATAATTATCACTGGCCGAGTTACCAGATGGATAATTATCACTGGCCGAGTTACCAGATGGATAATTATCACTGGCCGAGTTACCAGATGGATAATTATCACTGGCCGAGTTACCAGATGGATAATTATCACTGGCCGAGTTACCAGATGGATAATTATCACTGGCCGAGTTACCAGATGGATAATTATCACTGGCCGAGTTACCAGATGGATAATTATCGCTGGCCGAGTTACCAGATGGATAATTATCGCTGGCCGAGTTACCAGATGGATAATTATCACTGGCCGAGTTACCAGATGGATAATTATCACTGGCCGAGTTACCAGATGGATAATTATCACTGGCCGAGTTACCAGATGGATAATTATCACTGGCCGAGTTACCAGATGGATAATTATCGCTGGCCGAGTTACCAGATGGATAATTATCACTGGTCGAGTTACCAGATGGATAATTATCACTGGCCGAGTTACCAGATGGATAATTATCACTGGCCGAGTTACCAGATGGATAATTATCACTGGCCGAGTTACCAGAGGGATAATTATCACTGGCCGAGTTACCAGATGATAATTATCACTGGCTGAGCAACCAAATGGATGCATTGCCCCTGGCCGAGTTACCAGGTAGGCACATGCCCTGGCCAAGTTACCAGGAGGACATTTTTTTTTCTGGCCGAATTCCCAGGAGTATACTTTCCACTGGCCGAGCTACCAGAGGCGATGCCGCCCAGTGAGTGGCGATGCCGCCCAATGAATGGCGATGCCGCCCAATGAGTGGCGAAGGTTCGGCCTGTTGAGACGATTTTCACCTCCGGCCGAGTTACCAGGTGGTTATTTTAGTGAGATTGAGATGACCCGACAGGACGCCGAGATTTGATGGCGTCGAGTTCGTCCTGATGGACTACCGGGAGCGTCTCCAGCCGTGAGTTGCTTGTCGACATAGTTTCCCGCTTTGAACGAGAGGGACCGAATCCCTGAACGGTAAAGGAGCGAAAACTTCGATAGACTGAGCCTAGAGTCTGTTCTTGTTGGATTGGGGTTCTAGGCACCGGTCTATCGGGATTTTTTAGATTTTGGCCGCGTCAGTCGGTTCTTCTCGCCTATGAGTGGGGTGTTGCTGCGAGTTGAGTCGTTGAGGGTTCTCCGACATAGCGGTGAGAGTGCTAGGGCATTTGCATTGATGTATGGGCTAGAGATAGTACCCTTAGCTTGTGCTCGTGAGGTTCAGATACCTGATCACGTGTTGCACATAGATGGGTGTTATTGGTCCTGCCCAGTGCAGTTGGGGCCCTGGTTTTTGCCTGTTGATCTTTTGGCCCTTCCTCAGCTCCGGATTTTCGAGGTAGTGTTGGGTATAGGGCTGTGAAGATCTGAGGCCTTGATGCTTGAGATACCACACCGTTGATACACGGTGGTGATGCCACGCCGTTGATACACGGTGGTGATGCCACGCCGTTGATACACGGTGGTGATGCCACGCCGTTGATACACGGCAGTGATGCCACACCGTTGATACACGGTGGTGATGCCACGCCGTTGGCGCACGGCAGTGAGGCCACGCCGTTCGTACACGACAGTAATGCCACGCCGTGGGTGCACGGCAGTGATGCCACGTTGTAGGTACACAACGGTGAGAGTCTTTTGGATGTTTCAGACTTTTGACCGCGAGTTGGGCATCAGCTTTATGATCGCCTTATGAGCCAGTTTCCAGTCCCGTTCACCGACGGTTTGGTTCCCGTCAGGGTGTTCTTTTAGTTGAGGGATCGACTTCGACCCGTGGGTCCGTTGGGGTTATGATAGCATTTTGAGCGACCAACTGTGGCACGAGATTGTGTCTCTTGTGGATCCCTTTTAAGGGTAGCCTGCAGTTGTGTTGTCCACTCGAGTGGTTTCGGATTGGGAGGTAACCGAGTGATTACCCCAACTTATTGGATTCCCTTCCTTATTGGATGAGTGTGCCGGTTTGCTTGGGGTCGCCTTGTTGAGGTGGGCACCATGACGGGGTTTGGTGCGTATTACACTTGTGGTTATTTCAGTTTTCCCCCAGCCTTTTAATGGAGCCCTTGGTTTTTCACGTCTCAGCTCAGTAGTGATGTGTTTTTTTTCCTCGCCCGTGATTTACTTGCTCCTTTGAGATCTGTGATTATTGGAGTACGAGGGACGCCCGTTGCAATTTCTGGCTCGATAGATGAGAGAATTGCGCATCGGGTCATACCGTACTTGTTGTTGTTGTCGCGGAGTAAACACGAGGAGCGAGTGGGGGAGCTGGAGGCGTATTGTTGTTACCTAGCCGTGGTACTCTTGACTCCTGATGGGCTTGATCTAGTTTCGAGGACGAAACTTTCCTTTAGTGGGGGAGGATGTGAGGTCCCGGAATCCCCCGCGTAGGGTTGCCGGTTGTTGGGCAGCTTTCGGTCGCCGTTGGGGGTGTTGGTGCGCGTGTTGGGGGCCCAGAAATGGATTTGTGATGCAATTTGGGATTTGCTTGCATCATTGGAAACCCCGTGGGAAGTTGGAGGACCCGTCGGGTGTTTAGAAGTGATTTCGCGCGATTCAGATGTCAAAATTAGACTCCGGGTGAAGTCCGGATAAAAGTTTACCTCTCCGGTCGCCTTCGGGAATTTTTAGAGTTGGAATTGGGCAAATCGGACTTTAAAAATGGACCCGGCGCGGAAATCGGATCGAGTGGGCTATCCGGGGGCACTCCGCAATTTTCGGATGAGAATTTGGAGAATCGGACATCATTTCTGGACTCAGCGCGCGAAATCGCTAAGGATGGACTATTTATTTGTTGGATTTGGAGTCCGGTAGGCGTGTGCGCTTTTCGAGGCAAAGCGGCACGCGGATCGAGACACGCGTGGCACGGATCCCGAGGAGGCTGCGGCGCGTCAGGCGAGGCGCGGCTGACGCGACAGGCGCCTCTGCGCGCGTCAGGTGCACAGGGCACCCGCGCGCGGGCCACGTGGGGGCCGCCACGTGGCGGACCCCAGTTGGCGCCCGCGCGGGCGCTGGGGCGCACGCCCGTGTCACGGGCGCGTGTCCCGCGCCTGTGGGCGGCCGGTGTCACGCGCCCGTGTGGCGCGTGAACTGCGCGGCCGCGTGGCGCGCAGGGACGCGGCCACGTGGCCGCCTTTCCTCTTGCGTGGGCCGGGTGCACCCGGGTGGGTGTGGTGCACCGGCCGGTGCACGGCGCACCGTGCACCGTGGACCGCCCCTCCCCTTTTCCCCCTTTTCTTCTTCTTCTTCCTCCCCGCAAGCGACTTCTTCTCCTTCTTCGTTTCTTTCTTCATCCGAGCGAGAGGGAGAGTGAGGGAGATAGTGGGAGGTGCGGCGTGGCGTCGTGGGCCTCGTGGAGCGCGCGAGTTTTTTTCGTGGGGAGCGTTCCGGCGACGGCGGCGCAGTCGGGTAGGTCCCGTGTGTTGGTTTTACTGTATTTTTGTACAGTTTTCGGGGCGACCTTTTGGACTGTAATTAACCCTCTTGCTCTTTTCTGTGTTGGGCACCGTGCACCATTTTGCGTGCGGACTCCGGCACCGTGCACCGTTTTGCATGCGGACTCCGTTTTGCGTGCGGACTCCGGCACCGTGCACCGTTTTGCGTGCGGACTCCGTTTTGCGTGCGGACTCCGGCACCGTGCACCGTTTTGCGTGCGGACTCCGGCACCGTGCACCGTTTTGCGTGCGGACTCCGGCACCGTGCACCGTTTTGCGTGCGGACTCCGGCACCGTGCACCGTTTTGCGTGCGGACTCCATTTTGCGTGCGGACTCCGGCACCGTGCACCGTTTTGCGTGCAGACTCCGTTTTGCGTGCGGTTTCCGGCACCGTGCACCGTTTTGCGTGCGGATTCTGGCGCCGTGCACCGTTTCACGTGCGGACTCCATTTTGCGTGCGGACTCCGGCACCGTGCACCGTTTTGCGTGCGGACTCCGTTTTGCGTGCGGTTTCCGGCACCGTGCACCGTTTTGCGTGCGGATTCCGGCGCCGTGCACCGTTTCACGTGCAGACTCCGTTTTTGGTGCGGACTCCGGCAGTGTGCTCCGTTTTGCGTGCGGACTCCGGCGGCGTGCTCCGACGGCGTGTCCCGTTTTGCGTGCGGATCGCGTGGAGGCCAATTGCAAGTGTCTACGAGCAATTGGTGGCAAATCGAGGTGGGTGGCCTTATCTCCAAGTTTTATGGACTGTACAGTATTTCTACTGATGTAGGACTATGCATGATAGTTTATTTCATTGTGTAGTATGCTAGATTGTAGGAATTGTTATTCCTTTTATTATCTGTTGATACAGCTATCTTGGAACTTGACCTAGCACCCCCGTCATATGTTGCATGTGTAACCAGACCAGTAGAAAACCCTCACTTGGGCTAGGGTTAATTATGTTTAGACACCCACACTGTTTTGCTATCCCTGGACATAGTGTTATCCTCGCCCGGGTAGTGGGCCGAGAGGTCGGGATTTTCTTTTAGTGTGGGATGCGTTTGCACTCGTGCTTGGGAGCAGAGTGGAGTCTGGTAGTTGTAGCGGGTTGCTTATCTGTGCCGGGAGCCGTTTGGGTATACGGTAGTCCCGAGAGGTCTTGTTTCCCTATTGCACAGTCGTGGGAGAGAGCCGTTGAGTAGACGGTAGTCCCGGGCCGTCGAGTATCTTCCGGTCCTTCTTGTTGGGAACCGTTGGGGTTGACGGTGGTCCCAGGTCGTTGAGTGTTGTCCGACCTGTTTTGTTACCCTGAGTTGTGGGTCGTCCCTGGCTGTGGAGTATCTCCAGCCAGTGAGCCTTGTGCTGCGAGCCGTTGGTGTGGCTAGTGTCTCGTGTTTCGAGTTAGCCGAGCAGCCGAGTCGTCGAGAGTGCTCCGACTGTTGTGCGAGGTATTTGGGGATCTTGAGCCCTACCGTTCTGAGAGTGAGCGTGGTTTTTGACTAGCCTGCATATGCCAATGTTTGATACTCTATGCCGCGCCGTTCTACTCAGTTGGAGTCGCGTCCTGAGATGCCGCTGTGGATACGATGGTTGGCCTGTTGAGGCAGTTTTGCGCGAGGGATGAGTTAGTAGGACAGGACGCCCCACGTAAATCCCGTCCTCATGGGGATGTGTGGTAGTGGGCAGGAGCGTTCCTAGTCGACGGGCGCAGGCTTGACTGGACCTTTGAGGTAGTCAGTTCGTTTGGGTCGATTGAGCACCTTGGGTGCGAGTGGTCTCATTTGCTTTCATCTGTTCCACTTTTTGGAGTATCTAGATAGAGGCATGGTAGCTGTAGAGTAGCTCCAGCTTTTCTTGTTTAGTTTTCATTGCATTGTTATTTTTGGCCTCTAGTAGACTTGGTGGGCAGACCGTTGGGCTTGTTGACGGCACCCACTGAGAACTACTGTGGGAAGTAGTTCTCACACCCGTCGTGGTGTCTTTTTCCCCAGGAACTTCTTCTCCTGTTCCTGTTGCTCCAGTTGCTGATCCTTCTGACCGAGGCGAGGGAGTCGCGAGCTAGTTCCCTACCCGTCATTGGAGCGTAGCGGTACCCCTTCAGAGGAGAGCTTCAGTAGATTAGCTTACTTCTTTTTCCTCTGTTGAGAGACCCTTGTTGTGAGGTATAGAGTTGTACTTTATTTTACAGTTTGAGAGACTGATGTAGTGAGGTTATTTTTGTAGTGAGAGCTTGTACACTGATGTACTTTATTGGAGATATCTCCCTTTTGAGTTTTGTATCAGAGGACTTGGTTTATGATAGTATTTGGGGAGATGGATATTGTGTTATCTTCAGTTGTACAGTGTTTGGTTTCCAGTTCTTACTAGTTTACTTCCAGCTCTGATATCTGTATCTCTGTAGTTGATTCTTCCTGCAGGTTAGACGCTTCGTCTGTACGGCAGTTTCCGTACAGATGGCGGATCTGTTAGTGAGCCCGGGTCGCAGTTTCGACCCCGGGGCGTGACAGATTAGAGTGGTATCAGAGCCTAGGTTGTAGGTCGTGATGGACTTAGAAACCCTAGGCTTGCGGTTGGACATTAGGATGACTACGTGAGAGTCGTGACTTTTAGCGAGAGTCTTGATTGAGTTTTACCTCTCCCAAGAGATGGGATGAGTGTTTGGCATGTTTATTCTCCTAATCGATTATGTTGGTTGCAGACAACATAATGCTATGGAATGGATGACATGTCTTAGACTTTCGCTGGATTGGGTCGTATGGTTGTTGTGTCCTGACATTTGTTGTTTTGCAGTGGGTTGCGATACCCCTGAGACATCGTGTTGTGAAAAGGACACATCCCGTCCTGGCTGAGTTACCAGGAGGGTGTTTTTCCCTGGCTGAGTTACCAGGAGGGCGTTTTCCCAGGCTGAGTTACCAGGAGGGCGTTTTCCCTGGCTGAGTTACCAGGAGGGTATTTTTCCTGGCTGAGTTACCAGGAGGGCATTTTCCCTGGCTGAGTTACCAGGAGGGTATTTTTCCTGGCTGAGTTACCAGGAGGGCATTTTCCCTGGCTGAGTCACCAGGAGGGCATTTTCCCTGGCTGAGTCACCAGGAGGGCATTTTCCCTGGCTGAGTTACCAGGAGGGTATTTTTCCTGGCTGAGTTACCGGGAGGGCGTTTTCCCTGGCTGAGTTACCAGGAGGGCGTTTTCCCTGGCTGAGTTACCAGGAGGGCATTTTCCCTGGCTGAGTCACCAGGAGGGCATTTTCCCTGGCTGAGTCACCAGGAGGGCATTTTCCCTGGCTGAGTTGCCAGGAGGGCATTTTCCCTGGCTGAGTTACCAGATGGATAATTATCACTGGCCGAGTTACCAGATGGATAATTATCACTGGCCGAGTTACCAGATGGATAATTATCACTGGCCGAGTTACCAGATGGATAATTATCACTGGCCGAGTTACCAGATGGATAATTATCACTGGCCGAGTTACCAGATGGATAATTATCACTGGCCGAGTTACCAGATGGATAATTATCACTGGCCGAGTTACCAGATGGATAATTATCACTGGCCGAGTTACCAGATGGATAATTATCACTGGCCGAGTTACCAGATGGATAATTATCGCTGGCCGAGTTACCAGATGGATAATTATCGCTGGCCGAGTTACCAGATGGATAATTATCGCTGGCCGAGTTACCAGATGGATAATTATCACTGGCCGAGTTACCAGATGGATAATTATCACTGGCCGAGTTACCAGATGGATAATTATCACTGGCCGAGTTACCAGATGGATAATTATCACTGGCCGAGTTACCAGATGGATAATTATCACTGGCCGAGTTACCAGATAGATAATTATCACTGGCCGAGTTACCAGATGGATAATTATCGCTGGCCGAGTTACCAGATGGATAATTATCACTGGTCGAGTTACCAGATGGATAATTATCACTGGCCGAGTTACCAGATGGATAATTATCACTGGCCGAGTTACCAGATGGATAATTATCACTGGCCGAGTTACCAGAGGGATAATTATCACTGGCCGAGTTACCAGATGATAATTATCACTGGCTGAGCAACCAAATGGATGCATTGCCCCTGGCCGAGTTACCAGGTAGGCACATGCCCTGGCCAAGTTACCAGGAGGACATTTTTTTTTCTGGCCGAATTCCCAGGAGGATACTTTCCACTGGCCGAGCTACCAGAGGCGATGCCGCCCAGTGAGTGGCGATGCCGCCCAATGAATGGCGATGCCGCCCAATGAGTGGCGAAGGTTCGGCCTGTTGAGACGATTTTCACCTCCGGCCGAGTTACCAGGTGGTTATTTTAGTGAGATTGAGATGACCCGACAGGACGCCGAGATTTGATGGCGTCGAGTTCGTCCTGATGGACTACCGGGAGCGTCTCCAGCCGTGAGTTGCTTGTCGACATAGTTTCCCGCTTTGAACGAGAGGGACCGAATCCCTGAACGGTAAAGGAGCGAAAACTTCGATAGACTGAGCCTAGAGTCTGTTCTTGTTGGATTGGGGTTCTAGGCACCGGTCTATCGGGATTTTTTAGATTTTGGCCGCGTCAGTCGGTTCTTCTCGCCTATGAGTGGGGTGTTGCTGCGAGTTGAGTCGTTGAGGGTTCTCCGACATAGCGGTGAGAGTGCTAGGGCATTTGCATTGATGTATGGGCTAGAGATAGTACCCTTAGCTTGTGCTCGTGAGGTTCAGATACCTGATCACGTGTTGCACATAGATGGGTGTTATTGGTCCTGCCCAGTGCAGTTGGGGCCCTGGTTTTTGCCTGTTGATCTTTTGGCCCTTCCTCAGCTCCGGATTTTCGAGGTAGTGTTGGGTATAGGGCTGTGAAGATCTGAGGCCTTGATGCTTGAGATACCACACCGTTGATACACGGTGGTGATGCCACGCCGTTGATACACGGTGGTGATGCCACGCCGTTGATACACGGTGGTGATGCCACGCCGTTGATACACGGCAGTGATGCCACACCGTTGATACACGGTGGTGATGCCACGCCGTTGGCGCACGGCAGTGAGGCCACGCCGTTCGTACACGACAGTAATGCCACGCCGTGGGTGCACGGCAGTGATGCCACGTTGTAGGTACACAACGGTGAGAGTCTTTTGGATGTTTCAGACTTTTGACCGCGAGTTGGGCATCAGCTTTATGATCGCCTTGTGAGCCAGTTTCCAGTCCCGTTCACCGACGGTTTGGTTCCCGTCAGGGTGTTCTTTTAGTTGAGGGATCGACTTCGACCCGTGGGTCCGTTGGGGTTATGATAGCATTTTGAGCGACCAACTGTGGCACGAGATTGTGTCTCTTGTGGATCCCTTTTAAGGGTAGCCTGCAGTTGTGTTGTCCACTCGAGTGGTTTCGGATTGGGAGGTAACCGAGTGATTACCCCAACTTATTGGATTCCCTTCCTTATTGGATGAGTGTGCCGGTTTGCTTGGGGTCGCCTTGTTGAGGTGGGCACCATGACGGGGTTTGGTGCGTATTACACTTGTGGTTATTTCAGTTTTCCCCCAGCCTTTTAATGGAGCCCTTGGTTTTTCACGTCTCAGCTCAGTAGTGATGTGTTTTTTTTTCCTCGCCCGTGATTTACTTGCTCCTTTGAGATCTGTGATTATTGGAGTACGAGGGACGCCCGTTGCAATTTCTGGCTCGATAGATGAGAGAATTGCGCATCGGGTCATACCGTACTTGTTGTTGTTGTCGCGGAGTAAACACGAGGAGCGAGTGGGGGAGCTGGAGGCGTATTGTTGTTACCTAGCCGTGGTACTCTTGACTCCTGATGGGCTTGATCTAGTTTCGAGGATGAAACTTTCCTTTAGTGGGGGAGGATGTGAGGTCCCGGAATCCCCCGCGTAGGGTTGCCGGTTGTTGGGCAGCTTTCGGTCGCCGTTGGGGGTGTTGGTGCGCGTGTTGGGGGCCCAGAAATGGATTTGTGATGCAATTTGGGATTTGCTTGCATCATTGGAAACCCCGTGGGAAGTTGGAGGACCCGTCGGGTGTTTAGAAGTGATTTCGCGCGATTCAGATGTCAAAATTAGACTCCGGGTGAAGTCCGGATAAAAGTTTACCTCTCCGGTCGCCTTCGGGAATTTTTAGAGTTGGAATTGGGCAAATCGGACTTTAAAAATGGACCCGGCGCGGAAATCGGATCGAGTGGGCTATCCGGGGGCACTCCGTAATTTTCGGATGAGAATTTGGAGAATCGGACATCATTTCTGGACTCAGCGCGCGAAATCGCTAAGGATGGACTATTTATTTGTTGGATTTGGAGTCCGGTAGGCGTGTGCGCTTTTCGAGGCAAAGCGGCACGCGGATCGAGACACGCGTGGCACGGATCCCGAGGAGGCTGCGGCGCGTCAGGCGAGGCGCGGCTGACGCGACAGGCGCCTCTGCGCGCGTCAGGTGCACAGGGCACCCGCGCGCGGGCCACGTGGGGGCCGCCACGTGGCGGACCCCAGTTGGCGCCCGCGCGGGCGCTGGGGCGCACGCCCGTGTCACGGGCGCGTGTCCCGCGCCTGTGGGCGGCCGGTGTCACGCGCCCGTGTGGCGCGTGAACTGCGCGGCCGCGTGGCGCGCAGGGACGCGGCCACGTGGCCGCCTTTCCTCTTGCGTGGGCCGGGTGCACCCGGGTGGGTGTGGTGCACCGGCCGGTGCACGGCGCACCGTGCACCGTGGACCGCCCCTCCCCTTTTCCTCCTTTTCTTCTTCTTCTTCCTCCCCGCAAGCGACTTCTTCTCCTTCTTCGTTTCTTTCTTCATCCGAGCGAGAGGGAGAGTGAGGGAGATAGTGGGAGGTGCGGCGTGGCGTCGTGGGCCTCGTGGAGCGCGCGAGTTTTTTTCGTGGGGAGCGTTCCGGCGACGGCGGTGCAGTCGGGTAGGTCCCGTGTGTTGGTTTTACTGTATTTTTGTACAGTTTTCGGGGCGACCTTTTGGACTGTAATTAACCCTCTTGCTCTTTTCTGTGTTGGGCACCGTGCACCGTTTTGCGTGCGGACTCCGGCACCGTGCACCGTTTTGCGTGCGGACTCCGTTTTGCGTGCGGACTCCGGCACCGTGCACCGTTTTGCGTGCGGACTCCGTTTTGCGTGCGGACTCCGGCACCGTGCACCGTTTTGCGTGCGGACTCCGGCACCGTGCACCGTTTTGCGTGCGGACTCCGGCACCGTGCACCGTTTTGCGTGCGGACTCCATTTTGCGTGCGGACTCCGGCACCGTGCACCGTTTTGCGTGCGGATTCCGTTTTGCGTGCGGTTTCCGGCACCGTGCACCGTTTTGCGTGCGGATTCCGGCGCCGTGCACCGTTTCACGTGCGGACTCCATTTTGCGTGCGGACTCCGGCACCGTGCACCGTTTTGCGTGCGGACTCCGTTTTGCGTGCGGTTTCCGGCACCGTGCACCGTTTTGCGTGCGGATTCCGGCGCCGTGCACCGTTTCACGTGCAGACTCCGTTTTTGGTGCGGACTCCGGCAGCGTGCTCCGTTTTGCGTGCGGACTCCGGCGGCGTGCTCCGTTTTGCGTGCGGACTCCGACGGCGTGTCCCGTTTTGCGTGCGGATCGCGTGGAGGCCAATTGCAAGTGTCTACGAGCAATTGGTGGCAAATCGAGGTGGGTGGCCTTATCTCTAAGTTTTATGGACTGTACAGTATTTCTACTGATGTAGGACTATGCATGATAGTTTATTTCATTGTGTAGTATGCTAGATTGTAGGAATTGTTATTCCTTTTATTATCTGTTGATACAGCTATCTTGGAACTTGACCTAGCACCCCCGTCATATGTTGCATGTGTAACCAGACCAGTAGAAAACCCTCACTTGGGCTAGGGTTAATTATGTTTAGACACCCACACTGTTTTGCTATCCCTGGACATAGTGTTATCCTCGCCCGGGTAGTGGGCCGAGAGGTCGGGATTTTCTTTTAGTGTGGGATGCGTTTGCACTCGTGCTTGGGAGCAGAGTGGAGTCTGGTAGTTGTAGCGGGTTGCTTATCTGTGCCGGGAGCCGTTTGGGTATACGGTAGTCCCGAGAGGTCTTGTTTCCCTATTGCACAGTCGTGGGAGAGAGCCGTTGAGTAGACGGTAGTCCCGGGCCGTCGAGTATCTTCCGGTCCGTCTTGTTGGGAACCGTTGGGGTTGACGGTGGTCCCAGGTCGTTGAGTGTTGTCCGACCTGTTTTGTTACCCTGAGTTGTGGGTCGTCCCTGGCTGTGGAGTATCTCCAGCCAGTGAGCCTTGTGCTGCGAGCCGTTGGTGTGGCTAGTGTCTCGTGTTTCGAGTTAGCCGAGCAGCCGAGTCGTCGAGAGTGCTCCGACTGTTGTGCGAGGTATTTGGGGATCTTGAGCCCTACCGTTCTGAGAGTGAGCGTGGTTTTTGACTAGCCTGCATATGCCAATGTTTGATACTCTATGCCACGCCGTTCTACTCAGTTGGAGTCGCGTCCTGAGATGCCGCTGTGGATACGATGGTTGGCCTGTTGAGGCAGTTTTGCGCGAGGGATGAGTTAGTAGGACAGGACGCCCCACGTAAATCCCGTCCTCATGGGGATGTGTGGTAGTGGGCAGGAGCGTTCCTAGTCGACGGGCGCAGGCTTGACTGGACCTTTGAGGTAGTCAGTTCGTTTGGGTCGATTGAGCACCTTGGGTGCGAGTGGTCTCATTTGCTTTCATCTGTTCCACTTTTTGGAGTATCTAGATAGAGGCATGGTAGCTGTAGAGTAGCTCCAGCTTTTCTTGTTTAGTTTTCATTGCATTGTTATTTTTGGCCTCTAGTAGACTTGGTGGGCAGACCGTTGGGCTTGTTGACGGCACCCACTGAGAACTACTGTGGGAAGTAGTTCTCACACCCGTCGTGGTGTCTTTTTCCCCAGGAACTTCTTCTCCTGTTCCTGTTGCTCCAGTTGCTGATCCTTCTGACCGAGGCGAGGGAGTCGCGAGCTAGTTCCCTACCCGTCATTGGAGCGTAGCGGTACCCCTTCAGAGGAGAGCTTCAGTAGATTAGCTTACTTCTTTTTCCTCTGTTGAGAGACCCTTGTTGTGAGGTATAGAGTTGTACTTTATTTTACAGTTTGAGAGACTGATGTAGTGAGGTTATTTTTGTAGTGAGAGCTTGTACACTGATGTACTTTATTGGAGATATCTCCCTTTTGAGTTTTGTATCAGAGGACTTGGTTTATGATAGTATTTGGGGAGATGGATATTGTGTTATCTTCAGTTGTACAGTGTTTGGTTTCCAGTTCTTACTAGTTTACTTCCAGCTCTGATATCTGTATCTCTGTAGTTGATTCTTCCTGCAGGTTAGACGCTTCGTCTGTACGGCAGTTTCCGTACAGATGGCGGATCTGTTAGTGAGCCCGGGTCGCAGTTTCGACCCCGGGGCGTGACATTTGCAGTTTCTGAATCTTCACGAGGTTAGTTCCCTCATGTGTAACCTGAAGAACATCCCAGATTTCTTTCGCAGTCTCACATGCTGAGACGCGAGAGAACTCAGTTTGAGATAAGGCATTAAAAATAGCATTAATTCCCTTGCCATTGTAAGAAGATGAATCTAACTCTTCCTTGGTCCATTTCGACCTCGGTTTTAAGGTGTGGACATCACCAATAAATTCAGTTGGATTAGACCATTCTAATTCAATTGATTGCCACACCCGTTCGTCGATGGAAACTAAAAAGGCTTTCATCCGCACTTTCCAGTACGCATAATTTGTTCCATCGAAGAACGGGGGTCGGTTGATGTTTCCACCTTCAACCATTGTTTACAACCCTATTCCCTCTCTGATACCACTTGTTGGGTTATATGTAATAAGGATCTAAATAAGGGAAAAAACACCTAGAGGGGGGTGAATAGGTGTAAACGTATAAACACTCAAAAATCGTTGCGATAAAAATCCAATGCGGAAATAAAAATTCACTCGCAAGATTTTTACGTGGAAAACTCCATCACCGGAGTAAAAAACCACGGGACCGATAACACGGCAGAAATCCACTAGAATTAAAACACGTACAAGGTGATTTACCGTACACACTTACGACTCAACCTTTTCCATACGCTCCTAGAGGATCTTCTCCGCTCGCTCCGCGACGCTTCTCGAATCCACGATCTGCGCCCAACGCCGAATCCACGGCGTCCAACGTCGAATCCACGACGTCCGACCGAGTCCACGGTCTTCACCCAATAGCACCCTTCGAATCCACGAATGTGCCTCGCTCCGAATCCACGAGAGCGGTTGAACCTTGAATCCACAAGGACACGCGAATCCACGCGCCAATTTTTGGGGTAAATCGTTGTTTTTGGTGGTGATGATCCGCCGAATACTTAGATCAAAGATAGATCGGAAATACCATCTAAGTATTCATTAGTTTGATTCAACTCAAGATGTGAGTATGAATACCTAGAATCAAACTAATCAATATAGATGAAGAAACAAAGAGTATTCTCTAATGATTTCCTTTCTTCTCTATATGTGGATCTAGGGCCGTATGAAATGATATATGAATATGACGGCTCTATTTTGGATTTTGGATTGACCCTAGAAAAAGAGTCATAGGGTCTATTTATAGGTTAGAAACCCTAGGAAGGAGATAAGAATCAAAAACCTAACATTTCTGGAAATTTGACGGACGGCGATCCGGATCGGATTTGGGCGATCCGGATTGCAGTAGCAATAAAGACGGTTTCCAGAAAACAAACGTTCGGGATCCGGATCGGAATGCCTGATCCGGATCGTTCATACATTTCAGAGAACTCAACGTTCGGGATCCGGATCGTGAGATGCTGCGATCCGGATTGAAGTAATGTATGAAACAACAACCTTCGGGATCCGGATCGCTGGCTCTGATCCGGATCCTGAACATGTCCGAACACCAGTTTTTGATTTTTATGCAGTTAAAAATTCTTCCAAGTGTTTCTACACTACAAGAAGTATTCGGATCACACAAAAATATTTAGTTAAACATACCTGATCCTTTTGAATTCTTCTTTCTTGAGATTGAGTTGAATGATCCAACTTTCTTTACCTTCAATCTTCAAGACTTGAAACTTTCACGAAACTACGCCAACTCAAATTCCGTAACAGAGGGGTGACAAGAAGGGTTAAGGAAAGACCGGGTTTTACACGCGGTCCACGCAAGCACGGGGGGGAGGCGGGGCAAGTGGCCGGGGCGTGCGTGGGCAGGCGGGCAGGTGGGCGCCTGTACGCGAGGGGCCACGTGGCGCCTCGCGGTTGGCGGGCACCACCCGCTCCGCTCGAGCGGTCGGGCTACGCGGCGGGGCCCAGTTGGCCGAGCCCCCGCTGTCCCGTGTTCGAGACACACGTCGCGCCTGGGAAGATCCGGGCGTTGCGCGATCAGGGGACGCCGACCCGTGTTTCCGAAACTGTCCCCCAAACACGAATTTTGGGTTTTTTTGGGATTTGCCAATAAATAGGCCCTTCCCTTACCCCCTTTTTCGGTTTTTGGAGGTTTTTCTCAGGGATTCTTTGGCAGAGATTGTTCCTCATCAAATCTTCTACTCTTCCAAGGATCTTGGGAATTTTTGGAGGCCGCGACATCGACGATTTCAGCGATTCGGCACGCTTCGACATTCCTCTTTTTGTGGCTTTTTTCGTGGTAGTTTCGTTCGCGGGCTCCCCTGAGCTGCCCCGAAGAAGTTTTTAGCCAATTTTTGCGACAGCGTTTCCACGAGAGCTAGACCTTCATTTTCCGTATTTACCATTTCCCTCCTTTTCGAGTTTTTATTGGGTTTTTCGGAGCATCTTTAGACACCCCTTTTCTGTGGTAATTTCTGGACAGCGGATGAGAGATCACGCCTTTTCTCAGCCTACGGGTGTCGGAACTGGGAGTTTAAGGACTCAATTTGCATCTACACTTCACAAGGATCGCAGCCGTGATTTTTCTAGAATTTTTGGAGAACTTTTCGTAGGTGAAAAATTACAGTTTTTGGGACTGTTGCGCAAACAGCAAATGCAAAATTTCTGGGACTAAAATTTACAGTGTTCGACTCTTATTACAATATTCGCCGAGATTTTGGAGTTTCGCGAGGAAATGGGAAGTTGAAACTTTTCATCACAATCAAGGTGAGCATTTTCCCTTTTGGCCCTAGACAGAAATTTTGCTCGAATTCACATCTACGTCATTGTGACGCGCCCGCTGATTTTTGCACTACATTATTGGACAGCATTTCATCGTTTTACTCACCACCGTTGATTCGGGAGTTTTTGGGAGATTTTGGATTTGTTGAGACCGTAGACGCTAGGGGAATGCGCACGCCAAATTTCAACCAGATCGAATTCCGGATCTGCGCGTTCCAGGTGGGTTGTTGAGCACCTCTTTTTACTGCTTACCCACTAGGGCTATTAGAATGATCCCCGACATACTATATATTGTTTCGCCACCCCATTGTAGATCATGCATGAATGAATTATTTCAGTTATTTCTTAGCTTATCTATGTGAGACTAGTACTTCATGAGTATATATTAAGGGTATATGTTGTTGGTTAGTGGTTATGACATGTTGGTTTACTTCTATGTGTAAATGATACTTGATGCTTTTCATTCCATATTATTCGAGAATAATTGTATGCTTGTATGGATGTCTAGATAGGTTACCTTTTATCGCTACACTATCATATTGAAATTTGACTTAGGAGAAAACATGTTTGTTCCTCTACTTCTCCTTCTCACTTATAGACATGGGATTTATGCTGCTCGGGTCGAGAGCAGGGACTTGCGATAGTGTAGACGAGATTATCGAGCCTGGGAGGGTTGTCACCAGATTTTTGGACTTGTGGGGTGTTGCGACAACCGCGTATATTGGACGGTTGACCGGAGGTTTACTTTTGCATCGGATTGGGGATCAGGATTTCTTTAGTGGATGATTTTTTCCACTTTGAGTATAGTCGTGATTTAGCCCTGCTGATTGAGATACTTGTGACATGGTTACTTTACTCATTTGGGTCTCTTCTCCCGAGTGCCACTCCGAAGTAGGCGTTATGACCGAGCCGTGTGCCGGTCAATTGGTTACTTTGAGATCGAGCCGTGTGCAGATCAGTTACTGGGTACTTGAGTTCGACGGTAGAGCAGGCAGTACCAGGTTCTATACCGATCCATCTGATTGGGTTATTTTGGTAGTTCTCATTCACTGATGCATATATTTTTACCCAGTCGCTTTATTCGGTACTGCATTAGAGGAATCGTAGTGGTAATTCTCTTTATCATCAGATTATTTCAGCTTACCACTTTACTTTTCTTTTTGTCTCTTATAGACTTAGTGGGTACGTCAGAGTTTGAGGATTTACCCACTGAGGGCTACTGGTTTATCAGTGGTTCTCACACCCAATGTTGTTTTCCTTTTGCCCCTTTTATTTTGTAGAGTTTTCTGAAGGAGCTGCTGGGCCATCGGCAGCTGATCGAGGTAAGGGGATAGCTGAGTAGATAGATTTTCTGCCTGACAGTGAGAGTGTAGCTAGTCTTTTGGTGTACCCTTTTTTTTTCAGACTGATGTTGTCACGCCCCGGGTGTAAACCAGAACCCGGGGCCGTCCACAGATCCGCCGTGCACACAGAATTTTCCGTGTACACGAAGCGCTGGTAACCTGCTCAGATATAAGAGAATAATAAAAGAGCATAAAACAGAGCTAAACTACAACTAATACATCTCAGACAAAAGCTGGAAAGTAAAAGTACAAAAAGGAACTCTCAAATATACATGTCTCTCCCAACTCACCAAAATCAAATACAACCAGCTGGCCGAAGCCAGACCCAAAAAAAAAAAAATACAACTGTCCGAGTGTAAAAGGGGATACATCAAAAACTGTTAAACTCGCGAACAGGGTAGACGGCTATCTAATCCGCTATCCTCCTACCTCGATCCGCCGAGGAGGGTCCCGCAACTCCAGCGGATGACTCTGCAAAATAAAGGGGAAAAAGACAAAGGAAAACAGTGGGGGGGGGGGGGGGGGGGGAGAGAACTACTATAAAAACAGTAGCCTCCCTAGTGGGTTAGACTTCAAACTCAGACATGCCCACTAGGTCTACCAGAGGCGAAAAAGGAAACAAGGTGGTAAGCTATAAATATAACTACTGATAAAAAAGCTACCACTAATATGCCTCTAAAATATCAAGCTAGAAGAATGGCTAAATGTATGTATAAGAATATAAATGCCTGCCTGTCTAAACCCAATCTATCCACCAGTAAACACAGGTACTGCCTGCTATGCCTGCCAAATCGGGTATGCCGGCCAACGCATAACACCGATAGGGGATAGGAGTCTCCAGGACTCAAAGTCTGCATATCGCACACTCCGGAGTGGCACTCGAGGGGAGCGACCCACACGAGTAAAGTGCCTGAGTAATAAGTATAATGGTAATATAAGTTAGCAGGACTGGATCATGACACTGATCAAAGTAGGAAAACCATCCACTAAAGGAAGCATGATCCCTCTCCCCCAATCTGATGCAATAACAACAGTCCGGTCAACCGCCCAAAATTCGCGGTTGCCGTAATACCCTGCCATCAAAGCCTGCCTGTCCCAAATCCCCAATATCTGACTACACTATCCCAGCCCCTGCTCGAACCCGAGCATAATCCCCCCTAAGCCTAGAAACAGGAGAAGAAATGAAAAACATGGTTTCTCCTAAGTCAGTTCCAGCATGATGGTGTAGCAGAAAATGGTGGCCTAACTAGGTGACCATACAAGCATGCAAAAGTCCTCATGATGGTAAAATAAATATAAGTATCGATGTTCAAGTAATTATCAAAGCATGCTAGTTCCAGGATAATAGTAATCGCATACAACACTATGTACTAACATGATCGATGCCCGCCTATACCACATGCATATTAATCACCATGTACTAGTCAGCATATCTATTAGCATGATACTACATTTCCTGATAATAAATTTCATCCAAAGGCGAGTACTAATGTAGCAATCTTGAACTCATACAAGCATTTTATCCACATATGCACTTAATCCAACAAGCATGCCAATTTATCCACATATGCCCTTTAACCTTTTATATATATATTCCAATAAGCCTAGTGGGTAGCCCAAATTAAGAGGTTCACGATAATCACCCACCTCGAACGCTAAATCCCCGTCCAAACGATGTCCACGCCCAAGCAAGTCAACCGCCACAAGCACTGTACAAAAATACCCCAACAATATACACAATTAAACATACAAATACCCCAACACAAGCTGTCCCTACACTAACAGTCCAGAGTTGCACTATTTTCACCTGCGAAAAAGGCTCTGGAAATTCCAGAAAAAATACTGTCACGATTTTCGCGACGAGCTGATCGAAACGAGTACCTACACATTCAAAACTGAGTTTCGTACATCAAGATAAAAATTCTGCAATGTGACCACCTTAAAACAACCCATATACAAAATCTATGGCACTAAGCTCAGGAAAAAGGGATTTTTCACCTTTGGGGAGAACTCAGAAAATTCCAGGAAAATTCGAGGATTCTCCTTGCAGTGTGTAGATGCAAAACGACTAATGGCACGCCTCGATCCGATGCCTGTGCGCAAAGATATCGCCGAAATACCCAAGTGCTGTCCAAAACTCCGCGAAGAAAAATGGGTCAAAAGAAAGCTTGGGAAACTCCAAGATAAACTCGAAAAGAGGGGGAGCTCAAAACACAAAAGTTGAAGCCCTACCTGTCGTGAAGCCAACGGCACGAGAAACGCCTAAAACGAAGGTCGGAGTAAGCCGGGGGAGCTCGTGCACCGAAACACGACGGAGGAGAACACCAAAGGAGGAATGTCGCGCCGCGCCGGAAATATGAAAACCTCGAAGTGCGTGCCACAGAAAAATCCGGGAATCCACAGGTGGAACCAACTCTGGGAGATGAAGAACTTTGGTGAAGGTTGTACTGTAGAAAGATGAACAAGGAAAGAGTTCTCTGGGCTTGAACTGGGCCTATTTATAGGCCCAGCTAAACAAATTCAGAAATTCCGAATTTGTCCCCGGATTCGGGCGCTGGCGGGTAATCCCGGCGCCCGAATCTGCAATCAAACGGCTGTGAGGGAGCGCCCAAATTCCTCTGATGATGCCACGTGTCCCCGGAACACGGGACAGCAGTGCAACAGGCTCCGCCGCGCGCCACGCGTCCTCACCCGGTCAACAGCGGTAGGTGGCGACGGCCTATCAGAGGGCGACACGTGGCCCACTCGAGTACGGGACCACGTGCGCCGCCTGCGACCACCGTCAGGCACGCGCCCCGAGGCGCTCCTCCGTGCTCCCGTGGAACGCACCTACGTGAGCCAGCCAACGCCAGGCCGCCACGTGTCCCTGCACCCGGTCCACAGTGATCGCGCCATTTCCCTGGTCCGCGCCGCATGCGCCAGCCAATCCGGGCACGCCACGCGTCCCGCATGCGGTCCATGCACCCGTCGCGCCTCCCCGTGGACCGAGCTGCGTGAGCCGGCCAATGACAGGCCGCCACGTGGCTCCAGGCCGGTCCACGGTCTCCTCCATGCACCAAAATTCTCCGAAAACTTTCGGAAGCCCGTTTTTGGTCATCCGGACTCAGAATTTAACAAGCAAATAGTCGTTTTCAAACGTTTTTCCGCGCTGAATTCAAACCCAACCTCTGTTTGGCCCAAAACCTTTTTTAAAATTCGACAAATACAGCCGAAGGCCAAATCAGCAAAAGATACCTCACAGGGTCCATCCGTGGCATCCCTTTGATGCACTATAGGCCAGACACACCAACACTACGTGTTCTACACAGTGGATTCACCGAAAAAGTTGCATGGGAATCTGGACCACTACAGATGTACTTTTATCTTCGTGACTGACTTTAGCCAGATGGTTGTATTATTTTTGTGAGTTAGGAGAGATTCTTGTATTTATTACAGCTGTATTTCCCTTTTAGTTTGTCTGAGATGTTATAGTTTTAGCTTCAGCTCTGTAATTGTGTTATTTTATTTGCTTATCTTATATCTGAGCAGGTTTTGGCGTTTCATATACGCAAAAAATTTCGTGTACACGACGGATCTGTTGACGGGCCCGGGTTTTGGTTTACCCCCGAGGCGTGACATAAAAACCTACAAGCACCAATATGTTAGTACTTTTACAAGCATATGAGCTCAATTATATATATATATATATATATAGTCCGGCTACTATACTCTTATGAGTAAAAACTCTTCGTACTCATAAGTTTTCAACCCTAGGATTAAGGAATGTACGGTTAAGATTATAGTGTTCCCCTAGTATTTATATTATTTCACCAACAACCCACTAAATCCTAGGGGGACCACTATCATCATAACCGCACATTCTTTCATCCAAGGGCGGAAAAGTTATGAGTATAAAAAGACTTATACTCATAAGAGTATAGTAGCCCTATGCTATATATATATATATATATATATATATATATATATATATATATATATATATATATATATATATATATATATATATATATATATATATATATATATATATATATATATATATATATATATATATATATATATATATATATAGTAGAGCTTATATGCTTTCAAAAGTATAAGCCCATTTATGTTGTGAATTTTTTATCATTGAATTTATATTAAGATTTTTGTTTTTAACTTTTTCTCTCTCTTTCTTTAGTTGACTTTACAATAGCTCAAATTCCAATACAAATCCAATGGTGAAAAATTTACAAGCATAAATTAGCTTGTACTTTTAAAAATATATATGGTCTATTATATATATATATATATATATATCGACTAATATGCTATCGATAGTACTAAGCACTCGATGCTATCAAATTTTTCGCACTATTTATTTTCTAGTATCATATTTAATTATAAAATATTAATTTTTATACCAAATTAAATAAATATAAATTTTCAAACTTTTTTTTTTTATAAAAATAATTTATGCTAATAAAAAATAAAATCATTTAAATTGATTTTATGCCATGGAATTTTAGTATGACTTGATCAAAAAAATCATTTAAATTGATTTTTTGCCTATTTACTAATAGTAGGTGACCGGCTCGTAAGTAAACTAGGATGCTAGTAGCCGTTGGACGATTTTAATTACCACATGGCTACGGTGTATCGGAGCATCTCTCAAGATTCAATTGCTCCAAATCATGTTCGATGCATACTCAAGTACTACTACTAGGACCTTGGCACTTTCAATGGCATTCCAACTTAACTTTCACTTATTAGCATTAATGTGATTAAAAAGAAAAATTGCTCTCTTTTTCTCGGCCAAATACCAATACTAGTGAACAATTTGATATCCTCAGCATTTCTAACTAGAATTCCTGATCGAATAGGCATACCTTTGCAGACGAACAACAATTGGGCAACAAACTTGCCCCCTTCACAGCTTTTTGAAAAGGATACAAAAAAAAAAAAAAAAAAAGGTGTCCCAAACCCTAGGTATTCTAAACCAAAGAATTTAAGAGAGAGATTGATTGATTGATTGATTCAGCAATAAAGTCTTGCACCGAACACCATTGGGTCGGTTTTGAGAAGTTAGTACGTTTGAAAAATCTTTCAGTGTGCAGAATACAATTAAAGAGTCAAAAATATACCAAACTAGTGATATTGATATTCATGCCAACTTACAAAAGAAATAAAGATCATAAGAATGCTAGAATTTGGAAATGTAACCTTCGATTCTGCAGTGTCCATGCGTATCTAGCAAAATGTGAGAGATATGTACAATTTCGGTAGTGAAATGCTTCTCCAACTGTCAACAAAAAGGTTCTAAGATTGAGCACACCAGTTATAGAGCAGTGTCTAATCCATGCAGCCAAAGTCTCTTAACTGCCTCACTGGGCTACTAGATGGACAAAAACTCTTCCTCCAAAGCATACCTGCAAAGAAAATAAATCTATTTTGGGCTTCAACAGGAGTCCGGCGAAAACAGTTACAAGGAAATAGAGGGGAAGAAACCATTACATCACAAAATAATCATTCAGATTCTAATTCTAAATATATAAGAGTAATGCAAAACAAAAACAACTATAGCTAACAAATTTCTAGTCAAAATACTGGCAAAATAACAAAAGGTGCATTTGCTCATACCTTACGTGAGCATGGAATAAATGTAGTGATGACAGATTCATCTCAATTTTAGTAGTCAGCAAATAGCTCGGAGAGCTGTTCATCTGTCCACTGAGCAGCAGAAACTCTTGAGATAAGCTTCCTTGCCTCGTTCTTTCCATGGCGAGGGTTGAACATCACTAATCCAGCGGCAGCTGTAGAACTAGTTTCCTTACTACCCATAACATTTTCATCATTCAAATTTGGTCTCAAATCCTCAACTGCGGGGTATTTTGTTAAATGCCTCGTAGAAGGGTCCTGAAGTTTCTGTAAGAGATGGCTAGTCTTGATAGCCATCGTTGTAGCAACTTCTGCTGTTTTCAAACTAGCCGCCATCCTCTCACAAGCCCAAGAGGTGCTGCTAGTTTCTTTAATACAAGCATTTCCTGTTTCAATTCTCCTCCTCATCAGGGCATCTCTTTCGGACTGTTGCTCCAAATTGGTTTCCATGTGTTTTGCTAGAGAAATACAGAACAACAGCATAGCATCAACAAGGAAAAGATTAATGCAAGGGAAAAAGATAAAAAACAAAAAAGGATAAACAGAAATTTACCTGCTATATGAGATCTTGCCATAAATGAGGAAATTATTTGTTTATGACAGGGCGCACAATCCTTAGTAAAAAGCTGTTCATGAGAAGAATTATATCATGCATCTGATTTGTAACATAAAAACTGTCTAACAATTTACGAATCATCACCCAAGAGGTTCGCTGTAATCATCATCCTAGTCACATAGTGGGGTGTCAGGAAAAACTCACTTAGAAATTTTCTGATTTTGAATATCTTGGATGTTGGTATACCTATCTCTTTGAGACTTACAGCCACCATTCCATGCCATTTGTCCCAAGTTGGATATCTTATGGTCAAAACTTGGTTAGAGCATCCTGTCGAGAACTGGCCGAAGTACTAGATGACTCTGGACATTTCTATTATACTTTGAAACTTTAGTGATAATTGGATTATATAAAAAAGATAAATTACAGTTTTCTTGTTTTAAAGATGCTTATCAAGGTGATTCTCGTGTGAGAAGTTGCCTGGTTTTGTCCTTCCATTTAACAAACATAAGAACAAATCCTCTTAACATGACTTCAGTGTCATCTTATGAGAACAGAAGTTGGGTCATCTATAAAAAGTCCAAGATGAAAATCCCTTAACAGCAAAAATTTTGCAAGTGTGTACCAACCAAAACAGGTCCATACTACAGAAAACTATATACTTGTAAGAACTACATAAGAAATAGCCAACATATACCCATAAAACTGAGTAAAATTTCAGATACTCATGTATTGCCTCACATCATACTCTCTCGCAGAGCCTTCTACCACTTTGAGCTTTGCTCTTACTCTACTTCAATAGACAGAAAGCAACGATGAAAAGGCATCTCTAGATGCTTAACTCTTGTTCAATACAAACACAATCACCAGAGAGCCTCAATTCGCCGTGCCCATCAAAAACCAACTTTTAATACCAAAACACCACAAGTTCTCGTAAAGTTTAATGCTTCCAATCAAGGATTTAAGTGCCAGTTGGTGTGAACCATAGCTACGCGCTGCATCATGCCAACATGCTTTTGATACAGTACAACCTATGTGCTGACACCATGATTCATACTTTTAATTTTCCGACCAATAGAGCTCAAAACTATTTGGGATCTCTTTTATTCTACTATTCATGCAATTAGATGATTCAAGCTTGATGAAATAAATGATTAATTTTGGCGAAAATTTGATTTCCTTAATTAGTAGTAGTTGTTCCTGGCAAAGCCAGATAATTCTGTGAAAAGATGATCAAGTGACAAATAATGGATAGATCTTTATACTTCTACTACTAATTGTTCCTGGCAAAGCCAGATAATTCTGTGAAAAGATGATCAAGTTAGTGACAAATAATGGATAGATCTTTATACTTCTATCCATTTGTAAGCAACAAGCATATATTTGCATCAAATATTTGTTGGAAAAATATCTTTACAATTTTCTTTAGTAAAATATCACTTTGAAATAATTTATATCCGAAATAAGAATCTATATGTTTGCATGCAAATTACTAGTGTACTGTAAATAAATAAACAGTAAGGATTAGATGAAGCCTGTGGGTCGAGACGTGCGATGCACTGTCTTAGAAGCAAAATTGCCCCTCCACATGCGAGGCTCCGACAATCACTTCTAGCGATACAACGACCACTGTCCACCCCGTCGGCACGACTCCGAGATGGCGCAAAACGAACCCGTCGACTTTTAGAGATTCAGCAAAAAGTAAAGCTCAGTGTAAAATGTATATGCTATAATGTATATCAGAAAATTGTGACTTAATCAATCTCTTGCTCCATATATATAGAGCCCAAGAGGAAACCCTCTTGCAGCCCACCTCTAGGCAGGGTCCAACGGCTAGATCTTGGGTTAGCCGTTGGACCTTACCGAGAAGGCCCTTGGGCAGCCCACCAAACTCTTCCTAAGGCAAGGCTCTTGGGTAGCCCGATAAGCCACTTCCCAAGGGAAGGTTAAGTCAAAAATAAAATAGCAAATAAAAAGTAAACCGGGTTAAGATCGCCGCGCCGCCGCCCGCCCGACCCGGCCCGACCTGGCTCAGCTCATGCTCGTGCTAATGTCGTGCGCGTCTTTAGGAGAAGCCATTACTCTCACTTTCGCCTAACCAATACACTCAAGAAAGTAATCATACAAATATAGCTACCACATGTGATGAGTTTTTAATGTGGGACTAAACATCAC
This sequence comes from Tillandsia leiboldiana, assembly GCA_029204045.2. Taxonomy (NCBI): domain Eukaryota; kingdom Viridiplantae; phylum Streptophyta; class Magnoliopsida; order Poales; family Bromeliaceae; genus Tillandsia; species Tillandsia leiboldiana. The sequence continues at coordinate 38,284,330 of CM055062.1, read as the reverse complement.
ATATGGTGAGCAAGGCATTGGGCTCCCAGGTAAAGCCCATTGACATTGGGCCACCCAGAAAGCCCATAGGCCAAAATCAAGTTTTAAATCAAAAGAAAATAAAATCTAACATTCCTCCACATGATTTAAAACTTGAAATAAAAGAAATAAAAACAAAATAAGATACAAAACAACTAATGCAAATGCCGAATTCCTTATATCACGTATTCCGCGAAGGTACCTTTCGGGTTTGAACCTTCACTTAGTACAAGTCTATGTACATCCGAGGGCATAATGGTGGACTATGCCTTGAACCTAGGCTGGTGAATCGGATTTTCACAAACCGCACACATGGTACAGCCGATTAGGTTCTATGCCGGTTAGCACTTTTATTGCCAAGCGCTTATATCGCTTTATGTGTGTTTTAGGGAACCGCCCTCTTCTCATAGTCGCTACCTCACGACTCCACACATATATTAGGTCCTCAAAATGGTGTCTGCAAGGTCACATCCTGCCTCATGAGTCTCGGAACCATTCAGGGTAAAAATCCTTCCTATCCACTTACAGATATGAGCACTGTCACCATAGGGACGAATATATAAAATCAGTGCTCCTCACAACTACCTGTTCGACTTGTTTCTACCCATTGAACCTTCAAAAGAGTGGGTTGCCTTCACCGGTAGTTCCTATTGTGGGCCAAGCCCCATCCCCCTCGACGATTCTAGGATCACTGTCCTAGACAATCCCTTGGTAAGCTGATCAGCCAAATTCTTTGTAGATCTCACAAATTCGAAAGCAATCACATTTTTCTTAATACTCTGTCAAATGAACTTTTGTCTCACTTTCATGAATCTATTCATCTTGGTCTTCACATTCTCTTAGGCACATTTGTTAATTGCAGATCCACAATCACAATGAATACACACAGGTGGTAAAGGTCGCTCCATCAGTGGTAAATCATAAAGAAACTCTCTAATCCACTTAGCCTCTGCTACAATAGTATCTAATGCTATGAGTTCAGATTCCATAGTACTTCTAGCATTCAAAAGTTGATTAGTTGACTTCCAAGAAACAACTGCTCCTAGGAGAAAAACAAATCCGGTAGTAAACTTCACATCAGCTGTATCACTAATCCAATTTGCATCACTATACCCTTCTAATACTGCAGGAAAACCACAATAATGCAATCCATAAGAAACAGTGCCTTTCAAATATCTCAAAACTCTCTCTAAGGCATTCCAATGCTCTCTATTTGAATTATGAATATATCTTCTCAATCGGTTCACAACATAAGCCAAATCACGTCTGGTGTAATCTACCAGGTATCCTAAAGATCCTATAATCTGAGCATATCTATTTTGACCTATTGGATCACCTTTATTCTTCTTAAGATGTACACTAGGATCATAAGTGTCACTACAGTCTTAGCATCAAAATATCCAAATTTCTTCAACAATTGTTCACTGTAGTGAGATTGGCTCATAACAATTTCATTTGAGTTTTTAATAATCTTCATATTAAGAATTACATCTTCTTGCCCAAGATCTTTCATATCAAAATTTTCATTAAGTAATTTCTTCACGTCAATTATCACATCTATATTGGTACCAAAAATTAAAATGCCATTAACATATAAACACGAGATTACCATCTGTCCATCATATTTCTTAGAATATACACATTTATTAGACATATTCACATAAAAGTCATTGGTCACAACCAAAGAATCAAATTTCAAGTGCCACTGCTTAGGAGCTTGCTTAAGTCCATATAAAGATCTATATTGGTACCAAAAATTAAAATGCCATCAACATAAAGTAATTTCTTCACATCAATTATCACATCTATATTGGTACCAAAAATTAAAATGCCATTTTCATTAAGTAATTTCTTCACATCAATTATCACATCTATATTGGTACCAAAAATTAAAATGCCATCAACATATAAACACAAGATTACCATCTGTCCATCATATTTCTTAGAATATACACATTCATTAGACATATTCACATAAAAGCCATTGGTCACAACCAAAGAATCAAATTTCAAGTGCCACTGCTTAGGAGCTTGCTTAAGTCCATATAAAGATCTAGTTAACTTGCACACTTTATTTTCATGTCCAGCAACTACAAATCCTTCAGTTTGCTTCATATAAATCTCTTCCTCTAAATCACCATTTAGAAATGTTGTCTTAATATCCATTTGATGAACAATCAAATCATGGACAAAAGCTAAGGCATCAACACTCTATTAGAAGTAAAACTAGCGACAGGAGCATACACATCAAAGTAATCTACACCCGGCTTCGGAGAAAAACCCTGAGCTACTAATCTAGCCATATACTTTTATACAGTACCATCAGGTCTCAACTTTTTCTTAAAGATCCATCTACAGCCTACAGGCTTACAACCAGAAGGTATATCAGATAACTCCCAAATATGATTCTGTAGAATATATTGATTCTCCAAATTAACAGTCTCTTTCCAAAATGATGCATCTACAAGCGTCATAGCTTGGTCAAAAGTAGATGGGTGTCTTCTACAAGTAGAACACAAAAATCATCTCCAAAAGTTTTCTCAATCATAGGACCCTTACTTCTCCTAGGTTCAATCTCTTTTATAGGTTCACAAGTTCTAGGTCTATTAGAGCTACCTATAGACTCAATAGGAATAGGTCAATCTACTCTAGTCCTAAAAGGAAAGATGTCCTCAAAATACATTGCATCTCTAGCCTCAATAATAATATTGTTTGAAATCTCACTAATCTCATAATTCACCACCAAAAATCTGTTAACACTATTATCTAAAGCATAACTTAAGAAAATTGTATCTACTGTCTTAGGTCCAATCTTCCTTTCTTAGCAAGACACCCCTACAAGCACCCCTACAACCAAAGTGATCAATGCTATCCAGAATTGCATCAAAATTCAGCAAACACTTCCATGAAATGTAGAGACTAAACCAAAAGGAACTTCCAACTGAAATCAAAAGAGGAATTGCTCACCTTGATCTTAAAAAATGTTCAAACTTTGGAATCCACAAAATAACCAAAAATTACCAAGAAATCTGCATCCCCAAGGTTCAAATATCAAAACAGAGTCTAATACAAAATTCTGCAGTAACCTCTGTCACAGGGTCAAGAAGAACGAAAATGTTACCTGAGCAAATGAACTCCAAATCCAGCAAGAAGGGTATCAATGCGTTCCTCTACGAGAGTAGATGCAAATCAAGCCTTTGAACTCCAAAATCCATGCACAAATCACCGAGAAAATCCATAAATACTATGTATTGACCAAAACTTTGCTCTGTGCACGAAGGCTCCAGAGATGAAATAAAAACCCCATGAAAACTCAAGATCTGGGAGTAGTGTGGAATACCAAAGTTGTAGGCCTACCTCTCGCGAAGATCCCTTCCAAAAAAATTGTCCTGAGAAGGCCTTGCATTGAACTGCGACGGAGTTGGCTAAAGCCTCAACAATGGTGGAGTTCTCCAAGCTTGGGGAAGAAGATGAAGTAGAAGCTCCCAAAGTTCTTTAAGCCTTCGTTTGGTTAGGGGGTTAAGGGGGGGATAAGCCCTTATCCCCCCATTTATCCCCAAACATTATTTTGGGAGGTGGGAATAGCTAAATCCATTCTTAGCGGGTTATCCCAGGATAACCCGCTAAGGGGTGAGTTTAGCAATTCCCACCCCCAGGCGGAATAGCGGAATAGCGAAATAGGGATTTAATATTAAATTTTAAATAATATTAAATATTTAATATTATTTAATATTAATGCTAAATAAAGCAAATATTAAATATTTAAATATTAAATATTTAAATATTAAATATTAAATATTAAATATTAAATATTTAATATTTAATATTTAATATTTAATATTAATATTAAATATTAATATTAAATATTAAATATTAATATTTAATATTTAGATAAATATTAAATATTAATATTAATATTTAAAATTAAATATTAATATTACAATTTAATATTTAATTGTAAATATTATTTAAATTTTTTAATATTTATCTAAATTAAATATAAGGTTGATTAATACCATAAATTTATTTAATTTTAAATTATATCATAAAGGGCAAAATAGTAAATAAAAATATTTATCCCCTCAATTCTTCTTATTCCTCTATACCCAACCAAACATAATTTTTTCTTATTTCTCTTATTCTTCTTACTCCTATATAATTTACCAAACACAATTTTCTTTAAACCCGGTATAACTCTTAAACCCAACCAAACAGAAATTTACATTAATTCCTGCTAATACCATAACTTATACCTATCCCCGGTATAACTAAATTTTTTTTATCCCCGAACCAAACACAGCCTAAGGTGCTCAGGGATGAAGCGGAGAAGATGACCTTTCCTTTGTTGAAGAGCTCTCCAAAAGAAAATGCCCAAAAGTCTGAAAATGGTGGGGGAAGAGAGCTATTTATAGTCCACAAAACTCACTAAACTTCAGAATTTTTCCGCGAATTCAGGCGCCCGAAACTCCTCACGGTCGCCCTCCGACGAGAGCTCGGACACGCGTCAACCATCCGCCGCACGCCCAAAACCTAGATAAACAGCTCCGCTCGCGCCACGTCGCACCACGGGGGTGGTTGGCGCTGGCGAATCCCGTGGCGACGCGTGTCCCGCATACGGGAAACCTGCACGCGTCTGCCCCGCGCATGTGCCGCACCAATTTGCACGCAACGCGTGTCCCGCGGTCGGTCGTGGCGCAATGCACCGCTGTCACGCCCCGGGAGTGGTTTAAAAGCGAAAAACGGCCCAAATTTTTTTTTTCAAAAGCCTTCACCCCGGCACGTGTCTAGACCCGCCACATACACAAGATCACTCTAAACAAACCAACAGAGTCTCCCCTATATATGCACGGCGTCGCACAACAAATAATCACCAACCATCACCAATTTTACATACACACAAAGCGAATAAGGGATTAACTAAACCTCTACATCATACAAGAGAAGATCGCCCACTCGGCATACTCCAAATTGAAAAGATAAAATCACAAGCTTTAAAACAGTACCTACCCGATACTCAGTTTGAAAACAGTTTTCGCAAACGTTTTATCTTTTAAAAAGATCTCCACATTCCACATACAACCATCACAAGATAAAATGAAGTTCTAAAAGTCTATTATCCCAAGGCATTCACGGTGTTCATATGTTCCTACATCCATGTCACAACACATCCACATCACAATATGTCCAAGTATCATCCACCAATATCTACTAAATGTAATGATCAAATGAGGAGTAAAAGTGTCACCAAAATGATGAAATGCGAGTCACTCTCGCGTCGATGCCTCTCCCCCGTCCCCGCCCGAGCCTATCACATGGTGGGAGTCAGTGACAAAAATATAGGAAGGAAAACCGATATAACAAATATCATATGCCGTGATAGGTACAATAAAGTAAACAGAATATCAAACCGTAACCCAGAATAACTGAACCATTCGTACCACCCCCTTAGTCCGTAGACCTAAGGAAACATCAAACCTGCTCAATTCTTTGGTGCCCCTTTAAGCCTCGCCGCTATGTCACAAAGGGCCCCTACGAAGTCACTACGTAGAGACCATGGGTCCTTAGGCCACTTCCCCAAAAAAGTACATCCTTGCGGTGGCCAAACCGTTGGTGCACATGACTACGCCATGAGCTTCTCGATCTTTTAGTTGCGTACAACTTTGCGATGCCTTTCGCAATCCCATACTTGTGTAATAAGATGCGGTACCTCTCACGATCCCATACTCAGGTAATTTTATCGTTCTTCTTGACTCTGTAACAGAGATTACTGCAGAGTTTTGTATTGGACATTGTTTTGATGAATGAACTTTGGGAATGCAGATTTCGTGGTGATTTTTCGTTATTCTTTGAATTTTAATATTTAAACATCTTTTTGAGTTCAAGATGAGCAATTCCTCTTTTAATTTTAGTCGGAAATTCCTTTTGGTTTAGTCCCTACACTTCATAGAAGTACTTGCTGAAATTTTGATGCAATCCTAGACAGCAATGCTTACTTTGGTTAATTAGATGATTTTGGAGACTTAAAGATGAATCTTTGAGAATTTGAGGATGATCCTTGGACAGAGGAGGACTTAGAATTTTTAGTTGGAGCTTTACTTTGAGGTATATTATGCAGAATTTATTTCTCCCTTCAATGTTGTTGATTGCTGGATTTTTCCAAAAGTTCTGCGCAACAGCTATTGATTTAGTGATTGTGCTCAATCCGGCAGTGATCTCGGGGTGATCTTTGGTGCGTTGAATTCGTAAGAGGCAGGGGATCATGCACGCCGATTTTCAGCACGATCGGACCTCGGATTAAACTTTCCAGGTGGGTTGCATCAAATCTGTGATTTACCCACTTAGGTTATTAGAATTCAGCATGATGATGTTTGATCTTGTTTTCACTATCCCTATGTAAATCATGCTTAAATGATTTTCTTTGATGGTTCTTTAGCCTATCCAATGAGAGAGTGATTAGTTTTGCTGATTTTTATTCCATCTTATGTGAGAACAAATGCATATTTGTATAGACATCTAGATAGGTCACTTTCTTTATCGCAACATTATCATGTTGGAATTGACTGAGGAGAAAACTTATTATTTCCATTTCTTCTCTCCTTGTATGATTCATGTTGCTCGGGTTATGAGCATGAGTTGGGGATAGTGTAGTTGAGATTATCGAGTCGGGGTGGAATAGCACCAGATTGTTGACTCGTGGGATGTTCGGTAACCGCGGATTTTGGGCAGTTTGACCGGTTGTTGATTTTGCATTAGGTTGGGGCCGAAATTTTTATTAGTGGATAGAGTCTTCCACTTTGAGCATAGTCGTGACTAAGTACTGCTTCATTGAGATACATTCGACTGGATTCGAGCGGGTCGCTCCCCTCGAGTGGCACTCCGGAGTAGGCGGCAGGACCAGACTGTGAGTGCCGATCAGTTAGTTGATACTTGGGTATGATTTCACATCGGTTATATTTGGTTCTCTGTGCCGATTGTGATGGTTGTGCAGGCGGTGTCCGAGTTGTTTAGCTCGGGTTGATCGGGTTATATCTCGGCGGTTATTTTCACTGATGCATGCATATACAGTTGTTATCATTCATTATAGCATTAGAGGCATAATAGTGGTAGTTTTTCATTATCAGCAGAGTCATTTTCAGTTTTTACCACTTCAGCTCCTTTCTTGCCTCTAGTAGACTCGGTAGATACGTCGGAGTATTGATGATTTACCCACTGAGAAATACTGGTTTATCTAGTAGTTCTCACACCCGTTGCTGCTCTTCCCCTTTTTCCTTTCTTTTGCAAAGTCTTCTGCGACTGTTGCTGGTCCTTCTGCAGCTGATAGAGGTAAGGGGATCGCCGACTAAATAGATCTCCTACCCGAGAGAGAGACAGTGATAAATACTCTATTATACCCTTTTTCTCAGACTGATGTACTCATACTATTTTGGGTCTGGCTTTAACCAGCTGGCTGTACTTTATTTTTGTATTCTGGGAGATGATGTTGTATTATATTGTTTACTTTTACATATTCAGTCTGAAATGGTTTTAGTTTTCAGCTCTGTACTTGTGCTCTTTTATATGTTTCTTATATCTGAGCAGGTTTTTGTAGTGCCCCCGATTTTTTCTTTGAGTCGCTTTCGGTGTGTACGTGATTTTGCGTACCCTTCGCTTTTATTAATTTTATCGGTTTTGGTTTTCATGTTGTAGAGCTCGTTAAACAGAGAACGACGGTGCAATCGACTCGAAAATCCGACGAACGGATCTCCCGGTAGAATTTTTCAAAGTTAATAGGTGGAAAAGGATTTTTAAATACCCATTAATAATTATTGGTACTTTAAAATCCGTGCCGATGCATGAGAAATTTTTCTAAAATTTTGGCACGCAAATCGAGAAAAAAAAATTAAATAAAATTAAAAGTGGTCATAAAAGATAAAGGTGGTTACAAAAGATAAAATCGGTTATTATTGTTACAACCTCTCTTATAAATAGTAAGGAACCGGTGATCGGTTTCACCTTACATATTAGAGAGGAGAAACAAGAAAATCTAGTTTTCGTTTTCGGGTAAGAAAGAGAGAACTTTATCTTCTTCCTCGTTGTGCGCGCCGAAGATCGGGAACAAAACCGCCGCCATCATCGGAGACCGGAGGAGGAAGCGCCGTCACCGTCGGAGATCAGAGATCGAAAATCGGGTCCGGGCATCGCATCGTCGTCCCTATCGGCAAAGAGGTTGATTCTTGGCTTTTCGATATCATTATTTCGATTTTCGTGAGGTTTCTGTACTTATGTTTGGGTTTCTTGGGGATTTCCGTCGGAGCTTGGGATTTTAGTGGAGCCGCCGCCGTCACCGCTGGTTTAGACGGGAGGCCGCCGTCGGATTGGACGGGAGTCCGCCGTCGGATTGGACGGGAGACCGCCGCCGCCGTTGTGTTAAACGAGAGACCGCCGCCACCGTTGTGTTGAACGGGAGGCCGCCGCTGCTGTTGCCGTTGTCGCAGGGTCACCGCCGGAGCCGAGGAGGGCAAAGAGGCAAGGAAAAGCAAAAAAAAAAAAAAAAAAAAAAAAAGAGTTGAAAGCCTCATGGGGAATTTTACTGTGTGGCCCAGCCCGCGCGGTCCACACTCCAGGCGTGGACCCCATCCACGCGCCGCCGCAGTCTGCTGTGAACTCGATGCGCGCCCCGCCCCTCTGCTCGGCCCGGCCCAGCTGCCTGCTCCCTGTTATCCGCGTGCGCGGCCCAGCCCGGCCCAAGCCGCACGCGGTCCACGCGTAGGCGTGCGCCCGGTCCACAGTCCCGCCACCTCAGTTGTGAACCCGGCTCACGCCAGCCTCCACTGCACCCGGCCCGGCCCACACGCGCCGCGCGGCCCTATTCTTCTGCACGGCCCAACCGGCCCAATTGCACGGTTCACTTGCGGGGCATGCGCTCGGTCCACGCCGCCGCCGCTTCTTGGCGTGAATTCGGTCCACGCGCCGGTCGGTGCACCAGCGCCCAGCCCAAGGCCAAGCAGCCCGTTTCAACACGGTTTTCGACACACGTTTCGCTCCGTTTTCGAGTTTTTGGGGCTGTTCGGCCTCCGCCGTTGTTGGGTTTGGTTGGAATTTTGGCCGTCGGATTTTCGGTTTGAACCACGATGTACGGATTTGATGTGGGCTTGGGTTTCCGTTGACAGAATTGGTTTCCGGTTGCGACGTTCTCGCCGTTTTCATCGTCGGAAGCCCGGGTTGACATACGATTTACGGAATTATTGTCCGATTGTGTTTTTAACGATGGTTTTTGGTGTAGTTTTCGTCCGGTCAAAGTTAAGGAGATTCGGAAGGATTTTTGAACTTCGTTTTCTTCGCCGGTAGAGATGGATAACCAAAACCAAGGTCGAAGACGTTGTTGAACATTGGTGTTCAACACTCCTATTCCTTTTGTTGTTGTTTTCGATATTGCTATTTTAAAATGACAGGAAGAACATTGTTCCGGTTTGGTGACGAAACGGTACATACGTAAAGAACATGAACGAAATTTCTATGACTTATCGGTTCATTTCACGAGTATGGGATCGTGAGGTGAATCGTGATTTATTCCACGAATATGGGATCGTGAGGCATTCCGCGACTATTTCCACGAGTATGGGATCGTGAGACTCATAGCGTTGTCACGTACACCAGCCGTTTGGCCACCACAAGGGTGTTCTTTTTTGGAGAAGTGGTCTGAAAATACGGCCCGTGATCCCTACGTCAGTCAGGCGGGAGGGACCAAAGATGAGTATATTTGTTGTTTCCTGGGTTCCGAGTGGGGAACCGGAAAAAACGGTGTGGATGACTTGGGAGTTCGGTTTCCGATTTGATGTCCTATTCACTTTGTCGTATACATTTGTGTTGCATTAAATCATCATTTTATTCGTTTTCCTTCCTATGTTTTTGTCACTGACTCCCACCGTGTGATAGGTTCAGGCGGGAACGGGGGAGAAGCTTTGAATTGGAAGTGATTCGATTCTTCGTTGTTTGGGTGATATTTTACTCCACCCTTTTGATCATTACATTTGGTTGATACTATTTGCATGAGATATGGACATTGTGTGATGTGAATACTTTGTGATGTGGATGTGGGACATGTGGACTATGTGGATGGATAGTGGTCTTTTGAATTTGGTTTTATTATTATGTGATTGCATATGGGATGTAGAGGTTTTCAAAGTGATAAAATGGTTGCGAAATCTATTTTCAAACTAAGCGTCGGGTAGGCACTGTTTTAAACCTTGTAGCTTTATCCTTTCAACCTAGAGTATGTCGTGTGGGCGATATTCTTTTGTATGAATCCAAAGACTAGCTTATCTCTTTATTTAGCACTCTGTGTATGGAAAACTGGTTATGGTTAATGTATGTATTTTGTGCGACGCCGTACATATACAGGGGAGACTCTGTCTGTTTATATAGAGAGATCTTGTATATGTGGCGGTCTGGACACGTACCGGGAGAAAAGACATTGAAAAAAAAAAATAGAGCCGTTTTCCGATGTTCAAACCTCTCCCGGGGCGTGACAGTTTTAGCACTTCGTGTACGCGGGAAATTCCGTGTGAACGGCAAATCTATAGACAAGCCTGGGTTCTGCTTTACCTCCAGGGCATGACACCACTCCCTTCAGGTTTAGGCTTCTTAAAATTTGAGTTAAACTTCTTATAGTGAAAAAGCTTCTTCTTAAAGTTCCCATTGGGTTGAAAGTTTCTATCCTTAGGTTTCGGCTTCTCTACAAGGTTGGTTTGGGTAGTTCGGTTGGTTTCTTCTATCCTAATGGATTTTAGGAAATAATTCAGGAAAAACTCTTTCTGATTGTGGTTAAAATCATTTGAATGGTTAGACCAAGAGAGAGGCAGCTTATCTATAAGGGTGGCAACTAAAAAGCTCTCATCAAGAACTACACCACTAGATCTAAGCTGCTCAATAATGTACTCAAAATTATGAAGCTGATCAAACATAGGTTTACTATCTACCAACTTAAACTTAATCAAATAAGAAACTTGATATTGTTACTTAATAGGATCAATCTGACCATACTTCTGTTATAAAGAAATTCACAATTCCTTAGCAGTTTGAGCACTATAATAGATGTCATAAAGTTTAATCTCGGTGCTAAGAATCTGGTTCAGACAATGATAGTTAATCATGCCAGGATCAATAGGAGGTGCAGGTGCAGGAATAGGTGCAACAACAATAGTAGAAGTATTCTGAGATTGGCTGCGAGTTTGAGGTCGATTTACTACAGGCTGGAGAGGACTATCAGGTGTAGTTTTATTGTCATTCTCGGCAGGATCTGAGATAGCAGAAACTAGCCAAGTGTGGGGATTTTGCCACCTTTGTTCTGCCACCTTCTAAAGTTGTGACCATCACACGTAAATGGCTTCGCCGAATACGAGTCCTCCATCAATATGAATCTGTTTTCAAGTAACCTACTATAATGTCACAAAATTGCACTATATCTATAACAGTAAATAGTTATGTATTATCTAAGTTGACAGATATATAACAACAATAATTATTCTAAATTGTAATTATCAGTGCAATAATAATACAAATATTAATTAACAGTGTAACGACAAACTATATATATATATATATATATATATATATATATATATATATATATATATATATATATATATATATAGTAGAGCTTATATGCTTTTAAAAGCACAAGCTCAATCATACTTGTGAATTTTTTACCATTGGATTTGCATTGAGATTTGTGCAATTGTACTTTCTCTTTCTCTCTCTTTAGTTGACTTTACAATTGCACAAATCTCAATGCAAATCCAATAGTAAAAAATTCACAAGCATAGTTTGTCTTATACTTTTGAAAGTATATAAGCTCTACTATATATATATATATATATATATATATATATAACTAGCAGAGCAATGTATGTATATATTAACAGTAGCAGTATTATGTTTTTAATATTAAAAAAATTAAAAGATAAAATATTTAATCTTGCTTCTAGTATGTTGGAAAAATATCTTTATAATTTCTTTTAGTAAAATATCACTTTGAAATAATTTATATCCGAAATAAGAATCTATATGTTTGCATGCAAATTACTAGTATACTGTAAATAAATAAACAACAACGATTAGATGAAGCCTGTGGTTGGAGGCGTGCGATGCACTGTCCTAGAAGTAAAATTGCCCCTCCACGTGCGAGGCTCCGGCAATCACTCCTAGCGATACAACGACCACTATCCACCCCGTCAGCACGACTCCGGAATGGCGCAGAACGAGCCCATCAACTTTCAGAGATCCAACAAAAAGTAAAGCTCAGTGTAAAATGTATATGCTATACTGTATATCAGAAAATTGTGACTTAACCAATCTTTTGCTCCATATATATAGAGCCCAAGAGGAAACCCTCTTGCAGCCCACCTCTAGGCGGGGTCCAACGGATAGATCTCGGATTAGCTGTTGGACCTTACCGAGGAGACCCTTGGGCAGCCCACCAAATTCTTCCCAAGGCAAGACTCTTGGGTAGCCCAATAAACCACTTCCCAAGGGAAGGTTAAGTCAAAAATGAAATAGCAAATAAAAAGTGAACCGGGTCAAGATCGCTCGTGTCGCCGCCTGCCCGACCCGGCCCAGCTCGGCTCGTGCTCGTGCCATGCGCGCATGCATGTCTTTAGGAGAAGCCATCTTACTTCCTCCTAACCAATACACTCGAGAAAGTAGTAATATAAATATAGCTACCACATGTGATGAGTTTTTAATGTAGAACTAAATATCAAATGTGGTGAGCAAGGCATTGGGCTCCCAGATAAAGCCCATTGACATTGGGCCACCCAGAAAGTCCATAGGCCAAAATCAAGTTTTAAATAAATAGAAAACAATAAAATCTAACAAAATTTCCATGGAATAAGTGATTAATTACCGAGATCATGGTTTTGGTGTTTTTTACCCCCAAATCTTTGTCCTCAACCTAATGAGATCTTGAATCACTTTTAAGAAATTACTATGAAACTACCAAAACTACCAAATATTTCTATCCATACAATATAAAAAATCATGTGCCAATGAGAGCTTTCTTGCTTTACACATTTTGTCACAAAACCCATACCCTATTTATAATACTTGAAAAAGGCATCGTTTCACCAAAGATAGACACCCATTCACAAAGTACACAACCTATTACAAAGCGCACACCCTTTCAACTAGCAAACAAAACTTTTCAAATTCAAAGAAGACATGAAATAAACATGAACATCTTTAGCACCTAATAATCACGGGCATTATCAACAATAATAAGAGACCATGTTACTCAAATATTTGATGCTAATTTTCACTGACAAGTGGATGAGAAAATGGTAAAAAAGCAACAACATTCACTTGTTACAAGAATAACCATCAGCCATGAGATATATTTATAGAACTAGGCTGTTAGTATTTTATTAGTTTTGGTGATTTAAAACTTGTATTTGGCCTTTGGGCTTTCTGGGTGGCCCAATATCAATGGGCTTTACCTGGGAGCCCAACGCTTTAGCTCACCACATGTGATGTTTAGTCCCACATCGGAAACTCATCACATATGGTAGCTATTTATATACTCCATCTTTCTTGAGTGTGTTGGTTAGGAGAAAGTGAGAGCAGAGGCTTCTCCTAAAGGCACACACGCAAGCACGAGCATGAGCCGGGCCGGGTCGTGCGGGCCGCGACGCGCGATCTTGACCCGATTCTCTTTTTATTTGCTCTTTTATTTTTGCTTGTCTTAACTATACCTTGGGAAGTGCCTTCTCGGGCTACCCAAGAGGCTTGCCTTGGGAAGTGCCTGGTGGGTTGCCCAAGGACCTCCTCCGTAAAGTCCAACGGCTAACTCAAGATCTAGCCGTTGGACGCTGCCCGGAGGTGGGCTTCAAGAGAGCCCTATATATGGGTGTATTTGCTTAAGTCTTTACACACAATTCTAATTTACATAACAGTAATATACCTTTACACTGAGCTTTACTACTTGCCTTCTATATTTAGTTTTACTTTTTGCTGAATCTCTGAAAGTCGACAGGTTTCCCTTGCACCATTCCGGAGTCGTGCCGACGAGGTGGACAGTGGTCGTTGTATCGCTGGGAGTGACTGCCGGAACATTGCACGTGGAGAGAAAATCTTACTTTTAGAACAGTGCATCTGCACGCTTCAACTCATAGGCTTCATTTCATCCTTACTTTCTATTTATTAATAGTATAATTATAATTTGCATGCAAACATATAGATTTGATTATTTCGGATTTAAATCAATTTAACGTATTATTTTGCTAAACAAATTTATAAGAAAAGATTTTCTAACATAGGCTACTATACTATTAATAGCACCAAATCATTGGTGCTATTAAGTTTTTGATCCTTGGATAAAGGGATGTGTGGTTAGAATGATAGTGGTCCCCTAGGGTTTAGTAGGTGGTTGGTTGAATAGTATAATCTAAGGGATGGAAAGGATCAAAGGTATAGATTTAACGGCGGAAAACTTGGTAGCACCAAATGCTTGGTGCTATCAATAGCATAGTAACCGGACTCTATATTTATAATCCAATTACGCAACATACGCACCTTCACAATGTTGTCTATTGTTACATTGAGGTAGCAAACATAGCGAGCAGGGCAGAAGACAACCACCTGAAAATCGATCCGTTTCCAAGAATCAACTTTCCCACATTCAAAAGAACAATTAATATAGAGCTGATGGGTAAGGAATATTCATCTTATGAAATTGGACTCCCTAAAAAGGTCTCATTACAAGAGATTCCTACACTTCAGAATATTTCCGACCTGCTTCAGAATAAGGACACATCCAACAGAGATATCACCGCCAAGATTGCCATCCAAAATGACCTTCCGGTGAACAAAAGCGCCAATCATGCCTGTTGGATCCTAAAACAAGCAAATCATCAACTAATCTAAACACATTCAAATGTTTGTACATCATCACAGCTCACTTAGCACACAACTCATCAACAAGCTTACCTTCAGAGTAAGAAACAGGTCTCCAAGCCCGTTCGGCGTGCACGACTTGATGATCCCCACCACCTGGTCACCCAACTTGTTAAGCTGAATCAATCCATCCGAGTACCACAGTAGATCAAATCAAAGCAAAACTTAGTGAGGATTAAGAAGGTTTAGATAGGCACATAAGGTATTCGATCAATTGACCACGTCTTTATTGACCCGATCCGGCATACCGACGCAGCATGTTCCTCCCCTAAAACTCACCACAAATCTCTAAATTAGGGAGAAAAGTACATGATCGGCGGCTTCAGAGCATCAAATCGGAAGCATCGATCTCCACTCACCGATAGAGTCCACGGCGCTGAGCCAGGGATCGAGCGAGAAATCCCCATCCTCCGCATCAACGAGATCCGACGGTGGATCGTCCCGCCTCGTCTGCGGCTCCGACCGGGAGCCGATGACGCAAGGGGCGGCGGCGGCAGCGGACGAGGGGGCGGAGGATCTCCGGCGCATCGAGGCCTGAACGGCTCCGGCCGGGCCGGGGATGAGGCGGGGGGCGGCGGCGGGTTTTGGTAGAGGAGGGTTGGGAGGGGCTAGGGTTAGGGTTGGGGTTTGGGAGCAGGGGCGGAGAGGAGGAAGGGAGGAGGAGGAGGAGCGGAGGAGGAGGAGGAGGTCGGAATCGTCAACGTCGATGCCGTTCTCCCAACGATCGTCTTCGACGTCGCCCATTCTCTCTCGCGCGCGCGCCCGCTACGTAGGTGATGAGCGGGTGAAACCTGATGCCATTGAAGAGCCTTGCCCTCTAAATTGATCGTAGCTAATTTATAATTAGCATCTTCCACAGTTTCATCAATTTCAAAAAAATTGTTCACATTTATACATCTATCCCTTCAAACCCCTCTAAATTGATCGAGTTGTTACCTTCTGATTGGGGTGCTGAGAAAGGATTGTGGCTAGCTCCATGGGACAAATGATGCTTGCAATCCAACAAACATTTGGCATAACCCTTCTTATCTATTAACAAATAAATATTAAATTATAAATGAATTTAAATCAATAAAGAGAATGAATTCTCAGTTCTACTGTGGCTAGGTGGCCGCTTCTCGGGTATTGAAGCGCTGACGTGTCGGTTTCTCAGGTATGTTGTTCTCATCTTCGCTCGCTCGCCCGTTGCTTCCTTCTCTGCGCACATGGGTTTAGCCTTCCTTCTCTCTTCGCGCAGAAGGTTTCTCCCCTCTTCTCTCCCGCGATTCTCGGCACCTGCACATGGTTTTCTCTTCTCCATTTTCCTCTCCCCTCTTCTACAGGGGTTTATCCCCTCTCTCTGCTCCCTTCTAGAGCGCAGGTCGAATTACAGGACGACAACGCCTTCGTGCGGGTACAACCAGCCGTACGGAGGGGGGCATGCCGCGCGGTTCGCGGGTCAGCCCGCGCGGGCTATGGGAGGCTGTCGCGATCCTCTAGAGTGCAACTCCGGGTGCCCGTACGTCGGGCCTGTGGCATGACGCATGTGTTACGACCCCCCCCCCCCCCCCCCCCCCCCCCCCCCGCCAATCCGCGGCCCAATCATGGCGCTCTACTGCTCATCTTCTTTCGTGCTCAGATGATTAGAGGTCCTCTTCTTCGTCGGAGCCCGTTGGTGTCTCCTGTGTGCCCATTGGCTATCTCCTATATCTACAATAATCATAATGATGGTTTGGTACCTTCTCCTCTCTCCTTTCTCCCCCTCTCTTCCCTACATTCTCTTGATTTGCTCTGCGAAGGGTTGGCTATAAATAGTGGCTAATGTGGAGATGGAACTCTGTGTGGGTTGATTTTCTGTGGGTGGGTTGGTTCTCTCAGAGGTTTCTCTTCCTTTCTTGGAGGACAGCTCTCTTCTATAATTTTACTGCCTGTTTCTTTGCTTGGTAAGATCATATCCCTAAATAGGTTAGCTTCGATTTCTCCCAAAATATGCTTACTTACTGGGAGTTAAAAAAAAGATGTGCCTAGAAAGTTTGCCCTTCTCTGATTATGGTTGATTTTTGGATCAAATATGTTGATGTTTCTTTAAGAAATTGTGATTCTTTTTTTGTCGTTCTCTTTAATATATATATATATATATATATATATATATATATATATATATATATATATATATATATATATATATATATATATATTTCCTAGAAAGTTCCCTGTCTTTTTGTTATGCTTGATTTTTGTATAGAATTTGCTCTTGTTTCTTGAAGAAAATGTGATTTGTTCTTGGGTGTTTCCTGATTTTGTGCATCGTTTCATGGTCGTGTTAATTTCCTGCATCGTTTCATGGTCGTGTCAATTTTTCTAGAAAGTTCCCTGTGTTTTTGTTATGCTTGATTTTTGTATAGAATTTGTTGTTGTTTCTTGAAGAAAATGTGATTTGTTTTTTGGGGTTCCCTTTAAGATATATATGTTTTATTAATCTATGAAAAATAAATCAAAATGCATTTCCTTATGTCCCAGAATTATAAATGGTAGTGGTGAGGTTTCATGAATTGTCATGTATATAGCAGGGAACTTAGGAACTTAGGCGCTGGTAATTTCGGATAGTTGATGTACCTTGCAGCTGTGTACTTGCCTTTGGTCTGATTTGTTTTTAATAAGTCCTTCCCAATGTCCCTGTTGTGCTCTTCTGTTGACTTCCTTTCCATGTCCTAATTTCCTTCTCCAGTGTTTACCTCCGCTGCTATTCTTGTGATGCCGATTGTTGAAATTTTATATTGTAAGTTGCTTGAAGAAATAGCTGAAAAACTAGCTATAGAGACTCCTCGATGTGAGATCACTGCTGCTGTCGAAGGGTGGTTCTTAGCCTATATAGATCTTCCGATTCCGCGTGATTGTGGAATCATCGAAACCGCCCGGTGCTGGAGTACCCCGTCCCTCGATGTGTTACTTGCTAAAGAGGACGCCGCACGCGCAGCCGTGCAAAAAATGAAGACCGAATTTGACCTGCACGTAAGGGATGCAAATTATGAAGAATATATGTTCTATAAAAATTTATACGATCATGCCGCGGCTCAACATTCCGATCTTTTGATGCGGTTTAAGAACCTGGAACAGGAATATAGTCTTTTAAAAAGTTCTTACGTTGCTGCCGTTTGTGAGAAAACAGAATTGATAACTGAGCAGGCGGAAATGCATCATACAATCGATGAATACCGTATGACCATACATTCGCTTCACGCGGAGCAACTTGCTGCCCTCCCCGATCCATCTGAAGCAGGATCTGCTTCTTAGGCGCAGGGCCTTCTATAGCCGCAGGGTCATTTGTAAAATATAACATCTACCATTACCTATGCAAGAATGTCGGTCCGTCCTTAGTCCCTACCGGCCTCCCCAAGTCCTTTTGTGCTATGGAATTTGTCACGCCCCGAGTTTTGAAAAGCCGGCTAAATTTTTTTTTTTTTTATAAATCAGAGTTCGCAAACCAGGCGTAACAGACCGCCACATGTATAGTAAATTCCCTGCCCAACTGGACGGATCCTTTCCTATACATGCACGGCTAATCATAATCAGTCAATATCAGAGTAGTCTAAACTACGCATGCAAGACTAGTCAATTTATAATAATTAAACTGAAATGCGGAAAATAAAATACACTGACTAAATAAGGGTCGATACTATCGCAATCGTCTCACCAACGTGTCCCGACATCCCATCACCCAGCGACCTGAAAAACAGTCACCCGAGGGTGTGAGATACACCGGAGTGTATCCCAGTGGGCACGACGAGCCGAGAAATAGCTAATCGTACCTACTGGGTACAATAATCTGCGGATAGTAAAAATCATAGGGTAAAGCTGAATAATAAAGCAGATCTACTGATAATCAACAAAATCCACAAATAACTGAATAAGCAGGTAATCAAGGGTAATGAAACTGCAAGTAATAAATGCTGGAAATCTATGTATGTAAACGAGATAATCAATCATGAACTGAGCAGTAAGGGTACAGGGTAAGATATCTATCAATAACAGTGCAAGATAATAAGAATGCGTCAACAAAAGAACTCAAGTACCCAATCAATGCCAGTATTGGTCACGAGGACCTCAGGCTCATATCACTAACTGCACCTATCCCACTGACATAACCCCGCACCCATAAGTGCTATCTGGGGCTCACGGGTTCTTCCTCTAGACCACTTTACCGGTAAAGAACAATAGCCACGGGGAGCGACCCCGGCAATGTTCGTGAAGTACAGCGATGCGTGGCAAGTCGTACTGATCAATCTCACGGTCTAGTGACCGAGTAGTCGGCCACATGCCGAGATCCCATCAGGGAATCATCTATCATATCGATCAGAATCTATCATGCATATCGGAACATCAAGTAGTATCTATCAATCATGCATATCGGAACGTCGAGTAGTATCTATCAATCATGCATATCGGAACATCGAGTAGTATCTATCAATCAGGATCAATCAATCATGCATATCGAGATATCAACAATATATCGGCTAACAGGAATCAACAAGTATCATCTAATCATGCAGATCTATGTACTGAAAAAGCTGATGAACAAATATATGTATATGATGTGTCTCATGTAGATCAAGGTCTATCAGAAATGATCATCTAGCAAATAGATCCAGTCATCGGGACTAATCGTAACAGATAATGTCAAGCACAGGTGTATATGACAATCCAGAGGAATCAATGTCTATCGGGAAGATCATGTGATATATAGATGAAGTCATCATGGGTCATATAGATCAAATCAATAAGCTAATAAGCAGGTATATGAAATCATAGTGCGTCTCAGTCGATCAAGATCTATCAGGAGTAGTCATAGAGCATGTAGATGTAAGCATCAGGGGTATATGACAGGTCTAAGGAAATCCATATCAATCAGAAGGATCATGTAGATAAAATCAACAGGCTAGTCAATAACAGGTGTCCGACTGGACTAAAGCAACCAGAGGGCTGAAAAGATAAAGCCCGGACCGAAGATAACCCACCTGGATGAAGGCAGATTCTCGAACTCCCGCACAGCTACTGGGAGGCTGGTGCTGAACAACTGGGCCCTGAATAAGAAGCTATAGTCAGTCATCGACTCACACAGCCCATCCCGACGACACTACGGTAAGGCGTCGCTAATACGGAACAATATCGCCGATTTACTGAACAATTAGCTATTTTGCGGGACGAAACCCGTTTTCCGATCAACGAGAATCCACGGGCCTCTAATAAAATGTCCAGTAAGTGTATAATTACTGTCTAAGGGTCATCATCGTGTCCAAATCTCATTTTGATCCATAATATTTTCTAAATTGCATAATTACAATGAATTGATTGACTGTTTCGGCTCGTTCTTGAAATCCGGGGATCCAACGATGACGCGGTAAATTCCAGCGCGTTCGTTTCGTCGAGACGGAGCCCGTGCTCACAAGTTTGGATTGATACGGATCCCGAGAACAAAGTTGGCCCATAAACATTAAGAGTTCATTTAACCATTATGCTACAACTTAAAATATACTTGACCAGATCGAGAGCTAGCTAGAGCATGGTGTTAAGCAAGGACAGAGGAGTGCAGTGCTCACCTTGTGCGCGTCGGAGGCCGGCCGGAGAGCTTGCCGGAGCAAGGTGGTTCACCAATTCAAACAAGCCAAGGCTCGGGTTGGATGTCCTTGGAGCAGCTCAGGCTCTGTCCTGTTTCAGAGGGGAGCATCAGTGAATAGGGGGTCCCGGAAGGTGTCTGATCCATGTGGGGTCGAGCCCCGGCGGCCGGAGGCGGCGGCGGCCGGAGACAAGCCCGCAAATGATAGCTTCGGGTGCAACAATGGAACCAAGCTATAGGGGTGCCCCCAGACCCAAAATAAAATCGTGGGGATCTTATATTTAACATTTAGAGCTTACCTGTAAGGTTGGCCGGAGCCCGAGTCGCCGGAGATGGCCGGGGATGGAGCTCGAGTCCGACTCGGGTGCAACTCTGGGAATCAAAAACCCTACGTTAGGAGGGCCATGCAACACTGCCATTGGTCTTAAAATGATGGGATGAGCCTACCTGCACAGTTTCCCGGCGTCGGGGAGCGCCGGCAAGGGGCGGCGGAGGAGCTCGGAGGGGCTTTAAATGGCAAAATCCGGCGCGGCGGCTCCGGGCCGGTGCAACTTGGACCAAGCTGATCCCCACCTCACTAGGGTGCTTCCAGCAGAGGTGGCCGGCGTCGGTAGGCCGCGGCGGCGCCGGACGGTGACGATCGGCCAATGTGCAAAAACGGCGGTTCCTAGGGCGGCTCCGATCGGGCTCGATCCTCGACCGATCACCCTACAATTTCGTGGACGTGCAGCAGTCGACGAGGGGAGATGATCTATTGGTGCTGATCTCAGGTTTGACGGTCGGATGAAGGCGGCGATTGTCGGCGGCCCAGAAAACGATAATCCGGCGGGGTTGGCTCCCGCCGGCGATCGGGACGGCGGCCACGGCTCGGGCTGCAACCGGAGGTTCGCCTCGATGTCAGGAACACGATGGTCGTGCCCAAATGCCAAAACAGAAAAGAAAGCTCCAAGATCTTACCTCACCGGAAAAATGGAGGAAGAAGAGGCTGGCTGCGGCGGCGCGGGGTGGAGCCAGGCGTCGATTCACTCCGGGCTCGGCTGCGGCTTCACAGAGGAGTCCTCAGACCAGGTCTTGATTGCCTAGGACCCTCCCGAGTACCCTCCTCATCCACCACCCGAGATCAAGGTGAATCTTTATCTCCCTTCTCCGGCGACGGGGAGGCGGCGGCCGGTGCGGGGAAGCTCCGGGAAGCGCGGCAGAGGAAAGGTGGTCTGTTGCACAGGCGGTTAGGGTAAGGTTCTGAGGTTTAGGGTTTCATGTAAACCCTAGCTCGGGTATGCATGTTTATATAGGGTTTTGCAACTTTGCATTTTAGCACTTCTAGCTTTGGTATTCAGGGTTAGGCCCCTTACAGCAGCTTTCTTTTGCATTCAGGTCCCTCACCACAGAGGTGGCATGCAAATCGAGACAAGAAACATAGGGTTCTATGTGCAAAAAGCCGCCTTTTCGCCGTATTTCACGCTTTTCGAGGCGATCCGGTCGTCGAAATGGAAAATGGACTGCACCATGGAGTCCGGCTCGACGAGACCTATCAGGTAGCGATTTCTGGTTTTCGAGAAACTGTCCGGATAAAATTTGCGGTCCATAAATTACAGTTCCGGGATACAGTTATTGTGCTTTTCGAGACTCTAGGGTCGTCAAACTGAAATTCTGTCAGTGTCATTGTGTCCAGAACGTCGAAACCGTTCGAAACGACTACCTAAAGTGCTAGGTTCGGTTTCCAGACAGCGATTTGGCAAACGTTCGCACTTAGGGGTAATCGAAATTAGGGTTTACTGTTCACTGTACCCGCGACTTAAGTCGCAGGTCCCGCCTGCTTCTTCGTCGATTTCTGGGAGATCCGACCGTCGGATCTGAACTTGCTTAACATGGTTTTCGATCAGTTTGTCGAGACGGTCGCACTCGTAGCCTCGGATCTTCGAGATCAGGCTCGGATTGAAAGGCGATATTTCTGCCCTATTAACTGTGCAATTTACCCTGCAGAAAAGGGGCCCTTAGGCTATTCGTGCCATTTATGATCTAAAATTCAACTCGACTTTTATTATTTTCCCTTTTCATTTATTTATAAAAATTCGAATTCTTACATCTCTCCCACCAAAAAGGAAGTTTCGTCCCTGAAACTTACAACTTAACTAACCCTCTGGTAAGTCTCTAATAGGTTCACAATAGTGACAACTAGTCACAAGGTATTAACAACTCCAAGACTACTAATTTAGACCCAATCTGATATTCCCCATCACAGGGCAAAGTATTTCCTCAGTTCTTTCGACAGTACGTTGTCTGCGGCCAACGTGCTTACCAAAAGAAAAGCGAAATGCCATAGATCTGTCGCCAACAACAAGTTGGGGACACAACTCCCATCAGAAGGTATATCACATACCTCCCAACACAGTCTCAATGCTAATGACCTAACCTTTATCGGGGGTTACTACCACCTCGTGGTCATAAATACCATCCTGACTAACTCATCGGAGAATCTACGTCGGTCCACAAAATCTGGGCAAAAGGTGGGGCCAATTCGAGTCCATCCCAAATAGGGTTACCATCGGGCCCATAGGCCACTGAATCATGACACGGGAGCACTGAAGGATCAACAACTTGTTCAATCTCTGGGCAAACTGTGGGGCTGGTGCCATAATAGCAGTCATCCGCTGTTGTACCCTCAACTAGACGATTACGACAAGAATGGTGATTTAACATTTAACCACCGCAACTGATCCGAGCGCTCTGGCTCCACTGAAACATCAAGCCCACGGCCGAAACCATGACCGCGGCTAATCCTGCACTAACAACGATCCCAAGGACCAGAGTGCGTACAAACGCCACTCATAACCACAACAATGAGACTCAACTGTGTGTGAACACACCTGAGCTCCAATCCACTATGCTAATACCCTGCGCTCTCTCGTGAACACAAGTCATCCTAGGGTTCATTCCTAACCAAACCTAGGCATCGTCTTCCTACGCTCTGATACCATCTAATCTGTCACGCCCCGAGTTTTGAAAAGCCGGCTAAATTTTTTTTTTTTTTTATAAATCAGAGTTCGCAAACCAGGCGTAACAGACCGCCACATGTATAGTAAATTCCCTGCCCAACTGGACGGATCCTTTCCTATACATGCACGGCTAATCATAATCAGTCAATATCAGAGTAGTCTAAACTACGCATGCAAGACTAGTCAATTTATAATAATTAAACTGAAATGCGGAAAATAAAATACACTGACTAAATAAGGGTCGATACTATCGCAATCGTCTCACCAACGTGTCCCGACATCCCATCACCCAGCGACCAGAAAAACAGTCACCCGAGGGTGTGAGATACACCGGAGTGTATCCCAGTGGGCACGACGAGCCGAGAAATAGCTAATCATACCTACTGGGTAAAATAATCTGCGGATAGTAAAAATCATAGGGTAAAGCTGAATAATAAAGCAGATCTACTGATAATCAACAAAATCCACAGATAGCTGAATAAGCAGGTAATCAAGGGTAATGAAACTGCAAGTAATAAATGCTGGAAATCTATGTATGTAAACGAGATAATCAATCATGAACTGAGCAGTAAGGGTACAGGGTAAGATATCTATCAATAACAGCGCAAGATAATAAGAATGCGTCAACGAAAGAACTCAAGTACCCAATCAATGCCAGTATTGGTCACGAGGACCTCAGGCTCATATCACTATCTGCACCTATCCCACTGACATAACCCCGCACCCATAAGTGCTATCTGGGGCTCACGGGTCCTTCCTCTAGACCACTTTACCGGTAAAGAACAATAGCCACGGGGAGCGACCCCGGCAATGTTCGTGAAGTACAGCGATGCGTGGCAAGTCGTACTGATCAATCTCACGGTCTAGTGACCGAGTAGTCGGCCACATGCCGAGATCCCATCAGGGAATCATCTATCATATCGATCAGAATCTATCATGCATATCGGAACATCAAGTAGTATCTATCAATCATGCATATCGGAACGTCGAGTAGTATCTATCAATCATGCATATCGGAACATCGAGTAGTATCTATCAATCAGGATCAATCAATCATGCATATCGAGATATCAACAATATATCGGCTAACAGGAATCAACAAGTATCATCTAATCATGCAGATCTATGTACTGAAAAAGCTAATGAACAAATATATGTATATGATGTGTCTCATGTAGATCAAGGTCTATCAGAAATGATCATCTAGCAAATAGATCCAGTCATCGGGACTAATCGTAACAGATAATGTCAAGCACAGGTGTATATGACAATCCAGAGGAATCAATGTCTATCGGGAAGATCATGTGATATATAGATGAAGTCATCATGGGTCATATAGATCAAATCAATAAGCTAATAAGCAGGTATATGAAATCATAGTGCGTCTCAGTCGATCAATATCTATCAGGAGTAGTCATAGAGCATGTAGATGTAAGCATCAGGGGTATATGACAGGTCTAAGGAAATCCATATCAATCAGAAGGATCATGTAGATAAAATCAACAGGCTAGTCAATAACAGGTGTCCGACTGGACTAAAGCAACCAGAGGGCCGAAAAGATAAAGCCCGGACCGAAGATAACCCACCTAGATGAAGGCAGATCCTCGAACTCCCGCACAGCTACTGGGAGGCTGGTGCTGAACAACTGGGCCCTAAATAAGAAGCTATAGTCAGTCATCGACTCACACAGCCCATCCCGACGACACTACGGTAAGGCGTCGCTAATACGGAACAATATCGCCGATTTACTGAACAATTAGCTATTTTGCGGGACGAAACCCGTTTTCCGATCAACGAGAATCCACGGGCCTCTAATAAAATGTCCAGTAAGTGTATAATTACTGTCTAAGGGTCATCATCATGTCCAAATCTCATTTTGATCCATAATATTTTCTAAATTGCATAATTACAATGAATTGATTGACTGTTTCGGCTCGTTCTTGAAATCCGGGGATCCAACGATGACGCGGTAAATTCCAGCGCGTTCGTTTCGTCGAGACGGAGCCCGTGCTCACAAGTTTGGATTGATACGGATCCCGAGAACAAAGTTGGCCCATAAACATTAAGAGTTCATTTAACCATTATGCTACAACTTAAAATATACTTGACCAGATCGAGGGCTAGCTAGAGCATGGTGTTAAGCAAGGACAGAGGAGTGCAGTGCTCACCTTGTGCGCGTCGGAGGCCGGCCGGAGAGCTTGCCGGAGCAAGGTGGTGCACCAATTCAAACAAGCCAAGGCTCGGGTTGGATGTCCTTGGAGCAGCTCAGGCTCTGTCCTGTTTCAGAGGGGAGCATCAGTGAATAGGGGGTCCCGGAAGGTGTCTGGTCCATGTGGGGTCGAGCCCCGGCGGCCGGAGGCGGCGGCGGCCGGAGACAAGCCCGCAAATGATAGCTTCGGGTGCAACAATGGAACCAAGCTATAGGGGTGCCCCCAAACCCAAAATAAAATCGTGGGGATCTTATATTTAACATTTAGAGCTTACCTGTAAGGTTGGCCGGAGCCCGAGTCGCCGGAGATGGCCGGGGATGGAGCTCGAGTGCGACTCGGGTGCAACTCTGGGAATCAAAAACCCTACGTTAGGAGGGCCATGCAACACTGCCATTGGTCTTAAAATGATGGGATGAGCCTACCTGCACGGTTTCCCGGCGTCGGGGAGCGCCGGCAAGGGGCGGCGGAGGAGCTCGGAGGGGCTTTAATGGCCGTTAATGGCAAAATCCGGCGCGGCGGCTCCGGGCCGGTGCAACTTGGACCAAGCTGATCCCCACCTCACCAGGGTGCATCCAGCAGAGGTGGCCGGCGTCGGGAGGCCGCGGCGGCGCCGGACAGTGACGATCGGCCAAGGTGCAAAAACGGCGGTTCCTAGGGCGGCTCCGATCGGGCTCGATCCTCGCCCGATCACCCTACAATTTTGTGGACGTGCAGCAGTCGACGAGGGGAAATGATCTATCGGTGCTGATCTCAGGTTTGACGGTCGGATGAAGGCGGTGATTGTCGGCGGCCCAGAAAACGATAATCCGGCGGGGTTGGCTCCCGCCGGCGATCGGGACGGCGGCCACGGCTCGGGCTGCAACCGGAGGTTCGCCTCGATGTCAGGAACACGATGGTCGTGCCCAAATGCCAAAACGGAAAAGAAAGCTCCAAGATCTTACCTCACCGGAAAAATGGAGGAAGAAGAGGCTGGCTGCGGCGGCGCGGGGTGGAGCCAGGTGTCGATTCACTCCGGGCTCGGCTGCGGCTTCACAGAGGAGTCCTCAGACCAGGTCTTGATTGCCTAGGACCCTCCCGAGTACCCTCCTCATCCACCACCCGAGATCAAGGTGAATCTTTATCTCCCTTCTCCGGCGACGGGGAGGCGGCGGCCGGTGCGGGGAAGCTCCGGGAAGCGCGGCAGAGGAAAGGTGGTCTGTTGCACAGGCGGTTAGGGCAAGGTTCTGAGGTTTAGGGTTTCATGTAAACCCTAGCTCGGGTATGCATGTTTATATAGGGTTTTGCAACTTTGCATTTTAGCACTTCTAGCTTTGGTATTCAGGGTTAGGCCCCTTACAGCAGCTTTCTTTTGCATTCAGGTCCCTCACCACAGAGGTGGCACGCAAATCGAGACAAGAAACATAGGGTTCTATGTGCAAAAAGCCGCCTTTTCGCCGTATTTCACGCTTTTCGTGGCGATCCGGTCATCGAAACGGAAAATGGACTGCACTATGGCGTCCGGCTCGACGAGACCTATCAGGTAGCGATTTCTGGTTTTCGAGAAACTGTCCGGATAAAATTTGCGGTCCATAAATTACAGTTCCGGGATACAGTTATTGCGCTTTTCGAGACTCTAGGGTCGTCAAACTGAAATTCCGTCAGTGTCATTGTGTCCAGAACGTCGAAACCGTTCGAAACGACTACCTGAAGTGCTAGGTTCGGTTTCCAGACAGCGATTTGGCAAACGTTCGCACTTAGGGGTAATCGAAATTAGGGTTTACTGTTCACTGTACCCGCGACTTAAGTCGCGGGTCCCGCCTGCTTCTTCGTCGATTTCTGGGAGATCCGACCGTCGGATCTGAACTTGCTTAACATGGTTTTCGATCAGTTCGTCGAGACGGTCGCACTCGTGGTCTCGGATCTTCGAGATCAGGCTCGGATTGAAAGGCGATATTTCTGCCCTATTAACTGTGCAATTTACCCTGCAGAAAAGGGGCCCTTAGGCTATTCGTGCCATTTATGATCTAAAATTCCACTCGACTTTTATTATTTTCTCTTTTCATTTATTTATAAAAATTCGAATTCTTACAGAATTGGGAGTATAAAAAACATCTGATGTTAATTCTATAAAAATGTTTGCTTCTTTCCGTTCTCCCCAAGTCCTTTTGTGCTATGGAATTGGGAGTATAAAAACCATCTAATGTTAACTCTATAAAAATGTCTGCTTCTTTCCTTTCCCTTTTGTACTATGGAATCGGATTTGCACCTAATATTAATTTCGTGGGACTGTCTACTTAATTTTATAGTCTTATATTCGTGGTTGTCAAAGATCAGAAAAAATGTTTAATATTTTTATGACGAGTTGCTCATGTTGGGTGAGAAATTTTAGTTCTTTCCCTAAAAAAAAAGGAAGCAACGTTCGTTGGAAACACAGTTGATAGGTTAGTGGAATTCGATGCGCTAGAAAAATATTGGTAATTTTAGATGTCCTTAAACAACCGATCTCCGTAGCCAATTGGTATTGTTTACTGCATGGTTGGAGATAATATACAGTTCGGACCACTTGCATTGTTCGAAGGTACAATTTTGCTATTGTTGCTTTAGACTGAGGAGCAAACTTGCATGTACCTGTATTATGATGTCAAGTTAACAAAATCGTTCTCCGTACTGCTGCTGGGGTTATATGGGATGAAAAGACTGGCCATTCGAGAGAATTGGGTTCTGTTTCTTTCAGAAGTCAACAGGTGGGTTTTTTTACGCACTGTCAGATTGTAATATCATTTGATTTGTACCCCATTAAAACTGATAGTAACCATTAAAGGGGAATAGTTGGGCTACAAAAAAAAAATTAAAGGTATATGAGGCGGGGAATAGTTGGGCTACAAAAAAAAATTAAAGGTATATGAGGCGATGATGATGCTCATTTGAACAACCGTTATTTATGATGTTTGGTTATTTCGGTTGGCGCAAGCCCAAATCTCTCTACTTTCGTTTGAATATTGGGTCATATCATAAGAGTTCATAGAATTTACACACCACAAGAGTTTTATGCCAAGGCACCTTGGACGGTCTAAGGTAACTATTGCAATCATTTCACTTTCGGGCGAATCTTGAATCGAAAAGTAGAGGATTTGTGGATAGATATTAATGTGATTAACCAAAAGTTTATATGAGAGCATAGCTGACCCTCAATTACTTACTCTTTACTACTATTTGTTGTTTGCTCTCTACTTTGGTTGACAAAAGAATGATCGCCTCTCGAAAATCAGCACGATATTGCTTAATACTTTACTTAAAATGAGTGTTATTTACTCTCCTTCTTTTCTTTTCTTTGTTCCTTTCTTTTCGTATCCTGTTTTGCTATACAAATTATAATTTAGCACTACATTGTAATTACATTCTCTTTAATGGGAATAGTTGGGGTACAAAAAAAATTTATAGGTATATGAGGCGATGATGATTCAATGCTGATCATTTGAACAACGGTTATTTATGATGTTCGGTTATTTGAGTTGGCCCAAGCGTAAATCTCTCTACTTTCGTTTGAATATTGGGTCATATCATAAGAGTTTTATAGTAAAGCAACTTGGATGGCCTAAGGCAACTATTGCAACCATTTCACTCTTGATAGAATTTTCATACTATAAGAGTTTTATGGCAAGGCAACTTGGACGGCCTAAGGTACCTATTGCAATCATTTCACTTTCGGTAGAATCTTGAATCGAAAAGTAGAGGATTTGTGGATATATATTAATGTGATTAACCAAAAGTATATATGAGAGCATAACTGAGCCTCTATTACTTACTCTTTACTATTATTTGTTGTTTGCTGTCTACTTTGATTGGCAAAAGAATGATTGCCTGTCGGAAATCAGCGCAATATTGTTTAATACTTTACTTAAAATGAGTGGTATTTACTTTGCTTCCTTTCTTTTCTTTGTCCCATTCTTTTGGTATCCTGTTTTGCTATACAAATTATAATTTCCTACTACTTTCTAATTACATTCTCTTTAATTACCTATTGCTAACCTGCGGCTGCTAAGCAAGTAGGAAAGCAAAAGAAAAAAAAGGAAGAGTTGACAGCTTCATGTCTTCTCATGTGTCTAAGCAGTTTGCTCATTGCTTGATGTGTTTCGACGTATCTAATCCATTTTCCCTCTTTTCCATAATTTCGCACTGCTTTGTAATTACATTCTCTTTAATGGGAATAGTTGGGGTACAAAAAAAAATTATAGGTATACAAGGCGATGATGATTCAATGCTGCTCATTTGAACAACGGTTATTTATGATGTTCGGTTATTTGAGTTGGCCCAACCCTAAATCTCTCTACTTTCGTTTGAATATTGGGTCGCATCATAAGAGTTTTATAGTAAAGCAACTTGGATGGCCTAAGGCAGCTATTGCAACCATTTCACTCTTGATAGAATTTTCATACTATAAGAGCTTTATGGCAAGGCAACTTGGACGGCCTAAGGTACCTATTGCAATCATTTCACTTTCGGTACAATCTTGAATCGAAAAGTAGAGGATTTGTGGGTAGATATTAATGTGATTAACCAAAAGTATATATGAGAGCATAGCTGAGCCTCTATTACTTACTCTTTACTATTATTTGTTGTTTGCTGTCTACTTTGATTGAGAAAAGAATGATCCCCTGTCGGAAATCAGCACAATATTGTTTAATACTTTACTTAAAATGAGTGGTATTTACTTTGCTTCTTTTCTTTTCTTTGTTCCTTTCTTTTGGTATCCTGTTTTGCTATACAAATTATAATTTCCCACTACTTTCTAATTACATTCTGTTTAATAACCTATTGCTAACCTGCAACTGCTAAGCAAGTAGGGAAGCAAAAGAAAAAAAAGTATTTACTTTGCTTCTTTTCTTTTCTTTGTTCCTTTCTTTTGGTATCTTGTTTTGCTATACAAATTATAATTTCCCACTACTTTCTAATTACATTCTCTTTAATTACCTATTGCTAACCTGCAACTGCTAAGCAAGTAGGGAAGCAAAAGAAAAAAAAGGAAGAGTTGACAGCTTCATGTCTTCTCATGTGTCTAAACAGTTTGCTCACTGTTTGATGTGTTTCGACGTATCTAACCCGTTTTCCCTCCTTTTCATAATTCCGCACTACTCTGTAATTACATTCTGTTTTAATGGGAATAGTTGGGCTTCAAAAAAAAATTATAGGTATATGAGGCGATGATGATTCAATGCTGCTCATTTGAACAACGGTTATTTATGACGTTCGGTTATTTGAGTCGGCCCAAGCCTAAATCTCTCTACTTTCGTTTGAATATTGGGTCATATCATAAGAGTTTTATAGTAAAGCAACTTGGATGGCCTAAGGCAACTATTGCAACCATTTCGCTCTTGATAGAATTTTCATACTATAAGAGTTTTATGGTAAGCCAACTTGGACGGCCTAAGGTACCTATTGCAATCATTTCACTTTCGGTACAATCTTGAATCGAAAAGTAGAGGATTTGTGGATAGATATTAATGTGATTAACCAAAAGTATATATGAGAGCATAGCTGAGCCTCTATTACTTACTCTTTACTATTATTTGTTGTTTGCTGTTTACTTTGATTGACAAAAGAATGATCGCCTGTCGGAAATCGGCGCAATATTGTTTAATACTTTACTTAAAATGAGTGGTATTTACTTCCCTTCTTTTCTTTTCTTTGTTCCTTTCTTTTCGTATCCTGTTTTGCTATACAATTTATAATTTTCCACTACTTTCTAATTACATTCTCTTTAATTACCTATTGGTAACCTGTTCTTTGTGTTGCCTAGATGGTTTTCTGAGCCTTATTTCCTTCCTCCATTCTTTTGTTCTCCCTTTTTTATTACCAGGTTTCTTCAATTTTTTTATGCTGCCTTACTATTATGCTCCAACTTTGCCATGTCTTTACTGGTAAGAAGCGAATAGATAGTTGGAGCAGTTTGCTTTATATATGCTTGATCCTTCAACTTCCTATTCCTTCTTTGCATTGCCCAGATAGTTTAACTGGGCCTTACTTTTTTACTCCGTTCTTTTCGCTTTTTTTCCTTTTTAACCAACCCGTTCCTTCCAGTTTTTGTATTGGCTTACTCTTATCCCCCAAATTTCACTTCTATTTCCTGGTAAGAAGTGGATAGATACTTGCATTGATGTGATTTATATGCACCGGTATGCACATGCAAAATTGAGACAGTTAAAGAAACAATTTGAAGTATATCCAAATGCTAACAGTTGAGAACAAAATGAGAGAAAGTAGGCTGAACACAGAATCAGCGGCTAATTACCATAGAGAGAACGAATTCTCAGTTCTACTGTGCCCACGTGTCCGCTTCATGGGTATTGGACTGCGGACCTGTTGGCCTCCACGTATGTTGTTCTCACTTTCGCTGCCTCGGCCCTTGTGTGCCTTCTCTGCCCACATGGTTCTGCTTCCTCTGAGGCAATGATGGTACATAAAAATATTTACGAATTTGGTTTGCCTTCGGCAACCGATTACTCTTTGGGCAGCGATGCTCGGCGGCAACCGATTATTCTTTGGGCAATGATGGTCATGGTGCTCAGCGGCAGCTGGATACTGTTTGGTCAATAATGCTCCGCGAGAAAAAAAAAACCCTAATATTGGATAGTCTTCGGTGGTCAATTTCGATAACGCATTTCTGTTATTTAGTGCATGCTTGCAGAAAATATCTAATTCTTCTTACTTGGAATGTTCAGTGCTTAGTTTATTTGACCCTCACTTTTTTCCTTAATTCTTTTGGTTTCCTCTTCTGTTAATTACCAACTTTCTTCAACTTTTTATGGCAGCTTAGTATTATACTCCAAATTTGACTTCTATTTCCTGGTAAGAAGTTAATAGATAGTTGGAGTGATGTGATTTATATGCATGACTATATATACATGTAGAGTTGAGAACAGCGAAAGGAAAGTTCAAAGTATAAAATAATGCTTATTTGGAGATGTTGTTTGTATAGAGAAATATGACGGCCTGTTACATTTTTTTGGTCTCTACATTTTGGGGTACAAAAAAATTTATAGGTATATGAGGCGATGATGATTCAATGCTGCTAATTTGAACAACGGTTATTTATGATGTTCGGTTATTTGAGTTGGCCCAAACGTAAATCTCTCTACTTTCGTTTGAATATTGGGTCATATCATAAGAGTTTTATAGTAAAGCAACTTGGATGGCCTAAGGCAACTATTGCAACCATTTCACTCTTGATAGAATTTTCATACTATAAGAGTTTTATGGCAAGGCAACTTGGACGGCCTAAGGTACCTATTGCAATCATTTCACTTTCGGTAGAATCTTGAATCAAAAAGTAGAGGATTTGTGGATATATATTAATGTGATTAACCAAAAGTATATATGAGAGCATAGCTGAGCCTCTATTACTTACTCTTTACTATTATTTGTTGTTTGCTGTCTACTTTGATTGGAAAAAGAATGATTGCCTGTCGGAAATCAGCGCAATATTGTTTAATACTTTACTTAAAATGAGTGGTATTTACTTTGCTTCCTTTCTTTTCTTTGTTCCTTTCTTTTGGTACCCTGTTTTGCTATACAAATTATAATTTCCCACTACTTTCTAATTACATTCTCTTTAATTACCTATTGCTAACCTGCGGCTGCTAAGCAAGTAGGAAAGCAAAAGAAAAAAAGGAAGAGTTGACAGCTTCATGTCTTCTCATGTGTCTAAGCAGTTTGCTCATTGCTTGATGTGTTTCGACGTATCTAACCCGTTTTCCCTCTTTTCCATAATTTCGCACTGCTTTGTAATTACATTCTCTTTAATGGGAATATATAGTTGGGGTACAAAAAAAAATTATAGGTATATGAGGCGATGATGATTCAATGCTGCTCATTTGAACAACGGTTATTTATGATGTTCGGTTATTTGAGTTGGCCCAACCCTAAATCTCTCTACTTTCGTTTGAATATTGGGTCATATCATAAGAGTTTTATAGTAAAGCAACTTGGATGGCCTAAGGCAACTATTGCAACCATTTCACTCTTGATAGAATTTTCATACTATAAGAGCTTTATGGCAAGGCAACTTGGACGGCCTAAGGTACCTATTGCAATCATTTCACTTTCGGTACAATCTTGAATCGAAAAGTAGAGGATTTGTGGGTAGATATTAATGTGATTAACCAAAAGTATATATGAGAGCATAGCTGAGCCTATATTACTTACTCTTTACTATTATTTGTTGTTTGCTGTCTACTTTTATTGAGAAAAGAATGATCCCCTGTCGGAAATCAGCACAATATTGTTTAATACTTTACTTAAAATGAGTGGTATTTACTTTACTTCTTTTCTTTTCTTTGTTCCTTTCTTTTGGTATCCTGTTTTGCTATACAAATTATAATTTCCCACTACTTTCTTATTACATTCTCTTTAATTACCTATTGCTAACCTGCAACTGCCAAGCAAGTAGGGAAGCAAAAGAAAAAAAAGTATTTACTTTGCTTCTTTTCTTTTCTTTGTTCCTTTCTTTTGGTATCCTGTTTTGCTATACAAATTATAATTTCCCACTACTTTCTAATTACATTCTCTTTAGTTACCTATTGCTAACCTGCAACTGCTAAGCAAGTAGGGAAGCAAAAGAAAAAAAAGGCAGAGTTGACAGCTTCATGTCTTCTCATGTGTCTAAGCAGTTTGCTCACTGTTTGATGTGTTTCGACGTATCTAACCCGTTTTCCCTCCTTTTCAGAATTTCGCACTACTTTGTAATTACATTCTGTTTTAATGGGAATGGTTGGGCTACAAAAAAAAATTATAGGTATATGAGGCGATGATGATTCAATGCTGCTCATTTGAACAACGGTTATTTATGACGTTCGGTTATTTGAGTCGGCTCACGCCTATATCTCTCTACTTTCGTTTGAATATTGGGTCATATCATAAGAGTTTTATAGTAAAGCAACTTGGATGGCCTAAGGCAACTATTGCAACCATTTCGCTCTTGATAGAATTTTCATACTATAAGTGTTTTTTGGCAAGGCAACTTGGATGGCCTAAGGTACCTATTGCAATCATTTCGCTTTCGGTAGAATCTTAAATCGAAAAGTAGAGGATTTGTGGATAGATATTAATGTGATTAACCAAAAGTATATATGAGAGCATAGCTGAGCCTCTATTACTTACTCTTTACTATTATTTGTTGTTTGCTGTCTACTTTGATTGACAAAAGAATGATCGCCTGTCGGAAATCGGCGCAATATTATTTAATACTTTACTTAAAATGAGTGGTATTTACTTACCTTCTTTTCTTTTCTTTGTTCCTTTCTTTTCGTATCCTGTTTTGCTATACAAATTATAATTTTCCACTACTTTCTAATTACATTCTCTTTAATTACCTATTGGTAACCTGTTCTTTGCGTTGCCTAGATGGTTTTCTGAGCCTTATTTCATTCCTCCATTCTTTTGTTCTCCTTTTTTTATTACCAGGTTTCTTCAATTTGTTTATGCTGCCTTACTATTATGCTCCAACTTTGCCATGTCTTTACTGGTAAGAAGCGAATAGATATAGTTGGAGCAGTTTGCTTTATATATGCTTGATCCTTCAACTTCCTATTCCTTCTTTGCATTGCCCAGATAGTTTAACTGGGCCTTACTTTTTTACTCCGTTCTTTTTGCTTTTTTTCCTATTTAACCAACCCGTTCCTTCCAGTTTTTATATTGGCTTACTCTTATCCTCCAAATTTCACTTCTATTTCCTGGTAAGAAGTGGATAGATACTTGCATTGATGTGATTTATATGCACCGGTATGCACATGCAAAATTGAGACAGTTAAAGTGTCACGCCCCGGGGTCGAAACTGCGACCCGGGCTCGCCAACAGATCCGCCACCTATGCCAAACCCGCATAGGCGAAGCGTCCTACCTGCAAAAAGAACTACAGCTAACAGATATCAGAGCTAAAAGATAAAACTGCTGTAGAATAAAATCAACCACTGTACAACTGAAGATAAAACAACAAGGTCCATCTCCCAAAAATGATAATCATACATTAACCTCGAGTACAAAACTCATAGCTCAACAGGGAGATATCTCAAATAAAACATCAGTGTACAAGCTCTCAATACATCATATCCTCACTACATCAGTCTCTCAAAAGAGGAAATAAATACCAATCTACCGACTATACTGAAGATCTCCTCCAAAGGGGGTACCGCTACTCTCCAAAGATGGGTCTGGATCTAGCCTGCTACTCCCTCACCACGCACAGCAACCACAGAACGGCAACACCCGCCAAGACTCTGCAAAACAAAGAGGAGAAAGGACAAAAGGGGGAAAACCCCCAACGGGCGTGAGAACTACGCAATAAGGGAGTTCTCAGTGGGTATCGCCACAAGGCCCGACGATCTGCCCACCAAGACTACTAGAGGCAAAAGATAACCGATGCAGTAAAACTGAAAGAAGAAGCTGGAAACACTCTACAGCTACCATGCCTCTATCCAAATGCTCAAATGGGAAAACTCTGATGAAGATATGCAACACTCGCACACGAGGTGCTCAATTGACCCAATCGAGCTGACTGCCACATCGGGTCCAGTCAAACCTGCGCCCACCTACAACCACCTCCCGCTGACGGGCAGGAATTACGTAGGGCGTCCCAACGGACTAACTCGCTATTGAGTAGTGGCTCATGCAGGCTATAGTCATAATCCATGCTCTCTCTCTCAGAACGGATAGACTCAAGATGCTCAACCTCTCACACAATGGTCAAAGAACTCACAACGACCACGGGACCACCGTCAAACCCCGAACGGTTCCCAACAATACAAGCACTGGTCTAAACAAAGCTACTAGACTCCACTCGGTCCCCCAGGCACGAGTGTAACAAAAAGTATCTGCCTGAATAAACCCAATCGATAGACCAGTAATCACTGGTACTGCCTGCTCAGCTGTCGAACTCAAGAACCCTGCCTGGTGCCCGGCGCTCACACCGTGGAAAGCCTACTCCGGAGTGGCACTCGAGGAGAGCGACCCACACAAGTAAAGTATCACTGTATCAAGCATCACTGTATCGAGTATCTCTGTAACCACTGTCTCATAATAGCAGGACTGGATCAAGACTATGATCAAAGTGGGAAACTCCGTCCACTAACAAAACCCCGATCTGATGCAATAGTACTCAAAAAGTGGGAAACACCATCCACTAGAACAAATCTGATACCCAATCTGATGCAATAGTCAACATCCGGTCAACCGCCCAAAGTCCGTGGTCACCGCAATAACCCACAACCCACAATTGGATAAATTAATCAAGATCCGGTCAACCGCCTACTGTCCGCGGTTGCCGCAATAACCCACAATCCACAATTGGGTAAATTAATCAAGATCCGGTCAACCGCCTACTGTCCGCGGTTGCCGCAATAACCCACAATCCAACATCAAGCACACCCTGTCTCTGACCCTAAGGTCCCAGCTACACTATCCCAAACCTCTGCTCGAACCCGAGCAACATGACTCAAAAGTCTAAATAAAAAGGAGAAAGAAAGCAATCATGGTTTCTCCTAAGTCAAATTCCAATATGTAGCGCAGCAGTAAAAGATGGCCTAACTATATGTCCATACACATATGTCCATACAAGCATGCATTTGTCCTCAAGAAGAATAAAGAAAATAAACCTCATGCCAAAATTATCAATGACCATACCTGTCCATAATTCTCAATCCATAATGGCTCCTCAGAGTAGAACCTGCACATAACTACATAATCCTATCCCAATGCATAAACCATCCTCATAAAAGGTTATGTGCTAATATGGCATGATAATTAATCATATAGGGTATCCTTGCCTTAGATAAGCTTTCACTAATCATCAACATGACTATTTGATTAATACCATTGTCATACTGTGAATAATTCACTTGCAATTTCCATAAAATCCTCATTGTTAAACTTACCGATCAATCCCAGCTATTGTACCATTCACCTGCATGCAATGCTAACATATGAAAATTTAGAGAACCGTCCACCGGTTCCGGGAATAAGGCACCCACCTGAAAAGCTGACTGTCCAAAGCCCAACAGCTGAAAACACCAAATAACTCTAATCCCTTGCTCCAATAAGTTCAGCACACCCGTAACACTCCTGGCACAATACAAAGTCCACTAATTACACTAGGCTCCCAAATATAGCACTTAAAACCACATACAACCTCGAATTCTGAACTGTTAAATTATCACCTGCAGATAGTGCCCAGAAAATTCCAATAAAAAATATCACAGCAATCCTTGCGTCGATAGCTTCGAAACGGTACCTTGCACGCCCAAATCGGAGTTCGGTAAGTCAAGATAAAAATTCGGCAAGGGGGTACACTCATACAAAAATCTGTATTAAAACTGTACACTGTTCACTGAGAAAACAGTAATTTTCACCTCTGATGAAATCTCATAAAAATCCAAGAAAAATACGAGCGCATTCCTTGCGATCTTTAGATGAAAAAGTTGTATAAGCTCGTTTCCGGCTGACGCTTGTGCGCAAAGATATGGCCAAAACACCTCGATGCTGTCCCACAAAGCCAAACAGAAAAAGGGTCACAGTGTTGCCTCGGGATCCGTGCCAAAAACTCGCAACGGGAAAGCGCGATCAATACAAAAGATGAAGCCCTACCTCTTAGGAGTCTGTCGGCGCAAGAATCACAGAAAAAGGAGCTCGGGGTAGCCCAGGGGAGCCAAAACACTGTCGCTGCGCCGAAGAAGAACACTAGAAAGCAACATCGCGCCGCACCGTAAAATGGGGAACCTCGGGATTCGTGCCCCCAAAAAAACCCAAAACTCTGCAGGAAGATCAAGCACTTAGAGGTGAAAAACTTAGCTTAAGGGAGCTCGGGCATAGGAGGTGTGGTTTGGGAGAAAAAGCCCCAAAACAGAGGCTCGGGCTGCCTTTAAATAGGCTGAGGAAAACAATTGGGATAATTCCCATTAAGTCCGGATTTTCGGGCGCCCGGAAATTTCCGGGCGCGCACAGTGCGGCCCGGCCCACCACTTTCGGGCGCGCACAGTGCGGCCCGGTCCACCACACAGTCCAGTCCACTACTCCCCCGGGCCCCCACTGCACCCGGTGCACCTGCGCCCGCGAATGGCGACGCGACACGTGGCCCGGCAACCCGTGCACCACGCACGTCGCGCCGTGGACCGCGCACGTCGCGGCTGACCCGGGCCGTACGGCCACCTGCCCCGCCGTACGGCCACCTGCCCCGGTCACCCACTCCACCGGTTGCGTGGACCGGGAGCACAACACCGAACCAATCACCTCACGCCACGTGTCCACCCGGTCTACCGTGCACCCGGGCCCAATTTCAGTGGACCGCGCCTGCTGAACCGGCCAACCGGAGAGCGCCACGTGGCCCGCCCCCGGTGCACGACCTCCGCGGTGGACCGCGCGCCTGCCCGCGCGCTCAGCCGCCTGCCCGCGCCCTCAGCCGCCTGCCCGCGGCCGCCAAACGCCTGCCCGAGGCTGCGCCGCCGCCCGCCGACGCTGCCCGCCGCCGCCGGCGATCGCCGAAAATACTGTTCTGGCATGAACAGTACCCACAAGCTCAAAAACAGTAAGTAATTAGCCCATCTTGACCGTTTTCGCGCGCTGATTCCAAATCTGGCGTCCATTTTGCCAAATTCCAATCCTATAATTTGCCGGAGGCTCCCGGAAAGGTATTTTTAATCCGAATTCCGCGCCGAGCCTAAATTTGATATCCACTCCTCGCGTAAACTGTTCTAAACATCCGATGGGGTCCCCCGATTACCTACGAGATCCATTTTAAGCCCCGAGTCCATCTCTTGTGTCCAAACTGGCGCGCGAACACCGCCGACATGCCACGTAGGCTTCCAGAAGCTGCTGGTCACACTGTAGAAGCCCTGCAAAGACCCGGGTCACCACATCCTCCCCCACTAGAAGAAAGTTTCGTCCTCGAAACTAAGGCAACTCCCAAGGAGTCCCAGAAACCAGGGGTCAATACTCAACACCGCCGTCTCCAGCTCCCAAGTCACCTATCACTCCCCGTGATTACTTCTCAGCAACAACAACAGCAACAACCAGTACGGCATAGCCCGATTGCGCAATTCCCTCACCTCATGAGTCGGAATTCGCAACGGCGTCCCTCGTACTCCAAACTCTCACAGACCCCAAAAGGAACGAGTCAAACACGGGCGTGGGGTCCAAAACATGACACTCCAGAGCTGAGACGCAGAAAAACCTCAAAAACTCCAACAAAAGGCGGGGGGAAAAGGAACAAACAGCCTGAGTAACACGCTCTAAAATCACTCCCAAGAGCCAGCTCAACCAAAGCGACCCGAATCACATCCACACAAACACCTGCACAGAAAAGGGGCCCAAACAAGCAGGGGTTCACACTCGGTCGCCCTCAACACCTAACCACCTAAGTGGATTGCTCAGCCGCAGCCTCTCATCAAAAGGGATCCTCAGGGACTCAACTCAAACCCTGCACACCAGGATGGCCCCACACAGTGCCAGCTATGGAACCGTCAAACTCGACTCCCAAATAGCTCTTCTGCTCCAGGCATCCGCCACCACAGTGGCTCTGTCGGGGTGATACTGGATGCTCACAAAATCCAATGGTGGCTCTACAGCCACTACGGGAGGTATCACTATAACTCACAAATCCATCTCCCACCACTGACTAGGTTAGAATCGGCGCTGGTACCAATCTCATCACTCGGTCATCAAGCTCTGCTGGCACTATCCGGTCCAAAAACTCCTCACCCCAACAATGACCGTCGATCTCGGCCAGTCTTAAATAGCATACACTTTGGCCGAATTCCACCGCCGCCCCTTCGGCTAGAAGAAGTAATCTAGGAAGATATGCTCTCGAAGCTAAAACTTGCACCACAACGACATGGCAAAAAGCTTCTTCCCCACAGATCTTGTCACACCATATACAAATGCTGCACAAGCTCTAAACACTCAGGGAGGGGGTAAAACCAAAATATTCCTGGAAGATGCCGCTATCAAACCGTTCAAGGCCAACTGAAACACAGAATTCCTCAATCTAGAGGCAACAGGGCATTAGTCAATCCATTGGCTTCACTGTACTCGTAATGCCCCTACTGTGTCCTGAACACCATCTAGACAATGCCCTCAGCTGAAATTCCAAATTGGCGCAGGCATCAAACAATAACTGCCGGAATATAGCTCCTTCAAAAGGTTCTAAATAATACCTGGACCTGCCTGGACTCCAATCCCAAAGGGCTCTCACCGTCGTGTATCAACAACGTGGCACTAGGTCAAACAGACCCTCTATCCAACAGATCCCTGCACCGGTGCGATCAACTCTCCCAGCTCTTACCGATAATCCAAGTGGTGCTACTGAGGTTGGCGCGGTTTCCAGAACCACGTCAACCGCAATCAAACTCTCCCTAACAGGCGGCATAATCATCAACTCGAGTGGACTCACACCCGGGATTTCGCAGCAATAGAAATATCCTTTGGTCTCGGCGCCACCATAAGCTCCTCTCACACAGTCGCTAAACCCTGTGTGCTCGAACAATCTCCCCATAACAAGCCTCCTTTGTCTGCCTCGCAAAAGTCACAATCAGCACCCTCTCTGCACTTAACCATCCAGTGGTGCCGTGCCAACCAATCCCAAGCACTGGGTCAAAACATCGAACTGCCACCCATATCAAGAGGTTTGCTGGTATAACTCATGGTCTCAACGACACTGAACAAAACCCACAAGCCTCCTTCACATGCATAACACCGATGGTATTCTGTACCTCTAGTGCACGTGGTAATAACTCTGCCTTTAGTCCATGCCGGAAAGCGAGGTACACTAACTCCGACTGCGGTGATGAAATCACACCTGCAACAACCCGATCCACTGCCGTGGCGCCCTCCAACCAGGCGGCACAAGCTCATCCACACGATGCAAGCGGTTGTCGCTTAGTCCATCAGAAAATATCCCATCAATCACAAGGGAGCACGACCTCTGTCTCTGCTCACGCTGAGGCAACAGATACGATCCTCCGCAGACAACAAAACCACGCTACCGTTGCGCTACTCTGATATAGACACTGATACTGCCATCGGGGTTCGCCCGATCCCCAACATCTCAGAAGTCCATCATTGCAACCGTCATAAGACAAAACACCATTAATCCATGCAATTTCCTATACACTTATCCTTTCTAAGCTCACCCCTCAATCCCATATGATACAATCAAAATATGCAAGTTATAAATCACAAAGGGTAGAATTCCCTTGGGTAAGCTTTGCATTAACCATCCACAAGGATATCCACCACCCAAGAAAGCAAAACGAAAATGCCTCTGCCTGCCGATCTGTCCTCCATCACCTAGCGCCAAGCGCCTCCCTCCAGAACTCGCCTCTAGCGGCAGATCCCCATCCAAGGAACTGCAGTGTCCAGCTCCAAACACAATGCCTACTCCGACGAGGCATCCACAGTCCAAAACCCGAACATGAGGGACCGAAAAGAAACTAAAGAGTATCCTGGTGCAATCCACTCCCAATCTCACTTATCCTATGTGCCTCGTCCCTCGAAACCTGGAGCACCAGTTCAACAACTGCATAAACTCTCTAGCACAGGGAGGCTCTCAATTGATCACTCCATCACCCCCAACCACGACTCTGCCTCCAAAGGCTCCAAGCTCAATCTTACGAGTCGGGGTGGTTCATCTGCCAAATCTGGCTCACTAAATCAAACATGCCCCACAGCTCCTCTGCTGTCAACCATCCACCCTACCTCAGTGCCTTGGCACTAAACATTGGCACGGAGGGGGCCACTCGCTCTATTGGCACTACAAAAATCCCTGCCGCTGAGGGTACTACATCCAGGTGGTCTCAGAAGAAAAGTACAGTCGGGCTACCCACTGCTCTGACAACTGCGTCACCAAACTAGCTGCTCACACTGCCGCTGATATGTCTCTGACAATCCTGTCATCTGAGTTCGGAGTTCTCTGACCTCAATCCGGGTATCCGGCCCAAAACCAACCGCTCAAGCTCAACTGCCATGACAAGATGCACAAAGGTCCCAAACCCAGCGTCGGGGAGACACCACTCGCCACGACGAAACCACAAATCAGCACACAACAACGCTCGACCCAATCCAGCGAAAGTCTAGAGCATGTCACCCATTCCATAGCGTTATGTTGTCTGCAGCCAACATAACTACTTAGGAGAATAAACATGCCAATCACTCATCCCGTCCCTCGGGAGAGGTGCAAAACTCAATCAGGACTCTCGCTACAAATCACGACTCTCACGAAGTCATCCTAGGGTCCAACCACAAGCCTAGGGTTTCTAAGTCCACCATGACCTACAACCTAGGCTCTGATACCACCTAATCTGTCACGCCCCGGGGTCGAAACTGCGACCCGGGCTCGCCAACAGATCCGCCACCTATGCCAAACCCGCATAGGCGAAGCGTCCTACCTGCAAAAAGAACTACAGCTAACAGATATCAGAGCTAAAAGATAAACTGCTGTAGAATAAAATCAACCATTGTACAACTGAAGATAAAACAACAAGGTCCATCTCCCAAAAATGATAATCATACATTAACCTCTAGTACAAAACTCATAGCTCAACAGGGAGATATCTCAAATAAAACATCAGTGTACAAGCTCTCAATACATCATATCCTCACTACATCAGTCTCTCAAAAGAGGAAATAAATACCAATCTACCGACTATACTGAAGATCTCCTCCAAAGGGGGTACCGCTACTCTCCAAAGATGGGTCTGGATCTAGCCTGCTACTCCCTCACCACGCACAGCAACCACAGAACGGCAACACCCGCCAAGACTCTGCAAAACAAAGAGGAGAAAGGACAAAAGGGGGAA
Organism: Tillandsia leiboldiana; assembly: GCA_029204045.2. Classification (NCBI taxonomy): domain Eukaryota; kingdom Viridiplantae; phylum Streptophyta; class Magnoliopsida; order Poales; family Bromeliaceae; genus Tillandsia; species Tillandsia leiboldiana. Next base: position 38,240,770 of record CM055062.1, on the reverse strand, counting down.
AACCCCCAACGGGCGTGAGAACTACGCAATAAGGGAGTTCTCAGTGGGTATCGCCACAAGGCCCGACGATCTGCCCACCAAGACTACTAGAGGCAAAAGATAACCGATGCAGTAAAACTGAAAGAAGAAGCTGGAAACACTCTACAGCTACCATGCCTCTATCCAAATGCTCAAATGGGGAAACTCTGATGAAGATATGCAACACTCGCACACGAGGTGCTCAATTGACCCAATCGAGCTGACTGCCACATCGGGTCCAGTCAAACCTGCGCCCACCTACAACCACCTCCCGCTGACGGGCAGGAATTACGTAGGGCGTCCCAACGGACTAACTCGCTATTGAGTAGTGGCTCATGCAGGCTATAGTCATAATCCATGCTCTCTCTCTCAGAACGGATAGACTCAAGATGCTCAACCTCTCACACAATGGTCAAAGAACTCACAACGACCACGGGACCACCGTCAAACCCCGAACGGTTCCCAACAATACAAGCACTGGTCTAAACAAAGCTACTAGACTCCACTCGGTCCCCCAGGCACGAGTGTAACAAAAAGTATCTGCCTGAATAAACCCAATCGATAGACCAGTAATCACTGGTACTGCCTGCTCTGCTGTCGAACTCAAGAACCCTGCCTGGTGCCCGGCGCTCACACCGTGGAAAGCCTACTCCGGAGTGGCACTCGAGGGGAGCGACCCACACGAGTAAAGTATCACTGTATCAAGCATCACTGTATCGAGTATCTCTGTAACCACTGTCTCATAATAGCAGGACTGGATCAAGACTATGATCAAAGTGGGAAACTCCGTCCACTAACAAAACCCCGATCTGATGCAATAGTACTCAAAAAGTGGGAAACACCATCCACTAGAATAAATCTGATACCCAATCTGATGCAATAGTCAACATCCGGTCAACCGCCCAAAGTCCGCGGTCACCGCAATAACCCACAACCCACAATTGGGTAAATTAATCAAGATCCGGTCAACCGCCTACTGTCCGCGGTTGCCGCAATAACCCACAATCCACAATTGGGTAAATTAATCAAGATCCGGTCAACCGCCTACTGTCCGCGGTTGCCGCAATAACCCACAATCCAACATCAAGCACACCCTGTCTCTGACCCTAAGGTCCCAGCTACACTATCCCAAACCTCTGCTCGAACCCGAGCAACATGACTCAAAAGTCTAAATAAAAAGGAGAAAGAAAGCAATCATGGTTTCTCCTAAGTCAAATTCCAATATGTAGCGCAGCAGTAAAAGATGGCCTAACTATATGTCCATACACATATGTCCATACAAGCATGCATTTGTCCTCAAGAAGAATAAAGAAAATAAACCTCATGCCAAAATTATCAATGACCATACCTGTCCATAATTCTCAATCCATAATGGCTCCTCAGAGTAGAACCTGCACATAACTACATAATCCTATCCCAATGCATAAACCATCCTCATAAAAGGTTATGTGCTAATATGGCATGATAATTAATCATATAGGGTATCCTTGCCTTAGATAAGCTTTCACTAATCATCAACATGACTATTTGATTAATACCATTGTCATACTGTGAATAATTCACTTGCAATTTCCATAAAATCCTCATTGTTAAACTTACCGATCAATCCCAGCTATTGTACCATTCACCTGCATGCAATGCTAACATATGAAAATTTAGAGAACCGTCCACCGGTTCCGGGAATAAGGCACCCACCTGAAAAGCTGACTGTCCAAAGCCCAACAGCTGAAAACACCAAATAACTCTAATCCCTTGCTCCAATAAGTTCAGCACACCCGTAACACTCCTGGCACAATACAAAGTCCACTAATTACACTAGGCTCCCAAATATAGCACTTAAAACCACATACAACCTCGAATTCTGAACTGTTAAATTATCACCTACAGATAGTGCCCAGAAAATTCCAATAAAAAATATCACAGCAATCCTTGCGTCGATAGCTTCGAAACGGTACCTTGCACGCCCAAATCGGAGTTCGGTAAGTCAAGATAAAAATTCGGCAATGGGGTACACTCATACAAAAATCTGTATTAAAACTGTACACTGTTCACTGAGAAAACAGTAATTTTCACCTCTGATGAAATCTCATAAAAATCCAAGAAAAATACGAGCGCATTCCTTGCGATCTGTAGATGAAAAAGTTGTATAAGCTCGTTTCCGGCTGACGCTTGTGCGCAAAGATATGGCCAAAACACCTCGATGCTGTCCCACAAAGCCAAACAGAAAAAGGGTCACAGTGTTGCCTCGGGATCCGTGCCAAAAACTCGCAACGGGAAAGCGCGATCAATACGAAAGATGAAGCCCTACCTCTTAGGAGTCTGTCGGCGCAAGAATCACAGAAAAAGGAGCTCGGGGTAGCCCAGGGGAGCCAAAACACTGTCGCTGCGCCGAAGAAGAACACTAGAAAGCAACATCGCGCCGCACCGTAAAATGGGGAACCTCGGGATTCGTGCCCCCAAAAAAACCCAAAATTCTGCAGGAAGATCAAGCACTTAGAGGTGAAAAACTTAGCTTAAGGGAGCTCGGGCAGAGGAGGTGTGGTTTGGGAGAAAAAGCCCCAAAACAGAGGCTCGGGCTGCCTTTAAATAGGCTGAGGAAAACAATTGGGATAATTCCCATTAAGTCCGGATTTTCGGGCGCCCGGAAATTTCCGGGCGCGCACAGTGCGGCCCGGCCCACCACTTTCGGGCGCGCACAGTGCGGCCCGGTCCACCACACAGTCCAGTCCACTACTCCCCCGGGCCCCCACTGCACCCGGTGCACCTGCGCCCGCGAATGGCGACGCGACACGTGGCCCAGCAACCCGTGCACCACGCACGTCGCGCCGTGGACCGCGCACGTCGCGGCTGACCCGGGCCGTACGGCCACCTGCCCCGCCGTACGGCCACCTGCCCCGGTCACCCACTCCACCGGTTGCGTGGACCGGGAGCACAACACCGAACCAATCACCTCACGCCACGTGTCCACCCGGTCTACCGTGCACCCGGGCCCAATTTCAGTGGACCGCGCCTGCTGAACCGGCCAACCGGAGAGCGCCACGTGGCCCGCCCCCGGTGCACGACCTCCGCGGTGGACCGCGCGCCTGCCCGCGCGCTCAGCCGCCTGCCCGCGCCCTCAGCCGCCTGCCCGCGGCCGCCAAACGCCTGCCCGAGGCTGCGCCGCCGCCCGCCGACGCTGCCCGCCGCCGCCGGCCGCCGCCGGCGATCGCCGGAAATACTGTTCCGGCATGAACAGTACCCGCAAGCTCAAAAACAGTAAGTAATTAGCCCATCTTGACCGTTTTCGCGCGCTGATTCCAAATCCGGCGTCCATTTTGCCAAATTCCAATCCTATAATTTGCCGGACGCTCCCGGAAAGGTATTTTTAATCCGAATTCCGCGCCGAGCCTAAATTTGATATCCACTCCTCGCGTAAACTGTTCTAAACATCCGATGGGGTCCCCCGATTACCTACGAGATCCATTTTAAGCCCCGAGTCCATCTCTTGTGTCCAAACTGGCGCGCGAACACCGCCGACATGCCACGTAGGCTTCCAGAAGCTGCTGGTCACACTGTAGAAGCCCTGCAAAGACCCGGGTCACCACATAAAGAAACAATTTGAAGTATATCCAAATGCTAACAGTTGAGAACAAAATGAGAGAAAGTAGGCTGAACACAGAATCAGCGGCTAATTACCATAGAGAGAACGAATTCTCAGTTCTACTGTGCCCACGTGTCCGCTTCACGGGTATTGGACTGCGGACCTGTTGGCCTCTCACGTATGTTGTTCTCACTTTCGCTGCCTCGGCCCTTCCGTGCCTTCTCTGCGCACATGGTTCTGCTTCCTTTGAGCCAATGATGGTACATAAAAATATTTACAAATTTGGTTTGCCTTCGGCAAACGATTACTCTTTGGGCAACGATGCTCGGCGGCAACCGATAGTCTTCGGTGGTCAATTTCGGTAACACATTTCTGTTATTTAGTGCATGCTTGCAGAAAATATCAAATTCTTCTTACTTGGAATGTTCAGTGCTTAGTTTATTTGACACTCACTTTTTTCCTTAATTCTTTTGGTTCCCTCTTCGGTTAATTACCAACTTTCTTCAACTTTTTATGGCAGCTTAGTATTATACTCCAAATTTGACTTCTATTTCCCGGTAAGAAGTTAATAAATAGTTGGAGTGATGTGATTTATATGCATGAGTATATATACATGTAGAGTTGAGAACAACGAAAGGAAAGTTCAAAGTATAAACAAATGCTTATTTGGAGATGTTGTTTGTATAGAGAAATATGACGGCCTGTTACATTTTTTTGGTCTCTACATTTCCTTTACAAAGGTGGGTCCCTTAGTCTCTTTTGTTCAGAGTGCTATTTACTCTCCTTCTTTTCTTTTCTTTGTTCCTTTCTTTTGTTATCCTGTTTTGCAATACAAATTATAATTTAACACTACTTTGTAATTACATTCTCTTTAATGGGAATAGTTGGGGTACAAAAAAAATTTATAGGTATATGAGGCGATGATGATTCAATGCTGCTCATTTGAACAACGGTTATTTATGATGTTAGGTTATTTGAGTTGGCCCAAGCCTAAATCTCTCTACTTTCGTTTGAATATTGGGTCATATCATAAGAGTTTTATAGTAAAGCAACTTGGATGGCCTAAGGCAACTATTGCAACCATCTCACTCTTGATAGAATTTTCATACTATAGAGTTTTATGGCAAGGCAACTTGGACGGCCTAAGGTACCTATTGCAATCATTCCACTTTCGGTAGAATCTTGAATCGAAAAGTAGAGGATTTGTGGATATATATTAATGTGATTAACCAGAAGTATATATGAGAGCATAGCTGAGCCTCTATTACTTACTCTTTACTATTATTTGTTGTTTGCTGTCTACTTTGATTGGCAAAAGAATGATCGCCTGTCGGAAATCGGCGCAGTTTTGTTTAATACTTTACTTAAAATGCGTGGTATTTACTTTGCTTCTTTTCTTTTCTTTGTTCATTTCTTTTGGTATCCTGTTTTGCTATACAAATTATTATTTTCCCACTACTTTCTAATTACATTCTCTTTAATTACCTATTGCTGACCTGCGGCTGGTAAGCAAGTAGGGAAGCAAAAGCAAAAAAAAAGGAAGAGTTGACAGCTTCATGTCTTCTCATGTGTCTAAGCAGTTTGCTCACTGTTTGATGTGCTCCGACGTATCTAACCCGTTTTCCCTCCTTTTCATAATTTCGCACTACTTTGTAATTACATTTTCTTTTAATGGGAATAGTTGGGCTGCAAAAAAAAATTATAGGTATGTGAGGCAATGATGATTCAATGCTGCTCATTTGAACAACGGTTATTTATGATGTTCAGTTATTTGAGTCGGCCCAACCCTAAATCTCTCTACTTTCGTTTGAATATTGGGTCATATCATAAGAGTTTTATAGAAAAGCAACTTGGATGGCCTAAGGAAACTATTGCAACCATTTCGCTCTTGATAGAATTTTCATACTATAAGAGTTTTATGGCAAGGCAACTTGGACGGCCTAAGGTACCTATTGCAGTCATTTCACTTTGGTAGAATCTTGAATCGAAAAGTAGAGGATTTGTGGATAGATATTAATGTGATTAACCAAAAGTATATATGGGAGCATAGCTGAGCCTCTATTACTTACTCTTTACTATTATTTGTTGTTTCCTGTCTACTTTGATTGACAAAAGAATGATCGCCTGTCGGCAATCAGCGCAATATTGTTTACTACTTTACTTAAAATGAGTGGTATTTACTTTGCTTCTTTTCTTTTCTTTGTTTCTTTCTTTTCTTAGCCTATTTTGCTATACAAATTATAATTTTCCACTACTTTCTAATTACATTCTTTTTAATTACCTATTGCTTACCTGATCTTTGCGTTGCCCTTCCTCCATTCTTTTGTTCTCCTTTTTATTACCAGGTTTCTTCGATTTCTTTATGCTGCCTTACTATTATGCTCCAAATTTGCCATGTCTTTACTGGTAAGAAGCGAATAGATAGTTGGACCAGTTTGCTTTATGTATGGTTGAACCTTCAACTTCCTATTCCTTCATTGCATTGCCCGGATAGTTTAACTGGGCATTACTTTTTTACTTCATTCTTTCTGCTTTTTTCTTTTTAACCAGCCCGTTCCTTCCAGTTTTTATATTGGCTTACTCTTATCCTCCAAATTTCACTTCTATTTCCTGGTAAGAAGTGGGTAGATACTTGCATTGATGTGATTTATATGCACCGGTATACACATGCAAAATTGAGACTGTTAAAAAAAATAATTTGAAGTATATCCAAATGCTAACAGTTGAGAAAAAAATGGGAGAAAGTAGGCTGAACAAAGAATCGGCGGCTAATTACCATGTATTCTCGCATCAATAATCGATAAAGAGAATGAATTCTCAGCTCTACTGTGCCTACGTGTCCGCTTCGCGGGAACTGGACTGCGGACCTGTTGGCCTCTCACGTATGTTGTTCTCATTTTTGCTGCCTCGGCCCTTGCATGCCTTCTCTGCGCACATGGTTCTGCTTTCGCTGAGCTAATGATGGTGCATAAAAATATTTACAAATTTGGTTTGCCTTCGGCAACCGATTACTGTTTCGGCAACGATGCTCGGCGGCAACCGATTATTGTTTGGGCAATGATGGTCATGGTGCTCAGCGGCAACTGGTTACTGTTTGGTCAATAATGCTCCACGAGAAAAAAAAAAAACGTAATATTGGATAGTCTTTGGTGGTCAATTTCGGTAACCCATTTCTGTTATTTAGTGCATGCTTGCAGAAAATATCAAATTCTTCTTACTTGGAATGTTCAATGCTTAGTTTATTTGACCCTCACTTTTTTCCTTAATTCTTTTGGTTTCCTCTTCTGTTAATTACCAACTTTCTTCAACTTTTTATGACAGCTTAGTATTATACTCCAAATTTGACTTCTATTTTCTGGTAAGAAGTTAATAGATAGTTGGAGTAATGTGATTTATATGCATGAGTATATATACATGTAGAGTTGAGAACAACGAAAGAAAAGTTCAAAGTATAAACAAATGCTTATTTGGAGATGTTGTTTGTATAGTGAAATATGACGGCCTGTTACATTTTTTTGGTCTCTACATTTCCTATACAAAGGTGGGTCCCTTAGTCTCTTTTGTTCAGAGTGCTTGCGTTGTCTAAACCTTCGATTTTTCATTCTTTCTTTACATTGAGTGGATAACCTGCATGTGTTTTCGCATCCCCAGACCATCCGGTTTTGCTCATGGTTTTCTTAAACAACTAACTGGTTTGCTCTCTTTTCTTATTTCTATTTTCTTCGGGCGGGTGACATGCATAAAAATACCAGGAATTTGGTATTTCCCTCTCTTCTCTTTCTTCTATTTTCTTCAAGGGAATGACAATGCATAAAAATAGCGCGAACTTTTCGTTGGCCTTCGGTAACCAATTACTCTTTGGGCAACGGTGATGCGCGAGAAATAACTGTTCGTTATTTTCGATTGCCTTCGGTAACCAATTCCTGCAACGCATTTCTATTCTTTACTGCATACTTGCAAAAAATACCCATTTGCGTTTGGTTGAAATGTTTGATCCTTCAATTTCCTATTACTTCTTTGCATTGCGCACAATAGTTTATTTCGAGCGAGCCACGCTTCTTCGTCGATCATCCCGCCAAGAGCCCCAGATCGGCGCAGAGCACGCCGGGGCGGGGCGGTTCTAGGGTTTTTTGGGCAAATTGGGGATTGGGTTCGGGTTTTGGGGGTAGAGAGAGGGGTTGCTTTATGTCTCCGTCGAGAGGGTTTGGAGAGGCGAAATCGACTGCGCCCTTCGGTGAGGTTCCGAATTTTGAGCTCAATGAGGACCCCTTCTTTTGGAAGGATCGCAATGTACAGGTGTGATCACTCTTTCCCTTCTCAGATAGTTGAACCAATCCATACTCTTCTCTTTATACATGTAAAAACATGGAACTTTTTGCTTTTCCGTGCACGTGGGGATTATGAGAATACGTTACTTCAAAAGTTAATCTATGAATTCGGTTAGTCACAGATAGGATAGTATAATTACCAACTTTTTTTTAAAATGAACAATTTATATCATGTTATCATGGAGTATGATGGGGCTTACCCAATACAAAGGTTTAATGCAAATCCACTTTCCTATGAATGATCAAGCTTCTCGAAGGTTGTCGTTTGTGGAAGGGCTTCATGAACATATTTTATTGGGTGCGTTACAATGTTAATCGCTGAACTTACTTCTCTTAAGTCATTGAACTTCAATTTGTTGGATTTAACTTTCAAAAAAGAAAAGTTGTGGGATTAAATTATTGATCTCGGTCATCTACAGAACATGAAACTAATTGCCGATTCAATTGCCACATCATTTCTGGAAGGTGATGCGCCAGTTTATCATAATGGTTTTGAGGTGAAATTGCAGATGAATAAGTTACCAGATTATCACCGCATTATCTCTTGGAGATGAGGTGATTTGGAAGCGGGGAATTGGAATTAGTATAGAATATATGATACGATAACATTATCTAGAAAGCCTTCAGGAACTACATGGGATCTTTTTGAATGACATTAGTTCCTGCACACAAAAAGTCTACTTAAGATGCAGTATGACAAAGGTCTGGCACCATCTTTGACAACATGTAAATAAAACAAATTGAATCGACGATTTTGAGATCGACAAGTTATTTTTGACTCTTATAATTCTGTATTTGTTGGTAACCCTTTGCAGAATTTGACGTTTAACTTATAGGTTTCCCAACATTCAAACATTTAACTCTTTTCCTTGGTTCTTTTTTTGTTGTCATTTTTTCTAGCTTTAGAAAATACTTGACCTGCCCCTACTGTACCTAAGATGTACTGTCCCCGTTACAATTTTAGGGGCATAAAAGTTAATTAATTAATTATCTTACATGTAGGTAACATTGCCCACTTACAAAATAGGCCAACTATATTCTCCTTTCAATTCTTTGGTCACCTGGTATAGTTCAATCGATGCGATGAGAATTTAGGACTCTGCCTGATATAATGCTATCCAAAACATTGATATGACAAAAAATGATTTAAAAATATATTTAATAGTCGATATTAATGTAAGTTGTTAAATTCTTATCGAATATGTCTTTCCGAGTATAGGCGCATATTATGGTCGATTATATGTTGATCCATGCGCACAACTTATAATTAATCCTAAATTAAGCATACTGTTTTTAATAATATAAAGGATTATGCACTATTTTTTCAAATTCTGCTTACTAGGAAAAGTTGAACCCCTTTAGTACTGTTATAATAAGGTTTTCCCAATAGATTAATTTCATCATGTAGTACTATCTTGAAGATCAAGAATAATGCTATAATATTATACATAAGACCCTACTTATATAATGCACATATGTGAACTAAAACAATGTTAAGTGTCTACTTTATTGAGATCCATAGTACATAGCAGTTATTATCTGCCATATGCATACTTAAACCTACTATTATGCCCATGCAATTAATATTTTAATTTCGAATTCCATATTATTTATGGAGGAGGTTGATAACTAAGCTCAATTTAATAAAGTAATGAGCAGGTAGAGTGTCTTTTTCTATCATCACATTAAGTTCTCCTGCTCTTATTTTGTCAAAGAAAATGTGGCATTACCAAGCTTTTAATTTGTGGCTCAGGCACTTTAGTTATGAGAGTACAACTTAATTTATGTAACTTTATTCCATAACCTTTAAATTAACTTGAGAAACTTGAGAGAGAGAGACCCTCCATGTGGTGCCTTGGATGCCTAAACTAGGGATCCTTATAGGTTTCCTAACAATAGGCTATTCTATATCTAGGTTCGAATACCATATTTCCTGGGATATCCAATTTCATGAACTTGACTGCTTTTATTTCTGTCTTAAATTAAGCTCTATGTTGCCAAGTTTTGCTTTTGTGATTTTTTGATACAACTCTAAAAGGCATGCATACTAATTTCTTTGATTTAAGTAATACAATCTGTGGTTATAAAAGTTCTAAAATAAGTTTTAGAACTTCCTGGATCTTAGTTTGGTCGGACTAGAAGGTCTTATAAGCACATATTTTATTCTTAGTTTGTCCTTTGAATCTTAGTTCGGAATCCTAAAAGGTCAAACTAGAGGATCCTAAAACTAGATGACAAACTTTTATAAGCACAAATTTTATTCTTAACTTTATAAGCCGATTCAAAGTTCTAAAATTTTTGAGCTTTCTGAGGCAACTCTAAAAGTAAACTGTAGGACATTCTGGGACCTTTAATTACTTTTATAAAATTGAGCCAACCTTCTAACAAGAACCCCCCCACTTGCATCTCAATATTTTTTAATTACTCTGCCTCCTTTACACAGAGAAATATAAGTAGTTTTTGATTGCATGTTTGTTCCCCACTTCCTTTTTATGAAATTTATGAATTTATTGTCCTAATGTAGATTTGTGTTTTATTTTGCAGTTTCGTAATGCAGTTTACTCTTCCGTATATTTCTTCAATCGTTCTTTCCCTTTGCCTCATACTGTTTTATTCCCTCCGTTGCTGAAGGGCATAAAAAAATCACGGTATTTTTATGATGCATGTATAGCGAAAAGAATTGAAAAAAGAAGTGTCGGTTCATTACTTTCACATTTCATTTCCTCCTAGCTCATCTTGGGTTGAAAATTTGAGTTGTCCCCCTAAACAAAATGAGCCAAACCAGGCTGAAAAGACAACTGCCGGTTAATTAAAATTTTATCCATAGAATTTGCGACGAATCAATTATCATGCATGAGGGTTGTATTTTATTTTCCAAAGAATGGTTTCCATGTGTTTCTGTGGACTATTTGACTTCGCTCTAGGGTTCATGACATCTTTCTTTGAGGAGACATGCTATTGTTTACCGCACTTAATTCCAATTGTTGTGTTATATATTACTTTTATTGATATCTTCTCTATCATTTTGCTTCTTTCGTTCTTACTGTTTTACCTCTTTCGTCGCCTACGGTGATAAGAAATTCTCAATATTTTTACGGTGTTTACAAAATGAGGAAAGCTGTACAATCCCTTGGGGTTGCTTGGGCTCTCATTTCATTTACTATTAGCTCCTTTTGGTTGCTGAATTTCAGTTGTTTGTCTAAACAAAATGAGGCAACATTGGTTGGGCACTCAATTGATAGCTAAGTAAATTTTGATGTGGTAGGAAAATGTTCGTAATGTACAATCGCTTGGGGTTGCTTGGGCTCTCATTTCATTTACTGTTAGCTCATTTTGGCTGCTGAATTTCGGTTCTTTGTTTAAAGAAAATGAGGCAACATTGGTTGGGCACACAATTGATAGGTGAGTAAAATTTGATGTGCTAGGAAAATGTTTGTAATTTTCGGTCGCCTTAAACAATCAGTTTCAGTAACTGGCTGGTATTGTCTACTGCATGCTTGCATAAAATATACAAGTTCCATTGTTTACATTGTTTGAACGTTTGATTTGCCGTTCTTTCTTTAGACTGGTGGGCGGATAACTTCCATGTACTTATGCATTTCCGGCTCATACAGCTTTCCTGTTATTTTTCTTCCAAACCTAACTGGTTTGCTCTCTTTTGTTCCTCCTATGTTCTTTGCGGCGATGATGATGCATAAAAATACCACGGAATTTGAATAGCCTTTGGCACCCGGTTACTATTTGTTCAACGATGATGCGCCCAAAAAAATATTGGTAATTTGGGGTGGTTTTGGGCAACCAATTTCGGCAATCCATTGGTACTCTTTACTGCATACTTGCAAAGAATATTCAATTCTGCTTACCTACAATGTTCAACCCTCCGATTTCCTATTCTTCCTTTGTGTTGGACAGGTGGCTTATCTGAGCCTCATTTTTTTACTCTATTCTTTTGTTTTTCTTCTTTTTATTATCAAGTTTCTTCAGTTTTTGATCTGTGCTTATGCTTATGTTCCAAATTTCACTTCTATTTCCTGACAAAAAAATTAGTACATATTTGGAGTGGCTCAGTTTATATGCACGGGTCCAAATTTTACTTCTATTTCATGGTTAGAAGTTAGTAGACGTTTGGAGCGATACAATTTACATGCACCGGAAAATAGAGACATACGGTGGCTGTTTGCTTACATGTTTCTTCCCCGCTTCTTCCTTATGAAATTTACGCGTTTACTCTCCTCATGCAGGTTCCTATTTTGTTTTGTGGTTTCGTGGTGCGGTCTCCTCTTTCTTATATTTTCCCTGCTTTTTGTCTTTCTGCTTCGTACTGTTTTAACCCTTTCATTACTGAAGTTCGTAAAAAAAACCCAAATGTTTTCATGGTGCATCTATAATTGGTTGAAAAAATTACTTGCGGTTGGTTGGTCACAAAATGAGCCAAGGTACCGTAGAAAAACAATCACCAACTAATTAAAAGAGGTTACAATGTCAGGCAGCTGATTTTCCCTTCGTCTACTTAATTCCATTTTTTTAATTCCCAATTCTTAAACAATATTGACCAACCTTTTATTTACGTATGAGTTTACATGTGTGACTAAATATTTTGTGTGCTGATGCACTGTCGCAAGACAACATTTTTTTATTAGTACCCCTCCATTTTTACCTATAAATTGCTGGCTACTAGGTACGGACTGTGCTACTTTTCAGGTACCGTTTTACTTCCCTATGTGTTATGTCCTGTATTATTTTCCCGCGCTCGGTTGTGGAGGAGATATCTTGCTGAACTTTTAAGAAGGAGCACGTTCTAAGCTTAAATAACTGCATCGGTTTCTGCAGGTAACTTTCGTTGTAATTTAAAGAGTACTTAACTGTGCTACATATACTTATGTTGAGCCTGCCCACTTATATATGTACAGATCTCCAAGCAAGCAGATACATTCGTGCACGTTAAAAGATAACTTTTGTTCGATTTTTTCCGTGATTTTAAATGTGCCGCACATACTTACCTATGGAACACCGGTTTACATTTGTGTAAATATGCAAACGAACAAATAGATTTACACCCATCGAAACAGGAAGAAATTGCACCACATTTATGTCCGTCCCCATCGAGGTAAAGTGTTGCAGAAGTGTTTCCATAGTTTTGAATTGCGTAATTTGATTAACTGCATGCTTACTAACCATCCAGCCGCTTAATTAATTTAAATATTGAGAAGTTGAGAAAGCATTGTGTATTCCTCATATTCTAAACTGTAAATCAATGATCGTTTCATATAGGATGACTTACTTCCTATGTTGACTTCTACTTAAATCAAATAAAGAGGGTGCTAATAAAAAAATGTAAAAAGCGCATTTATATTAATGTTCCTCTACTCCTGGTATTCTAAACTATAAATCAATGACTGTTACATATATGATAGTCAACTTTGTATCTGACCTTCTACTTGAATTAAATAAAGAAAGAAAGGTAGCGCACTTATAATAACGTTCTTTGAAAAAAAGGTGGGCTGAGGTTGTAGTACAATTATTTGGGTCGTGAGGCCATTGTATATTAATTAACATACCCCGTTCGTTTAGTGATTCGATTACCTTCTATAGATTCATTCATTGCTTTATTCCCTACACTTTTCACACTACTTATGATGATAACCATCCAGCCGCTTAATTAATTTAAATATTGAGAAGTTGAGAAAGCATTGTGTATTCCTCATATTCTAAACTGTAAATCAATGATCGTTTCATATAGGATGACTTACTTCCTATGTTGACTTCTACTTAAATCAAATAAAGAGGGTGTGTAAGATTCGTGAAATTTAAATTCGAAATAAATGAAAGAAAAGAATGGAGTCAAGATGACTCAGAATTAGAAAGAGCACAAATAGCGGAATTGACCTTTTGCTACTGTGTAAATTGCACAGTTTACGAGACAGAAATATTGCCTTTCAAATCTGAGCCAAATCTCGAAAATCCGAGATGACCAGTGCGACCGTCTCGTCGAATTGATCGAAAATGATATAGATCAAATTCAGATCCGACGGTCGGATTTTCCAGAAATCAGCGAAGAAGCGGGCGGGACCCGCGACTTAAGTGAATAGTGCTGTGAACCGTGGGTGAATAGTAAACCCTATTTCTAAATCCCTTTAGCGCCAACGTTAGCCAATTCACTGTCTGGACTCCGATCATAGCAATCCAGGTAGTCGATTTGATCGGTTTCGTCGTTCTGAACGCAATGGCACTGACGGAATTTCCGTTTGATGACCCTAGAGTCTCGAAAAGCGTGATAAACTGTATTTCTGTACAGTGTTTATGGACCGAGAATTTATCCAGGCGTTTTCTCGAAAAACAAAAATTGCTACCTGAAAGGTCTCGTCGAGCCGGACGTCGTGGCGAAGTCCATTTTTCGATTCGACGACTAAAATGCCTCGAAAAGCGAGAAATACAGTGAAAAATGCTGTATTTTCCACAGAGAACCTTATATTTTATGCTCCGAAAAGCGTGCAAATTCTTGGAGCGGGGGTTTATTGCGAAACAAGTTTGCTGCGAAGGGCTGGGCTCAAAATAGTAAGCTTTGAGGGACTAAAAGTGCAATTGTGCAGCCTACACTATATATACACATGTGCTTGGTTAGGGTTCTCTTAAACCCTATTCCCGTAGCCTCAGCCCCAGCCGCCAGCTCCAACGTCCTCCTCTCCCTCTGCCGCATTCCTCGGTGGTAGCACACCGGCCGCCGCCGCCTCGTCGCCGGAGAAGAAGAAGATCAAGCAAGGAACACTTGATCTCGGGTTTTATTGGTGAGGAAGCAACCAGAGGAGAATGGATTGCACCAAACTTCCTCTGAGGGTACCTCTGTGCGTTTGAAACCCGAGCCGAGACCCAACTCCGACGAGCGCCGCCGCGGGGTCATCCTCTTCCTTGAGGTTTTCCGGCGAGGTAAGAACATGGAACATTTTGGTTTAAATTGGCACATGAACCCTGTAAATGTGTTCCTGACATCGAGACGACCCATATTGTGAAGCCCGAGCCGCCGCCGTCGACCCCATCGCCGGCGGGAGCGACCTCTTGCCGGAATTATCGATTTCAGTCGATCTTGGGAGCCGACTTCATCAGACCGTTGGAATCTTGATCAACACCGTTGATCCTCTTCTCCTCATCTACTGCAACCTATTCCCGAAATTTGGAAGTGATCAGGCAAGGATCGGGGGGCGTACAGACTAGCCCTAGTTTCGGGCTTTGTGTCACTTCGGCCGATCTTCGCCGTCCGGCGCCGCTGTCGCCTCTGGTCGCCGGCCACCACCTCGGCAAACACCATAGCACCAAGAGGAGTTGTTCTGTGCAAGTTGCTAGGTCTTGAGGCTTCCCGATCGGAATCCGCCATTAGAGGCACTCGAGCTTCACCGAGCTTCGCCGCCGGCGATCGTCGGGGTTCCGCGCAATGGGTAAGTGACCCAGGTATGTTTATTTGGATTGTAGGAGGCCTTACATGTTGTTGCATGGAGTTTCTAATGTGAGAGTTCTACTCTCTGTAGTCGCACCATTGTGGGCAACTCGAGCTTGCACTACGGCCATCGCCGCCGCTCGTGGACGCCGGCAGGTAACCCAGGTAAGCTCCAAACGCTTTTTAGTGAGTCTCCATCAAGTTGGTTGCACCCCAGAGTCTTTGTAAACCGAGCTCCCCAACCTTGCACTCAAGGTGTTCGAGCTTGGGTTTTTCCGGCCAACAGCCGCCTCCGGCCGTCGGCGATGGGTCTGACTTGAACCAACCAGTTGCTGCAAGTGATCTTGACCTCGAGCTCAACTCTGATACAGGTTTGAACCTGGTTTGGTGCAAATTGTCCCAAACCGAGCTCTAGCATTAAGTGGTGGTTGCTCCACCTTGCTCCGGCCAGCTTTCCGGCCAGACTCCGGTGCGCCCAAGGTGAGCCCTCAACCCAGTAACATGTCTAGATTATGATACTCACATTTAACCTCAGTTTGATCAAGTCTTTTACAGGATTTAACTTAGTGTGATTGTTGGACTTATAAATGTTATGGGCCAACTTTGTAAATAGGCTTTGTGCTGGCCCAAGCCTGTGAGCACGAGCTTCGTCTCGTCGTAACGGACGCGCTGAAACTTACGGCGCTGTCTTTGGTTTCCTGGATTTAGAGAACGAGTCGAAACAAGTAACAATATAGTGTTTTTTTGCAAAATTAAGATGTACCATGGGCCCAGATGTACACGGGACATGCTGGCTGTCTTTAGACAGTGTTTTCACACTTACTGGGCATTTTGTTAGAGTTCCGTGGGCTCTCGTTGAGCGGGAATTGGATCTCGTTCCGTAAATCGGCGAAATCGTCGGTTTAACGGCTTTCGGCGCGAGTTTCACGTACTTTGATGCATAGAATGATAAATGGACGTTGTTACCTGTCTCTGGTTATTTCCAACGCTGCCCTGGTAGGTTCAGTGTCTCTCGTTTCAAGTCGGGGGCTTCCGGTGCCAAATCGGCCTTCCCGGAAGTGTTAAAATGATTATGGTTCCGATCGAGCATCGATTTTAGTAAAGTGGCTTAATTAGTGATTCTGTGGTTTTAGGAATATGTGGGTCCGTCCCTGATAAGTATTTCATGATTCAGGTCCTTGCAGTCTGACTCTGACCCACGAGCCTTCTGTTGGAGTCGTTGGACCGCCTACACTCAGGTGGGTTATCTTCGGTCCGGGCTTTATCTTTTCGGCCCTCTGTTTGCTTTAGTCCAGTCGGACACCTGTTCTTCTATTTAGCCCAGATTATGTTTATGAGCCTTATTCTGTTGATTTAGTATCCTTTGCGTATACCTGGGCATATACCTGCTTGATTGGTCATTAGTTAGATGCCAGTTCATTAGCTAATATTTGGACATTTATATCATGCTTGCTTGATCACTACATAGACTTGCTTTTATTCGGATTTATATACTTCTTGGATTCCGGGTTTGCATGATATGACCTATGATTGATATACAGACATATGCATCCCTATTGGGATTTCGCTCAGATATACATACTCCTTTATTGATAGACATCTACCTGGATATTTTTCTGCACACCTGTCGATTACATTCCAGTATTCAGCACAGTTGGTATTCAGGGTCTGATCATGCTTATTATTGCTTCATGTCTATCAGATATTGTATTGCATTATATTCAGTTATTCTTGCTACTATTTCCAGTTATGCATGATAGACCTGATTGATATACATATACCTGCATCCCTGTTGGGATTTTTCCCAGCTTTTTTGCCGATTACCTTAGGTTGAGATTCAGTTCGCCTTTGCCATTGCATCCCTGTGGGGATTTCCGGCATGTTGCCGATTACCCGGTCTGCGGACCGTGAGATTTAGCATTAGCATTATGATCGTTGTGCACCTGCTGTTCGTTCGCGTACGCTGTGGGATTGATCCCCCACATTGCGTTCTTTACCGGTAAAGGGTCTGGTTGACCCGTGAGCTATCCCCGCTTGCTGTATCACTGGGTACGGGGAGCCCCTTGGCTGTACTGATATGAGGAAAACTCTTGGCTGTACCGTTTGGTACGAGGATCCTCTCGGCTATATCAATGGTACGTGGTTTGCTGTTCAGCTCTGCTAGGTGGAATCCAGTACGATTGAGGTTGGCTTGGCATAGATATCGTCGCCTGAGGTCCTCGTGACCAATAGTGGCATCGGTTGGTACTTGCTGTTCTTTTGTCGATGCATAGTTTATATTTCGATATTCTGGCATGTTTTACTGTCTATTTCTGCACCCATATCTGCTCAGTTATATCCTGATTATCCGTAGACATCTTATTGATTATTCAGCTTTACCTATGGATCTATTTACTATCCGCAGATTATTGTATCCAGTAGGTACGATTAGCTATTTCTCGGCTCGTCGTGCCCACTGGGATACATGTACAGTGTATCTCATACCCCCTGGGTGACCATTTTTCAGGTCGGTCGGGTGCTGGGATGTCGGGACACGTTGGTAAGGCTGTTGCGATAGTACCGACCCTTATGTCACCAGTATATTTTATCTTCCGCATTTTGTTTAAAATATTATAAAATGACTAATGTTGTATGCGTAGTTTAGACTACTCTGGTATTGACTGTAAGTGCTTAGCCGTGCATGTATAGGAAAGGCTCTGTCCCATTTGGACAGGGAATTTACTATACATGTGGCGGTCTGTTCACGCCTGAAATGATTTAAACTCTGATTTCAAAAAAAAAAAAAAAAAAAATTAGCCTGCTTTCCAAAACTCGGGGCGTGACAGATTAGATGGTATCGGAGCAATAGGTACACGATGCCTAGGTATTTGGTTTGAATTGAGCCCTAGGATGACTTTTACGTACATGAGAGCGCGAGGTATTTGGATAGTGGTTAGGAGCTCAGGTGTGTTTACGCACTATTGAGTCTCATTGTTGTGGTTACGAATGGTATTTGCACGCACTCTGGGCTTTGGAGGTGTTGTGGGTGCAGTGTTAGCTGTGGTCGTGGTGCGGGCCATGGGCTTGATGTTTCAGTGGAGCCAAAAGGCTCGGATCGTTTGCTGTTGTTGGAGCTCACCGCTTTTGTCGAGAAAGCCAAGAATGGCATAGCAGCAGATGACTGCTATTTTTGCACCGGCCCCACCACTAGCCGAGATGTTCGGGGAAGTTGTTGATTTTCCAGTTGTCCCCGTGACATATGATACAGTAACCATTGCCGCAGTCGTGATCATCAGAACTACGCCGGTGGCTGCTACTATTGATGATTCCCTCGATAATAGAAATCAGGACGAATAAGAGGTCGGTAATCCTGTTGCTTTGGATAAAATAATTTCTGACGATACTTATCAGATGAAAGCCTTGTCAGTTGGATATAGATTTTGGCCCTACCTCTTGCACGATTTTTGTGGACCATCTCGAACTCTCCTATGAGTTAGTCAGGGTGGTATTTATGACCACGAGGTGGTAGTAATCCATGATAAAGGTTATGCCATTAGCACTGAGACTGTGTTGGGAGGTATGTGATATACCTTCTGATGGGAGTTGTGTCCCCAACTAGAGGTTGGCGACAGATCTATGGTATTTCGCTTTTCTTTTGGTAAGCACGTTGGCTGCAGACAACGTACTGTCGAAAGAACTGAGGAAATGCTCTGCCCTGTAATGGTGAGTATCAGATTAGGTCTAAAAGAGTAGCCTGAGAGTTGCCGATATTTTGTGACTGATTGTCACTACTGCGAACCTGTTAGAGGCTTAATAGTGGTTTAGTTGAGTTTAAGCTTCGAGAACAAAACTTTTTTTTAAGTTGTAAGTTTCGGGGACGAAACTTCTTTTAAGTTGTAAGTGATGTAAGATTCGTGAAATTTAAATTCGAAATAAATGAAAGAAAAGAATGGAGTCAAGATGACTCAGAATTAGAAAGAGCACAAATAGCGGAATTGACCTTTTGCTACTGTGTAAATTGCACAGTTTACGAGACAGAAATATTGCCTTTCAAATCCGAGCCAAATCTCGAAAATCCGAGATGACCAGTGCGACCGTCTCGTCGAACTGATCGAAAATGATATAGATCAAATTCAGATCCGATGGTCGGATCTTCCAGAAATCAGCGAAGAAGCGGGCGGGACCCGCGACTTAAGTGAATAGTGTTGTGAACTGTGGGTGAATAGTGAACTCTATTTCTAAATCCCCTTAGCGCCAACGTTAGCCAATTCGCTGTCTGGACTCCGATCATAGCAATCCAGGTAGTCGATTTGATCGGTTTCGTCGTTCTGAACGCAATGGCACTGACGGAATTTTCGTTTGATGACCCTAGAGTCTCGAAAAGCATGATAAACTGTATTTTTGTACAGTGTTTATGGACCGAGAATTTATCCGAGCGATTTCTCGAAAAACAAAAATCGCTACCAGAAAGGTCTCGTCGAGCCGGACGTCGTGGCGAAGTCCATTTTTCGATTCGACGACTAAAATGCCTCGAAAAGCGTGAAATATAGTGAAAAACGCTGTATTTTGCACAGAGACCCCTATATTTTATGCTCCGAAAAGCGTGCAAATTCTTGGAGAGGGAGTTTATTGCGAAACAGGTTTGCTGCGAAGGGCTGGGCTCAAAATAGTAAGCTTTGAGGGACTAAAAGTGCAGTTGTGCAGCCTACACTATATATACACATGTGCTCGGTTAGGGTTCTCTTAAACCCTATTCCCGTAGCCTCAGCCCCAGCCGCCAGCTCCAACGTCCTCCTCTCCCTCTGCCGCATTCCTCGGTGGTAGCACACCGGCCGCCACCGCCTCGTCGCCGGAGAAGAAGAAGATCAAGCAAAGAACACTTGATCTCGGGTTTTATTGGTGAGGAAGCAACCAGAGGAGAATGGATTGCACCAAACTTCCTCTGAGGGTACCTCTGTGCGTTTGAAACCCGAGCCGAGACCCAACTCCGACGGGCGCCGCCGCGGGGTCATCTTCTTCCTTGAGGTTTTCCGACGAGGTAAGAACATGGAACATTTTGGTTTTAATTGGCACATGAACCCTGTAAATGTGTTCCTGACATCGAGACGACCCATATTGTGAAGCCCGAGCCGCCGCCGTCGACCCCATCGCCGGCGGGAGCGACCTCTTGCCGGAATTATCGATTTCAGTCGATCGTGGGAGCCGACTTCATCAGACCGTTGGAATCTTGATCAACACCGTTGATCCTCTTCTCCTCATCTACTACAACCTATTCCCGAAATTTGGTGGTGATCAGGCAAGGATCGGGGGGCGTACAGACTAGCCCTAGTTTCGGGCTTTGTGTCACTTCGGCCGATCTTCGCCGTTCGGTGCCGCCGTCGCCTCTGGTCACCGGCCACCACCTCGGCAAACACCGTAGCACCAAGAGGAGTTGTTCTGTGCAAGTTGCTAGGTCTTGAGGCTTCCCGATCGGAATCCGCCATTAGGGGCACTCGAGCTTCACCGAGCTTCGCCGCCGGCGATCGCCGGGGTTCCGCCCAATGGGTAAGTGACCCAGGTATGTTTATTTGGATTGTAGGAGGCCTTACATGTTGTTGCATGGAGTTTCTAACGTGAGAGTTCTACTCTCTGTAGTCGCACCATTGTGGGCAACCCGAGCTTGCACTCCGGCCATCGCCGCCGCTCGTGGACGCCGGCAGGTTACCCCGGTAAGCTCCAAACGCTTTTTAGTGAGTCTCCATCAAGTTGGTTGCACCCCAGAGTCTTTGAAAGCCGAGCTCCCCAACCTTGCACTCAAGGTGTTCGAGCTTGGGTTTTTCCGGCCAACAGCCGCCTCCGGCCGCCGGCGATGGGTCTGACTCGAACCAACCAGTTGCTGCAAGTGATCTTGACCTCATGCTCAACTCTGATACAGGTTTGAACCTGGTGTGGTGCAAATTGTCCCAAACCGAGCTCTAGCATTAAGTGGTGGTTGCTCTACCTTGCTCCGGCCAGCTTTCCGGCCAGACTCCGGTGCGCCCAAGGTGAGCCCTCAACCCTGTAACATGTCTAGATTATGATACTCACATTTAACCTCAGTTTGATCTAATCTTTTACAGGATTTATCTTAGTGTGATTGTTGGACTTATAAATGTTATGGGCCAACTTTGTAAATGGGCTTTGTGCTGGCCCAAGCCTATAAGCACGAGCTTCGTCTCGTCGTAACGGACGCGCTGAAACTTACGGCGCTGTCTTTGGTTTCCCAGATTTAGAGAACGAGTCGAAACAAGTAATAATATAGTGGTTTTATGCAAAATTAAGATGTACCATGGGCCCAGATGTACACGGGACACGCTGGCTGTCTTTAGACAGTGTTTTCACACTTACTGGGCATTTTGTTAGAGTTCCGTGGGCTCTCGTTGAGCGGGAATTGGATCTCGTTCCGTAAATCGGCGAAATCGTCGGTTTAACGGCTTTCGGCGCGAGTTTCGCGTACTTTGATGCATAGAATGATAAATGGATGTTGTTACCTATCTCTGGTTATTTCCAACGCTGCCCTGGTAGGTTCAGTGTCTCTCGTTTCCAGTCGGGGGCTTCTGGTGCCAAATCGGCCTTCCCGGAAGTGTTAAAATGATTATGGTTCCGATCGAGCATCGATTTTAGTAAAGTGGCTTAATTAGTGAGTCTGTGGTCTTAGGAATATGTGGGTCCGTCCCTGATCAGTATTTCATGATTCAGGTCCTTGCAGTCTGACTCCGGCCCACGAGCCTTCTGTTGGAGTCGTTGGACCGCCTACACTCAGGTGGGTTATCTTTGGTCCGGGCTTTATCTTTTTGGCCCTCTGTTTGCTTTAGTCCAGTCGGACACCTGTTCTTCTATTTAGCCCAGATTATGTTTATGAGCCTTATTCTGTTGATTTAGTATCCTTTGCGTATACCTGGACATATACCTGCTTGATTTGTCATTAGTTAGATGCCAGTTCATTAGCTCATATTTGGACATTTATATCATGCTTGCTTGATCACTACAATGACTTGCTTTTATTCGGATTTATATACTTCTTGGATTCTGGGTTTGCATGATATGACCTATGATTGATATACAGACATATGCATCCCTATTGGGATTTCGCTCAGATATACATACTCCTTTATTGATAGACATCTACCAGGATATTTTTCTGCACACCTGTCGTTTACATTCCAGTATTCAGCACAGTTGGTATTCAGGGTCTGATCATGCTTATTAATACTTCATGTCTATCAGATATTGTATTGCATTATATTTTGTTATTCTTGCTACTATTTCCAGTTATGCATGATAGACCTGATTGATATATAGATACCTGCATCCCTGTTGGGATTTTTCTCGGCTTTTTTGCCGATTACCTTGGGTTGAGATTCAGTTGGCCTTTGCCATTGCATCCCTGTGGGGATTTCCGGCATGTTGCCGATTACCCGGTCTGCGGACCGTGAGATTTTGCATTAGCATTATGATCGTTGTGCACCTGCTGTTCATTCGCGTACGCTGTGGGATTGATCCCCCACATTGCGTTCTTTACCGGTAAAGGGTCTGGTTGACCCGTGAGCTATCCCCGCTTGCTGTATCACTGGGTACGGGGAGCCCCTTGGCTGTACCGATATGAGGAAAACTCTTGGCCGTAACGTTTGGTACGAGGATCCTCTCGGCTATATCAATGGTACGGGGTTTGCTGTTCAGCTCTGCTAGGTGGAATCCAGTATGATTGAGGTTGGCTTGGCATAGATATCGTCGCTTGAGGTCCTCGTGACCAATAGTGGCATCGGTTGGTACTTGCTGTTCTTTTGTCGATGCATAGTTTATATTTCGATATTCTGGCATGTTTTACTATTTATTTCTGCACCCATATCTGCTCAGTTATATCGTGATTATCCGTAGACATCTTGTTGATTATTCAGCTTTACCTATGGATCTATTTACTATCCGATGATTATTGTATCCAGTAGGTACGATTAGCTATTTCTCGGCTCGTCGTGCCCACTGGGATACATGTACAGTGTATCTCACACCCCCCTGGGTGACCATTTTTCAGGTCGGTCATGTGCTGGGATGTCGGGACACGTTGGTGAGGCTGTTGCGATAGTACCGACCCTTATGTCACCAGTATATTTTATCCTCCGCATTTTGTTTAAAATATTGTAAAATGACTAATGTTGTATGCGTAGTTTAGACTACTCTGGTATTGACTGTAAGTGCTTAGCCGTGCATGTATAGGAAAGGCTCTGTCCCATTTGGACAGGGAATTTACTATACATGTGGCGGTCTGTTCACGCCTGAAATGATTTAAACTCTGATTTCAAAAAAAAAAAAAAAAATGTAGCCTGCTTTCCAAAACTCGGGGCGTGACAGATTAGATGGTATCGGAGCAATAGGTACACGATGCCTAGGTATTTGGTTTGAATTGAGCCCTAGGATGACTTTTACGTACATGAGAGCGCGGGGTATTTGGATAGTGGTTAGGAGCTCAGGTGTGTTTACGCACTATTGAGTCTCGTTGTTGTGTTTACGAATGGTATTCGCACGCACTCTGGGCTTTGGAGGTGTTGTGGGTGCAGTGTTAGCTGTGGTCGCGGTGCGGGCCATGGGCTTGATGTTTCAGTGGAGCCAAAAGGCTCGGATCGGTTGCTGCGGTTGGAGCTCACCGCTTTTGTCGAGAAAGCCAAGAATGGCATAGCAGCAGATGACTGCTATTTTTGCACCGGCCCCACCACTAGCCCAGATGCTCGGGGAAGTTGTTGATTTTCCAGTTGTCCCCGTGACATATGATACAGTAACCATTGCCGCAGTCGTGATCATCAGAACTACGCCGGTGGCTGCTACTATTGATGATTCCCTCGATAATAGAAATCAGGACGAATAAGAGGTCGGTAATCCTGTTGCTTTGGATAAAATAATTTCTGACGATACTTATCAGATGAAAGCCTTGTCAGTTGGATATAGATTTTGGCCCTACCTCTTGCACGATTTTTGTGGACCATCTCGAACTCTCCTGTGAGTTAGTCAGGGTGGTATTTATGACCACGAGGTGGTAGTAATCCATGATAAAGGTTATGTCATTAGCACTGAGACTGTGTTGGGAGGTATGTGATATACCTTCCGATGGGAGTTGTGTCCCCAACTAGAGGTTGGCGACAGATCTATGGTATTTCGCTTTTCTTTTGGTAAGCACGTTGGCTGCAGACAACGTACTGTCGAAAGAACTGAGGAAATACTCTGCCCTGTAATGGTGAGTATCAGATTAGGTCTAAAAGAGTAGCCTGAGAGTTGCCGATATTTTATGACTGATTGTCACTACTGCGAACCTGTTAGAGGCTTAATAGTGGTTTAGTTAAGTTTAAGCTTCGGGAATAAAACTTTTTTTTTAAGTTGTAAGTTTCGGGGACGAAACTTCTTTTAAGTTGTAAGTGATGTAAGATTCGTGAAATTTAAATTCGAAATAAATGAAAGAAAAGAATGGAGTCAAGATGACTCAGAATTAGAAAGAGCACAAATAGCGGAATTGGCCTTTTGCTACTGTGTAAATTGCACAGTTTACGAGACAGAAATATTGCCTTTCAAATCCGAGCCAAATCTCGAAAATCCGAGATGACCAGTGCGACCGTCTCGTCGAACTGATCGAAAATGATATAGATCAAATTCAGATCCGACGGTCGGATCTTCCAGAAATCAGCGAAGAAGCGGGCGGGACCCGCGACTTAAGTGAATAGTGCTGTGAACAGTGGGTGAATAGTAAACCCTATTTCTAAATCCCCTTAGCGCCAACGTTAGCCAATTCGCTGTCTGGACTCCGATCATAGCAATCCAGGTAGTCGATTTGATCGGTTTCGTCGTTCTGAACGCAACGGCACTGACAGAATTTCCGTTTGATGACCCTAGAGTCTCGAAAAGCGTGATAAATTGTATTTTTGTACAGTGTTTATGGAGCGAGAATTTATCCGGGCGTTTTCTCGAAAAACAAAAATCACTACCTGAAAGGTCTCGTCGAGCCGGACCTCGTGGCGAAGTCCATTTTTCGATTCGAAGACTAAAATGCCTCGAAAAGCATGAAATACAGTGAAAAATGCTGTATTTTGCACAGAGACCCCTATATTTTATGCTCCGAAAAGCGTGCAAATTCTTGGAGCGGGGGTTTATTGCGAAACAAGTTTGCTGCGAAGGGCTGGGCTCAAAATAGTAAGCTTTGAGGGACTAAAAGTGCAATTGTGCAACCTACACTATATTTACACATGTGCTCGGTTAGGGTTCTCTTAAACCCTATTCCCGTAGCCTCAGCCCCAGCCGCCAGCTCCAACGTCCTCCTCTCCCTCTGCCGCATTCCTCGGTGGTAGCACACCGGCCGCCGCCGCCTCGTCGCCGGAGAAGAAGAAGATCAAGCAAGGAACACTTGATCTCGGGTTTTATTGGTGAGAAAGCAACCAGAGGAGAATGGATTGCACCAAACTTCCTCTGAGGGTACCTCTGTGCATTTGAAACCCGAGCCGAGACCCAACTCCGACGGGCGCCGCCGCGGGGTCATCTTCTTCCTTGAGGTTTTCCGGCGAGGTAAGAACATGGAACATTTTGGTTTTAATTGGTACATGAACCCTGTAAATGTGTTCCTGACATCGAGACGACCCATATTGTGAAGCCCGAGCTGCCGCCGTCGACCCCATCGCCGGCGGGAGCGACCTCTTGCCGGAATTATCGATTTCAGTCGATCTTGGGAGCCGACTTCATCAGACCGTTGGAATCTTGATCAACACCATTGATCCTCTTCTCCTCATCGACTGCAACCTATTCCCGAAATTTGGTGGTGATCAGGCAAGGATCGGGGGGCGTACAGACTAGCCCTAGTTTCGGGCTTTGTGTCACTTCGGCCGATCTTCGCCGTTCGGTGCCGCCGTTGCCTCTGGTCGCCGGCCACCACCTCGGCAAACACCGTAGCACCAAGAGGAGTTGTTCTGTGCAAGTTGCTAGGTCTTGAGGCTTCCCGATCGGAATCCGCCATTAGAGGCACTCGAGCTTCACCGAGCTTCGCCGCCGGCAATCGCCGGGGGTCCGCGCAATGGGTAAGTGACCCAGGTATGTTTATTTGGATTGCAGGAGGGCTTACATGTTGTTGCATGGAGTTTCTAACGTGAGAGTTCTACTCTCTGTAGTCGCACCATTGTGGGCAACCCGAGCTTGCACTCCGGCCATCGCCGCCGCTCGTGGACGCCGGCAGGTAACCCAGGTAAGCTCCAAACGCTTTTTAGTAAGTCTCCATCGAGTTGGTTGCACCCCAGAGTCTTTGAAAGCCGAGCTCCCAAACCTTGCACTCAAGGTGTTCGAGCTTGGGTTTTTCCGGCCAACAGCCGCCTCCGGCCGCCGGCGATGGGTCTGACTCGAACCAACCAGTTGCTGCAAGTGATCTTGACCTCGTGCTCAACTCTGATACAGGTTTGAACCTGGTTTGGTGCAAATCTTCCCAAACCGAGCTCTAGCATTAAGTGGTGGTTGCTCCACCTTGCTCCGGCCAGCTTTCCGGCCAGACTCCGGTGCGCCCAAGGTGAGCCCTCAACCCAGTAACATGTCTAGATTATGATACTCACATTTAACCTCAGTTTGATCAAATCTTTTACAGGATTTAACTTAGTGTGATTGTTGGACTTATAAATGTTATGAGCCAACTTTGTAAATGAGCTTTGTGCTGGCCCAAGCCTATGAGCACGAGCTTCGTCTCGTCGTAACGGATGCGCTGAAACTTACGGCGCTGTCTTTGGTTTCCCGGATTTAGAGAACGAGTCGAAACTAGTAATAATATATTGTTTTTATGCAAAATTAAGATGTACCATGGGCCCAGATGTACACGGGACACGCTGGCTGTCTTTAGACAGTGTTTTCACACTTACTGGCTATTTTGTTAGAGTTCCGTGGGCTCTCGTTGAGCGGGAATTGGATCTCATTCCGTAAATCGGCGAAATCGTCGGTTTAACGGCTTTCGGCGCGAGTTTCGCGTACTTTGATGCATAGAATGATAAATGGATGTTGTTACCTGTCTCTCTGGTTATTTCCAACGCTGCCCTGGTAGGTTCAGTGTCTCTCGTTTCAAGTCGGGGGCTTCCGGTGCCAAATCGGCCTTCCCGGAAGTGTTAAAATGATTATGGTTTCGATCGAGCATCGATTTTAGTAAAGTGGCTTAATTAGTGAGTCTGTGGTTTTAGGAATATGTGGGTCCGTCCCTGATCAGTATTTCATGATTCAGGTCCTTGCAGTCTGACTCCGACCCACGAGCCTTCTGTTGGAGTCGTTGGACCGCCTACACTCAGGTGGGTTATCTTCGGTCCGGGCTTTATCTTTTCGGCCCTCTGTTTGCTTTAGTCCAGTCGGACACCTGTTCTTCTATTTAGCCCAGATTATGTTTATGAGCCTTATTCTGTTGATTTAGTATCCTTTGCGTATACCTGGACATATACCTGCTTGATTGGTCATTAGTTAGAGGACAGTTCATTAGCTCATATTTGGACATTTATATCATGCTTGCTTGATCACTACATAGACTTGCTTTTATTCGGATTTATATACTTCTTGGATTCCGGGTTTGCATGATATGACCTATGATTGATATACATACATATGCATCCCTATTGGGATTTCGCTCAGATATACATACTCCTTTATTGATAGACATCTACCTGGATATTTTTCTCCATACCTGTCGTTTACATTCCAGTATTCAGCACAGTTGGTATTCAGGGTCTGATCATGCTTATTATTGCTTCATGTCTATCAGATATTGTAGTAACCGTAATTTTTAAAATCCAAAATTTAAGTTTAAATAATTTTCTGGATTATTTAAATGGCAAAAATGGGAAATTAGTCGAGTAATAGTGTCCCTAAAATACCGACTTTTGATCGGAACCTGATCTCGAAAATCTGAGATCATCAGTGCGACCGTATCGTCGAGATATGAAAGATTGATATTCACATGTATTCGATCCGACGGTCGGATCTTCCCCAAAACAGCAAAAGAAAAGCGGGGCCCACAACTTAAGTTGTGAATAGTAACTCCTATTTCAAATACCCTCTTGACCATCGTCAGCCGTTTCGCCGTCTGGACCCCAGACATAGTGGTATGAGTAGTCAATCCTGGCTATTTTCGACGTTCTGAGCACAATGGCACTGGCGGAATTCGCGTTTGGTGATCCGGTTGCATCGAAGTGCGTCGTGGTACCGCAAATTACCGGACTTTATGGCCCGAGATTTTAGTCGAGCGCCGAATCAAGCAAGCAAATACACTATTTGATAGGTCTCGATGAGCCGGACGTCGTGGCGAAGTCCGTTTCGCAATTCGGCGAACGGGTTTTCTCGAAATACGCGAAATGTGCCGAAAGAATCATTTATTTTGCAAGAAACCTAATGTTTCTTGGGCCTAAGCTACTGGGGCCTTGGAGCTGGGCTCCTGCCAGCATTTGGAGCCCACGAATGGGTGCTGGGGAGCTGGGGAGGCAGCCATGGTGGGGGTGGTCAAAAAATGGAGTTAAATCCCATTTATTGACACCTTGTAGTTTGGGGTCTCTTGGGGAATCCAAGGGGCCATGGTTGGGTTCCAAGGTCTTCCCCATTTCCCCCTGCAACCTCTGCTTTAAGCCCGGGTGCTGTGGAGGCCGAAGGACACCACTCCTTTGAGAGAATCCGAGAGAGAGAGAAAAGGGAGTAAAGGTTGGAACCAAACCTTTTCAATTGGGTTTATGTTGTCCCTGTGGTGTTCCCCTGCATCTGAGGATTTCCCCGGAGCTTACTGTGGCCGCGCGAGGGAGGGGGAAGAGTACCGGCTTCTTCCTTTCTTCATCTACTCCGGCGAGGTAAGGTTCTCTTAACCATAGGTTGTATGAACCCGAGACCCCTAGCAGTAGTTTAATTAGGCCCTATGGATGTTCCCTGCACAGCCCCGAGCCCCCATGCATGCTGGGTTGCCGGCGGGAGAAAACCCTCGCCGGAAACCTAGTATAGCTCCGCCGCGGGATTTCTTCACAACCAGTGAACCAAATTGAAATATAAAATGAAGGGATTTTACTGTAGGATCTAGTGATCATCTCCACCAAATTTGGTGGAGTTTGATCAAGCCGTTTGGTTGCAGATCAAAACCCTAGTTTCGGGTTTTTGTGCACCATGGCCGAGCTATGTGCTCCGGCGCCGGCTAGCCACCCCACCGCCGGCCACTTGTCCAGAAAGTTTCCTGGGAGTAAGGAGGTCCCATCCATGCATTTGCATGGCTTCCATGCAGCCTGAAATCTAGGGTGCCATGGTTGACCCGAGAAATGAGCAAAGACGCAGTGGCCGGCGCTCCGGCCATCTCCGGCAGGGTTGGGATGGTCAAGAAGCTTCCTGGGATCAAAAGGATCCCAATCATAATTTTGTTTGAAGCTTTTGCAGCCCCAGTGAAAATCCACCATTAGAGGTGAAGAAGCTCCAAACCGAGCTTGCTCCGCCGCCGTCGCCGCCGTGCCCTGTCGCCGGGCACGGGTCCAGGTGAGTTTATTATGAGGTTTAGCATCCATTTGGCCAAGTTGTTGGGCCCCAGATGCTCAGGTTGGATGGTCACGAAATTCGAAGCTTTTGGCTTCATCTTCTTCTTCAAGCTGCGGCTATCCGAGGCTGGGGAATTGGCCCAGGCTTGCAGGAGAGGAAGATTAAACCCTTAGAAGCATTCCCTTCCAAGTTGGAAGGCCTCTGGTGCAGTGGTTGCAGAGAACCAACTCGAGTTGTGGCTTGGGTGTTTATGTATGAATGATGCACACCATGTGTTTGATGAATTGCCACAGAGAAGATTTAATTGGAATTAGGCTTCGAATAAAATATGAAAGTTGTTCCAAATAGTCCCCTGAGCTTGATGCTCACTTCATATCAAAGCTGATCTGTGTGGAATTGTGAATGGAGCATTGTGAACATGTTAGAAAACAAAGGCTTTGGATCTGGTTGATCCAGCAGTGCTGGGCTGCACTTTAGGCAAGCCTCTGAGTCCCTGTGTTGTCCAGGGATGAATGAACAAGTTGGATTAAAGTTTTGCACATTTAAATGCAAGTTGGAGCAAGTTGAAGCTTTATGTTGATAGGTTGGCCTTGGGTCTGTTTTGGGCTGTTTGCGAAGCTACGACAGTGAGCTCCTGGCTATTTTGGGGTCACTGGACGCGATGCTCGCGTCGGATTTAGGTTTTGATGAGCCAAAGAAACAAAAATGCATTTAGGCTATGTTAGAATAAAGAGTTATGGCCCGAAGTTTTCCTCGGGTTCCGTGCTGCTGCAAATAGGTGAGCACGGTGTTCAGCTAGTCGAGTGTCACCTACTGGTGGTGACGGTTCGTAAAAATAATATCCCGATTAGGAGAACGAGTGAAAACAGTGCTCAAAAAGCTATAAAAGTGTAATTTTTGGAAACCCTAGGGGTTTAAATGCAATTGTGACAGTATGTGCTGCCTAGGGTTAGTGTGATTGAGTTGTTCCCTGATCAGCATTTTTGATTCAGGTTGGCACAGTTTTCGAGCTTTCTTTTGGAGTCGAAAGTTCGCCTGCAAAACGACAGGTGGGTTTATCTTCGGTCCGGGCTTTATCATTTCGGCCCTCTGGGGTATAGTATTGGTTGGACCCCTGTTCTTGTAGCCCAGATGCATTTTGAGCCTGGCATTTTATTGATCAGTTTCATGTTGCTATATGATCCTTATCTGCAAATTGATTATATGATGCCTTGCATGATTGATCTTAGTTGTTCCCAGTGATTATAGCATTATTCTGGACATATGCCATGCTTGTTTGGTCACCAGCTCAGTTATAGATTTTATATACTGTTCTTCATTGCATGATTAGTATAAGAGATTAGGTTTCAGCATATGACATGATTTATCTCAGTATCAGTGTCCCAGTAAGGATTTTCTGGCTTTCTGCCAATTACCTGGTTTTGACAGTAAGTTTCAGCATCAGCATTGTGATCACCACTGTGCCACCTTTCAGTCACGTACACCGACGGTTTGGCCACCGTCATGGTGTTCTTTACCGGTAGAGGGTCACAACGACTCGTGAGCCGTTGGGGTTATGATAGCATGTTAGCCTGAGGTTCAGTGAGACCAATAGTGGCATTGCCTGAGGTTCTGTGAGACCAGGTTCGGTGAGACCAAAAGTGGCATTTGGCTAAGGTTCTGTGAGACCGAAAGTGGTATTTAGCCTGAGGTTCTGTGAGACCGATAGTGGCATTAGATTGGGTATTTTATTATACTATCATTGATGCATTGGTTGCATGTTTATCATCATCCTCTAATGATTGCTCAGTACTTGTTCAGTACATATATAATAGTTCGGTGCTCTGTTGTTCTCACCACTATATTCATGATTTTATTATAGCACCATGATACATATAACTGCATTGCCTAATGATTATTACTATCCTCTAGTATTGTATGCCAGTAGGTACGACCTGCTATTTCTCGGCTCGTCGTGCCCACTGGGATACATTTACAGTGTATCTCACACCCTCGGGTGACTATTTTTAGGTCGATCGGGTGCCGGGATGTCGGGACGTGTTGGTGAGATTTCGTGTTAGCAATCGACCCTGGACAGCCGTTATTTTTATTATCAGTTGTCAAGTTGTAATTAATTGCTTTAGTTGTTGTAATATCTTTTGGTTATACGTAGTTTAGACTACTCTGATGTTGTTGTAAAGCTTAGCCGTGCATATATAGAAAAGGCCCAATTTCAAAGGAGGATTGGGACTCTCCTATATATGTGGCGGTCTGTCATGCCCTGGCTTAGTTTTGAAACTCTGATAAAGAAAAAAAAAAATTTAGACGCTGGTTTTTGAACTCGGGGCGTGACAGATATTGTATTGCATTATATTCAGTTATTCTTGCTACTATTTCCAGTTATGCATGATAGACTTGATTGATATACAGATACCTGCATCCCTGTTGGGATTTTTCCCGGCTTTTTTGCCGATTACCTTGGGTTGAGATTCAGTTGGCCTTTGCCATTGCATCCCTGTGGGGATTTCCGGCATGTTGCCGATTATCCGGTCTGCGGACCGTGAGATTTAGCATTAGCATTATGATCGTTGTGCACCTGCTGTTCATTCGCGTACGCTGTGGGATTGATCCCCCACATTGCGTTCTTTACCGGTAAAGGGTCTGGTTGACCCGTGAGCTATCCCCGCTTGCTGTATCACTGGGTACGGGGAGCCCCTTGGCTGTACCGATATGAGGAAAACTCTTGGCTGTACCGTTTGGTACGAGGATCCTCTCGGCTATATCAATGGTACGGGGTTTGCTGTTCAGCTCTGCTAGGTGGAATCCAGTATGATTGAGGTTGGCTTGGCATAGATATCGTCGCCTGAGGTCCTCGTGACCAATAGTGGCATCGGTTGGTACTTGCTGTTCTTTTGTCGATGCATAGTTTATATTTCGATATTCTGGCATGTTTTACTGTTTATTTCTGCACCCATATCTGCTCAGTTATATCATGATTATCCGTAGACATCTTATTGATTATTAAGCTTTACCTATGGATCTATTTACTATCCGCAGATTATTGTATCCAGTAGGTACGATTAGCTATTTCTCGGCTCGTCGTGCCCACTGGGATACATGTATAGTGTATCTCACACCCCCTGGGTGACCATTTTTCAGGTCGGTCGGGTGCTGGGATGTCGGGACACGTTGGTGAGGCTGTTGCGATAGTACCGACCCTTATGTCACCAGTATATTTTATCTTCCGCATTTTGTTTAAAATATTGTAAAATGACTAATGTTGTATGCGTAGTTTAGACTACTCTGGTATTGACTGTAAGTGCTTAGCCGTGCATGTATAGGAAAGGCTCTGTCCCATTTGGACAGGGAATTTACTATACATGTGGCGGTCTATTCACGCCTGAAATAATTTAAACTCTGATTTCAAAAAAAAAAAAAAATTTAGCTTGCTTTCCAAAACTCGGGGCGTGACAGGGTGCTAATAAAAAAAAATAAAAAGCGCATTTATAATAATGTTCCTCTACTCCTGGTATTCTAAACTATAAATCAATGACGGTTACATATATGATAGTCTACTTTGTATCTGACCTTCTACTTGAATTAAATAAAGAAAGCAATAATAAAGAAAGAAAGGTAGCGCACTTATAATAACGTTCTTTGAAAAAAAGGAGGGCTGAGGTTGTAGTACAATTATTTGGGTCGTGAGGCCATTGTATACTAATTAACATACCCCGTTCGTTTAGTTATTCGGTTACCTTCTATAGATTCATTCATTGCTTTATTCCCTACACTTTTCACACTACTTACGATGATATTCTTTTCTTTTAATTTCAGGTCATGGAAATAGCGTGTATAAAAAAGGTTTGTTCCCAACTGTTCTCTCTTCCTCTCTCTCTCATTCTCCCTATTTTATTACTCAATTTCCTTATTATTTCTTACACCGTTGTTGTAAAATGGGCAAAACAAGTTGCTTCCTCTACATTAGTTCTTGCTTAGTTGGTTGCATATATATATAAAAAATATTCGCCCTTGCTGTTGTCCCTATATGATATTTACAATTGCATGCCCATTCTTTAATATTCTTTACTGCCGTCCTTGCTTAACATTATGCCTTACCAGTTGTTAAGTTTCCCCATTTATTTCACTCTTCCTATTACATATTAGATATTGCATACCGTGAATCCTTCCTTCTGCTATAGAACTTTGTACCTAAATTTACACTCTTTCTTTCTATTTCCAAGGTCTGTTCATCTTAATTTGAGGCCAAGCTTAAATGGATATTCCAACACTTAGTAGAGAAAATAGGAAACGTCGCAGGAGTATTCTTACCCAGCGTAGGAACAAAGCAACAGCTCATTCTTTGAAATATATGTACCGGCCAAATAAAAACAAAAATATAGAAAATTCTGGAATATTTGTAAATACTTCAGCAACATATCGAGAAAATAGAAAACGGCGTAAGATTATTCTTACTCAACGAAGAAATAAGCAAGCCAATTGTCCTTCGAAATATATCAAAAATTCAGGTACAATCACAGATATAAGGAATCCTGAAATGCTACGAACTCCCTCCGAAATGGTACCAACTCCTCCTGACATTTCGTTTC
Organism: Tillandsia leiboldiana; assembly: GCA_029204045.2. Lineage (NCBI taxonomy): Eukaryota > Viridiplantae > Streptophyta > Magnoliopsida > Poales > Bromeliaceae > Tillandsia > Tillandsia leiboldiana. Next base: position 38,206,342 of record CM055062.1, on the reverse strand, counting down.
ACGCTTCCAACCAATCATACCTTGGATTGCCACATTATAAGTGTCAATCATGTGGGGCATTACTGTGGTACAATGAAAGAATCTACAAATCTCGAAATGAACGTACTCCAAGATTCTCTTTGTGTTGTCAAGAAGGTCGAGTTTCTTTGCCGTTGCTACATGAGGCGCCGACTACTCTCGCTGCTTTGTTGGATTATGAAAGTGGAAGGGAAAGTAAGAAATTCCGTGAAAATATTAGAGCATACAACTCTATGTTTGCATTTATGTAATTAGGTGCAAAAATAGATACAGAAATTAATAAATTATCAGGTCCTTATATTTTTAGGATAAATGGTCAGAATTATCACATGATGGGCTGCCTTCTTCCACTAGATGGTCACCGGCCGAAATTTGCTCAGCTTTATATTTATGATACCGAAAATGAAGTGGGAAATAGAATAGGCGCACTTGGCATAAATAGTAATCGTGAAAGTATTGATAGAAATGTCATGATGGAATTGGTACATATGTTTGATATGAAAAACGAAATTGTTAAAGCATTTAGGATGGCAAGGGATCGTTTTCTGCAAAACGATTTCCTACCTATGAGGTTACGTTTGGTTGGCACACGCAGAGAAAATGCGCAACAATACAACACTCCTTCCAGTGCTGAAATTGCTGGATTGATAGTAGGTGATATGGGTAGTGTTGATCGCCAACGCGATATTATTGTAGAACATAAAACTGAGGGGTTAAAACGCATCAGTGATTTACACCCTTCCTTTATGGCGATGCAATACCCCATCTTATTTCCATATGGGGAGGATGGTTTTAGTCTTGGTATACAATGCAAGGAAAGATCACAGAGGAAGTCAATTTCTAGGCAATATATTACGATGCGTGAATTTTATGCTTATAGAATTCAGAATAGAATTGGTGAAGGCAGCACATTAATACGAGGGGGTAAGCTTTTCCAGCAATATATTGTTGATGCTTTCTCATGTGTTGAAGAAGAGAGACTTCAATATATTAGGAGAAATCAATCTAATTTACGATCTGAAATATATAAAGGTATCAGAGATGCTGTAGTTGAAGGAGATGTGGATGGTGATGCCATTGGTAAACGACTTATATTACCTCGAGCTTCACAGCCGGGCCTCGCTATATGATTTAAAATTACCAAGATGCTATTGCTATATGCAAACACTGTGGGCCTCCTGATTTATTTATTACGTTTACCTGCAATGCACAATGGCCTGAAATTCGAGATGCTTTACAATTTATTCCTAGACAAAGACCTGAGGATAGGCCTGATATTGTAAGCAGATTGTTTAAATTAAAATTACAAGCTTTGATGGATGATGTTACGGAATTTGAGTTGGCATAGTTTCGTGAAAGTTTCAAGTCTTGAAGATTGAAGGTGAAGAAAGTTGGATCATTTAACTCAATCTCAAGAAAGAAGAATTCAAAAGGATCAGGTATGTTTAACTAAAGATTTTGTGTGATCCGAATACTTCTTGTAGTGTAGAAACACTTGGAAGAATCTTTCATTGCATAAAAATCAAAAACTGGATTTGGGACATGTTCAGGATCCGGATCAGGTTGTTCAATCCGGATCCCGAAGGTGGTTCGTTCATACACCAGTTCAATCCGGATCGTAGCCTCTCTTGATCCGGATCCCGAACACTGAGTTTACCATTTTCCTTGAACGATCCGGATCACAGCTAATCTGATCCGGATCGCCGTCCGTAAAATTTCCAGAAATGGTAGGTTTTTGATTCTTATCTCCTTCCTAGGGTTTCTAACCTATAAATAGACCCTATGACTCCTTTTCTAGGAAAAAAGGAAAATAGCCGTCATATTCATATCTTATTTTATACGGCTCTAGATCCACATATAGAGAAGAAAGGAAATCATTAGAGAATACTCTATGTTTCTTCATCTATATTGATTAGTTTGATTCTAGGTTTTCATACTCACATCTTGAGTTGAATCAAACTAATGAATACTTAGATGGTATTTCCGATCTATCTTTGATCTAAGTATTCGGCGGATCATCACCACCAAAAACAACGATTTACCCCAAAAATCGGCGCGTGGATTCGCGTGTCCTTGTGGATTCAAGGTTCAACCGCTCTCGTGGATTCGGAGCGAGGCACGTTCGTGGATTCGAAGGGTGCTATTGGGTGAAGACCGTGGACTCGGTCGGACGTCGTGGATTCGACGTTGGACGCCGTGGATTCGGCGTTGGGCGCAGATCGTGGATTCGAGAAGCGTCGTGGAGCGAGCGGAGAAGATCCTCTAGGAGCGTATGGAAAAGGTTGAGTCGTAAGTGTGTACGGTAAATCACCTTGTACGTGTTTTAATTCTAGTGGATTTCGCCGTGTTATCGGTCCCGTGGTTTTTTTACTCCGGTGATGGAGTTTTCCACGTAAAAATCTTGCGAGTTATTTTTTATTTCCGCATTGGGTTTTTATCGCAACGATTTTTGAGTGTTTATACGTTTACACCTATTCACCCCCCTCTAGGTGTTTTTTTCCCCTATTTAGATCCTTATTACATATAACCCAACAAGTGGTATCAGAGAGGGAATAGGGTTGTAAACAATGGTTGAAGGTGGAAACATCAATCGACCCCCTTTCTTTGATGGAACAAATTATGCGTACTGGAAAGTACGAATGAAAGCCTTTTTAATTTCCATCGACGAAAGGGTGTGGCAATCAATTGAATTAGGATGGTCTAATCCAACTGAAATTATCTCTGATGTTCGCACCTTAAAACCTAGGTCGAAATGGACCAAGGAAGAGTTAGATTCTTCTTCTTACAATGGCAAGGGAATTAATGCTATTTTTAATGCCTTATCTCAAAATGAATTCTCTCGCGTCTCGGCATGTGAGACTGCGAAAGAAATCTGGGATGTTCTTCAGGTTACACATGAGGGAACTAACCTCGTGAAGATTCAGAAACTGCAAATGCTTACGAGCAAGTTTGACTCTATCTTGATGGCAGAAAATGAATCTTTCACGGACTACTATACACGATTGCAAGACATCGTAAACTCATGTGCTAACCTGGGAGAGAAGATTCCAGAATTTAAGATTATAAGAAAGATCTTAAGAACTCTTCCTGAACGATTTCGCCCAAAGGTTACAGCCATTGAAACTATTAAACACTCGGACGAAATACGTGTAGAAGAATTAGTTGGTTCATTACAAACATATGAAATGACGTTTACTACTAACAATTCTTCTGGAAAGGCATCCACTTCTAAGTCTTCAGGTTATGCGTTGAAAATAACTAAGGAAGAAGACGCGGATACATCCTCCTCAGACGATGACGAGAACCTTTCTATGGAGGAATTTGAGAAGCAGCTCGCTCTCTTGACAAGGAAGTTTCGCCGCAACTTTCGAAGGGGTAATTCAAGTAAATCTCCATCCTTCGGAAAGTCGAACAAAGGCAAGGGTACTTCAAGTTACAAGTCAAGAAAGCAAGAGAACTTCTCAAAGGATAAGAAAAGTTCAGAGGGACAACTACAATGCTTCAAATGTCGAGGCTACGGCCACATTACAACGGAGTGTCCCAACAAGTATCCGGCGAAGAAGAAGGCGATGCAAGTCGTCACTTGGGATGACAACTCAACGTCAAATGAGTCATCTTCTAGTGATGAAGAAAAGAGCACCACGGCATTCCACGCGTCCACATCTTCACCCTTCATGTGCTTTATGGCAAGTACGTCCGAGTCATTGTCCAACTCCACTGTTGAAAAGAATGCAACGGACAATGAATCGGATGATTCGGAAGGTGAAGATTTTGCTCTAGCCTACCACAGACTTTTGAGGGATTCAAAGAAAGTGGCTAAGCAAAATAAGAGTTTGAGAGGGAGATTGCATGATCTCGAAGAAGAAGCAAAAAGGGCAATTTCTCTCTCAAACGCTCTTGAAGTGGAAAGGGAAAACCTGATAAAAGCAAATGTTTCCCTTCAAGAGTCCAATGAGCAACTTGAGAAGGAACATACAAATCTGGTGGATAAAGCGAATCACTTCTCAAAGCTCTACAACGAGGCTCGACAGGATAACCTGGAAATGACAAAGACCATTTTCCAACTCAAGGATGACTTACAGTGATTCTCTTCAGGAAGGAGTAAGTTGGATAGACTTCTTGGTCTTGGTCAATCAAATCGGTTCGGCCTCGGATACACTCAAACTGGAAACAGTCCAAGTTCGAGTGGGATAGTTTTTGTGCCTCAGTCGGTATCTCCTCCTCCGACACCGGAATTCAAGACAAACAACGACAACAAACCTACTTCATCCTCTTTGGGATCGTCAAGATCTAAGGTATGTTTTCGTTGTGGTGTTTCAGGGCACATAAGAAGATATTGCAAGACGGGAGTCAAATGCTCACCTCAAACATCTCTTGCAATGACTACCACAAAGGTGATTCCTCGGAAATCAATTCCAAATCAATTGAAAGAAAAGAACCCTGGTAGTTTACCGCGCAAGACGACCACATCAAGGAGCAGCAATCGTTTTAACAAGATGCTTTCACCTAGGCATATAACTTCACGACCATTACCGACGCATTCCAAAAAGGTTTGGGTGCGCAAAGGTGAAATTTTTCCTTGTCTTGTTACCAATGTTTCCTTGCATGCATATGATAGTTCGTCTTGGTATCTGGATAGCGGTTGTTCCCGTCACATGACCGGTGACAAAAATAGTTTTCAAAATCTTGAGAAAATCTCCGGTGGACTTGTTGTTTTCGGAGACGGTCGATCTTCCAAAATTGTTGGAAAAGGGACGGTAGCTATTCCAGATGGCCCGATTTTGAAAAACGTCTTATTTGTTGATGACCTTAAGACTAACCTCATAAACATAAGCCAACTTTGCGACAATGGTTTTTCAGTTAACTTTTCATCTGTTGAATGCGTTGTAACTGATAAGGACCATGTCTTCTTTTTAAAAGGGGTTAGATCTGAAAACAATTGCTATGTTGTTCCTAATAAAATTTCAGAAAAATGTAACCTAGTTTCTTTGAATAATGAAACACTTTGGCATGAAAGGCTAGGTCACATAAATTTTAAGGAACTTGTTAAAATTTCAAACAAGGACGTGGTCAAGGGGGTTCCTAAACTTTTATTTAAACAAAACATTGTGTGTGGTGGTTGCCAAAAGGGAAAACAGTCCAGAACTGCACACAAGAACTTGAACCACGTTGGTACAAAACGGCCTTTGGAACTTTTACACATGGATTTAATGGGGCCAACTCGTCAACCATCTTTGGGAGGTAAATGGTATATTTTCTTGATGATTGATGATTTCTCTCGGTATTCTTGGGTAGCATTTTTAAAAGAGAAAGCTGATACTTTTGATTCTTTTCACGAGATTTGCCTTCGTATTATGATTGAAAAGAATGAAAAGATCATTCGTGTTAGAAGTGATAGAGGTGGAGAATTCATTAATTCTAAATTCATTGACTTTTGTACTTCAAACGGTATTAAGCATGAATTCTCTGCACCCTATACACCTCAACAGAATGGTGTTGTCGAGCGCAAGAACAGGGTTGTTCAAGAGATGGCACGTGTTATGCTTCACAGCCGGAATTTACCGCTACATTTTTGGGCTGAAGCTGTGAACACTGCAATCTATGTAATTAATCGAGTTTATTTGCGCCCGGGAACGTTAAATACACCATATGAACTATGGTGTGGTAGAAAACCCAACATCAAATATTTTCGCATCTTCGGGAGTCGGTGTTACATTTTACGTGACCGTGAAAATCTTGGAAAGTTTGACTCACGAAGTGACGAAGGGATTTTCTTGGGGTATTCTACTAATAGTAGAGCATATCGAGTATTTAACTTGGAATCTAAGACGATCGTAGAATCTATAAATGTTAAAGTAGATGAAGCTTTTCACTTTGCATCTGAAAAATCTACCCTCGATATCTCTCTAGATGATGATTCTCCTGCCGTTGCATCTTCTCATAATAATACTTCCAATATTAATGATGCATCTAATGGTTCTTCAAGTTTATCTAATGTGCAGGAATCATCTCATATATCTCCGAGTACTCCGTTTCAACAAACGCTACGAATCTCCAAGGATCATCCGGAATCGAATATTATTGGAGATCCACAAGAAGGAGTTAGAACTCGGAGGCAGTTGGTTTGTGGATTCGCTTGCTACGTATCTTTAATCGAACCAAAGAACATAGATGAAGCTCTTCAGGATGACTACTGGATTAAAGCAATGCAGGAAGAGCTCCATCAATTTGAGCGAAACAAAGTATGGGAATTAACGAAGCCTCCAAAGCAACATAATATGATAGGTACCAAATGGATCTTCAAGAACAAGAAAAATGAGGATGGTACTATCATCAGGAACAAGGCACGATTAGTTGCTCAAGGCTACTCTCAAGTAGAAGGTATAGACTTTGATGAAACATTCGCCCCTGTAGCTAGACTCGAGTCCATTCGTATACTATTTGCTATTGCTTGTCATTTTAAAATCAAATTATTTCAAATGGACGTTAAGAGCGCATTTCTAAATGGGTTTTTAAATGAGGAAGTTTATGTGGCTCAACCGAAAGGTTTTGTAGACCATAAACAACCTAACCATGTTTTTCGTTTGAAAAAGGCTCTTTACGGTCTGAAACAAGCACCGCGAGTATGGTACGAAAGGTTGACAAAGCACCTTTTGGAGAAGGGCTACACTCGAGGGGGAGCTGATAGGACTCTCTTTGTGAAGCATTATCAAAGCAATTTCATTGTAGCACAAATCTATGTCGATGACATTGTATTTGGCGCAACAAGAGATAATGATGCTTCTAAATTCGTGGAGACCATGGAAAGCGAATTTGAGATGTCCATGATGGGCGAATTGACTTATTTCCTTGGATTGCAAATTAAACAAAATGATGAAGGTATTCACTTGAGTCAATCCAAGTATGCAATGGAGTTGGTTAAAAAGTTTGATCTTGAAAATTCGAAGGATTTTTCGACTCCAATGGGAACTAGCCACAAGGGACTTGGAAGTGAATCACAAAGTGAGAATGTAGACGAGAAACTGTATCGAAGTATGATTGGAAGTCTACTTTACCTCACGGCTAGTCGCCCGGATATATCTTTTGGTGTTGGGATCTGCGCGAGATATCAATCGCACCAAAGGAGGTTCACCTGAAAGCGGTGAAAAGGATCATCCGGTATATCAAAGGATCAATTAATTTCGGAATTTGGTATCCTATGGGAACAAGTTTGGATATTGTTGGATACTCAGATGCCGATTGGGCAGGATCAGTGGATGATCGGAAAAGCACGAGTGGTGCATGCTTCTATCTTGGCCATTGCCTTGTTGCATGGCACAGTAAAAAGCAGAATTGCATAGCACTCTCGACTGCCGAAGCGGAATACATTTCAGCGGGTAGTTGTTCAACCCAACTCATTTGGATGAAAAGTGTGTTGAGCGACTTCCGGATTTCAGCATCTTCGGTAACAATTCTTTGTGACAACACAAGTGCAATTAACATTTCTAAAAACCCTGTGTTGCACTCTAGAACAAAACATATTGAACTTAGATATCATTTTCTTAGAGAGCTAGTTGAATCAAATACTCTTCAACTTTCATATATTTCAACTGAGGATCAATTAGCTGACATTCTAACAAAACCTTTGGATCAAAAACGTTTTATTCATTTGCGAAAAGCAATTGGAATGCTTTCCTTGAAATAAACTTCTTTTTGAAACCTTTGCTTAGGATAGGTTTTGTTTGTTTTTTGTTTTGTTTTGTTCATTATCTATGTTTGTACATAGGACATTAATTGAGCATAGATCATAATTGACTTTAATTGCATCTTTTCGCACATTTAGAAATTTATTATGCTTTTGCCATCATAATATTTCACTGTTGCAATGATCATTTATGTTAATTAAATCATCTTCTGAGTGATCAAAGTCAATTTCTCTCTCTCAATGATCTCTTGGTATAGTCATTATCTTATTTGACTGCTTAGTCGAGTATGAAATCGAGATCAATTTTTGGTTGAATACTTTATATCTTAAATAATTGATAGCCAATTGAGGGGGAGTCAAAGAAAAGTAAAATGCTCAAAAGATGTGGAAAGAGTTACATCCCAATGAGGAGTGTGAAAACTACCACCACATGGAGGAAAGAGCTACCACCTCGGTCGTCCGAGTATTGTGTGCAGCTACCACATGTATACCAAGCATGGTTGTTCAAATTTTGATTAAGTAAAATGCATGTTGAAATACTTGACTCCGTCAAATTTCAAGGTTGGTATAAGGTGGGTTTTTAAAGAAAGATGCTCAAAGATCCACTCTCTTCAACAGATTGTCTAGATACATTATCTACTATATTTGGGATTTCAAACATCTATTGATCTTTGTATTTCATTTTCTTTACTGAATTGATGATTTGATAAAGGCATTACTCATAAGATCAAGTTAGATGTCATTGAAGGTGTTCAACTTTAAGGGATTTAATTTTTGTAAATTCTCGTTTTATTTTTGGATATTATTGATAGATTTGGCATTATCTAATTCTTGTTGTATGAAACGATGATTTTTGTTTAAAGTTGATACATATTTGTGCTTACAATCTTTTTCTGGTTTTTCTTGAATTTCTCTAAAATTTTCTAAAGAAAAAGTTGGAGCCGATCCGGATCGGGCAAGATGATCCGGATCCCGAACGCAGGTATTCTTCTGCGGGCTGACGATCCGGATTGGACCTGCCGATCCGGATCCCGAACGCAGTTTCTCACTGCGGGTAGCCGATCCGGATCGCAAGCATGGTCTGATCCGGATCGCGGCTAGGGTTTTATAAAGAACAAAAGGGTTTTGATTTCTTTTACTCCAATCTTTTGTTCCAAAGTTTCCAGAGCCTCTCTCTCTAGATTTCATTCTTCTTGGAAGCTTTCAAACTCAAGTTCTTCAACTCCAAGTAAGTTTTATTGATCAAAATCTCGGTTTTTCACCGTTTTTCTCTATTCCTCCTCAAACGTGATGAATTTCTTGGATCAATTTTGTTTGTGGATGGTTTTTGATCAAATTTCTTTTGAAATAAGAACTCTGGGTAGATTAGTTTTGATTATATGCTAGGTATTTTCCTGATTAACGGATTTTTAGGCTTCGATTTCTAAAATTTCGGTTTTAGGGCATATAATAAGAATTTTCGAAAATCATGCAATTGCTCTGTTTTTAAAAATCTCTTTTACAAAACTAATTTGATTTTTAGTCTCTCTACACGATAATGATTGTTTGGGTACAATTTTTTAAATCTTTGAAAATTAATAATTTTTTCGTGTTCTTGAGTTGTTGCTCACAGGATTTCAATCTTCTTAAGGCACTTGGATCAATGGGATTCTCATGGATCATTCTTTTATTGGTCACTATGGTGCACACTCGGGCCACAAACAAATTAAAGAGAGCTAAGAAAACACAACAAAAAGGTGAGTTTCATATGATCAGCGACACAGAAGTAGAAGTAGATTGTCAAGAGATAGATTGGACTGAATTAACAGATAATGATGAATCAATGCCCGATGCATCGAAAGAAAAAGCACCCATGGACAAAGGTAAAGCACCTATGACTGCACCAACCATCTCGGTGAAAAGGAAACGACTTGCTCGACGGTTTGGACGAGCACGAGGTTTCATGTCTAACGAACCGATTATTCCGGATTCTCCACCTCGTGAGGAACAAGTGTTCGTTAATGCGGATCGCCTAAGGGCATTTGAGAATCGTGAATGCATTGGTGAGAGGCATGTTAATATTGAGGCTCTACGAGATCACTCCCCTGAGTTTGGCGTTCTGATTGAACAAGCAAATCTTATTCAAGTTTGTCGATTTCCAGAAGTGCTTGGATACTGTCTGCATCATGTAAGGGCCTTCTATACAAATGCACGGCACCTTCGAGAAATTGAAAACGGTCCAATAGAATTTTACACGAATATCCAAGGCACAAGATTCAAAATTACTCCACAATTGATTGGCGAGGTTTTGGGAATGCCTGCCAGCAAGACAGGAGTTAATTACTTGAAGGGAAAGGTTTTGACGAACACTTTGTGGCAAATGGTTATAAAGGGAATTTGTTTGGAAGGAACGCAATCAACGGAGAAATCGATCAGATCCAAAGAACTTCGTCTTGAGTACCGATTCCTAAACTTCATCACCTGTTACAATATCCTTCCAAATTTGCAGACGAAAGTCTTGAGATGGGATCGAATGCTATTTTTGTATCTCTTAGGACATCCGTCTGAGGCAATGGGATTGAATATCAACATTCCATACATTATTTGGAATAGAATGACAAGATATGTTGAGCACCCTCATCCCACAGAAAGAATTCCATTTCCACTGATTATAATGAGGATCTTGAAGAAATTTCAGGTTGATATTACTTCACCGACTTATCATCAATGTTTGGGTATGATCGATGAGTCCACCGTTGTGAAGTCACTTCACAAATTACCACATGTTACTCCGACACCGTCCACTGGTAAGAAACCTTGTGTCGGCACCTCGGCCTCACCGTCTCAACAAGCACCTGGCGCGGATGAAGACGCATCAGTAACTTCGATCTTCAAGCAACAACAGCGCCTATCTCTTGAGCAAGAGCGAATAACCAAAGAACAAAGCCGAATGTCTGAAGAACTCGAGATCATAACCGCATCCCAAATTACATTGACCAAGAAAGTAAATTCGATGAAGAAATTGATCAAGAACATGTTCGCTAAGATGGGATATAGTGCGTCTGAGGATTCAGACTCCGATAATTAATTTTTGCTCTAACAATTTTTGTGCAGGCTTTAACCTTTTTTCAGTTTTTAGGACTTACTCTTAGTTCTAGTTCTTACTTTTAGGAACAAATTTTTGAAACTTCTTGACTCTCCTTAAATTTTTGTGATTTTGGCTTTGTTTGTGACAAAAAGGGGGAGAGAGTTTAGAGAGAACTTGAACAATGATGATGTGAATATCGAACTGGAACAATGATGATGTGAATGTGTGAACATCGAGGTAAGTATAACCTCAACTTGAAAGGTAAGTAGAACTTCAACTTTTGGTTTTCATTTGTTTGAATGCATGCCTCGACTAACTATTCAACTAATTATTTGGGCATGTAATATAACTAACAAGTTGATGTTCACTAACATGACATTTGGTTTTTGATTGCATAGAAGATATGTTGGTGTTTTAACTATGATCAGTTTACATATCTGAATGTATAAATGTCATGGTAAGTATAAATGAGTATAAACTTCATCTCTGTATATGGTTTTTGAATGATATAAAATTCTTGAGGTATCTAACGATTTCTTTTGTCAAGAATGATTTCTTTTGCAGAGAGTACAGATGTCTAAGTCTAGAGTCTGTTTTAGGAGTTTAACTCATGTATTTTATTTTGGATCTCCATTGTAAATTTTTGTTGTATGGTGATAGCAACAAAAATATCTTTTTGAATTTTCTTTAGTGGATCTGTGTTTTGTCACGAAACCGCCAAAGGGGGAGATTGTTACGGAATTTGAGTTGGCATAGTTTCGTAAAAGTTTCAAGTCTTGAAAATTGAAGGTGAAGAAAGTTGGATCATTTAACTCAATCTCAAGAAAGAAGAATTCAAAAGGATCAGGTATGTTTAACTAAAGATTTTGTGTGATCCGAATACTTCTTGTAGTGTAGAAACACTTGGAAGAATCTTTCATTGCATAAAAATCAAAAACTGGACTTGGGACATGTTCAGGATCCGGATCAGGTTGTTCAATCCGGATCCCGAAGGTGGTTCGTTCATACACCAGTTCAATCCGGATCGTAGCCTCTCTTGATCCGGATCCCGAACACTGAGTTTACCATTTTCCTTGAACGATCCGGATCAGGCTTCGCAATCCGGATCCCGAACGTTGATGTTTGGTGAACTGTATGAACGATCCGGATCAAGCACTTCGATCCGGATCCCGAACCTTCGTTTTTCTGGAACTACCTGACTCGTTACGACGATCCGGATCACAGCTAATCCGATCCAGATCGCCGTCCGTAAAATTTCCAGAAATGGTAGGTTTTTGATTCTTATCTCCTTCCTAGGGTTTCTAACCTATAAATAGACCCTATGACTCCTTTTCTAGGAAAAAAGGAAAATAGCCGTCATATTCATATCTTATTTTATACGGCTCTAGATCCACATATAGAGAAGAAAGGAAATCATTAGAGAATACTCTATGTTTCTTCATCTATATTGATTAGTTTGATTCTAGGTTTTCATACTCACATCTTGAGTTGAATCAAACTAATGAATACTTAGATGGTATTTCCGATCTATCTTTGATCTAAGTATTCGGCGGATCATCACCACCAAAAACAACGATTTACCCCAAAAATCGGCGCGTGGATTCGCGTGTCCTTGTGGATTCAAGGTTCAACCGCTCTCGTGGATTCGGAGCGAGGCACGTTCGTGGATTCGAAGGGTGCTATTGGGTGAAGACCGTGGACTCGGTCGGACGTCATGGATTCGACGTTGGACGCCGTGGATTCGGCGCTGGGCGCAGATCGTGGATTCGAGAAGCGTCGTGGAGCGAGCGGAGAAGATCCTCTAGGAGCGTATGGAAAAGGTTGAGTCGTAAGTGTGTACGGTAAATCACCTTGTACGTGTTTTAATTCTAGTGGATTTCGCCGTGTTATCGGTCCCGTGGTTTTTTTACTCCGGTGATGGAGTTTTCCACGTAAAAATCTTGCGAGTTATTTTTTATTTCCGCATTGGGTTTTTATCGCAACGATTTTTGAGTGTTTATACGTTTACACCTATTCACCCCCCTCTAGGTGTTTTTTCCCCTATTTAGATCCTTATTACATATAACCCAACAGATGATATTAAGGAGGGTATTTTTTTTGGCCCATCAATTGCAGGTATCTAACTATTCGATATCATTTGTACTTACCGATTAATAGTTTCTCTTTACATACCCCACATGCTTATGGATTAATAATTTCCTTTGTTTGCTTTGTCATTCTTTCTTCCCCTTGCACCTGTTCCGCAATGTACCTCTAGAATTATATACTGTCGAATTCCAGAAAAGAGGGCTTCCTCACGTTCACATTTTGGTATGGTTAAATGCGAACCATAAATACCTAACGACTGTAGAAATAAATTCAATTATCTCCGCAGAAATACCTGATAAGGTTACTAACCCGGACGGATATTCAGCTGTTGGGAAATTTATGATGCATGGTCCATGCGGAGCGAGCAAACCAGGAGCACCATGTATGGCGAAAGGCCGATGCGCAAAATATTTTCCGAAAGAATATAAAAGTGAAACAGTTATAACTCCCGATGGTTTTCCCATTTATCGGAGAAGAAATAATGATGTATATGTGATAAAAGGTGGTATCCAACTTGATAATAGGTTTGTCGTTCCACATAATCTACAATTGATCATAAAATATCAAACTCATATTAATGTTGAATGGTGTAATAAATCAAGACTCATCAAATATTTATTCAAGTACGTAAACAAAGGACCAGATAGAGCTGCCGTTATTATAGAAAATAATGTCAACTATAACGAGTCAACTTCTACACGGTAGTCTACACTTGTTGACGAAATAAAACAGTTGTAGTAACCGCTGGTTTTTTTTTTATACTATGGATTTTATTTTAGTTCTTTTGCACCGCGATTCGCTTAAGGGTCCGGGGTATGGCTTAATTTTTTCTCTTCTTCCGGGTAGACCATCGGGGCTCGCGGGTATTTTTGGGCAATAAAGCTCGCGAAACGGAGATCGGCGGCACGATCGGTTTTGGATTCTGACCCCGGAATCTCCCGGAATAAATTCCAGAAGATTGCTGGCAGTTCAAGCAGCTAACACGTTTATCGAGGCAAACCGGACCCTGGTTCGCACCCGATTGACCTAACCTTCTGGTTGTGGTTTGGGGTTAGTTCCTATTTCTCATTTCGCCCGATCACTTTATTTTTACATTTTGGTCGGGGGCGTAGGGTTTTTTTTTCCCACTTCTCTTTTTCCCTGTGCGTAGCTTCCCATCCGAGCCCCAATTCCTAGTTTTTCCCCTCCACCGGTTGGCGTGAAGAACCGGGGCGACGAGACGAGGAGAAGGAACATCCTGCGGAATCCGGCAAGCGAGAGCGGGACGATCCTCCTCCTTCCTCCCTCACCGGCGAAAACAAGGTGAGCAATGCGGAACTTTCCGGTTTTTCGGTGTGGGTTTTCTTTCTTGTCGTGTTGCGTGCGAGGCGAATTGGGGACCGAACGGGAGGCCGCCGCCGCCGTGGGTAAACGGGAGGCCGCCGCCGCCGTCACCGTGTTCACGGGGTCATCGCCGGAGCCGCCGGGATCGCGGGGTTGCAACCGGAGCCGGAAAAGGGCAAGTACTGTTCACGATTTGGGGTTTTCTGGCCGTGGTCCACGGGCCCGCGTGCTCCCGGCGCACGCCCCGCGGCCCAGGGGCGCAGACCCGGCGCACAAGGCTGTGCGCCAGGCCGCGCGGTCCACCGGGCCGGCGTGCACCCGGCGCACGCCTTCGCGGCTCGGGGGCGCAGACTCGGCGCACAGGGTGGTGCGCCAGGCCGCGCGGTGCATCCCTGGGCGGGCACCCGGTGTACGCCACCGCAGAGAGAGGCCATGGACCCGGTGCGCGCCCGTATCCGTGCGCGGCCCGGCCCAAGGCGCCTCGGTCCACTGCTGCAGGGTGCTCCCGGCCTGCGCCGTGGCCGCGTTTGGTCGTGGACCCGGTCCACGCCAGGACCCGTGCACCGATCTTCAAAGAAGGGTCCAGAAGCTCCGTTTTTAGCCCGTTTCGCCCCGTTTTTGAGTGTTTTTAACCACGATGATGTCTTTTTAACAATTATTTCTTACTGTAGCTGGTCGGGTACCCGGCGAGGGTATTTTGGTTGGAGCTTCCGCACGACTTCTCCGACGTCGTTGAGGTGGGTTTCGTTTTTGGGGTTTTAGCATCGAGTTGTAGACAGTTGTAGCTTGTTTAAATTAAAATATCTAATGATGCTAACGTGGTGATTTTTATGGATATTACTGTTGGGGGTATTTGGTACTTGGTATTTATGGTTAGTGTTCTTGATTTTGCATTATGTTCCGATCGTGATTTCGGTTATGGTTAGTGTTCTTGATTTTGCATTATGTTTCGATCGTGATTTCGGTTATGGTTAGTGTTCTTGATTTTGCATGATGTTCCGATCATGATGACGGTTATAGTTATTGTTCTTGATTATGCACTATGTTGAGAACATGATGGCGGTTACAGTTTTCCCTTGATTATACATTATGTTGCTGACATGATAGTAGTTGTAGCTTATTCCTGAGTATTATTGGTATTATCGGTTAGTTTGCTCGAGGCAGCAGCACGCGCACCCGCAGTTTGGCCACTGCAAATGGTGTGCTTTTCCGGAAAGGTGGTCTATGACCCGTGTAAACCCACGAGGTGACGTAGTGGGGGCCCCCGCAGGTGGGGGGTTTGAGGCGCCGAGGTGCGAGCGGTGTGACCCGTCGGGGTAGGTGCCCGACGTGGTTTACCGAGGTAGGTGCTCGGTGGGGACGCCGGGGTAGGTGCCCGGATTAGGTTATGCAGGTGTGCGTGGTTATTCCCAGTTTGGGAGGATGTTTCTCCAGATAGTTTACGGTTGGGCGCACTTCTTTTTCCTGCTTTCCTTATTATTCTATATTGTCGCTGACTTCCCACTCTGTGACAGGATCCTTCCGGGGAGAGTGATAGGCGACGGTGAGGCAGAGGCTGGAGTTTCGGGTCTACGGAGACCCCGTATTGTATTTTCCTCCTTTATTAACGCTTTCCATTTATTACTGTAGTCTTATGTGTGGTTCTCGATACCCTCGTGGGGTCGGTAGGATGTCGGCAACTTCTGCTTATTTAATAAACTTTCCTTTCTCTCTTTGTTGGCCGCTTTCAAACAGAAAAAGAAAAACAAACCCAAAAGGACTTGCGAAAACCGCTTTCAAAATCTAGGTGTCGTGTGGGCACCGTTTTGAAACCTTGTGGATTTATGGATCTTTGAAAAGGGATTTCATAACCTAAGTGTCGTGTGAGCACTGTTTTCAAAACCCTGTGGTTTTATGTGGCTTTCGAAACCGTTTTTCAAAATATTCTAGGCGTCGAGTGGGCGCCGTTTTTAACAATTGTGGATTTATCCTTTCAAACCAACCGACCATGAAAATGCTTTAGTTGTAATACTTGTATGTTTGTATGAATGAATGCTGAACTGTTGTGATTGAATTGTGGATTGTGTTTGGACACTGTACTGATCGCGACGCCGTGCATTTACAGGGGAGACTCTGTCCGTGTGCAGAGTGACCCTGTGTATGCGGCGGGTCTGGGCATGCACCGAGGAAGAGAGCTTTTCAAAGAAAAAAAATTTATTTCGAGCCGAATGACCGCTTTTGTGTACTGTTTCCGCTGAACGAAAACCCTCGGGGCGTGACAGATTAAGATGGTATCAGAGACTTTTTTTTTGTTGTTCAATCACAACAGTTGGTGCCGACATCCGTGGGAATACCTCACTGGACTGCAAATGAATAAATGGATAGGACGTAGGAGGTTAGGACGTGAGTGATCGGGGGGGGGGGAGAGTCTGAGTCCTTTCTCTTGATAGGCGGTCCGTTGTTTATTAGCAAAGGCTAAAGCTGACCTTCTTTTTGTGTGTGGCAGACATGGCCCGTACTAGATCATCCACCGAGGACACCGGAGCAGATGCCACGACGTCGGCGGCCGCGGAGAATCAGCTCCTACGGCAGCAAATGAGGGAGATGGCGGGGCAACTGGCCACCCTCACGGACCACGTGCGTCAGCTGACGCAACAGCAGCAGGCTGCGACGGTGACGGCCGCCCCGGTCCCTCCGCAGGGGCCAAATGCGCCAGCAGTTGCGCCGCCGGCGGCGACTACGGCACCGGCGCCGGGGACCACCAACAGGGTTACTCTGGAAGAGACTGTGGTTACGCCTTCCCCTACCGTGGCTGCCGCCGCCGCGGGGGAGGGGACAGCTGGGCTGACTGAGCGAGAGCGGGTACGGGCCAACCTGGCCGACTTCAAGAAGTACGACCCGCCAGTGTTCGAAGGAGAGACGACCGACCCTTGGGTCGTCGAGAACTGGGTGGGATCAATGGAAAAACTGTTTGAAGACTTACTCATGGAGGACCACGAGCGGGTTCCCTTAGCGGTCCACTGCTTGGGAGGGAATGCCCGCTTGTGGTGGAAGACAGTACGCCCCGACCCTACCACACGTACCGCACTCCCATCCTGGACGACGTTCAAACAGGAGCTGTTTGGCGCTTTCTTCACCAATAGCGTCAAAAAGAAGTTGGAGGATGACTTGAACCACATCCAGCAGGGGAGCAGGACAGTCATGGAGTATCAGCGTGAATTCGTGAGACTAGCTAACTGTGTCCCGTTCGTCGTGAGGGACGAGTCCCACAAGGCGCAACTCTTCGTCGATGGCTTGCGGAGCAACATTTTCGAGGTGGTGCAAGCGGCTGACTTGCACACCTTTCAGAAAGTGGTCGACAGGGCCACTACGGTGGAGCGCGGGTTTGCAGTCACTCGCGCCAGAAGGGAGAACTCGGCACGACAGGAGGACCGGAAACGACAACAGCAAAGCCCGGGGGGAGCCTCTTCGAACGGGAGCCGGCCCCCCAAACGGTGGAGACCGCAGACAGGACCTCGGGGCGCGCCGGCAGGAGGGCCGAGGCCGGGAGATAGGCCCTGTGTGATATGCGGGGGAGCGCACCAAGTATCCGCTTGCCCCCAGCGTCATGATCATTGCTTCCGTTGCGGTAAACAGGGGCACTACCGCCACAACTGCCCCTTGATCCAGGGAGCGGTTACCTCAGCAGCTTCGGCACCGGCACCACAGCTATCTGGACGAGGAAAGGCCCCTATGGGGTCAACTTCTAGACCCCCTGCACCACGGCGAGAGGCAAACGCAGGCAGGCGGGAGGGTTTACTCAATGACCCGCCAGGAGTCGGATCCACCAGCGGATGTGCTTGCAGGTATTACTTCTGTTTCAAATTCCCGTGCAAGAACCCTTTTTGATACTGGAGCAACACACTCTTTCATTTCTTATGACTACATGTTTATGCATGACCTTGGGGAGACACCTCTCCAAAGCCCTATGACGGTCCAGACGGCGGGTGGGACACTGGAGGCGACCAGTTTGGTGGCCACCTGCCCGATTAAACTAGGGCGACTGCCTTGCCCTTGGGATTTGGTGGTAATTCCCCTGAAGGAGTACGACGTTGTATTGGGCATGGACTGGCTCTCAAGGTACCAAGTGCTTATCGACTGCGAGAAGCGGATGGTGCAACTTCAAGAACCAAGTTTCCCTAAAAATGCGTATCTGGCGTGCAAGAGCATCTCTTTCCCAGCGGTCATCTCAGCGGCACGAGCCAGGAGACTGGTAGAGGGTGGGTGCGTGGCCTACTTGGCGTCGGTGGACATGATCACCAGACCCTCGGGGACGCCGTCGGACATCCTGGTAGTAAGGGATTTTCCTGATGTTTTCCCGATGGAACTGCCTGGGATGCCCCCCGAGCGGGAGGTGGTGTTCCCAATAGAACTGCTACCGGGCACGCAGCCGATTACGAAGGCGCCGTACCGAATGGCTTTCGCGGAGTTGAAGGAGCTTAAGGCGCAGCTGGAGGATCTCTTGGACAAAGGGTTCATCAGACCGAGTGTGTCACCCTGGGGCGCACCGGTGCTCTTTGTGCGGAAGAAAGATGGAAGCCTGCGACTCTGCATCGACTACAGAGGGATAAACAAAGTTACGGTGAAGAACAGGTACCCCCTACCCAGAATTGACGACCTCTTCGACCAGCTACGAGGAGCGAGGGTCTTCTCAAAGATTGATCTGCAATCGGGCTACCACCAGCTTCGGGTCCGGAATGAGGATATTCCAAGAACCGCCTTCCGGACCCGGTATGGCCACTACGAATTTACAGTTATGCCTTTCGGGCTTACGAACGCCCTCGCAGTCTTCATGGATATGATGAACCGGATTTTCAGGCCTTTCCTGGACCGGTTCGTAGTGGTCTTCATCGACGACATACTGATCTATTCACCCACTGACGAGGAGCACGAGCAACATCTGCGAATGATCCTCCAGACCCTCAGGGACCACGAGTTGTTCGCTAAACTCAAGAAGTGCGAATTCTAGCTACGCGAGGTGGGCTTTTTAGGGCACGTGATCTCGGTAAAAGGAATCGCCGTGGATCCCAAGAAGGTGGAATCCGTAACAGCCTGGCAGCCGCCAACTACGGTAACGGAGATCCGCAGTTTCTTGGGCCTGGCTGGGTACTACCGACTTTTTGTCGAGTGCTTCTCGAAGATAGCCGCCCCTCTGAACCGGTTGACTAGGAAAGGAGAAAAGTTTGTGTGGTCGACACAATGCCAGGAGAGCTTCGAAGAACTGTTGAATATGTTGGTCACGGCTGAAGGAATGCTAAAAGTCAATAAGGGCTCAGTTTTGGCCGTTGAACGGGCTTCCTCCAAAAGAAAGTCTAAATGGAAAAAGAAGAAGCCTACAAAGAAGCCAAAAACTGACACTGTCAAGGTAAATCCCAAAAGGAAGGCCGCCAAAGGAACTTGCTTCCACTGTCAAAAGGATGGCCACTGGAAGAGGAATTGCCCGGACTATTTGGCTAGCCTGAAGGACAAGGTGAAGAATAAAACTTTGGAAGGTATGTCCGAGATTCATATCATTGAAATTACTTGCTTATCGGTTTGTTCTACTTTTACATGGGTCATTGACTCGGGATGCACCTCGCATTTGTCTATTTCAATGCAGGCGCTAAAGAAAAGTAGACGACTTAGGGATGGAGAGATTACCCTACGCGTTGGAAACGGAGCAAGAGTTGCTGCTGTTGCTGTAGGGACTTATCCTTTATGTCTACCGACAGGAGTAGTTTTAGAACTTAGAGATTGTCTTTATGTTCCTAGTGCGACTAGAAACCTTATTTCTGTTTCACGTTTGGTATTGGACGGTTATAAGTTTATTTTTGAATCAAACATTTGTTCAATTTATTTAAGAAATAATTTGATAGGTTGTGGTTCTTTAATAGACAATCTCTATTACTTACATATGGATGTTAGTATGAATACAGTTGACAATGGCATGAATGAGAATACTATTGGTTTTAAAAGACCTAGAGAGAAGGTAAACAAAACATACTTGTGGCATCTGAGGCTTGGTCACATTGGAGAAGATAGGGTTAACAAGCTGGCTAAGGATGGTATCTTAGGATCCTTACTCCCTGAACCATACCCAGCTTGTGAATCATGTCTTCAAGGAAAAATGACTAAGTCTCCCTTTGTTGGACAAGGACAGAGAGCTACCGAAGTACTCGCCCTGATACATACTGATGTATGTGGCCCATTCGATGTGTCTGCTTGGGGCGGCTATCTCTACTTTATTACCTTTACTGATGATTATTCACGGTATGGGTACGTGTATTTAATTAAACACAAGTCTGAAGTCTTTGAAAAGTTTAAAGAGTTTAGACAAGAAGTAGAAAAGCAAATGGAAAAACCGATTAAGGCTCTTCGATCCGATCGAGGAGGGGAATACCTTAGCACGGATTTCTTAACCTACCCCAAGAATAATGGTATTGTCTCTCAATGGACTCCTCCTGGAACACCAGAACTGAATGGGGTGTCTGAACGGAGGAATCGAACTTTATTAGATATGGTTCGATCTATGATGAGTTTTATAGATTTACCTACGTCACTTTGGGGTTATGCACTTCTTACAGCTATTTATATTTTAAACAGAGTACCTTCCAAATCTGTTCCCACCACACCATATGAGATGTGGCACGGTAGGAAGCCAAGTTTTACTCACATTAAGACTTGGGGGTGTCCGGCTTATATTAAGAAATTAAAGACGGACAAATTGGAAAGCAGATCAGTCAAGGGAAGATTCATTGGTTATCCCAAGGAATCACTTGGATACAATTTTTATCTCCCAGAAAGTCACAATGTGATTGTGAGCCGACATGCCTTTTTTCTTGAAAATGAATTTATTTTAGCAGGAGGCAGTGGGAGAAAAATAGAACTAGAGGAGAAAGTCTCTTTAGAATCGAGCATTCCAAGAGCCCTTCCTGATAAATCTGTGATACCAGAGATTACATTGCCACCTCGCAAGTCTAGTAGAATCTCTCATCCTCCTGATAAATACATGGGATTATTTATAGAGGACATGGAGGAAATGTTCCTAGTGGGAGACAAGGATCATAGAGATGATCCTAAGACTTATAGCGAGGCGATGTCAGACATCGACTCCGAAAAATGGTTGGAAGCCATGAAGTCTGAAATAGACTCAATGTACTCCAATCAAGTTTGGACTTTGGTTGATCCACCGGAGGGTATTGTACCCGTTGGATGCAAATGGATCTTCAAGAGAAAGATTGGTTCTGATGGAAAGGTAGAGACCTATAAAGCTAGGCTGGTAGCAAAAGGTTATAGTCAACGCGAAGGCATTGACTATCAGGATACCTTTTCACCTGTAGCCATGCTTAAATCCATCAGAACTCTGCTTGCTATTGCTGCACATTATGACTACGAGATCTGGCAAATGGATGTAAAAACTGCTTTCCTGAATGGATATCTTGAAGAAGAAATCTATATGGAGCAGCCTTTGGGTTTTACTACCAAAGATAGAAGTCATAAAGTGTGCAAGCTTCAACGATCCATTTATGGGTTGAAGCAAGCTTCTCGGAGTTGGAACACTCGTTTCAATGATGCAGTCGAATCGTTTGATTTCATCAGAAATGAAGAAGAGCCGTGTGTGTATAAAAAGGTTAGTGGGAGTGCTGTTACTTTCCTCGTATTGTACGTGGATGACATACTCCTAATTGGGAATGACATTCCTATGTTAACATCGGTGAAGTTATGGTTATCCAAAGAGTTTTCTATGAAAGACCTTGGAGAAGCATCTTATATCCTAGGGATAAAGGTCTATAGGGATAGACCTAAGAAGTTGCTTGGTTTATCGCAAGCTATGTACATAGATGAAGTGTTGAAAAGGTTCAGCATGGAGAATTCCAAAAGGGGTATGGTACCTCTAAGACATGGAATTCACCTCTCTAAGACTATGTCTCCTAAGACACCTGAAGAGAGAAGTCGCATGAGCAGGATCCCTTATGCTTCCGCAATAGGGAGTTTAATGTATGCGATGCTATGTACTCGACCTGATATAGCACAGGCTGTGAGCGTCACTAGTCGATATCAGTCGAACCCAGGCGAAGAGCATTGGGTAGCGGTAAAGAATATCCTTAAGTACTTGAGAAGAACAAAGGATATGTTCTTGGTTCTTGGAGGTGGAGAACTCAAAGTTAGTGGCTATACAGATTCAGATTTTATGTCTGATATAGACGATAGAAAGTCTTCGTCTGGGTATCTATTTATTTGCAATAGTGGGTCAATAGTTTGGAAGAGTTCTAAACAAGAGACGATTGCTGATTCTACTATGGAGGCGGAGTACATCGCTGCATCTGAAGCTGCCAAGGAAGCTGTTTGGATCAAGAAATTTATCACTGAGCTTGGGGTGGTTCCCTCTAGTAGGGATCCCCTGCCACTATTTTGTGATAATAATGGCGCCATAGCATTAGCTAAGGAGTCGAGATCTCATCAGAAATCCAAACATATCGAGCAGCGGTATCACAAGATCAGATAGTACATCAAAGATAAACATATTGAAGTGCAGAAGGTTGCCTCCGCAGATAACGTGGCGGACCCGCTAACTAAGGCTTTGACTCAGCAAAAACTAGAGACTCATCTTGAGAAGATGGGCATTAGATATATGACTGATTGGCTTTAGTGCAAGTGGGAGATTGTTAGTTGTATGCTCCAAAAGCCTATCAGGCTGACGCATTTTATTATATGGAACATATTTGTACTTGATCTTTATTATAATTTGGGCATTTTATGCCATTCATGTTTGATGTGTCCATGAATCGTCCTTTGATTTAATGAGATGATAATGTATATTCTTAAGAGTTAAGAATTTGAGATACATATTATTAGTGATTACGTCATGAATGCTCTCAATCGGAGGATCATCATGGGGACGATGATTGATCCGGCAAGATTGATGTATGTGTCGCTCTCTTTTAGGATGACGAGTCTCAAGTCATTAGTGTGGGGACACTGGAGCGAACGTGCAGGTGGTTGTTATAGAACAAGGGCACTGAGCGTGACCAATTACGATTAGTTACTTGGATGTCTACTCTTTCGTCAGTAACTGATTCGATGTTGCAGTGGTACAACTGATCCTTAGACCTGCGACACCACGGCCATTCAATATGAGGCTGCTGTAGTTTGACTATGCAAACTCTGATCCTAGTCACGGGTCTTAGTAGTATATGTTGGCTGCAGTCGGTTCATATTAGGAATGGGTGTTTGTTTACAGGGGATCTATCGCTCTCGGTAGAGAGATAATTAGTCCTATGCTATTTGTAAGGCAAAGCTCAGAAATCCTCGGCCGGGGTAATATGGTTCATGGAAAGGTGTTTCCAAGAGTAACCATATGAGCTTGTGTCCTATCAAATTTGTCATATAACGGGTGATGGGGTTTGAAGAGTATTCCATGACCTCCACTCAGTTGGGACTATGCGATAGAAGGATTGTATTGTACGGTAACTGCACCTTGAGGTTCAGTCCAATATTCACTTCTGACTGGATTGCCACCATATGCTGCTAGGCGTCACTGGTGGATTGTGGGAACCAATAAGAATAATTATAGGCGAATAATTATTATACGATGGAAGAATCAAAAGTGTTTGATCCATCAAAAGGAGTTTCGATGATGATGTCGATGGGGATCGCATCATATCTCACTACCAGACAGAATTGAACCTATTAGGTCACACACATAAGGAATCGCGCATGATCGATATCAAGGAGATGATAAAGAAGTTTATAGAATGGATTAATTATAATCACAATACTAAAGTTTACTAATTTATTAGTAAAAGGACTAATTTGCAATTATTGTAAATTAGAGGTATTTAAGTGCAAAAGTTGCATGGTGTATTTACTAATCGTTAGTAAATATTTGGAGGACTTATGTGTAAATGTTACACACGTAGGATAATGGATAATCCAATCGGATTAGGATTCGATTTAATTAGTTACTAGATTTTATCTTGAGATTTAATTTAAAAGATCTTTCTTTGTAACTAATTATAAGATCTAATTAGTTACTAGATTTTATCTTGAGATTTAATTTAAAAGATCTTTCTTTGTAACTAATTATAAGATTTAATTAGTTACTATATTTTAGGAGATCTTTTCTTTGTAACTAATTATAAGATTTAATTAGTTACTAGATCTTTCTTTGTAACTAATTATAAGATTTAATTAGTTACTATATTTTAGGAGATCTTTTTGTAACTAATTATAAGATTTAATTTTGTTATGGCCGGCCAACTTCCTATTATAAGAATAGGTAGTACGTATGTGATACGTAACAATTTTGGAGAAAGATAAAGTGGAAATTAATTAAGTCGCGGAACGTAAGAAAACCCTAGCCGCCTATCCTCTCACTTTTCCTAAAGTCCTCCATAATTAATCGTTCTCGATCTTCGGAAGATTGCTAGCACAATTAGAAGATTGATTCATCCTCCTTACATCGACGCAAGAATTAATTCGCGATCGGATCGCGAATCAAGGAGAATCGATTTTTTGATCAAGGGCGTAATTCCCTGTGGACACAAGTAGAGGCCGGGTGCGTGCGCGGCTATCAAGGACGAACAATTTTTACCAACGATCGTCGGCTTCGCGGTGATCTCGACCCGCGCAAGGTAAAAATTAAATCCTAATTGATGAGATCAATTAGATTACCTTTTTATGATCTAAAACAAAACATGAGGTGATCTTGGTTTAAGAAAAAATTTTAATTGCGCTTTTTTTTTTTTTTCTTCCGCTGCGCATATCCGTATTTTTCTTACAGGTATCACCTTACTCTCTGGCATTAGGACTCGTACTTTATTTGATACTGGAGCATCTCATTCTTTCATTAGTAGATCATTTGCATCGTTACATGAGTTAGAGATAGGACTTTTGCCACGTGCACGAGAGGTTCAGATTCCCGATCACACTTTGCACGTGGAGGAGTGCTGTTGGTCCTGCCCGATGCAGATCGAGTCCTGGATTATGCCAGCAGACCTGTTGGTCTTGAGACAGCTGAGGGACTTTGATGTGGTTCTCGGGATGGACTGGCTGGCTCAGTATTTCGCGACTATTGATTGTGCCGCGAGGACTGTCACTTTTAGTGAGCCAGGCCAGGAGATGTTTGTATATCGGGGATGTCAGAGCGCTTTCTTTGCCTCTATGGTTTCGACTTCCCGAGCGAGGCGGATGATTCATCGAGGATGTGTAGCCTTTTTGGCTAGTGTTGTTGAGGGGCCTATGGCGGCACCGGGACTCGGGGATATTCCTATTGCCCGCGAGTTTCCGGATGTTTTTCCACCTAAGCTGACTAGTATGCCGCCAGACAGAGAGATTGAGTTTGTGATTGACGTAGTTCCAAGAACTGCGCCAATCTCTAAGGCTCCTTACCGGATGGCACCGGCTGAGCTGCGAGAGCTTAAAGCACAACTGCAAGATTTGATGGATAAGGGCTTTATTAGACCAAGTGTGTCGCCTTGGGGAGCGCCGGTGCTATTCGTGAAGAAGAAGGATGGGTCACTTCGGCTGTGTGTGGACTATAGGGAATTGAATAAAGTGACCATCAAGAACAAGTACCCTTTGCCGCGCATCGACGATCTCTTTGATCAGCTGCAAGGGTCTTGTGTCTTCTCTAAGATCGATCTACAGTCTGGTTACCACCAACTGAAGGTGAAGGCCGAGGATATTCCTAAGACTGCTTTCAGATCACGGTATGGGCATTATGAGTTTACAGTTATGCCGTTTGGATTGACTAATGCCCCTGCCGCCTTTATGGACTTGATGAACAGGATATTTCGGCCCTTTCTGGATCGTTTTGTGGTGGTGTTCATTGATGATATCCTTGTTTACTCCCGGAGCAAGGCCGAGCATGAGGAACACTTGAGGACTGTGCTACAACTTCTACGAGAGAAGAAGTTGTATGCCAAGCTGGCAAAGTGCGAGTTTTGGCTTCGGGAGGTAGCTTTCTTGGGCCATATGATTTCCGCCGCTGGTGTGGCTGTAGACCCGGCGAAGATTGAGGCAGTTCGTGATTGGCCCCGACCGACGACTGTATCAGAGGTGCGCAGCTTCATGGGTTTAGCTGGTTATTATCGTCGGTTTGTGGAAGGCTTTGCGAAGTTTTCCACACCCCTTACTCGGTTGACACGTAAAGGAGTTAAGTTTATCTGGAGTGAGGACTGCCAGAGGAGCTTTGAGGAGCTAAAGGATAGATTGATGACCGCTCCTATCCTTTCCCTCCCTGTTATGGGGAAAGGATATGTGATTTATAGTGATGCATCGCACAGTGGACTTGGATGCGTGCTGATGCAGGAAGGGAGGGTACTCACTTATGCATCGAGACAGCCTAAGGATTACGAGAAGAATTACCCTACCCATGACTTAGAGCTTGCTGCCATGGTGTTTGCACTGAAGCTTTGGCGCCATTACCTATATGGGGAGCACTGTGAGATCTACACCGACCACAAGAGCCTAAAGTATCTGTTCACGCAGAAGGAGCTGAATTTGAGGCAGCGCAGATGGTTAGAGCTACTAAAGGATTACGATGTGGATATCCTTTACCATCCAGGCAAGGCCAACGTGGTTGCAGATGCTTTGAGTAGGAGAGTGCTGCAGAGTTTGTCCATGTTGATTACAGATCAGGCGCCACTGTTAGAGGAGTTGAGACGGCTCGAGATAGAGGTTGTGTCCCCTGGGGTCTCTGCTAGACTGATGTCTTTGGTCGTGCAGCCCACTCTGCTGGAGAGGATCCGAGAGAGACAGAGTGAGGACCCCTATTTGACCAGGATTAGAGATCAGATTCCGAGTGATCGATCAGGGGATTTTTCAGTGGATGCTTCGGGAGTACTGAGGTACAGGGACCGAGCATGTGTGCCAGTGGATACTGAGATCAGAGAGCAGATATTGAGGGAGGCCCATTATACACCTTATACCCTTCATCCTGGGGGGACTAAGATGTATAAGGACCTCAAGGCACACTTCTGGTGGAATGGCATGAAAAGGGATATTGGGAGATTTGTGTCTCAGTGTTTGACTTGTCAGCAGGTAAAAGCTGAGCATCGAGTGCCAGTTGGCAAGCTACAGAGTCTCCCAATTCCCGAGTGAAAATAGGACCACATTACGATGGATTTTGTGGTCAAATTGCCGAGAGCACAGGGAGGTGCAGATGCTATCTGGGTAGTTGTGGATCGACTTACCAAGTCAGCGCACTTTTTGCCTATGCAGACTACCTGGCCACTCGAGCGACTAGCCCAGTTATACTTGGATGAGATAGTAAGGTTACATGGGGTGCCAGCTTCCATAGTATCAGATAGAGACCCGAGGTTTGCTTCGCGATTCTGGAGGAGTTTACAGACTACCTTGGGGACTCAGCTCAGATTCAGTACAGCTTTCCACCCACAGACTGATTGACAGTCAGAGCGGACGATTCAGATCCTTGAGGATATGCTGAGGGCTTGTGTCCCGGATTTTGGCGGTGGATGGATTCGACACCTATCACTGGCTGAGTTTGCATACAACAATAGCTTTCAAGCGAGCATTCAAATGGCTCCGTTTGAAGCGTTGTATGGACGCAAATGTCGATCACCGCTATATTGGAGTGATGTGGGGGAGAGACGGACTCTGGGACCAGATTTATTGCTAGAAGCAGAGGAGAAGGTCAGAGTGATTCGACAGCACCTTCAGACCGCTCAGAGTCGACAGAGGAGCTATGCTGATGTTCGGCGACGAGACTTAGAGTTTCAGGTTGGAGATCATGTATTTTTGAAAGTCTCGCCGTCCAAAGGGATAAGGAGGTTTGGCATTCGCGGGAAACTCAGTCCCCGATACATTGGACCCTTTGAGGTATTGGAGCGTATCGGGCCAGTTGCTTACCGACTTGCACTTCCCCCGAGACTTGCTGGTGTCCATAATGTTTTTCATGTTTCTACTCTGAGGAGGTACGTCTTCGACCCATCGCACGTCATCGACTTCACGCCGCTTGAGATCAGCGAGGATTTGAGATATGAGGAGCGCCCACTACGGATTCTGGATCGAGAGGTGAGAGAATTGCGCAGTCGGGTCATTCCCTATGTGAAGATCCTTTGGAGCTATCATGACGAGCGCGAGGCTACTTGGGAGCTGGAGTCGGAGATGAGGGACACCTACCCCTACCTATTCGAGGCTCTGGACTGAGGTATGATTTTCGTTTCGAGGACGAAACTTTTGTTAGTGGGGGAGGATGTAGTGGTCCAGTATTCCGTACAGTTTTTCTCGTGAATCCTTGGTGTGAAACACATATCATTGGTGTATTAGGCCCTCAGAGCATCAAAGGGATGCTATGGATGGACACAGTGTGGTATTTACTGTTGGTTTGGCCTTCGGCAGTATTTGCCGAATTTTAGAGAAGGCATTGGGCCAAACAGAGGTCGGATTTGGATTCAGCGCGGAAAAACGCTTGAAAACGACTGTTTATTTATATTTTTCAGAGTCCGGATGCCCAAAAAGGGACCCCCGGAAGTTTTCTGCGCAAAATGGTGCATGGGGGGAGCTGTGGACTGGCCTGGACACGTGGCAGCCTCTGATTGGGCCGGCGCACGCCTCCTGGTCCACGGAGAGGGCCGCCGGTGCACGGTGGACCGGCGGGCCACGTGGCGGCACGCGGTTGGCCCGGTGCAGTGCGCTCGGCGCGCGGGGGCAGGCGCGGGCAGCTCGGGCAGGTGCGGAGTGTGCGCGGTGCATGGTGGACCGGGGCGCGCCACGTGGCGGCCCCGGATTGGTCGGCCCATGTGCGCGTGGCGCACGCAGTGCCGCGCGGTTGCGTCCGTACGCACGTGGGCGCGCGTGGGCGGCGGCGGCCGCCCGACAGCCGTGTCGGGCGCGGGCCACGTGTCGCCGCACCATAGGCGGGCGCCACCCACCTTGCCGCTGATTGCGGGGGACGCGTGGCGCTTCCCCGCTGGGCCCGCACGGCTGCCGTCTGTTCGGCGGACACGTGTCGGGCCCTGGGGCGGGTCGGACGGCGTGTGGCGTGCGGCGGGATCCAGTGCGCGAGCTGGGCTGGGCTGGGCCGGGCCGCACT
The DNA here is from genome assembly GCA_029204045.2 of Tillandsia leiboldiana. Classification (NCBI taxonomy): domain Eukaryota; kingdom Viridiplantae; phylum Streptophyta; class Magnoliopsida; order Poales; family Bromeliaceae; genus Tillandsia; species Tillandsia leiboldiana. The sequence continues at coordinate 38,177,107 of CM055062.1, read as the reverse complement.
GTGCGCGCCCGGAAAAATGGCGGGCCAGGCCGCACTGTGCGCGCCCGAATTGGGCCGGGCCGCACTGTTTGCGCCCGGAACCGGGGACATAATGGGAATTATCCCAATTGTTCTAATGGGCCTATAAATAGGCCTCCCCTCCCTTCTTTTGTTCTATTTTTCGAGAGATAGAGAGAGAACCAGTGGGAGGGACCTTAAGAGAAGTTTTTCATCTCCTTATTTTCTACCTCGTGGTGCGTTCCTAGATTTTTCGGAAGCTCGACAACGACGATCCGGATTTTACAGCGCGCCTCGTTTTTTCCCCAATCTTGGCCCGTTATCGTCGCATTTCAGTCCGAGGAGTCCCCTGCGCAGTACAGGAGTCCTTTTTCGACGATTTCTTCACCGGTGTGTTCCTGAGAGGTAGGGCTTCGTTTTTCGTGTTGGTGGTTTCTCTGGATTCAGATTCCTTGGCACGATTCCCGAGATGTTTTGACCCCTCTTTTGCTGTTTTGATGTTTGGACAGCGGCAACTTCGACGAATTGTTTCTCGGCGTAGGAATATCAGATCGAGGCGATTCAAGAGTCGATTTTGGGCTACTTTCCGCGAGGAATGCAACCGTGATTTTTCTGGGATTTTTTTAGCTCGGGACAGAGGTGAAATTCCTCGTTTTGCGTGCTGATTATAAAAATAGCAAAATCTGTTTTGAGACTGGTAGTTTTTACACTGTGTACACTTGTGTGATGTTGTAGGATATTGTTTCAGCTGACGGTGTGTTTAGAGGACAGCGGGATATTTCTTGGTGTGTTGTGCACGCTTTTCGAGGTGGGTGGTTGTGTTTTCCCTCATCGTTGACTTGCTCACTAGGATTATTAAGTTGCCCCAATTTGAATGTTACAAGCTAATAGTTGATGTGAGAACCTGATATATTGACCCCTAAATTAATTGGTAGCCTTAGGTGTTAAACTTGGGACATCATTATTGGACAGATGCTATATCCTTACCTTGCATGCAATTCATTTAAAATGTTGGCAGACAAAGATTAATCTTTTAAAATGAATATTAGATATTTTCTACTGCTTTTAAAAAAAAGACAAGCGCATGCTGGTATGGACATCTAGTTAGGCCACTATTTATTGCTACACCTTCTTATTGGATCTGACTTAGGAGAAAACATGTGTAGTGATTCTCACTGTTATACTTATGCATGTTGCTCGAGTTCGAGCAGAGTTCTGGGATGGTGTAGTTGGGATCTTATGTATAGGACAGTTTGGACTGATTTGTGGTTGGTGGGGCCTTGCGGCGACCGCGGATTTTGGGCGGTTGACCGGATATTTATTATCACATCAGATTGGGGATTGGGGGTTGCATTAGTGGATGGAGTTTCCCACTTTGATCATAGTCTTGATCCAGTCCTGCTATTGAGAGATGTTGATGACAGGGTTACTATACTCGTGTGGGTCGCTCCCCTCGAGTGCCACTCCGGAGTAGGCTTTTAGACCGTGACGGGTGCCGGTCAGTTGGTGAGTTACGAGTGATGACAAAGCAGGCAGTGCCAATATTTCCTGGCCCTTTGATTGGGTTTCTTTGGACAGTTAGCTTTATTGTTGCATATATACAGTTATCTTTTTGGCACTGCATTTAGAGGCATAGTAGTGGTAGTTTCCTTTTTCAGCAGTCTTTATTGCATACCACTGTTCTTTCCTTTTTGCCTCTTATAGTCCTAGTGGGTGTGTCAGCATTTGAGGTTTTACCCACTAGGGGAGGCTACTGGTTTATCTAGTAGTTCTCACCCCCATAGTTGTTTTCTGTCTTCTCCCCTTTGTTTTGCAGAGTCATCTGCGGGAGCTGCTGGGCCATCAGCGGCAGATCGAGGTAAGAGAATTGCGGACTAGCTAGATCATCTACCCCAACTGTGAGAGTAGCTGGACTTTTATTGTACCCCTTTTGTATCTCAGGCTACAGTAGTTTACTTTTTGGACTGGCTTTAGCCAGCTGTTTGTATTTTGTTTGGTGAGTTGGGAGTTTATTGTACTTTTATTTCAGCTTGTATCTTATTTCCAGTCTGAGATTACTTATAGTTCTTTTAGTTCAGCTCTGTTTATGCTCTTCTATTGTATATTTTATATCTGAGCAGGTTACCAGCGCTTCGTGTACATGGAAAATTCTGTGTGCACGGCGGATCTGTTGGCGAGCCCGGGTTCTGGTTTACACCCGGGGCGTGACAGCTTATGTTGGAGCAGAGGGTACAGCCAGTTGTAGCACCCCCAGGGAGTTTCCCCGCACCTTCGTCGCCAGCTGTGGCACCCCCAGTTGTACCAACAGTGCAGGCAGCCCCTATTGCACCAGATATCGGTAGACAGCCGTTCGGGACGGCAGGACAGTTGACCCGGGCAGAGCAGCGAGAGGTGGTGGATTTGTTGTTGAGATTCCGTCAGTTTAACCCACCTTGTTTTTCGGGGCAGAGTTCGGAGCCGTGGGAGGCAGAGTCGTGGATCACGGCTATGGAGCACCATTTCGAGAGCTTATTTATCGAGGAGCGGTTTCAGGTCCTATTGGCGACTCACTTCTTGGAGCGCAACGCCGATGCCTGGTGGAGGCGTGTTCGACCAGTTGGTCCACCTGGGACCCAGCTGCTTACTTGGGCGGAGTTCCGCAGTCTACTTTTTGGAACCTTTTTCCCGGAGAGCGTCAGACAGAGGTTGGAGGAGCAGCTGAGGAATCTCCGACAGGGAGATCGGCCCGTGCATGAGTACATTGCAGAGTTCAACCAGTTGTTGGCTTGCGTACCGCACGCGGCTAGGGATGAGGCGCACCGGATCTACATGTTTGAGCGAGGACTGCGCCGTGATATCTACCAGTTTGTCCGCTCGCAGAGATTGCAGACTCTGGATGCCTCTATGGAGCAGGCCCTCTATGTGGAGCACGGAGAGGCGGTTATGGTCGAGGTGGCCCCAGCTCCCGCAGGGATTTCGGGGGCGAAGCGCCCAGCACCGGATGATGAGGTTCAGACGAGCCGGCAGGGACCTCCGAGACCTCCACGATCTCATCCTGAGGAACGTGGGTTTCGTAGGCGCCGGAGATCAGGTGGGCCCCCGCAGCAGCAGCAGTATCGGCAGCAGCGACAGGAGCGGTGTGTCATTTGTGGCGGGCCTCATCCACCGTCGCAGTGTGATCAGAGACAGGGGCGGTGTTTCCTCTGTGGAGAGTTGGGACATTTCAGCGCAGCTTGCCCCCAGGCCATTTTGTAAGTGCGGCCGATTGCAACAGCACCCCCCTTGCCTATCTATGCAGCGGAAGCCCCTCCGGCACACCGTCAGACAGAGTGGGCCACGACGTCGGGACAGACGGGACGACGATCTGCGGCACCCAGTGGCCGGGTTTATGCAGCCCTGGTGGAGGACACCTCGGCAGCAGATCGTGTCGCGGCAGGTATGATTTTATTTCTATTAGCTGAGTTGAGCATTTCGTTACCGCTGCATCCTTCTGCATTATTAGTAGAGCATCTGCATCAGCATCTTTGCATGGGTGTGGGTTAGGAATTTATGCTATATGTTCTAGCGTTTGGATTCTTCCCTGTATCCTTCGAGTAGAGGAGGATTGCGTTGTATGATCAGTGCAGTTGAGACTTAGGACTTCACCTGCTGATGTGACGATTCAAGGACAGCTCCAGGACTTGGATTGAGCACACAGGTTGGACTGGTTGGTGCGGTGCCGTGCTACGACTGATATTGGAATGAGAGCTGTTACCCTTCTGCGAGTTGGATAGGAGGAGTTCATTTTTCTCGGGTTGCCGGCGTATCCTTCCAGCAGCATGGGCTTCAGCGACTGTGGACAGACGCCGCCTCGGGGGCAGTTGTGACGTTTAGGACTAGAGGTTGTGTCCTTAGGAGTCTCGGTTAATGGTAGCTTTCGTTTTTGTAGCCACAGCAGGAACGACACCAACACTTCTCTCCATTTTCTTGCCTTTGTGCTGAAATTTACGAACAGGACGAAAACTTCGGAAGATTGCTCCAGAAATGGAGACAGTGCCCGAACCTGTTCTTGTTTGATTGGGGTGAAGGCACTGATCTCTCGAAATTTTCGGACTTTTCGTTAGTTTTAGCTGTTTTCTAAATCGAGGGTTGGGGTTGATGACTTTCCTGCTGGTGGAGCCGTACCTTTCTTGTTAGTTTAGCGTTTGCGTTCTTTGGGTTGATTTGATTGTTTTAGTTTTGTTGTTGTGGTGTGTTTTAGTTTCGGGGACGAAACTTTTTTTTAGTGGGGGAGGATGTGGTGACCCCGATCCCCGTGTAGCTTCTCCCATGAACCGTGGTGTAGAACACCTAGTGTTGGTGTGTCTGGCCCATAGTGCATCAAGGGGATGCCACAGATGGACCCTGTGAGATATCCACAGCTGGATTGGCCTTCGGCTGCATTTGCCGAATTTTTGAAATGGTTTTGGGCCAAACAGAGGTTGGATTTGGATTCAGTGCGGAAAAACGCTTGAAAACGGCTATTTGCTTGTTTGTTTCTGAGTCCGGATGCCCAAAAACGGATTCCCGAAAGTTTTCGTTGAATTTCGGTGCATGGGAGGGGCCGTGGACTGCCGGTTGCCACGTGGCGGCTTGTTATTGGCCGGTCCGCAGCACTCGGTCCACAGAGGGGCGCGGCTGGGTGCACGGACCCGTCGCATGGACACGTGGCGCCGCCTGATTGGCGGGCTCGTGATGCGCGGTCTACTGGGTGGCGCGGCGGTGCATGGACCAAGGCGGGTGGACACGTGGCAGTCCCCGGTTGGTCGGTGCACGCGGCGGGGTCCACGAAACCCGAAGTAGGGTGCGTGGACCAGGTGCAGGGGACACGTGTCGGCGTGCTACTCGCGGGCTCACGAGGCGCGGCGCACGGGGTCGTGGGAGGGCGCCTCGGGGCGCGTGCGTGGCAGGCGGTCAGGCTGCGCCTGCCCGCACGTGTGACCGCGACACTATGCAGGCCAGGTGGCGCCCCGCCATTGGCGGGCGCCACCTACCCGTTTGACCGGGGAGGCGCCACGCGGGGGCACCTCACGCGCCCCGCACGGCTGTTTGCTGTGCGGGACACGTGTCGGCCACCGGGAGGGCCACGTGGCCACTCCCGGCGCGCCCCGCACAGCTGTTTGCTGTGCGGGTGACGTGGCGGCACGGGAAATTTCCCGGCGGCTACAGTGTTTCTCCTCTGCCCCCGGATTCGGGCGCCCGAATCTTCGGCAGCGCCCGAAACTTGGGGCATGAATGGAATTTTTCCGTTTGTTTGGTGCGGCCTATAAATAGCCCGAGCCGCCTTCTTTTGCTTTTTTTTGGCATTTCCGAGCTTCAAACCGATGGGAAGTCTTCAGCAAAGTTGATCCCCACGCAGTGCTGCATCCATCTGTTGATTTTGGAGATTTTACGTGGCACGCTTATAGAGGTTTCCATTTTCTTGGCGCGTCGCGACGTTCCTTCGCCGGTGTTTCTCCCGTCGCGTTTCGGTACGCGAGCTCCCTCGGCCTAATCCGACCACCTTTTCGTGCGATTTCTTTGCTGTTGGATCCGCAACAGGTGAGGCTACGATTTTGGTTCCTTCCACATTTTCTCGTTTCACGTTTTTCGAGGAGCTTTTCCATGCTCACTGGGACCTATTTTTGCTGTGAGATTTTGTGAGGACAGCGCATTGTTTTGAGGAGATCTCCGCACACGAGTGTCGGTGCAGGACGAGCTTATAGACTTTTTTCATCTACTCGACGCGAGGATCATCATAGTATTTTTCTTGAAATTTTTGGAGACCTTCCCGAAGGTATACATTTTCCTTTTTATCTGTACAAGAGTTTACAGTTGTATGGTTTTGGGATTTTGCGCACCGATACTGTGGAATTTGTAACTTGGCCTACGGTGCTCTGATTTGGGCGTGTAGGTACCCGTTTCGAAGCTATCGACGCGAGGAATGCTATGGTATTTTTATCAGAATTTTTGGAGCCCTGTATGCAGGTGAAAATTTGACATCTTTGCGGCTGAAATTTCAGACTGTAATACTTGGTTAAATTTTGGGATTTAAGTGTAATTTTAGCCTTGTGTTGCACCCAGGAGGGATTGCGGATCGTGCTGGACCCTTTGGACTTGGAGTTGTTGCTCTCTTGGTATTCTTTGGCTGTGGGATTTTAGACAGTTAGCACCTTCAGGTGGGTGGCTTTGCTTTCAGGATGAATGGACTGTGCGCTAATTCTATTGATATAGAATCATGCATGATAGGGATTGGACTGGGTAGCATGCTAGATTTTGAATGTTATTATTCTTTGTATTTATCTGATAATCGTATGATCTCTTCTGCTTCCTACCACATGTTAAATATTTGTTATCTTGGAACCTGACCTAGCACCCCCGTCATATGTTGCATGTGTAACCAGACCAGTAGAAAACCCTCACTTGGGCTAGGGTTATTTATGTTTAGACATCCACACTTTATGTTTCATTCCTGGACTTAGTGTTATCCTCGCCCGGGTAGTGGGCCAAGCGGTTGGGACTTCTTTTTAGTGTGGGATGCATTTGCACTCGTGCTTGGGAGCAGAGTGGAGTCTGGTAGATGTAGTGGATCGCTTGTCTGTACCGGGAACCGTTTGGGGTAAACGGTGGTCCCGGGAGGTCTTGTTTTCCCCTATTTGGGTTGTCGCCACTGTGTTAGCGGTAGTAGTTTACTAGTGTTAGCCGGACCTAGAACCCAGAACCCTTTTCGACATACACATGATTTTAGTCTACCAATATTTTCTTCCAAGCATCGAAGCGCCGCTGGAGTCTGTTCTTGTTTGATTTGGACAAAGGCATCAGCCCTTCGGGGTTTTGGGTAAAACACTTGTTTTCTAACTGTTTTTCTAAAAGAACTAAAAATCATTAAAAATAGATTTCTTCTCAAAACAACATAACTTTTCAAAAAGGGTACTACTTTTAATCCTCACCCTGTGTGGGTTGAGTGAAAATGGTTTTCAATAACAAATGTCACCTTTTTCCTGTTAATCTCCCCACTCGAAAAGATTCGAGTGGTCTGGGTTCTAAGGGTCGTTCCTTTGTCGGGACGAAAGCCACGGGGGCCGAGCCTGGAACCTATTCTTGTTTGATAGGGTTGTAGGTGTAGGTCTCCCAGGACTTTCGGGCCCTGTTGGTGTCTTCTGCGTGTTGTACCGAGATTGTTGTGTTCCTGAACTATAGGGGGGTCGGGAACTTCGATAGGCGGAGCCTAGAGTCTGTTCTTGTTTGATAGGGTTCTAAGCACCGGCCTATCGGGTTTCCGAACCCTTATGGTGTCGATCTTTCCTGTGAGTTTAGTGTTCTGTTGTGGGAATCGTCTGGTGGACGATGGCCCCCGGCTGTGTGGTTTTCCAGCCTGTGAGTGAGCGTTGGTGTTGTTAGTCGATCTTGTGATCGTGGTTTGGACTATAGCCTGCATGAGCCATATTTGAGCTCGACAGAGATGCGCAGATAATTTCCTCGGTGGGGTCGCGCCCCTCGAGTGCCACTCCGGAGTTGGGCCTGTTACTTACTATCGCGACTTGTCGACGCAGTCCCTCTGGCTGGGCCAGTTTTGGCAGTCACGGACACCCTACGGTAGACCTGTCCTGTTGAGGATGTGCGGCAGTAGGTGGGCGCAGGTTTGACTGGACCCTATGCGGCAGTCAGTGTAGATTGGGTGACTGTACTTTGGGAGTTAGCAGATGCATCATGTTTCCATCTGTTCCACTTTTTGAGCATCTAGATAGAGGCATAGTAGCTGTAGAGTTACTTTTCCTGCCCTTTCATTTCAGTTTTATATTGTTACTTTATGCCTCTAGTAGACTTAGTGGGCAGACCGTCGGGCTTGTTGGCGGCACCCACTGAGAACTACTTGGGACGTAGTTCTCACACCCGTCGTGGTGTCTTTTCCCCAGGGACTTCTACTCCTGTTCCTGCTGCTCCAGTTGCTGATCCGGCTGATCGAGGTAAGAGAGTCGCGAGATAGATCCCTACCAGTCGTCGTCGTCCAGAGAGTAGATGTGCCCCTTTACTTTTGAGAGTTCATGTTGAGAGACCCTTGTAGTGAGGTATAGAGTTGTATTTTATTTTACTGCTTGAGAGATTTATGTGTTTTGGGGAGGATTTTGAGTTGTACATATTTTCATTTTCAGCAGTTTACTTTCAGCTCTGATATCTGTATAGTATAGTTGATCTTTTGCAGGTTAGTCGCTTCGTCTATACGGGGCCTCCCGTATGGGCGGCGGATCTGTTGGCGAGCCCGGGTCGCAGTTTCGACACCGGGGCGTGGCACGCATGGTGAAGCGAGGCAACCGAGCGACAAGCCAAGTTTTGGTAAAGTGGGAAAACTTGGGGGAAGAAGCGGCCACTTGGGAGGACTACGGGTTTTTGAAGTCCCAGTTCCCGGACTTCGATCCTTGAGGTCAAGGATCATTTGAAGGGGAGGGGGATTGTTAAGCCTGCAAGAATAAGAATAGTTAGGAGTAGAGGAGTAAAAATAGTAGTTTATTTTACATAGTTAGAAGAAGATAAGTAAACAGCAGCAGACAGAGGGGAGCCATGTTCGGTGAGGGAGAAACTAGGGCATCAACACAGAGAAGGAGAAGGGGCGACATGATCCAGAGGCTTCGCGATGAGGTGGATGGGAGGATCCCCCAGCAAATACTTAGATCCGCATAGCGGGTCGGGCGAGCAGAAGTGGGTGGAGAATCCGAGTTCCCTTCGGTTGGGCCGCCAGACACGGAAGCCCACAACCCCCAAAATGTCGGCCCAAAGGCCCAAGCTCACTTTATTACATTTTTGCAACTGTAACCCTAGACTGTAGCAAATTACATCTTTATAGCATCTTAGATAGCATATATATGGAGATACAATGTAATAGAAAGGCATCAATAGAATTACTACAATTTTCTCCCTCAAGTCTTCTTCTTAGCCTTCTTCTTCTCAATTTCCCCTCTAAACTCCCCTTCTAAATCTCTTTCTTCTCAATTTCCCCCACAGTTACCGACCCATCATCCGCATCGCCGTCCTCGATTCAGAGTATTTTCATCACCGTCGGGTTGCGAATTATCTGGGTTGTTATAGATCAGTGTCGTAACTAAAATGAAGACCAAACAGAGTGGGATAATAGGCTGTTAGGGTGGTTGGAAACTATGGACGATTGTGATTGTCTCGCTTAAAAGAGATCCACTATCCAAAACAGAGTGATGCGGAATGGTCCAAATTACTTCACTTAATAAGGCAACGGCGATTGTTCTTAATTCATAGGTGTATCAAACCCGGAGGCGGGGACCCACCCCTAGACTGTAGCAAATTACATCTTTATAGCATCTTAGATAGCATATATATGGAGATACAATGTAATAGAAAGGCATCAATAGAATTATTACAATTTTCTCCCTCAAGTCTTCTTCTTAGCCTTCTTCTTCTCAATTTCCCCTCTAAACTCCCCTTCTAATTCTCTTTCTTCTCAATTTTCCCCACAGTTACCGACCCATCATTCGCATCGCCATCCTCGATTCAGAGTATTTTCATCACCGTCGGGTTGCGAATTATCCGGGTTGTTAGAGATCAGTGTCGTAACTAAAATGAAGACCAAACAGAGTGGGACAATAGGCTGTTAGGGTGGTTGGAAACTATGGTCGATTGTGATTGTCTCTCTTAAAAGAGATCCACGATCCAAAACGGAGTGATGCGGAATGGTCCAAATTTCTTCACTTAATAAGGCAACGGCGATTGTTCTTAATTCATAGGTATATCAAACCCAGAGGTGGGGACCCACCCCCCCTCCTCGAAAGGAGATCACCACGCTCGCCCTGCTCTAGATCTAGATCTGTGAGGACAGCACCACCCACTACATCATGATCCTGGTGCCGTCGTCTCCTTCTTCGCCGACCGCAGAGTGGGCGGCGTTGCCACAGCGGAGGTGGAGGCAGAGGTGGAGGACGGAGGAGAAGACTTTAAGGCATTTTGGATATTTTATTAAAATAAAAGGGGTAATATTTAATATACCCGCTAATTTTTTTTTTAAAAAAATTTAATATATTTTTTATTGATTAAAATATTTTTATTAATTTTTAAAATTTTTTTAAAATATTTGTAAACTCTTGGATTTACTAATAGAAATTGAAATTTAGATGATAATTTCAAGATAAATTTGAATATTTTAAAAAGTAGTTAGGAATAAACAAGCAAAAATACCTTTATTAAATTATATAGTATAAACGGATAATTTTACAACTATCCCTCAAAATCTTAAATATATATCAAATACCCTCAAAAATATTAAAATACCACATATGCCATTTCTATGTTATTTGTTATATCATAAATGCCCCTCAATCCTCATGTGGTACCAGTTATTGTAACCTTAGTTCAAGATTAGTTTATTGCTAGTTAAGTTTTAAATTATCTATTTTATTCTTAGTTATTTTTCAAGGTTATCATAGTTATGTCGTTTTTTGACCCATCGTTCTCTTCCTTTTCTATTCTTCATTTTATTAGTTAGGTGGAGCCATCTCTTGCAACCCTAGACCCAGTTGAGCGTCTCTTATTCTCACCGGGGATGATGGTCTTCTATCTTGCAACGATACCACACCATATGGCTATGTCTTAAACTAATCAATATATATATATATATTTTTTAAAAAATATATGAAATACAAAATGTTTTTTTCAAAAATTTATAAAAAACTGAATAAATTCTAACGGGACAATTTAATTAGTTAGAAACAAAGAGAGAAATGCTATATGTACATCCAAAAACAGTGCACATCCTATATTTCCATCCATTTAAAAATAAAAATATTTTTTAAAAATCACTGACGTGACCCCTCATCACATTCTATTCTCAGATAAGTGGGAATAGAAACTGTACACCTTTTTAAAATATATACTTAATTTTTTTCAAACATATATAATATGATGACAGGACACATTTTATTCATTTTCCTTTTGTGATCCTCTCGTACTCTCTCGCTCCATTATCAAAAATCAATCCACGAAAGTAAAATGTACTTTCTTCCTTTTTTAACTCATATATATATATATATTTTTTTTCAGATTTTTTTAAACTCTTCTCTCTCCTGAATAGAGTCTCCATTTAGACTCTTTCTCCTGTAGATAAAAAATTGAAGGGCATTAATGTTATAAAATGGACAAGAATAAAATAGATATTTTTATGACGGTAATTTTGGACAAAAACTAACTATTAGGAATATTTGTAATATTTGTAATTATTTTAAAAAATATATGTGATATTATTAGCTTTACAAGTGCATTAGTAAGATTATAGTATATAAAAAATTATTTCTAATATAAAATATTTACCGACTAGTGATGGATGTCGGGATCTAACTTGCAACAAATTAAAATTTTGAAAAGACAAAATATAAATTTTGAAAGTAAAAATATATATATATATATATATATATATATATATATATATATATATATATATATATATATATATATATATATATATATTTACAGAAGAATTTTTTATATTTTAATCTTTTCATTATTAATGGAGATAAAAAGTGCAAAACACAGTATGTTGGGAAGGATATTTTATTATTTAGCCAAAAATAGATAATAAAACATAAAAGGAGGTATTGGACCAACTTGGGCCAACAACCAGCCAGTAGGCCCAAATACCCATCGGCGCACATGCCTTCCATATGCCTTCGACTCTTCCACCGCGATTGCAGTACTGCAGTGCACTGGTCTGGATTGAAGTGTTTACTGAATAACACAAGTGGAAGTAGGGATGTCCGAAATTTTATTCCAATTCCAATCCGAACGGAATAAATTTATTTGATATTAAACGGATATGAATTCGGATATAGTTATAAAAAATAAAAATTCAACAAATTTGAATTTGAATTTGAATTTAAATTTAGAAAGAATTTTGACTGTACCCGATCCGAATCCGAACCCAATCCGAACCCGAATTGATTTTACGTTATATAATATATATGTATATAAATATTTGATATTATATTTAAATTTATATTTTAAAAATTTAGATTTAATGTAATATATTTTGAAATATTATAAAGAGGAAAAGTGAAATATTTATTTCGGGTTTGAATTCGGATTCGGATTTTGAATTTTTGATCGGATTCGAATTTAGATATAAATTTTTAAAATTCGTCGGATTCGAATTCGGATTTCGGGTTTGGTAGTCGAGTTCGGATTCAATTTTTTTTTAAATTAGTTCTGAATCCGACTGATGACATCTCGAATTGGAAATTTCCAATTAAATTATTTAGGCCTAATTTGGTATTTTTCTTATTCTTTTAAATAATATTTATTATAAAGTAGTGTAGGAGAGGAGAACGGATTATTGGCCAAAAAAACAAGCTTTTGAGTCTATTAAAATTTTAAAGGGAATTAGTTATAAAATTTAAAAATATAACGATTGATTTATATAATTTCAAATCTCCTGTGAGTCTATTAAAATTATCAGAAATTAAGCTTTTGAGATGGGCATACGATGCTGTTAAAGATGAAATAAAATATATATATATATATATATATTTTTTTGAGAAAAATATAGGATGCTATTCGTTTCGTTTATTTTTAAAATAAACTTAGCTAGAAATGTAAAACAATTAAGTTTCAAACTCGAGTTTTAAATATCAACCACCAAGTCCTTTACAACTTGCACTAGAAATAATTTATAAAATGAAATAAAATAACTAATTCCCTTTTGTTCCTACTTCTAATCAGCTTCAAACTTTATCCATTTCACTTCCATGCTTTTTGTTCTATACTTTCTGCTAGCCACTTAAATTTGACCAGCCAATTACACCATTCGTCCTCAACTTTTTCCTAATTTTTTAATTTAGTAGATATTTTATTTATTATTTATTATTTTTGGGTGACGTGAGTCCTTTATCTTTATAATTCATTTTAATTGGATCTCTTCTCTCTATGATTTTATCATTTTTAATTTAATTCAACATATCAACTTTCAATATTTTTAAGAGGTATAAAAGAAAAGATAATAAAAAGAAGGACAAAAGAAAAAAGAAGATAAAGAGGAAGAATCAAATAAATGAATCAAAGTTTAAAAAGAAAAGAAAAAAAAGAGAAATAGAGAAAAAGAATAAAAGGGAGGGGATGATGCTAATAAAATGAGTGAGAAAAAGAAGAAGGATGAAGAATAAAAAAAAAACAAGAAAAAGAGGAAAGGGAAGAAGAAGACCGGTCAAAAAGTCCCTTTTTAAAAAATTTGACTAATTCTAAATAGCCGGATAACAGAATTAAGAATGACAAGAACTTAATTAAAATAAATTATGTAGATTGAAAACTCAACTGACAAAAAAAATTTGATTGAAAAAAAAAAAAAAAGAAGTTGGTTTGACCAGTATTTTTCCTCAAAACACCAAAAAAACAAGAAAAAAAATAAAAAAAGTCCGATCTTTCATTTTTGAAAGTAGCATAGATCAATTAATAAAAATTTGCTCTTCATTGACAAATTAAGAATAAAAAAAATTCCTAACTTGGCCCTCACATCTCCTACCTTTTAGGAGATAATTTACCCCACTTTTTTCTTTTCATTTAGATATACAATATTAAAAATTAATTCATCCTTAAAAAAAAAAAATATCTAAAATATTGCAGTTACATAAATAATATGAGATATTGATTAAGACATAATGACCGGGTCTAATTTTCTTCGCATTTATAAAAAAAGAAATACTTTTTCACACTCCAAACAAAATGTATATCGTATCCCCCACATATTTTAGGATGAAATAAATTTTACTCGTTATTTTGAAATGAAAAATTAAAAAAATCTCTATTCTATAATAGGCTGAATGTATATCATACACTCCCAATGAGTGTACGAATAGCATTGCTCTTATAAGAATCACCGCTATCCTAGGCTAATCGGACTATTTAATTCATTAACCAAATCGCATCACATAATTGTACTGCTCATCATTCAATAGTCAGAAACAGTTGCACGAAGAGAATAATTAAGTTCACTTATTAAGGGCCTTAAAGGTCACTAAATGAGAATAGATGGACTTAGAGTTTATCTTTTCTTTTTTTCTTTCTTTTTTTCTCTCAGAGTTAGTTTGTAGTTTAGTACCTCGCACCTCATAAATTTCGACAGCGTTTGGTTAGGAGATATCCCTCAACTTATATCTAAACAAATAAATTAAATGCCAAATTTTTTTGCACATACTTAAGGAGTTATTTCTGAACAATCCATTAAGCTCGCTTCTTCATCACATGCGGAAATAAAGAGAACAACGTGGTGATGCTGTTTTTCTTCTGCATTCGACTCTTTTCTAACCCCCTCTGCATCAAATGATTTTTAAAAAAGAGGAAAAAATTTGTTGCGCACAAGGGTTGCATAGAAACCCTTCTCCGAAATCGCTCCAACTACTCCTCCATTACACCACTTCAAGTACTCATTTTTCGCCATTACTTCGATCCCCTCTGGCTCTGCCATTACTCTTCGGCCAACCTTTGGTTTGAAGCTGTGTATAAAACCTTCTTTCAAGCGGCTCTTTTCTCCATGCAAAGCCGTAAACTGAACCTTGTTAGATAGATGATATAGATGATATGGTTGTTCATGTTTATCTTTGTAATCTTTTTCATAACAACCTGTTGAGCTGGCCAAGGATAACTAATATTAGTTAGCTAAGATTAAGTTAATTAGTTGTTTCTATCCTTGGTCGTCAAGCTGTCACGGTTGTTACATAATGTAAATTCTGATATGTTTAGTTATATATATACACACAGGCAGCCATGGCTGATTGTGACTGCTTCACATTAATCTTCCGCTCCTCTGATTTCTTACATGGTATCAGAGACTTTAGGAATAGATCCAACTATCGAACATGGCCGGCAGCTCCTCCTCCATATCTGGACTTACCTCCATGATCACCCATCCTGTTTCAGAGAAGCTCGCCAAGGCAAATCATGCAACATGGAAAGCCCAAGTCGTCGCCACGATGCGTGGTGCTCGTCTCGAAGGCTACCTCACCGGCAAGGCTGCAATGCCTGCCGCTGAGATCGAAGGCAAGGAAGGAGACGAAGCCATCAAGATCCCCAATCCTGCCTATGAAGATTGGGTTGCTGCGGACCAACAGGTCCGAAGCTTCCTGCTTGCCTCCGTCTCAAAGGAGGTCCTGATCCAGATCTCCTCCAAGAAAACTGCTACGGAGGCATGGCGTGCGATTGAGACTATGTTCTCGTCGCAAACAAGAGCCCGCGCGGTAAACACGCGGCTGGCTCTATCCACTACTCGGAAAGAAAGCAGTTCGGTGGCTGAGTACGTCGGGAAGATGAAGTCTCTCGGCGATGAAATGGCTGCAGCAGGACGGCCTCTTGAAGATGATGAACTGGTGGAATACATCCTCACCGGTCTTGATGAAGATTACGACTCCGTGGTATCCTCAGCGCTTGTCCGAGCAGAACCAATTTCTGTAAGTGAGCTATATTCACAGATGCTTGCTTTTGAAACCCGGATGAATCTGCGCAACAATGGGAACTCGTCTGGATCCTCGGCCAATGCTGGATCCTCGGCCAATGCTGTAAATCGCCGTGGGCGTGGCGGTCCAGGGCGCTTTGGTCGCAGCGGAGGACGTGGTGGAAGGAACCCTAATCCTCCTGCACACCATGGTGGTCGTGGCAACGGCAACAACTACAACCCACGACAAGCAAATCAAGGACCCCGAAACAACACTGGCTTGTCAGATCCGTGCCAGGTATGTTTAAAAAAGGGCCACACCGCCGACAGATGCTGGTACAGGTACGATGAGAATTTTGTTCCTGATCCAAGGCATGTTGCTGCTGCCGCCACAACCTCCTACACCATGGATACAAACTGGTACACGGATACGGGGGCTACTGATCATATAACAGGAGAACTCGACAAGCTGGCCTTCAGGGAGAAGTACAACGGCGGTGATCAAGTGCACACAGCCAATGGAGCAGGTATGAACATTAATCACACTGGTAAAGCTATTATTCATACCCAGACTCGTAATCTCAATCTAAACCATGTCTTACATGTCCCACAAGCCACCAAAAATCTCGTATCTGTTCATCGTCTTACTACAGATAATGATGTCCTTCTTGAGTTTCATCCTAACTATTTCTTGATAAAGGATCGGGGAACGAAGAGCACACTCCATAAAGGGCGATGCCACAAGGGTCTGTACCCCCTGCCACCAGCATCGGCGAAGCTAGCGTTTGGAGTTACCAAACCATCTTTTGAAAGGTAGCATAGCCGCCTCGGCCACCCAGCAGCACCCATAGTTCAAAAGGTCATTAGTAACTTTCATCTTCCATGTCAAGTCGAGTCCAATAAAGAGTCTGTTTGTGGAGCTTGTCAACAAGCTAAAAGTCACCAGTTACCCTACCCTAAGTCGTCGAGTGTCTCAAGTTATCCCTTAGAGCTTGTGTTTTCAGATGTATGGGGGCCTGCACCTGAGTCTGCTAGCAGATACAAATATTATGTGAGTTTCATTGATGATTTCAGTAAATTTACATGGATTTACTTGCTTAAATATAAATCTGAGGTGTTTCAAAAATTTCATGAATTCCAAAGTCTTGTTGAAAGGCTCTTTGATCAAAAAATCATCACCATGCAAACCGACTGGGGAGGTGAATATGAGAAACTCCACCCCTTCTTCACTAAAATAGGCATATCTCACCATGTCTCTTGCCCACATGCTCACCAGCAAAATGGATCCGCAGAGAGAAAACACCGGCATATCGTGGAAGTTGGGCTATCTCTCCTTGCCCAAGCTTCCATGCCTCTTAAATTCTGGGATGAGGCCTTTCTTGCCGCTACTTTTCTCATTAACCGCACTCCTAGCAGAGTTATCTCTTATCAAACACCTCTAGAACGTCTGTTTCATATCAATCCCGAATACTCATCTCTACGAATCTTCGGTTGTGCCTGTTGGCCCAACCTCCGACCATACAATCAACATAAGTTCCAGTTTCGTTCCAAAGAATGTGTCTTTCTTGGGTATAGCAATTTGCACAAAGGTTTTAAGTGCCTTGATGCTGCCACTGGGCGCGTTTACATTTCCCGTGATGTTGTGTTCAATGAAGAAGTCTTTCCTTTCACTAAGCTACATTCCAATGCTGGTGCCAGGCTCCGAGCTGAAATTCTTCTATTACCGCCCTCTCTCATTCCTTCTGGATCATCGACATCTAGGGATGAATGCATAGTTGAACCAGTGATTAATGATTCTGCCACTAACGATTTTTCTGCAGCAACTAATCTTCCACAGGATCCTACCGGCGCAACTAATCCAGGCGTGGGATCCGGGGCTGATCTCCTGCCGCAATCTACCCCGGGATCGGAATCTTCCAGTACGGCGCCAGACGCCATTCCTGCGCAGCCGTCCCATCTGCGCGACGTCGCGCAAGTGGACGACGCGGCGAATGCGGACGCACTCGGACCTGCACCTGCAGAAACGTCCTCGGAGGTGCCTGGAACGGGATCTTCTACGCCACCACCACAGCGCCCAAACACCAGACTCCAGGCTGGAATCAGAAAACCCAAGGTATATCACGATGGTACTGTTCGCTATGGTTTTCTTGTTGCGTCTGGTGAACCACGGTCTTTAGAAGATGCATTAGGAGATAAAAACTGGAAGGCTGCAATGGATGCTGAGTTTGATGCTTTGGTCAAAAACAAAACATGGTATTTAGTTCCACCTCAAAAAGACAGAAATATAATAGATTGTAAGTGGGTCTATAAAATCAAGCACAAGGCAGATGGGAGCCTAGATAGATATAAAGCTAGACTGGTTGCAAAAGGTTTCAAACAGCGTTATGGCATAGACTATGAAGAAACATTTAGCCCAGTGGTAAAGTCAGCTACTATCAGAATAGTGCTCTCATTAGCTGTCTCTAGAGGATGGAGTCTTCGGCAGCTAGATGTTCAAAATGCCTTCCTACATGGTTATTTAGAAGAGGAAGTATACATGAAACAACCACCTGGTTATGAGGACAAAACCAAATTCAATTATGTGTGTAAATTGGACAAAGCACTGTATGGCTTGAAACAAGCTCCACGAGCTTGGTACTCTCAGCTAAGTATCAAGTTGCAGAGTCTTGGGTTTAATCCCTCAAAGGCAGATACATCTTTATTTTACTTCAATAAGGGAGATGTGATTACATTTGTTCTAATATATGTGGATGACATAATAGTTGCTAGCTCGACACATGACGCCGTAACATTCTTACTACGTCAACTCAGTCAAGAGTTTGCACTCAAGGATCTGGGCAAGTTGAATTATTTCTTGGGGATTGAAGTGAGTCATGTGCACAATGGCATAATCCTGACACAGGAAAAATATGCTTCTGATCTGTTAAAGAGAGTAGGTATGATGAACTGCAAAGCTGCGACAACACCTTTAGCAGTCAGTGAGAAGCTCTCGGCATCTGAAGGTACTCCCTTAGGTCCGAATGATTCAACTCAGTACCGAAGTATTGTGGGTGCTCTTCAGTACTTGACCCTTACCAGACCTGAGCTTGCTTTTCCTGTAAACAAAGTGTGCCAGTTTCTACATTATCCTACAACAGATCACTGGACAGCTGTAAAGAGGATTCTAAGATATCTAAAACAATCAATCAAGACTGGACTCAAGATTGAAAGATCTAGCTCTTGTTTAATCAGTGGATTCTCAGATGCAGATTGGGCAGGCTGTCTTGATGATAGAAGGTCTACTGGCGGGTTTGCTGTGTTCCTAGGATCTAATTTAGTTTCATGGAGTGCGCGCAAGCAACCCACCGTATCAAGGTCAAGTACAGAAGCAGAGTATAAAGCAGTAGCTAATACTACAGCTGAGATCATGTGGATTCAAACTCTTCTACAAGAACTGGGTATTCAAACTCCACGAGCAGCTAAGCTTTGGTGCGACAATATTGGGGCTAAGTATCTCTCGGCAAATCCTATGTTTCATGCACGGACCAAACACATTGAAGTCGATTATCATTTTGTAAGAGAACGTGTTGCACGGAAATTATTGGAGATTGATTTTGTTTCTTCAAAAGATCAAGTTGCAGATGGTTTTACCAAGGCACTTCCTACAAGGCAGTTAGAGAACTTCAAGCACAATCTCAACCTCGCATGGTTGTGATCGAGACGGGATGTTAGATAGATGATATAGATGATATGGTTGTTCATGTTTATCTTTGTAATCTGTTTCATAACAACCTGTTGTGCTGGCCAAGGATAACTAATATTAGTTAGCTAAGATTAAGTTAATTAGTTGTTTCTATCCTTGGTCGTCAAGCTGTCACGGTTGTTACATAATGTAAATTCTGATATGTTTAGTTATATATATACACACAGGCAGCCATGGCTGATTGTGACTGCTTCACATTAATCTTCCGCTCCTCTGATTTCTTACAAACCTGTCTATTTATAGAGCTTGAATTTATATGAATAAGTATCATCTAATCTTATCCAAAATCTTTTAATAAACTTAATTAATATTAAAAATTGTTTGTGAGATAAAAATAAATCCCAACAGATGATAAGATTCTAAATAATAAAATTTATCCTAATTAACAAATGAATAAAAATAAAATAATTAAGTTTATCTCCTTCCAACATTCTCCCATAAACTTAATTCTTCTTCGTTCAAAGTCGAGTTTTCATTTTGTAAAATAGTTCCGGGCTTTGTGAAAATATAGACAACTTGATCACTGAACTTAACGTGTCCCAGTTGAACCTCCGTCTTCTTTACTTGGTCTCCTATGAAGTGAAACCTCACATTAATGTGCTTATTTCGCTCATGGTAGACCGGATTCTCCGCCAGGGCAATAGTTGATTTGTTATCAACGTAGATTGTAATAGCAGTATTTTGACGATATTGAATATCTTTCGTAAGCTTTTGAAGCCACACGGTATGACACACGCAAGTCGCCACCGCCGCCACATATTCTGCTTCACATGTCGAAAGAGCAACGATTGGCTGCTTTTTCAAAAGCCAAGTAATTACCATGTTGCCTATGTAAAATACAAAACTAGTTGTGCTCTTCCGATCATTTAAATCACCACCTCAATCACTATTGGAATTACTAACAAGATGAAATTCATTAGAAAAAAGAATATAACAAGCCATGGGTTAGTGTGCCTTTAATGTAGCGTAGTATTCTTTTTGCTGCCTTCTAATGAGTCGATTTTGGCTCATCTATGAAACGACTTATTAGCCCGATACCGTACACAATGTTTGGTCTTGTACAAGTAAAATATCTTAAGCTTCCGACTATGCTCTTAAATTGCATAGAATCGCTCGGCTTGTCTTCATCATTTTTTGAAAGCCTAATGCAACACACTATCGGTGTGCGGATGTGATTACAATCATTCATTTTGAAATTATTTAAAATTTCTTTCGCATAGACTTTTTGTGTGATAAAGATGCCCCTTTTTACCTTATTTTACTTCAATTCCAAAATTATAGGATATAAGTCCAATATCTATCATCTCTAATTCACGTGTCATGGTCCTTTTAAATTCTTCAAATATAAAAGGATTATTCCCTAAAAAAATAAGATCATCTATAAACAAAGAAACGAGTAATAAATCTCCATTCTCGTTTATTTTTATGTAAAGGACACTTTCGTACGGGCATTGGATATAACCGTTTTGCTTAGAATAGACATCAATACGCGTGTTCCATGCCCTAGGTCCTTGTTTTAGCCTGTATAAAGCCTTTTTCAATCTGTAAACTTTTGATTTATTCTCTCTTTTGATATATCCCAATGGTTATTCTATATAAACTTCTTCATCAATTTCTTCATCAATGTAACCATTCAAAAATGCAGATTTCATATCCATTAGATAAATCAACCATTTATTTTGTGCTGCAATTGAAATAATTAATCGAATAGTTTCCAAACGAATAACAGCAGCAAATACCTCATCATAGTCGATGCCGACCTTTTATTTATAGCCTTTTGCCACAAATCTTGTTTTGTACTTCTCCACCATGCATTAATGTGCATTCTTTTTTGCTTGGTACACCCATTTTACTTCGATGGACTTTTGTCCCGTAGGAAGTGTAGTCAACTCCTATGTATGGTTTTTTTTAATAGCTTCAATCTCATAATCAATGTCACATTTCCATTTTTCTTCGCGGATGGCTTCTTCAAACTCTAAAGGATCACAGTTAGTGTATCAATGCTGAAATCCCCTACCTGGCCGCTCACAACTTGCTCTCGAATCCGTACGAGCTGGGGATCCTCACCCTACTTCTCCCCGATCCGGTCTAGCAGAGTGGGATGCACGACTAGGGACATTAGTTGCGCTGAATCTCTGGGGATACAACCTCTAAGCTGAATCGCATCATCCTCAAGTAGGGGTGTCTGTTATGTAATCATCATCATGTTCAAACTTTGCACTGTCATTCAACTCAAAGCATTCGCCACCATATTAGCTCTGCTGGGGTGACAAAGGATATCCACATCGTAGTCCTTCAATAACTCCAGCCATCAGCGCTACCTCAAATTTAACTCTTTCTGTATGAACAGATATTTCAGGCTCTTGTGGTCGGTGTAAATCTCACAGTGCTCTCCATACAAATAACGACGCCAAAGCTTCAGTGGGAAAACAACTACGACAAGCTCCAAGTCATGAGTAGGGTAATTTTTCTCATAATCCTTAAGTTGTCGGGAAGCATAAGTAATTACCGTACTCTCCTGTGACAGCACGCAATCTAGATCACTGTGCAATGCATCACTATAAATCACATATCTTTTTCCATGATGGGGAGGGAAAGGATATGAGTTGTCATCAATCTGTGCTTTAACTCCACAAAGCTCCCGTGGTGACCTGAATCCCCGCGGATGTTTGGCTACATGGTCAGCGGCATAAAGACACCTATCTTTGTGTGTCGAGTGCGTTTGCACGCCAAACAGACGCGAGAAACGGACTTAGCACGAAAAACTGATCAAAAATACATATTTTTGCGTTTCTCGGAGGATTCAGGTGCCCAGATTGGAGTTCTGAGCGCCTGGAAGTAGGCACATGAAGCCGCGGACCACAGATCAACAGGGACACAAGTCGCGCAGCGGTTGGAGCCATACGAGACACGTGGCAGCGCGGGATTGGGCGGATGTGCGGGCGCGACGCACCCGGCGCAGTCAATGCAGGCAGCCATGCCGCCCGCCACGTGGCGCGCTGCGATTGGTCGGCGCCAACTACTCTGTCGGGCGGGACGCGTGGCGCGCGATCGGGAATTTGGGTGCTGCTTGGATGGCCGCCATGCGTCAGGGGCGCACCCCTACTATTTTCGAGCGCCCGAAAGTGTTGGTTGAGGCTGAGTTTTGGACAGAATTGCTGGGTGGCTATAAAAAGGGGCCTTCTTCTTCTATTTTTGAGGTTTGCTTGTCACGCCTCGGAGTCGAAGCTGCAATCCGGGCCCGCCAATAGATCCGCCGCCCATACGGGAAGCCTCGCATAGGTGGCCACCAGGGGCACGTAGTTCAGTAACCGCGTGAACTTTGTGATATACTCCTGAACAGTGCGGCCTCCCTGCTGGAGGTTCTTCAGATCCTCCTCCAGCTTCTGTCCGACACTGTCGGGAAAGAACGCTCCGAACAGAAGGTGATAGAACTCTAACATGGTATGTAGCTCGACCCCTGGTGGGCCAACAAGTCGAACTCGGCGCCACCATGTCTCAGCATCATGCTCCAAGAAGTTCGTCGCTAAGTGAACCTGATATGTAAAAACTCTAAATATTTTATTTTAACAAATAGTCTAAAAGTGAATTTTGACCGGGTTTATATTGAATTCAAAAGACCTATGTTGATTTATCTAGTCAATCGCCAGTGTGCGAGTTGCACGTTTTACGAGACAAAAAGGCTACTTTCCAATCCGGACATGATCTTGGAAATCCGAGTTGACCGTTGCGATCGTCTCGTCGAACTGAGCGAGATTTATATTCAGCACTTTTCGATCTGACGGTCGGATCTTCCAAAATTCAGCGAAGAAGCGGGCAAAATTACCGCGACCAATATAACAGTGGTCTGCGCAGAGGTCACTTAAGTGAAGTACTGTATATGAACAGTAACCCTGATTTTCGGGACCTGACGAATACCAACGTTGACTAATTCACTGTTCGGAATCCGAACATAGCATTTCAGGTAGTCGGTTTGAACGGCTCCGATGTTCTGAACGCAATAGCGCAGTCGAAAATTCTGTTTGACGACTCTGGAATCTCGAAGAGCGCGAAAACTGCATGTTGACACAGTTATTATGGACCGAGATTTTATCCGGGCAGTTTTTCGAAAAATTAGAAATCGCTACCTGATAGGTCTCGTCGAGCCGGACGCCATGGCGCAGTCCAGTTTCCGTTTCGACGACCGGATCGCCTCGAAAAGCATAAAATACAGCGAAAAATGCGACTTTCGCACCTCATACCCTATGAAACCTGCCTCGTAAAGCGTGCCACTGCATGAGGAGGGACTTGAGTGTGAGACTTAAGTACGGTGAAGGACTGTACTGCAAATACCAAGTGGGGAGGGGTGTTATTGCAATTGTGCAAAGGTGACCTAGTATATACATATATATATACATGCACATACGGCTAGGGTTCTTGAAACCCTAGATTCCCCCGAGCCCCAGCCGCACCTCCAGCAACCTCCTCCCCTCTCTGCGTGCTCCGCGCAACCGAAGCTAGCGCCGGCGCCGCCTCCACGTCGCCGGAGAAGAAGAAGATCAAGACACCTCTTGATTCGGGTGACTCGGAGAGAGGGTGTCCAGGGAGGTCTTGGAGGGTCAAAACCCAGTCTGGTGAGGTCCCTCGTGAAGCCGCATCCGAGCCAAGGTGACCTCGGACCCAGCCGCCGCCGCGCGCCGCCGCGGCCGTTCCCTCCTTCTTCTTGGTTTTCCGGCGAGGTAAGCTCTTAGGTTCTTCTTGTTATTCTTGCACCTAGACTCTACCAAGGGATTGCTGACACCGAGAGGACCTCTCGGGTGCAGGCCCAGCCGGCGCCGTCGTCCCGATCTCCGGCGGGGGACCATCATCGCCGGATTATCGTTTTCTTGACCGATCGCGGACGCGGGCTTCATCCGGCCGACAAGGTCGAGATCAACCCCGTTGCATCTTTCCCTTTCAACGACTGCAACATCCCCACGAGGTTGGAGGGCGATCGGATCAAGATCGGGGCCGCGCGAGCCAACCCTAGAAACCGGGTTTTTGGCACTTTGGCCGATCGCCGCCGTCAGGCGCCGCCGCCGCCTTCGGACGCCGGCCACCACTGCACCGAGCTCCGTAGTGTTGAGACACGGCTTTTGGTCCAAGTTGCACCGGCTCGGAGAAGCTTGGCCGGAATCCGCCATTAGAGGCCTTTGACCTCGGCCGAGCTCCGCCGCCGCACGTCGTCGTCTCTTCCAGACGCCGGCCAAAGGTGCAGGTAAGCCCATTCACACATTCTAAGGTCACTGGTGGCTTTGCATGGGTTTCCTAACGTCGGGATCTTGATCTGCACAGTTGCACCCGAGATTGCACTCGAGAGCATCTCCGGCCAACCCCTCCGGCCGATCTCCGGCAAGCCGCAGGTGAGCACCACCCTTCTCGGTCATCATTTAGCACCATGCTCCAATTAGGCTCTGAGTTGATCATGTATAGGTTAAGTTGTGGCATAGTTGCTTTTTGGACTTAGCAATTGTTGGGCCAACCTTGCCCTCGGGATCCGCGTCAGTCCAAACTTGTGAGCACGGCCTTGGTCTTGTCGTAACAGACGCGCTGAAATTTACGGCGCAGCTTTTGGATTCCCGGATTTCAAGAACGAGTCGAAACAAGCCGTCAATTTAAGGTTTTATGCAAATTCAAGTATATTATGGACCAATGTGTTAATTGTAACCGCTGGCTGTCTTTAGACAGTGTTTGCACACCTACTAGGCACCTTGTTAGAGTTCCGTAGACCCTCGTAGATCGGGAATTGGATTTTTGTTCGGTAAATCGGCATTAGTGCCCCGTCTAAACACTCTGTTACTGTCGTGTCGTCGGGACGGGTATATGTGAGTCTAGTTCTGACTACAGTCTCCGTTCAGGGCCCAGCAGTTCGGCACCAGCCTCCCGGCAGGCTAGCGGGAGTTCGGGATCGGCCTTCATTCAGGTGGGTTGTTTTTACTTTATTCCTAGCCTCTAAATTCTATCTTATTGGACGGGGTCTATTCTAAGTGTACTGGGGTTACATAATGACGGGTGATAGCTTATGCATGTTAGTGGGTTCGCTATAATGACTAGCGTCGATTGCCGACGGTGTTCTTCTTTTTCAACCCTTATATGTCAGCGGGCCACCTTCGAGTGCGCGCAGTATTACCTTGTTTTCGATTATGCACTCTACCTCATTTACCTCATTATTATTCTTATTGTGATACTGACATGATGGTGGTTACGGTTACTGGGCTCGAGGTTGCCACACGCGCACCCGCGGTTTGGCCACCGCAGAGGGTGCGCTTTTCCGGAAAAGAGGTCGTAGAACCCGTGTATACCCACGAGGTGTCGTAGTGGGGGCCCCTTATTAGTTGTGGGGTTGAGGCGCCTAGGTGCGAGCGGAGCGACCCGCCGGTTTAGTTGTCCGGCGCGGTCGCGGTGTTGCAGGTACGGTATGGGGCCGTCGGTAATGGACCGACGCGGCCGGGTATTACAGGATGCAGGTGTACAGGTTGCCTTTCCTCCTTGGGAGGGTGGTTGCTCCAGTTGTCTTCACGGTTTGTTTTACTATATTCTCATGCTTTACTGTTTCTGCGTCACTGACATCCCACTTCGTGACAGGGTCCAGACGGGGAGAGAGGTAGGCGGTGGTGAGGACGGGACAGGAGCAGCTGGGTCGCTGGGGACCCTGGACTGTGTTTATTCTTTTATTCTCGCCTTTCATTACTTTGTAGTTATGTGAGTGGTTCGCGATACCCTCGTGGGGTCGGCGTGGATGTCGGTACGGGCTACATTTAGCGCCCCTGGTGGAATATTTTTTCCCTTTTATTTCTATCGGCCATTTTAAAATCAAAAAGGCAGAAGCCAAAGAAAAGATTGCGAAAACTGTTTTTAAAATCTAAGTGTCGTGTGGGCACCGGTTTCAAAACCCTGTGGATTTATGGATTGCGAAAGGGATTTCAAAACTTGGTGTCGGGTGGACACCGCTTTCAAGACCCTGTGGATTTATGCTAATCTCGAAACTAGTTTTCAAAACGTAAGCGCCGGGTAGGCGCTCTTTCAAAACTGTGGATTTATCCTTTCCAAATTGGCCGGCCATAGGTTCTTCTGTTATTAGTTTAGAAAGTTGGTTAATTGTTGTGATTGATTGGCAGTGTATGTTGGAACATGTACTGAACGCTACGCCGTGCACATACAGGGGAGACTCCGTCCGTTTGCAGAGTGATCCTGTATGTGTGGCGGGTCTGGGCACGTGCCGGGGAAGAGGGGTTCTCTTTTAAACAAAAAAAAAAAAAAAAAAAAATTTACACGTCAAACATCCGACTTTTATGAATCGTCTCCGCTAAAACAAACCCCGGGGCGTGACAGATTATAATGGTATCAGAGAGTTCTTTCAATCACAACAGTTAGTGCCGACATCCGTGGACAACCCTCACATGCCTACATACGAATGAAATGGGTAGGGCATAGGACTGTAGAACGTGAGTGACCGAGGGGGGGGGGGGGGAAATGTTGAGTCTTTTCTCTCACTTTATGGTTGTTGTTAGTAGGGTAGTCTAAAGTTGACTCTTGTGATGTGTGACAGACATGGCCCGTACTAGATCATCGGCCGGGGACGCAGAGTCAGAGTCCGAGTCCTTTCCCCCGCTAAGTGGTGCGATGTACCGTTGATGATTAGCAAAGACTAAAGCCGACCTTCTTTGTGTGCATACAGATCGAGGGCCGACTCAGCCAGCAACCGACGACGGAAATGGACATCGCCGACGAAGCCAACCGCCTGCTCCGCAACCAGCTGCGCGACGTGGCTGGGCAGCTGCTGACTCTCGCGGAGCGCCTGAGCATGCTGACACAGGAACTCGAGGGCGTCGACCGATTCCGGGGCGGCAGCAGAGGCGTTGCCCCTCCCGGGATGCCGCCGACGGGCCCTCCCGCCGTCCAGGAGGCTGCTAACCTGACCGTGCACACCAACGTAGAGCGCGCCCGGCAGGAATACTCTCGCCCCGAGTCGGCCGGGGACCCCCATCGGAGGGGCCGGGCGAGCAAACGCCCGAGAGCCGGGCAGAACCTCGGGCAGACGACGGAGGAGAGACCTAAGCCGCCGAAACCGTGCGTCATATGCGGCAATGCACACCTCATAACGAGCTGCCCGTGGCGGGACGGGCACTGTTTCCGATGTGGCAAGCCGGGCCACACGCGTTATGAGTGCCCTCTGAAGCCGTCTGTCAGAAGACCCCCGGCGCCGCGACATGTCGAGCCCAAGGGAACCGCCGCCTCCACCCCTCAAGGGGGCACCGATCCAGAGAGCCGACCTAATCCACGCCCGACGCAAGCACCGAAGGTCGAACGAGGGCTTGAGGGGAGCGCGCACGTACAACCGGAATCCTGCGTCATCTGCAAGGGCGCGCACCCAGTGACGGAATGCACTTGGAGGTACCACTATTGTAACCGGTGCGGCTTGCCAGATCACAATCACCTCTCCTGCCCTCTAGGGCCCACCCCCGCCTCCGCCGCCGTGCCACCACCGCCAAGAGGAACAGAGAGCGCGGCGGCCCCCGTGCAGACAAAGAACTCGCCCGACGACCAACGATGCGCGGACTCTTTAGACAGCAAACCCCTACCCCAACACGCGGTGCGACGCTGGCCCAAGGATTGTGGGCGGACTCCCCCGGCCGCCCCGGCAGACGACGCGTCGTCCCGAAATAGGGAATGACAGGTACTTACTTCATCTTATTTTCTATTTTTCCTTTTTGCCCTCCCTTCCCTTGTCTACATAGAAGCACCGTTTGGGCCGGAGCAACCCGACCCTACCAGACCCCTGCGAGCCCTCCTGCCTTTAGCTCTACTTTTCGTTTCGTCGACTGTTCCGGTCTAGTGTGCTTACGGGCGAGGAAGCAGATCTAACCTTAGCGATTCGCACACCGGTACGTGAATTGCACAGTCTCCGATGCACGAAATTCTGCCTTCCCGGTCCGATACCTGGGTATTTGGTTAGGAGCGAGCCCTAGGGTGACTTGCGTTCACGAGAGAGCGCAGGGTATTGGCATGATGGGTTGGAGCCCCGAGTGTGTTTCCCACAGTTGAGTCTCGTTGTTTCGGTTTTTAGTCGTTCGCACTCCCTTTCTTTTTGGGATCATTGTTAGTGCAGGGTTAGCCGCGGCCAGGGTTTCGGCTGTGGGCTTGATGTTTCAATGGATCCAGAGTGCTCGGATCAGTTACGGTAGTTAAGGGTTAAATCACTGTTTCTCTTCGTAATCGTCCAGCTGATGGCACAGCAGTAGACGACTGCTATGGATGCACTAGCCCCACAGATTGCTTAGAGGTTGAACAAGTTGCTGACCCTTCAATGTCCCCGTGTCTTAATTCGTTGGCCTATGGGCCCGATGGTAACCCTGTTTTGGGACGGATGCATTTGACCCCACCTTTTGCACAGGTTTTGTGGGTCGACGTGGACTCGCCTAAGTGTTAATCATGGCGATGTTTGTGACCACGAGGCGGTAGTAATCCTCGATAAAGGTTATGTTTTGGCACTGAGATTGTGTTGGGAAGTAGGTGATGTACCTTCTGGTAGGAGTTGCGTCCCCAACTTGTTGTTGGCGACAAACCTTTAGTATTCCGCTGTTCTTTTGGTGAGCACGTTGGCTACAGGCAACGGACGGTCGAAAGAACTGAGGAAATACTCTGCCCTATAATGAGGAGTACCAGATTGGGCCTAAATTAGTAGCCTTAGAGTTGTAGATACCTTGCGACTGACTTGTTGCCCTCGATTAAACTTTCCGAGCATTTTCATAGAGTATGACTTCTGGCTGTAAGCCCCGGGAATGAAACTTTTAAGTTGTAAGTTTCGGGGACGAAACTTCTTTTAAGTTGTAAGTGATGTAAAAACTCTAAATATTTTATTTTAACAAATAGTCTAAAAGTGAATTTTGACCGGGTTTATATTGAATTCAAAAGACCTATGTTGATTTATCTAGTCAATCGCCAGTGTGCGAGTTGCACGTTTTACGAGACAAAAAGGCTACTTTCCAATCCGGACATGATCTTGGAAATCCGAGTTGACCGTTGCGATCGTCTCGTCGAACTGAGCGAGATTTATATTCAGCACTTTTCGATCTGACGGTCGGATCTTCCAAAATTCAGCGAAGAAGCGGGCAAAATTACCGCGACCAATATAACAGTGGTCTGCGCAGAGGTCACTTAAGTGAAGTACTGTATATGAACAGTAACCCTGATTTTCGGGACCTGACGAATACCAACGTTGACTAATTCACTGTTCGGAATCCGAACATAGCATTTCAGGTAGTCGGTTTGAACGGCTCCGATGTTCTGAACGCAATAGCGCAGTCGAAAATTCTGTTTGACGACTCTGGAATCTCGAAGAGCGCGAAAACTGCATGTTGACACAGTTATTATGGACCGAGATTTTATCCGGGCAGTTTTTCGAAAAATTAGAAATCGCTACCTGATAGGTCTCGTCGAGCCGGACGCCATGGCGCAGTCCAGTTTCCGTTTCGACGACCGGATCGCCTCGAAAAGCATAAAATACAGCGAAAAATGCGACTTTCGCACCTCATACCCTATGAAACCTGCCTCGTAAAGCGTGCCACTGCATGAGGAGGGACTTGAGTGTGAGACTTAAGTACGGTGAAGGACTGTACTGCAAATACCAAGTGGGGAGGGGTGTTATTGCAATTGTGCAAAGGTGACCTAGTATATACATATATATATACATGCACATACGGCTAGGGTTCTTGAAACCCTAGATTCCCCCGAGCCCCAGCCGCACCTCCAGCAACCTCCTCCCCTCTCTGCGTGCTCCGCGCAACCGAAGCTAGCGCCGGCGCCGCCTCCACGTCGCCGGAGAAGAAGAAGATCAAGACACCTCTTGATTCGGGTGACTCGGAGAGAGGGTGTCCAGGGAGGTCTTGGAGGGTCAAAACCCAGTCTGGTGAGGTCCCTCGTGAAGCCGCATCCGAGCCAAGGTGACCTCGGACCCAGCCGCCGCCGCGCGCCGCCGCGGCCGTTCCCTCCTTCTTCTTGGTTTTCCGGCGAGGTAAGCTCTTAGGTTCTTCTTGTTATTCTTGCACCTAGACTCTACCAAGGGATTGCTGACACCGAGAGGACCTCTCGGGTGCAGGCCCAGCCGGCGCCGTCGTCCCGATCTCCGGCGGGGGACCATCATCGCCGGATTATCGTTTTCTTGACCGATCGCGGACGCGGGCTTCATCCGGCCGACAAGGTCGAGATCAACCCCGTTGCATCTTTCCCTTTCAACGACTGCAACATCCCCACGAGGTTGGAGGGCGATCGGATCAAGATCGGGGCCGCGCGAGCCAACCCTAGAAACCGGGTTTTTGGCACTTTGGCCGATCGCCGCCGTCAGGCGCCGCCGCCGCCTTCGGACGCCGGCCACCACTGCACCGAGCTCCGTAGTGTTGAGACACGGCTTTTGGTCCAAGTTGCACCGGCTCGGAGAAGCTTGGCCGGAATCCGCCATTAGAGGCCTTTGACCTCGGCCGAGCTCCGCCGCCGCACGTCGTCGTCTCTTCCAGACGCCGGCCAAAGGTGCAGGTAAGCCCATTCACACATTCTAAGGTCACTGGTGGCTTTGCATGGGTTTACTAACGTCGGGATCTTGATCTGCACAGTTGCACCCGAGATTGCACTCGAGAGCATCTCCGGCCAACCCCTCCGGCCGATCTCCGGCAAGCCGCAGGTGAGCACCACCCTTCTCGGTCATCATTTAGCACCATGCTCCAATTAGGCTCTGAGTTGATCATGTATAGGTTAAGTTGTGGCATAGTTGCTTTTTGGACTTAGCAATTGTTGGGCCAACCTTGCCCTCGGGATCCGCGTCAGTCCAAACTTGTGAGCACGGCCTTGGTCTTGTCGTAACAGACGCGCTGAAATTTACGGCGCAGCTTTTGGATTCCCGGATTTCAAGAACGAGTCGAAACAAGCCGTCAATTTAAGGTTTTATGCAAATTCAAGTATATTATGGACCAATGTGTTAATTGTAACCGCTGGCTGTCTTTAGACAGTGTTTGCACACCTACTAGGCACCTTGTTAGAGTTCCGTAGACCCTCGTAGATCGGGAATTGGATTTTTGTTCGGTAAATCGGCATTAGTGCCCCGTCTAAACACTCTGTTACTGTCGTGTCGTTGGGACGGGTATATGTGAGTCTAGTTCTGACTACAGTCTCCGTTCAGGGCCCAGCAGTTCGGCACCAGCCTCCCGGCAGGCTAGCGGGAGTTCGGGATCGGCCTTCATTCAGGTGGGTTGTTTTTACTTTATTCCTAGCCTCTAAATTCTATCTTATTGGACGGGGTCTATTCTAAGTGTACTGGGGTTACATAATGACGGGTGATAGCTTATGCATGTTAGTGGGTTCGCTATAATGACTAGCGTCGATTGCCGACGGTGTTCTTCTTTTTCAACCCTTATATGTCAGCGGGCCACCTTCGAGTGCGCGCAGTATTACCTTGTTTTCGATTATGCACTCTACCTCATTTACCTCATTATTATTCTTATTGTGATACTGACATGATGGTGGTTACGGTTACTGGGCTCGAGGTTGCCACACGCGCACCCGCGGTTTGGCCACCGCAGAGGGTGCGCTTTTCCGGAAAAGAGGTCGTAGAACCCGTGTATACCCACGAGGTGTCGTAGTGGGGGCCCCTTATTAGTTGTGGGGTTGAGGCGCCTAGGTGCGAGCGGAGCGACCCGCCGGTTTAGTTGTCCGGCGCGGTCGCGGTGTTGCAGGTACGGTATGGGGCCGTCGGTAATGGACCGACGCGGCCGGGTATTACAGGATGCAGGTGTACAGGTTGCCTTTCCTCCTTGGGAGGGTGGTTGCTCCAGTTGTCTTCACGGTTTGTTTTACTATATTCTCATGCTTTACTGTTTCTGCGTCACTGACATCCCACTTCGTGACAGGGTCCAGACGGGGAGAGAGGTAGGCGGTGGTGAGGACGGGACAGGAGCAGCTGGGTCGCTGGGGACCCTGGACTGTGTTTATTCTTTTATTCTCGCCTTTCATTACTTTGTAGTTATGTGAGTGGTTCGCGATACCCTCGTGGGGTCGGCGTGGATGTCGGTACGGGCTACATTTAGCGCCCCTGGTGGAATATTTTTTCCCTTTTATTTCTATCGGCCATTTTAAAATCAAAAAGGCAGAAGCCAAAGAAAAGATTGCGAAAACTGTTTTTAAAATCTAAGTGTCGTGTGGGCACCGGTTTCAAAACCCTGTGGATTTATGGATTGCGAAAGGGATTTCAAAACTTGGTGTCGGGTGGACACCGCTTTCAAGACCCTGTGGATTTATGCTAATCTCGAAACTAGTTTTCAAAACGTAAGCGCCGGGTAGGCGCTCTTTCAAAACTGTGGATTTATCCTTTCCAAATTGGCCGGCCATAGGTTCTTCTGTTATTAGTTTAGAAAGTTGGTTAATTGTTGTGATTGATTGGCAGTGTATGTTGGAACATGTACTGAACGCTACGCCGTGCACATACAGGGGAGACTCCGTCCGTTTGCAGAGTGATCCTGTATGTGTGGCGGGTCTGGGCACGTGCCGGGGAAGAGGGGTTCTCTTTTAAACAAAAAAAAAAAAAAAAAAATTTACACGTCAAACATCCGACTTTTATGAATCGTCTCCGCTAAAACAAACCCCGGGGCGTGACATGATACCTCTTCGGCACAAAGAGGTTCTCAAGCAATCGCTCCATAGCTGCAATCCAGTACTCCGCCTCCTAAGGCTCCAAACTCCGACCAGAAAATCGAGGCGGATCAAACTGTCGAAATCTGGTCAACAGATCGACCAAATCCCACTGCTCCTCCAAGGATAACCGTCCATTAGGCCTGGATGTCTGACCACTAGTGATCGGTGCAGCAGGGGCTGCTGGTGCAACTAGTACTGTTGGGGGTGCCACTGCAGGGGACGAAGGTGCTGGCGAACTCTCAAGTGGTGCTGCAACTCGCTGCGCCCTCTGCTCAAACAGGCGCATCATACAGTCCATGGCCTCCTCCTCACGTCGGACAGCCTTCGACATCTATGCCATATGATCCATAGGCTCCTCCTGACGGCGGGCAGCCTCCACTGACATAAGTGTCACCTGAGCCCGTAACTCCAGGACCTGTGAGGACCCGGATCCCCGCGATAGGATTACTATTGGATCAGCAGCTTCTGGAGGCCCGTGTTGTGTGTCGGAGGTGTTTGTGCGCATATCGGACCTCAGGATTGGACCCAGCGCGAAATTTGGATTAAGAATATCTATCCGGATGCCTTCGACAAATTTTAGAAGTGGAATTTGGCAAAACGGATATCAGATTTGGACTCAGCGCGCGAAAACGATAAAGACGGACTATTTACTTATATTTTTCGGAGCCCGGATGTTAAAACATGGATTTCGAGGCACTTGGTTACTGTTCCGGCCGGCGGGCAGCACCGGCGGCGACGGGCAGCTGGCGGAGCGGGCGCAGGCAGGTGCGTGCGCGGCGGTGGGCAGGCTGATCCACGGACTTGGGCGTGCATCGGGACCAGCGGACTTCGGCTTGGACACGTGGCGCGCGTTGATTGGTTGGTCAACGCACGCAAGACAGCGTGCCGGGCGCGACGCACGTGTAAGAAAATAGTCGGATATGCGCAGCGGAAGAAAGAAACGCAAATAAAATTTTCTAAAACAAAGATCACCTCATGTTTTGTTCTAGATCGTTAATAAGTAATCTAATTGATTTTATCAATTAGGATTTAATTTTTACCTTGCACGGGTCGAGATCACCGCGAAGCCGACGATCGTTGGTAAAAATTGTTCGTCCTTGCTAGCCGCGCACGCGCCCGGCCTCTACTCGTGTCCACACGGAATCACGCCCTTGATCGAAATAGTCGATCGCCTTGATTCGCGATCCGATCACAAATTAACTCTTGCGTCGATATAAGGAGGATGAATCAATCTGATAATTGTGCTAGCAATCTTCCGAAGATCGAGAACGATAAATTAATTATGGAGGACTTGAGGAAGAGGGAGAGGATTTGCGGCTAGGGTTTTCTTATCCCCTTTGTGTATCTCTCTTCATAATATGTCATATGACATATATTTATAATGAGTAAACCCTAATCCTAAATCTAATCCTTATCGAATCCTAGTCCGATTGGATTATCCATTATCCTTAAGTTAGTTTCAATATGAATCGAATCCGAATCCTAATTCGATTCGTGTGTAACATTTACACATAAGTCCTCAAAATATTTACTAATGATTAGCAAATACACCATGCAACTTTTGCACTTAAATACCTCTAATTTACAATAATTGCAAATTAGTCCTTTTACTAATAAATTAGTAAACTTTAGTATTATGATTATAATTAATCCATTCTATAAACTTCTTTATCATCTCCATAATATCGATCATGCGCGATTTCTTATGTGTGTGACCTAATAGGTTCAATTATGTCTGGTAGTGAGATATAATGCGATCCCCATCGGCATCATCATCGAAACTCTTTTTGATGGATCAAACACTTTTGATTCTTCCCTCGTATAATAATTATTCGCCTATAATTATTCTTTTTGGTTCCCACAATCCACCAGTGACGCCTAGCAGCATAAGTGGCAATCCAGTCAGAAGTGAATATTGGACTGAACCTCTAGGTACAGTTACCGTACAATACAATCCTTCTATCGCATAGTCCCAACTGAGTGGAGGTCATGGAATACTCGTCAAACCCCATCACCCGTTATATGACAAATTTGATAGGACAGAAACTCATATGGTTACTCTTGGAAACACCTTTCCATGAACCATATTACTGTCACGCCCCGGGGTCGAAACTGCGACCCGGGCTCGCCAACAGATCCGCCACCTATGCCAAACCCCGCATAGGCGAAGCGTCCTACCTGCAAGAAAAGTACTACAGCTAACAGATAACAGAGCTAAGAAAGAAAATCTGCTGAATAACAAAAATCAACCACTGTACTACTGGAAAATAATACAACAATGTCCACCTCCCAACAATGATAAACATACAATAACCACATATACAAGCTCTGAACTCAACCGGGAGGTATCTCCAATAAATACATCAGTGTACAGTCTCTCAATACATATCATATCCTCACTACATCAGTCTCTCAAAAGAGGAAAAGAAACAACTAAGCTACTGAAGCTCTCCTCTGTAGGGGTACCGCTACTCTCCAACGACGGGTAGGGATCTAGCACGTGACTCCCTCGCCTCGATCAACAACCGCAGAATCAGCAACACCCGCTAAGACTCTGCAAAATAAAGGAGAGGAAGGAAAAAGGCGGGGGAAAACCCCCAAAGGGTGTGAGAACTACACCAAAAAGGGAGTTCTCAGTGGGTACCACCGCCAGACCCGATGGTCTGCCTACTAAGTCCTCAAGAGACATAAACTAACCAAAGCCGCAAAGACTGAAATAAGGAAGCTGGAGACTCTCAACAGCTACCAAGTCTCTATCTAAATGCTCAAGAGGGGAGAATCAAAGAATGGTATGCAACTACTAGCACATGAAGTGCACAATTGACCCAATCGAGCTGACTGCCACATCTGGTCCAGTCAAACCTGCGCCCCACCTACGACCACCTCCCGCTGACGGGCAGGAATTACGTAGGGCGTCCAAACGGACTAACTCGCTATCGAGTAGTGGCTCATGCAGGCTATAGTCAAAATCCACGCTCTCTCTCTCTCTGAGCAGATAGTCTCAAGATCACCAACCTCTCGCACAACGGTCGACTAACTCACAACGACCTCGGGACCACCGTCAATCCCCAAACGGTTCCCAACAACACTAGCACTAGTCTAAACACAGCTACTAGACTCCACTCGGTCCCCCTGACACGAGTGCAACAATAAAGTAAATGCCTGTAACGACCTCAATCTGGTGCCACCAGTAAAACTGGCATTGACTGCTCAGCGGAATCTGCACACATAGCTCAAAACCGTGGGATCGGCCCACATGGCTCGCATCCCAAAGTAAGTAACCGATTGGCATTTAAACCGTCCGATCGGAAACTAAAGTAAGTAACAGATCGGCATCTAAACCGTCCGATCGCACACTCCGGAGTGGCACTCGAGGGGAGCGACCCACACGAGTAAAGTATCTATGTAACAAGTATCTCTGTATAGCAGGACTTTGATCATGACTATGATCAAAGTGGAAAACTCTGTCCACTAAAGAAAGACCCGACCTCAATCGGATGCAAGTGAACGATAAGTGGAAAACTCCATCCACTAATGAAAGCCTCGGTCCTCAATCAGATGCAAAAGTACTCAATAGTGGGAACTCTGTCTGCTAGAGAATTCAGATACCCAATCTGGTGCGTAAATAAATATCCGGTCAACCGTCCAATATCCGCGGTTGCCGCAAAGGCCCACAACTAATCCAACCTGTCCCAGACACCAAGTCCCGACTACACTACCCAGACCCCTGCTCAAACCCGAGCAACACTGACCACCTGACTAACAAAGAAGGAGAAAGGAAAAGCATGGTTTCTCCTAAGTCAAGTTCCAATAAGTAGTGTAGCAGTAAAAGATGGCCTAGCTACATGTCCAAACAAGCATGCTTTTGTCCTCAGAAACGATAAAAGTGGGTGAAACATATATTAGCAAAGCATGCTACAGTATTCCTACTATGGTATACCAATCTCACCCAAGTAGGCCATTCCTTGCTTACCTCTCGCTCATAATGGTTGTACATCAAATATGCCTGCTATCAGTCATAGAGGGGTGACATCCCAACAAGTGCACTTACATTCACCATAACATAAACACCTTATACAGTTACCAATATTAAGCTTACCCACCTGAAGTGCTCAATCCAAGGCAAACCTGGGGTCGGTGAAGAGCGCAGACGCTCACAGTCCAAATTCTGCCGAAATTGCATCCTCGGTACATGTCGCGAAAGCCTCGGCTCCAAACAGCTGAAAGTACTCCGAAATCAGAGTCTTCAGATCCAACGGGTCCAGCAACACTTGCAAACACCCCTGGGTACAATAATAAGGTTCAACGTTACACTTAATCCAAAAATATTCCAAGTATACACAATATGTGAAAACAGCCCAAAGATGTGAAATTTCCACCTGCAGAACGGACTCGGAAAAATCCAACAAAAATACTGTCGCATTCCTCGCGTCGATACCTTCGAAACGAGTACCTGCACATCAAATTCCGAGCCCTGTAGGCCGAGTTACAAATTTCACAATACATGGTGCTCACAAACACACAACCACACATCTGTATTTCCATGCACAGAAAAAGGGAGAAAAATATACCTTCGGCAAAGCCTTAGAAAAATCCAATAAAAATATTGTGACAATCCTCGCGTCGAGTAGATGAAAAAAGTCCAGAGGCTCGTCTCCATCCGATGCCCGGTTGCGGAGATAAAAATCCGGCAAGGTGTCGCTATCCAGAAATTCCATCAGAAAATGGGGTCCCAGTAAGCATGGAAAAACTCCTCGAAAAGCACGAAACTAGGGGAAACAGAAAATACCAAGATCGTAGCTCTGTCTGTCGCGGATCTAACAGTGCAAGAATCGCCTGAAACGGAGGTCGGAGTAGGCCGGGGGAGCTCGCGCACCGAAACGCGACGAAGGGGAACACAAATGGATGAGCGTCGCGCCGCGCCATAAAAAAGGAAACCTCGATAAGCGTGCCACAAAAAAACCCCAGAGTCTTCCAAAAGGTGCGGCTCAGGGTGAGGAAGAACCTTGCTGAAGAGTTCCCTGCCAAATTCCAGCTAGAGGAGGAGAAAAAGGTGAGCACAAGGTCACTCGGGTCCTATTTATAGGCCAGAAAATCCAGCCAAAAATGCACTTTGGGGTGCAATTTTCGGGCGCCCGAATGATTCGGGCCCCCGAATGATTCGGGCTCCCAAAACGTACCCAGAACTCTCCCCCGCGGTGCGCCCGAAATGCTCCGGGCGCGCCTTGTCACCCACAGAACAGGGGACAGCCGGCGCAGCCACTAGACGTGCGCCAAGTGGCACGGTCCACCCTTGCTGGTGCACTGCACCCGCCAACCGCAGGATGCCACGTGGACCGCACTTAGAGGCGGCCCACGTGCGCTCGCGTGCTCCCCGCGCAGCAGCCTGCCACCCTGCCAGGCACGCTTCCCGAGGCAGCCCCCCGCTTGCTCCGTGAACCGGGTCCACAGCGCCGACCAGTCGTGACACGCCACGTGGCCCGCCTCCGGTGCACGCCGGCCCGTGGACCGCGCGCCTGCCCGCGCGCATGCCGGCGCCCGCTCGCCTTCCCGCGGTCGCCCGCCGCCTGCCCGAGCGCGCGCCGCCGCGTGCCGCCGCTACCCGCCGCCGTACGCCGCCGCCGCCGCCGCCGCCGCCGGAACAGTACCAAGAAGCCTCGAAAATTGCACGCGTCATCCGGGCTCCGAAAAATATAAGTGAATAGTCCATTTTCATCGTTTTCGCGCGCTGAATCCAAATCCGAAATCCGTTTTGTCAAATTCCAGCTCTAAAAATTGCCGAAGGCCTCCGGGAAGGTGTTCTTTTGTCCAAACTTCGCGCTGAGCCCAATTTTAATATCCATTGGGCGCAAAACCACTTCTAAGCATTCGACGGGATCATCTGACTACTCTCGTGATCCATTAAACACTCTGAGTCCATCACTAGTGTCCAATTGGTGCACACACATCACCGACGCGCCACATAGGCCTACAGAAGCTGCTGGTCAACCAGTAATCTCGTCGTGGGGATCCGGGTCCTCACAATTACCCCGGCCGAGGATTTCTGAGCTTTGCTTTACAAATAACATAGGACTAATTATCTCTCTACCGAGAGCGATAGATCCCCTGTAAACAAACACCCATTCCTAATATGAACCGACTGCAGCCAACATATACTACTAAGATCCGTGACTAGGATCAGAGTTTACTGCATAGCCAAACTACATTAGCCTCATATTGAATGGCCGTGGTGTCGCAGGTCTAAGGATCAGTTGTACCACTGCAACATCGAATCAGTTACTGGCGAATGAGTAGACATCCATGTAACTATTCGTAATTGGTCACGCTCAGTGCCTTTGTTCTCTAACAACCACCTGCACGTTCGTTCCAGTGTCCCCACACTGATGACTTGAGACTCGTCATCCTAAAAGAGAGCGGCACATACATCAATCTTACCGGATCAATCATCGTCCCCATGATGATCCTCCGATTGAGAGCATTTATGACTTAATCACCAATAATATGTATCTCAAATTCTTAACTCTTAAGAATATAGATTATCATCTCATTAATTTAAAGGACTATTCATGGACACATTAAACATGAATGGCATAAAATGCCCAAACAATAATAAAGATCAAGTACAAAAATATGTCCCATAGAAAAAATGCGTCAGCCTGATAGGCTTCTGGGGCATACAACTAACAGCACGGTTGACCCGCCATGCCACGTGTCGCTCGCCTATTGGCGGGCGCAGCGACCCGGCTAGCCCGGCGCGGACCGCGGCGTGTGCACCCCGCCGTGGATCGCGTCGCCACGCGGCGCGCCGCGATTGGCGGGCGCTCGTGCGCTGGGCGCGGAGCTGCGACGTGGCGGGCCATGGAGGATTCGGGCACGCACAGTAGTGGGCCGGGCCGGTTTCGGGCACTCGAATCCGGATTTTTTCCTTTCTTGTGGGCTGGGCTATAAATAGCCCCTTTGGGCTTCTTTTCGAGGGCTTTCCCGAGCTCCTCTTCGGTTGAGGCCTTAAAGAAGGTTGTTCCTCACCTTGTCCTCTACTTCTTGATGGATTCCATGAATTTTTGGAGGCCACAGCATCGGCGTTTTCTGCGACGCGGCGCACTTCGACGCTCCTTCGTCTGTGGCTTCTACCGTTGCATTTAAGTGTATGAGACCCCCTGAGCTACCTCGATGGAATTTTAAGCCAATTTTTTTGGCAGCGCGCTCATGAGAGGTACGCCTTCGATTTCCGTGTTGATCACGTTGCTCCATTTCGAGTTTTTGGTGGTGTTCCTGAGGTACCTTTTGACCCCTTGTACTGCTACGATGTTTGGGACAGCGGTGGAGTATTGTTGGGATTTCTTGGCCTACGGGAGTCGGATCAGGGCGTGTGAGGACTCGATCGGCATCTACGCTTCGAGAGGAACACGGCCGTATTTTTATCAGAATTTTTGGAGGTCATTTCGAAGGTGATGTTTTAGCTTCTTTGTGAGTGATTTCCGTAGACTTTTATTCTTGAGGGAGTTTGACTTATCGCAATGTTCTATTTATATCTTGGCCTATAGGTGTCGGAACAAGGAGTATAAATACTCGATTTGCATCTCCTCGTCACGAGGATCGCAACCGTGAATTTTCTAGATTTTTTAGAGGACTGCACGCAGGTGCAAAAGCCTCTTCTCTGTGCTGTTTTGGCAATACAACAAGTGCTATTTGGGGTATTAGTGGTGTTGATTGAGTGTTGGCTGTGATGTTAGTTGGAGCAGAGGCTTGCGCGACCGAGTACCGAGGGTGCGGTTTCGGTGGATTTTTTATAGTGAGTGACTACGCACTTCACCGATTTCAGCTTTGCCTGCGGAAAGCGATTCAGGTGGGTTGCTTTATCTCCAGAACCGGTGGACGGTTCTCTAATTCTATCTGATAGAATGCATGCATGTTAGTGTACCAATATATGATTGAGAAATTACAAGATTATGTTCATATTATGCTAGATGTGGTAAAAGCATGCTTGTGAAAGATGGTGTTTCCTATTTATGCTATTATTGGAACTTGACCTAGCATCCCGTCATTTGTTGCATGTTTAACCAGACTAGTAGAGAACCTTCACTTGGGCTAGGTTCTTTTATACTTTAGACATCCCACACTTTGCATCTTTTCCTAGACATAGAGTTTCCTCGCCCGGGTAGTGGGCCGAGTGGTCAGGTTAATGTGGGACATTGTTGCACTCGTGCCCGGGGGCCGAGTGGAGTTTGTTAGCTGAGTTTAGACCAGTGTTAGTGTTGTTGGGAGCCGTTTGGTAGACAGTGATCCCGGACCGTTGAGTATCCTCCGGTCAGTGTTGTCGGGAACCGTTTGGGTAGACGGTGGTCCCGGGTCGTTGAGTGTCATCCGACCAGTTTTGTTAGACCTCGAGTTGTGGGTCGATCCGATCAGTTATACAGTGGTTGGATTTTAGTTTTATAGCAGTTTCCTTTATTGCTCTGATATCTGTTTAGCTGTAGTACCTTTTCTTGCAGGTTGGACGCTTCGCCTATGCGGGGTTTTGTATAGGCGGCGGATCTGTTGGCGAGCTCGGGTCGCAATTTCGACCCCGCGGCGTGACAGATTAGAGTGGTATCAGAGCCTAGGTTGTAGGTCATGGTGGACTTAGAAACCCTAGGCTTATGGTTTGACCCTTGGATGACTTCGCGAGAGTCGTGATTTATAGCGAGAGTCCTGATTGAGTTTTTATACCTCTCCCAAGGGATGGGATGAGTGATTGGCATGTTTATTCTCCTAAGTAATTATGTTGGCTGTAAACAACATAATGCTGTGGAATGGGTGACATGCTCTAGACTTTCGCTGGATTGGGTCGAGTGTGTGTTGTGTGCTGTTTGCAGTTTTTGTCGTGGTGAGCGGTGTCTCCCCGACGCTGGATTTTGACCCGTGTGCACCCGTCGTAGCTGTGGAACTCGAGCAGTTAGATTTGGGCGGATACCCAGATTGAGGTCAGAGAGCTCCGGACCTAGAAGACAGGATTGTTAGAGGCGTATCAGCGACAGAGTGTGTAATTGGTTTAGGTGACACAGTTGTCGGAGCACTGAGTAGCCCCCTCCGTACCAATGTTTAGTGCCGAAGCACCGAGGTAGGGTGGATAGCTGACAGTTGATGAGCTGTTCGATATCATTTATCGATTGAGCCGGTTTTGGCAGATGAACCACCCGATTCGTAGGATTGAGCTTTGAGCCTTTGGAGGCAGAATCGTGGTTGATGGTGATGGAGGACAGATCGGCCGGCAGAGACATTCCCGATTTCCTTCCCCAGGGTAGTGGATTTCTGAGACGCCAGGGGTAGGGTGGACCCCGATGGTAGCATCAGCATTAGTATCAGCAGCGGCGGTAGCATGGATGTGTTATCTGGGGAGGACCGCATTCGTCACCCCAGTGTGAGCAGAGACAGAGGTCGTGCTCCCTATGTGGTTAGTCAAAATATTTTCAGGAAGACTGAGCGACGACCACTTGCATCGAGCGGTTGAGTATGTGCCGCCTGGTTGGAGGGCGCCACGGCAGTGGATCGAGTTGTCGCAGGTGTGATTTCATCCGGGAAAGAATGTTCTACACCGCTTGGTCCAATGGAAGCAATAATAATAGAATGTTAGGAAAACTATAAACCTCAATATTAAAATGCTGGCATGCATATAATATATCACTACACTATCTGTGTATACTCATCGTCCCAACACTACTCTGTCCAGCCATACCAAGCTACTATCTATAAACTCAGCCACTATGCCGCAGCATAAGGGTTAAACTAACCCGGCCACCTTGGCCACTCTATTACTCTTTATTTTTTTTTTCACATTCTTGTGTTTTAATTCAAGTTTGCTAAACCGTCGGAGATTCTTGCCCAAAGGGCCCCAGCCCGGTAGTCATGCTACCACAAGACGAGAATCTCTAAGGTTGCCGATAGCACACCCAGGTACTACCCCGCCCCAACGAGGTAAATGTGTCCTTCGGGTCGCTACCTGGGAGAGGGATACTGTGAC
Source organism: Tillandsia leiboldiana (assembly GCA_029204045.2). NCBI lineage: Eukaryota > Viridiplantae > Streptophyta > Magnoliopsida > Poales > Bromeliaceae > Tillandsia > Tillandsia leiboldiana. Next base: position 38,134,261 of record CM055062.1, on the reverse strand, counting down.
GCCCCACTTCCCAGGGGGTCACCCATCCTAGAACTACTCTAGCTCTAGCACGCTTAACTCTCATGTTCCTCTTGGATCTTGCCACCATCCAAAATGCTATAGCCGGGTTAGAGATTTAGTCTTATTATATCATTTATATAGAGGACTAATCCAAATTCCGGGGGTGTCACAGTGTTACGCCCCGGCGTCGAAACTGCGACCCGGGCTCGCCAACAGATCCGCCGCCCATACGGGAAGCCCGTATAGACGAAGCGACTAACCTGCAAAAGAGCATCTAAACTATGCAGATATCAGAGCTGAAAGTAAAACTGCTAGAAATAAAAACTATATACAACACAAGTCCTCACCAAAAGTACAAAAGTCTCTCGAGCAGTAGAAAATAAATACAACTCTATACCTCACTACAAAGTTCTCTCAACAGGAACTCTCAAAAGTAATAAGGGTACATCTACTCTCTGGACGACGACTGGTGGGGAACTATCTCGCGACTCCCTTACCTCGATCAGAAGAAGCAGCAACAGGAGCAGCAGGAACCGGAGTAGAAGTCCCTGTGGGAAAAATACACCACGACGGGTGTGAGAACTACGTCCCAAGTAGTTCTCAGTGGGTGCCGCCAACAAGCCCGACGGACTGCCCACTAAGTCTACTAGAGGCATAAAGTAACAATATGAAACTGAAATGAAAGGGCTGGAAAAGTAACTCTACAGCTACTATGCCTCTATCTAGATGCTCAAGAAAAGGAACAGATGAAACATGATGCATCTACTAACACACACAGAAAACTCACCAAATCTAAACTGACTGCCTCAAAGGGTCCAGTCAAACCTGCGCCCACCTACTGCCGCACATCCTCAACAGGACGGGTCTACCGTAGGGTGTCCGTGACTGCCGCTAACTGGGCCAGTCAGAGGGACGGCGTCGACAAGTCGCGATAGCAAGTAACAGGCCCAACTCCGGAGTGGCTCTCGAGGGGAGCGACCCCACCGAGGAAAGTATCCGCGTATCTCTGTCGAGCTCAAATATGGCTCATGCAGGCTATAGTCCAAACCACGATCAACAAGATCGACCAACAACACCAACTCTCAACCACAAGCTGGAAGTCACACAGCTGGGGCCACCGTCCACCAGACGGCTCCCACAACAGAACACTAAACTCTCCAGAAAGACCGACACCATAAGGGTTCGGAAACCCGATAGACCGGTGCTAAGAACCCTATCAAACAAGAACAGACTCTAGGCTCCGACTATCGAAGTTCCCGATCCCTTATAGTTTGGGAAAGCAATAATCACAGTACAACTCGCAGAAGACACCAACAGGGCCCGAAAGTCCCGGGAGACCTACACCTACAACCCTATCAAACAAGAACAGGTTCCAGGCTCGGCCCCCGTGGCTTTCGTCCCGACAGAGGAACGACCCCTAGAACCCAGACCACTCGAATCCTTTCGAGTGGGGAGATTTACGGAAAAAAGGTGACATTTGTTATTGAAAACTAATTTGATCTGGAAGAAATCCATATTTAATGATTTTAGTTCTTTTTAGAAAAACAGTTAGAAAACAAGTGTTTTACCCAAACCCCGAAGGGCTGATGCCTTTGTCCAATCAAACAAGAACAGACTCCAGCGGCCCTTCGATGTTTGGAAGAAAACATTGGTAGACTAAAATCATGCATATGTCGAAAAGGGTTCTGGGTTCTAGGTGCGGCTAACACTAGTAAACTACTGCCACTAACACAGTGGCGACGACCCAAACAGGGGAAAACAAGATCTCTCGGGTCCACCGTTTACCCCAAACGGTTCCCGATACAGACAAGCGAACCACTACATCTACCAGACTCCACTCTGCTCCCAAGCACGAGTGCAATGCATCCCACACTATAGAGAAGTCCCGACCGCTCGGCCCACTACCCTGGCGAGGATAACACTAAGTCCAGGAATGCGACATAAAGTGTGGATGTCTAAACATAAATAACCCTAGCCCAAGTGAGGGTTTTCTACTGGTCTGGTTACACATGCAACATATGACGGGGGTGCTAGGTCAGGTTCCAACATAACAAATATTTAACATGATAGTAGGAAGCAAGAGATCACAAGATCGACAGATAAAACAAGGATCAACAATTCCTACACTCTAGCATGCTACCCAAGTCCAATCACTATCATGCATGATTCTATATCAATAGAATTAGAGCACAGTCCATAGATCTCGAAAGCAAGCCACCCACCTGAAGACGCTAACTGTCCGGAGTCGTACAGCTGAGAAAACCAGGAAAATAACCACTCTAGGTCCAACAGGTCCAGCACAGTCCACAATCCCTCCTGGGTACAACATAAGGCTACAGTTACACTTTAAATCCATTAAAATCCAGGTTTTACAAATCTGCTGGGAACAGTCCACTTACTGTGAAATTTTCACCTATAAAACGAACTCCAAAAATTCTGATAAAAATACCACAGCGATCCTCGCGTCGATAGCTTCGAAACGGGTACCTGCACGTCCAATTCCGAGCACCGTAGGCCAAGTTACAAATTCCACAGTATCGGTGCGCACAATCCCAAAACCATTCAACTGTAAACTCTTGTACAGATAAAAGGAAAAGTGTATACCTTCGGGAAGGTCTCCAAAAATTCCAATAAAAATCCACGATGATCCTCGCGTCGAGTAGATGAAAAAACTCTATAAGCACGTCTTGATCCGAGACTCGTGCGCGAAGATGTCCTCAAAAGAAGGTGCTGCCCTCACCAAAATCTCACAGCAAAAAGGGTCCCAATGAGCACGAGAAAACACCTCGAAAAACGTGAAATCTGAAAATTTGCGAGAAACCCAAAATCGTAGCCTCACCTGTTACGAATCCAGCAGCGAAGAAATCGCTCGAAACGATGGTAGGAGTAGGTCGGCGGAGCTCGTACACCGAAGAGCGACGGAAGAAACACCGAAGAAAGAGCGTTGCGCCGCGCCAAGAAAAATCTGAAACCTCGGGATTCGCGCCTCCAAAAATTCTAAAACTCCGCAGGAAGATCAAGGATTATGAGAGGAACAATTCATCAAGAGGAAGCTCGGGGAGATCTTGCACAGACAGAGAGAAAAAGGGCTGCAAAGAGGGCTCGGGCTGCCTATTTATAGGCCCAAAGGAACAATTCGGATAATACCGAAATTGTCCCAAGATTCGGGCGGCTACAGTGCGGCCCAGCCCGGATTCGGGCGGCTACAGTGCGGCCCGGCTCGGATTCGGGCGCGCACAGTGCGGCCCGGCCCGGCCGGTTTCGGGCGCGCACAGTGCGGCCCAGCTCGGCCCAGCCCGCACACGGGATCCAGCCGGACGCCTGCTTGGTCCGACCCGCACCGGCGCCCGCCACGTGTCCCCCGAACACGCCGCAGCCGTGCAAGCCGCCGCGGGGAGCGCCACGTGTCCCTGCCCGCGTCAACGCGGTAGGTGGCGCCCGCGAATCAGCGGGCGCCACGTGGCACGCCCACGTCGCCCGCGCCTGCCCCGCGTACGACCACCTGCCCGCGGCACCTGCCCCGTGCGCTGCGTGCACCGCGCGCGCATGCGCCCGCCAACCGGGTGCTGCCACGTGGCGCGCCCCGGTCCACGCCTCCCCGTGCACTCCCGCAGACCGAGGGCACCAGAGCCGCCCAAACAGGCGCTGCCACGTGGACACCTGCCGGTCCACGCGCCTCCCAGTGCACCCCGGTCCTTACCCTTGCTCTCCGTGGACCCGGCCGCGTGCGCCGGCCAATCCGGGCCTGCCACGTGGCACCCCCGCCGGTCCACGGCTCCCCCATGCACCAGAAATCCAGTAAATTTTCCGGGAGTCCGTTTTTGGGCATCCGGACTCAGAATTTGGCAAACAAAAAGCCATTTTCAAGCGTTTTTCCGTGCTGAATCCATTTCCGCCGTCTGTTTGGCCTAATTCTTTTTCAAAATTTCGGCAAACCCAGCCGAAAGCCAACACAGCTAATAAAACCTTACAGGGTCCATCTGTGGCATCCCATTGATGCACCATGGGCCAGATACACCAACAACAGGTGTTCTAACAGTGGATCCATCGGAAAAATGCTGCATGGGGTTCGGGGGTCCTACATCCTCCCCCACTAAAAGGAAGTTTCGTCCCCGAAACAAAAACACGCCACAACAATAAAACCAAAACAATCAAAACAACCAAGAACGCAACACTAAACTAACAAGAAAGATACGGCTCCACCAGCAGGAAAGTCATCAACTTCAACCCTCGATTTAGAAAACAGCTGAAATTCGTGAAAAGTCTAAAAATTTTGAAAAATCAATGCCTTCGCCCCAATCAAACAAGAACAGGTTCGGGCACTGTCTCCATTTCTGGAGCAATCTTTCGATGTTTTCGTCCTGTTCGTAAATTTCAGTACAAAGGCGAAAAAAATTGAGAGAAGTGTTGGTGCCGTTCCTGCTGTGGCCACAAAAGAAAGCTATCCCTAACCGAGACTCCTAAGGACATAACCACTAGTCCCAACATCACGTCTGCTCCCGAGGTGGCGTCTGTCCACAGTCGCTGAAGCCCATGCTGTTGGAAGGATACGCCGACAATCCGAGAAAACGAACTCCTCCAGTCCAACTCGCAGAAGGATAACTGCTTTCATTCCATCAACAGTCGTAGCACAGCACCGCACCAATCAGTCCAACCTGGGTGCTCAATCCAAGTCCTGGAGCTGTCATAGAATCGCTACATCGGCAGGCGAAGTCCCAAGTCTCGACGGCACTGATCACACACTGCGATCCTCCTCTACTCGTAGGATACTGGGAAGAATCCAATCGCTAAAACATGTAGCAGAAATTCCTAACCCATACCCATGCAAGGATGCCGATGTAGATACTCAACTAATAAAGCAGAAGAATGCAGTGGTAACAAAATGCTCAACTCGGCTAACTGAAATAAAATCATACCTGCCACGGCAAGATCCGCTGCCGGGGTGTCCTCCAACAGGGCTGCGTAAACCCGTCCGCTGGGTGCTGCAGGTCGTCGTCCCGTCTGTCCCGACGTCGTGGCCCACTCTGTCCGCTGGTGTGCCGGAGGGGTTCCCGCTGCATGGATGGGCAAGGGGGGTGCTGTCGCAATCGGCCGCACTGACAAAATGGCCTGGGGGCAAGCTGCGCGGAAATGTCCCAACTCTCCACAGAGGAAACACCGCCCCTGTCTCTGATCACACTGCGACGGTGGATGAGGCCCGCCACAGATGACACACTGCTCCCGCCGTTGCTGCCGATACCGCTGATGCTGCTGCTGCTGGGGCTCACCAGATCTCCGGCGCCTACGAAACCCACGACCCTCAGGATGAGATCGTGGGGGTCTCGGAGGTCCCTGCCCGCTCGTCTGACCCTCATCACCCGGTGCTGGGCGCTTCGCCCCAGGAATCACTACGGGGGCTAGAGCCACCTCTGACATCACTGCCTCTCCAGACTCAACATATAACGCCTGCTCCATCGATGCCTCCAAAGTCTGTAATCTGCAGGAGCGAACAAGATGATAAATATCCCGGCGCAGCCCCCGCTCGAACATGTAGATCCGGTGAGACTCGTCCCTGGCCACGTGAGGCATACTAGCCAACAGCTGATTGAATTCGGCTATGTATGCATTCACGGGCCGATCTCCCTGGCGGAGATTTCTCAGCTGCTCCTCCAATCTCTGGCGAACACTCTCAGGAAAGAAGGCCCCTAACAGAAGTCTGCGGAACTCCACCTAGGGAAGAATCTGCGTCCCAGGCGGACCAGCAGGCCGCACACGCCGCCACCAAGCCTTGGCGTTGCCCTCCAAGTAGTGTGTAGCCAAAAAGACTCGAAATCGATCCTCAACGAACAAACTCTCAAAATGACGCTCCATGGCCGTGATCCAAGACTCTGCCTCCCACGGCTCAGCACTCATACCAGAAAAACGGGGTGGATCAAACCGGCGGAACCTCATCAACAGATCCACCACCGCACTCTGCTCAGCCAAAGTCAAAGGTCCCACCGACCCAGGCGGTGGTATGCTAGAAACCGGCTCAACAGGAATAGCCGGCGCTGACGGGACCACAGGGGGCGCCACAGCTGGCGAAGAAGGCACAGGCGAACACACAGGGGGTGCTACCACAGGCTGCGTCCTCTGCTCAAAAAGAAGCGTCATCCGACCAAAGGCCTCCTCCTGGCGCCGAGAAACCTCCTCCTGGCGCTGAGAAGCCTCCTCCTGGCGCTGCACCGCCTCAGACAACTGGGCCAACTGAGCCCGAAGCTCCTGCACCTCACTCTGCTGACCCTGTGCTGGCTCCTCCTGCCCAGGCTCATCGGAGGGAAAAGGCTGAGAACGCGTCTGTACCCTGCGTCGGGGAGGCATCATGCCCACCTACAAAACACATGGAAACATCAGGACCGTACCAAACAATACACGACCCAATCCAGCGAAAGTCTAGGACATGTCATCCATTCCCTAGCATTATGTAGTCTGCAGCCAACATAATCGCTTAGGAGAATAAACATGCCAGTCACTCATCCCACCCCGTGGGAGAGGTATCAAACTCAATCAGGACTCTCGCTAACAGTCACGACTCTCACTGTGAGGACCCGGAAATTCCCACGTTTGGATTACTGTTGGATCTGCGGCTTCTGGAGACCCCTGTTGGGTGGTAGAGGTGTTTGTGCGCATATTGGACCCAAGGATTGGACCCGGCATGAAAAACGGATCAAGTTTGCTTTCCCGGGAATTTTTGAGAAATTTTTGAAGTGGAATTTGGCAAATCGGACTTCGGATTTGGATTCAGCACGCGAAAACGATCGAAACGGGCTATTTACTTGTATTTTTTCGGAGTCCGGATGCGAAAACACGCATTTCGAGGTCTTGGGTACTGTTTCGGCTGCCGGAGAGGCGCCGGCGGCGGCGGCGGGCGGCGGAGCGCGGCGGCTGGCGGCGGCGGAGGCGCGCGGTCCACCGCGGAGGCGTGCACCCGGGCGCTGGCCACGTGGCGCCTCCCGGTTGGCGGGCGCAGTGGGCGCGGTCCACGGGATGGCGCGGGTGCACGGTGGACCCGGGGGTGGACACGTGGCAGATCGGGGTTGGTGCGGCGTTGTGCGCGCGGTCCACGGTGCGGGGAGCTGGTACCTCGGGCCGCGTGCCCGACAGGCACGCGTGGGCGCACGTGGGGCGCGGCGTGGGCGCGTTGACCCGAGGCTCCCGGTGTGGACGCCACGTGTCGTCGCTGGGTTCGGCCACGTGGCGCTTGGCTGTTGGCCCAAACAGCTGTTTGCTGTTTGGGTGTACACGTGGCGGCCTGGGGTTCTTCCGGGCGTGAACAGTAACGGGCCGGGCCCGCTGCTGTAGCAGCCCGGAAGTACCGGGCGCCCGGAACTTTGGGCCAAAAGCCCAAAAGGGTGGATTTTCGGGCTGGGCCTATAAATAGCTGGCTTGCTTGGGCTTTTTGCCCCCTTTCCCGAGCTCCCCTGCCCACAGCCCCTTTAGCAAAGTTGGAGATCTTCATCTTCCGCATCTTCTGGCAGAGGCCCGGATTTTTTTGGAAGCCGCGGCGTCGACGACTTCGGCATCGGAACGCAGTGTGGCGATCTTTCATCGGAGGCCCGTTATCGTCGCAGTTTGATCTGAGATGTCCACAGAGCTACTCCGTCAGTATTTTTGGACGATTTTTGCGGCGTTGGAATCACGAGAGGTACGTCTTCGACTTTCGTGTTGATGATCTTGCTGGATTCAGAGTTTATGACACGGTTTTCGAGGCATTTCTAAGCCGCTGTTTTCTGGTGGAGTTTTTGGACAGCGGCCCCTTGCCGGAATTTTATCTCCTCAACTGGACATCGGATCGAGACGAGCCTATACACTTTTTGGATCTACTCGTCGCGAGGATTATCATCGTATTTTTTTGGGATTTTTATGAGGCTTGCCCGAAGGTATACTGTTTTCCCCTCTTACTGTGCAGAGTTTTACAGTTGTGTGGTTGTGAGTGTTTGCGCACCTGTACTGTAGAATTTGTAACTCGGCCTACGGGGCTCGGATTTGGACCTGCAGGGTACCGTTTCGAAGATATCGACGTGAGGATCGCTGTGATATTTTTATTGGATTTTTCTGGCCATTTTCAGCAGGTGAAAAAGGGACATCTTTGGGACTGAAATTCTGTGTATGTTTTTATGGACAGCTCTGGACTTGATGTGTATTTGTGGACTTTGTGTTGTACCCAGGAGGGTTACGAGTGTTGCTGGATCTTTTGGAGTAGGAGATTTGGATTTCCTGGTATTTTCAGCTGTACGACCTTGGACAGTTGTGCACCTTCAGGTGGGTGGCTTGCTTTCAAGATCTATGGACTGTGCTCTAATTCTATTGTTATAGAATCATGCTTGATAGTGATTGGACTTGGGTAGCATGTTAGAGTGTAGGAATTGTTGATCCTTGTTTTATCTGTCGATCTTGTGATCTCTTGCTTCCTACTATCATGTTAAATATTTGTTATATTGGAACCTGACCTAGCACCCCCGTCATATGTTGCATGTGTAACCAGACCAGTAGAAAACCCTCACTTGGGCTAGGGTTATTTATGTTTAGACATCCACACTTTATGTCGCATTCCTGGACTTAGTGTTATCCTCGCCCGGGTAGTGGGCCGAGCGGTCGGGACTTCTCTATAGTGTGGGATGCATTGCACTCGTGCTTGGGAGCAGAGTGGAGTCTGGTAGATGTAGTGGTTCGCTTGTCTGTATCGGGAACCGTTTGGGGTAAACGGTGGACCCGAGAGATCTTGTTTTCCCCTGTTTGGGTCGTCGCCACTGTGTTAGTGGCAGTAGTTTACTAGTGTTAGCCGGACCTAGAACCCAGAACCCTTTTCGACATATACATGATTTTAGTCTACCAATGTTTTCTTCCAAACATCGAAGGGCCGCTGGAGTCTGTTCTTGTTTGATTGGACAAAGGCATCAGCCCTTCGGGGTTTGGGTAAAACACTTGTTTTCTAACTGTTTTTCTAAAAAGAACTAAAATCATTAAATATGGATTTCTTCCAGATCAAATTAGTTTTCAATAACAAATGTCACCTTTTTCCTGTAAATCTCCCCACTCGAAAGGATTCGAGTGGTCTGGGTTCTAGGGGCCGTTCCTCTGTCGGGACGAAAGCCACGGGGGCCGAGCCTGGAACCTGTTCTTGTTTGATAGGGTTGTAGGGGTAGGTCTCCCGGGACTTTCGGGCCCTGTTGGTGTCTTCTGCGAGTTGTACTGTGATTATTGCTTTCCCGAACTATAAGGGATCTGGAACTTCGATAGTCGGAGCCTAGAGTCTGTTCTTGTTTGATAGGGTTCTTAGCACCGGTCTATCGGGTTTCCGAACCCTTATGGTGTCGGTCTTTCTGGAGAGTTTAGTGTTCTGTTGTGGGAGCCGTCTGGTGAACGGTGGCCCCAGCGGTGTGACTTCCAGCTTGTGGTTGAGAGTTGGTGTTGTTGGTCGATCTTGTTGACCGTGGTTTGGACTATAGCCTGCATGAGCCATATTTGAGCTCGACAGAGATACGCGGATACTTTCCTCGGTGGGGTCGCTCCCCTCGAGAGCCACTCCGGAGTTGGGCCTGTTACTTGCTATCGCGACTTGTCGACGCCGTCCCTCTGACTGGCCCAGTTAGCGGCAGTCACGGACACCCTACGGTAGACCCGTCCTGTTGAGGATTTGCGGCAGTAGGTGGGCGCAGGTTTGACTGGACCCTTTGAGGCAGTCAGTTTAGATTTGGTGAGCTTACTGTGTGTGTTAGTAGATGCATCATGTTTCATCTGTTCCTTTTCTTGAGCATCTAGATAGAGGCGTAGTAGCTGTAGAGTTACTTTTCCAGCCCTTTCATTTCAGTTTTATATGGTTACTTTATGCCTCTAGTAGACTTAGTGGGCAGTCCGTTGGGCTTGTTGGCGGCACCCACTGAGAACTACTTGGGACGTAGTTCTCACACCCGTCGTGGTGTATTTTCCCACAGGGACTTCTACTCCTGTTCCTGCTGCTCCTGTTGCTGCTTCTTCTGATCGTGGTGAGGGAGTCGCGAGCTAGATCCCTACCAGTCGTCGTCCAGAGAGTAGATGTACCCTTTTTATTTTGAGAGTTTCTTGTTGAGAGACCTTGTAGTGAGGTATAGAGTTGTACTTTTCCTTCTGAGTTGAGTGACTTGTACTTTGGTGAGGACTTTGTACTAATTTATTTTATTTCTAGTGGTTTATTTTCAGCTCTGATATATGGATAGTTTAGTATCTATCTTTTGCAGGTTGACGCTTCGTCTATACGGGGTTCACCGTATGGGCGGCGGATCTGTTGGCGAGCCCGGGTCGCAGTTTCGACGCCGGGGCGTGACAGATTAGAGTGGTATCAGAGCCTAGGTTGTAGGTCATTGAGGACTTAGAAACCCTAGGCTTGTGGTTGGACATTAGGATGACTACGTGAGAGTCGTGACTTTTAGCGAGAGTCCTGATCGAGTTTTGTACCTCTCCCAAGAGACGGGATGAGTGATTGGCATGTTTATGCTCCTAAGCGATTATTTTGGCTGCAGACAACATAATGCTGTGGAATTGATAACATGTCTTAGACTTTCGCTGGATTGGGTCGTATGGTTGTTGTGTCCTGATGTTTGTTATTGTGCAGTGGACTACGATGCCCCTGAGACGTCGTGTAGCGAAGAGGGCACATTCCGCATCTGATTAGTAACCCGAGCAGCGGGAGGCAGAGCTATCAGAGCAGAGCGAGACCCAAGAGTTATGGATCCAGATGGCACAGATGTCGGAGGCTGTCCGATGCCAGAAGGAGGCCATGGAACGTTCGATGCGCTTGTTGGAGCAGAGAGCACAGCTAGTTGCAGTACCGCTTGAGTGTCCTCCAGTACTCTCTTCCTATGCAGTGGTATTTTCAGTTGTACCAGTGGCGCCGACGGAGCGAGCAGCCCCCTCCGTGCCGACGAGCAGTGCCGAGGCACCGAGGCAGGGTGGATAGTGGATAGTAGCTGAGCTTCGGGACGTCATTGATCGATGGAGCCAGTCCCGGCAGTCTGAACCATCCCGATTCATAGGTTTGAGTTGGAGCCTTTGTAGGCAGAATTGGGGTTGGTGGTGATGGAGAGACTATTTGAGAGCCTCCCTGTGCTAGGGAGTTTATACAGTTGTTGAACTGCACGCTCCAGGTTTCGAGGGACGAGGCGCATAGGATATGTTTGACTGGGAATGGTTTGCACCAGGATACCTTTCAGTTTAGTTGGTCCCTCCGTTTTGGATTATTGACGCTTCGATAGAATAGGCGTGGTGTGTGGAGCGTGGCGCTGCAGTTCCTTTGGATAGGGATCTGCCACCAGAGGCGAGTTCTGGATTTTGGTGCTTCGCGCCGAGTGATGGAGGACAGATCGGACGGCAGAGACATTTCTGATTTCTTTTCCTGGATAACGGGTCCCCGAGATGCCAGAGTTTGGGCGGGTCCCGATAGCAGCATCAGCATCTACGTCAGAGTGGCGCGGCGGTAGCATGGATTGGCTATCTGCGGAGGACCGCATTTGTCACCCCTGTCTGAGTAGAGGCGGAGGTCGTGCTCCTTATATGGATAGTCTTGATTTTCAGGCAAACTGAGCGACGACCACTTTCATCGAGCGGATGAATTGGTGCCGTCCGGCTGGAGGGCGCCACAGCAGCTGATTGGGTTGTCACCGGCATGATTTCTTTACAGCAGTCTGAGATAGAGTGTTTTTGGTTTTCCTGTCTGGACTGGAGGTAGAGTTGTTACCACGTGCACTAGAGGTACAGGTTCCTGTTGGTATTGTGCACTTGGGGAAGCCTTATGGATTATGTCTTGTGCTGTTGAGACTTGGAATTTTGCCGGCAATTGACGGTTGAGTTACAGCTCCACGACTCAGATTGAGCACACGGGATGGACCAGTTGGTGCGGTATCGCGCAACGATTGATTGTGGATTGAGAACCGTGACCTTCCCGCGAGTTGGACTACTGGAGATCATTTTCTCAGGTCACCGTGGCATCCTTCCTGCAGCAGTGGCTTCAGCGGTTTTGGGTTGGGTGCTACCTGTTGAGCGTAGGTGACGTTTAGGACTAGAGTTGTGTTCCTAGGGGTCACGGTTAGATCGTAGCTTCTGTTTTGTAGCCACAGCAGGAACGGCTTCAACACTTCTCTCCCTTTCCTCGCCTTGTACTGAAATTTCCGAACATGACGAGAGCTTCGAAAGACTGCTCCAGAAATGGAGACGGTGCCCGAACCTGTTCTTGTTTGATTGGGGCGAAGGCACTGGTCTTTCGGAATTTTCAGACTTTTCGTTAATTTCAGCTGTTTTTATAAACAGAGAGTTAGGGTTGACGACTTTCCTGCTGGTGGGGCCCTTACCTTTTCTTGTTGGGTTGTGGTGACGTTCTTCGTGTAGTTTGGACGAGTAGATTCGGTTAATCTTCCTTGTCCCCAGCTTTTTGGAGTTCCTGAGGTTTTCTGCGTCTCAGCTCGGAGGTGTTTTGCGTTGGACCCCTCGCCCGTGATTGACTCGCTCTTGTTGAGATTTGTGGGTGTGGGAGTACGAGGGACGCCCGTTGCGAATTCTGGCTCGTGTGATGAGAGAATTGCGCAACCGGGCCATGCCGTACTGATTATTATTTTGTTGAGGAGCAATCACGGGGAGTGAGTAGCGACTGAGGAGTTGGAGACCGTGTTGTTGGATGCTTACCCTTGGCTTTGAACTCCCTTTGAGCCGTGTTTGTTTCGAGGACGAAACTTTCTTTTAGTGGGGGAGGATGTGAGGACCCGGAAATTCCCACGTTTGGATTACTGTTGGATCTGCGGCTTCTGGAGACCCCTGTTGGGTGGTAGAGGTGTTTGTGCACATATTGGACCCAAGGATTGGACCCGGCATGAAAAACGGATCAAGTTTGCTTTCCCGGGAATTTTTGAGAAATTTTTGAAGTGGAATTTGGCAAATCGGACTTCGGATTTGGATTCAGCGCGCGAAAACGATCGAAACGGGCTATTTACTTGTATTTTTCGGAGTCCGGATGCGAAAACACGCATTTCGAGGTCTTGGGTACTGTTCCGGCTGCCGGAGAGGCGCCGGCGGCGGCGGCGGGCGGCGGAGCGCGGCGGCTGGCGGCGGCGGAGGCGCGCGGTCCACCGCGGAGGCGTGCACCCGGGCGCTGGCCACGTGGCGCCTCCCGGTTGGCGGGCGCAGTGGGCGCGGTCCACGGGATGGCGCGGGTGCACGGTGGACCCGGGGGTGGACACGTGTGTTGGGTCGTATATAATACGGATCTAAATAGGGGAAGAAACACCTAGAGGGGGGTGAATAGGTGTAAACGTATAAACACTCAAAAATCATTGCGATAAAAAACCCAATGCGGAAATGAAAATAACTCGCAAGATTTTTACGTGGAAAACTCCATCACCGGAGTAAAAAACCACGGGACCGATAACACGGCAGAAATCCACTAGAATTAAAACACGTACAAGGTGATTTACCGTACACACTTACGATTCAACCTTTTCAATACGCTCCTAGAGGATCTTCTCCGCTCGCTCCAGACGCTTCTCGAATCCACGATCTGCGCCCAACGCCGAATCCACGGCGTCCAACGTCGAATCCACGACGTCCGACCGAATCCACGGTCTTCACCCAATAGCACCCTTCGAATCCACGAACGTGCCTCGCTCCGAATCCACGAGAGCGAATGAACCTTGAATCCACAAGGACACGCGAATCCACGCGCCGATTTTGGGGTAATCGTTGTTTTTTGGGTGGTGATGATCCGCCGAATACTTAGATCAAAGATAGATCGGAAATACCATCTAAGTATTCATTAGTTTGATTCAACTCAAGATGTGAGTATGAAAACCTAGAATCAAACTAATCAATATAGATGAAGAAACATAGAGTATTCTCTAATGATTTCCTTTCTTCTCTATATGTGGATCTATAGCCGTATAAGATGATATATGAAAATGACGGCTATATGGATTGACCCTAGAAAGAAAGACATAGGGTCTATTTATAGGTTAGAAACCCTAGGAAGGAGATAAGAATCAAAAACCTGCCATTTCTGGAATTTTACGGACGGCGATCCGGATCGTGATAACTGAGATCCGGATCGTCATAACGAAACAGCCAATTCCAGAAAAACGAAGGTTCGGGATCCGAATCATGTGACTACGATCCGGATCGTTCATACAGTTCACCAAACATCAACGTTCGGGATCCGGATTGCGAAGCAAGATCCGGATCGTTCAAGGTAGATGGTAAACTCAACGTTCGGGATCCGGATCAAGAGACTACGATCCGGATTGCGACGATGTATGAACGAACCACCTTCGGGATCCGGATCGAACAGCCTGATCCGGATCCTGAACATGTCCCAAGTCCAGTTTTTTGATTTTTATGCAATGAAAGATTCTTCCAAGTGTTTCTATACTACAAGAAGTATTCGGATCACACAAATTCTTTAGTTAAACATACCTGATCCTTTTGAATTCTTCTTTCTTGAGATTGAGTTAAACGATCCAACTTTCTTCACCTTCAATCTTCAAGACTTGAGACTTTCACGAAACTACGCCAACTCAAATTCCGTAACAATCTCCCCCTTTGGCGGTTTCGTGACAAAACATAGATCCACTAAAGAAAATTCAAAAAGATATTTTTGTTGCTATCACCATACAACAAAAATTTACAATGGAGATCCAAAATACAATACATGAGTTAAACTCCTAAAACAGACTCTAGACTTAGACATCTGTACTCTCTGCAAAAAGAAATCATTCTTGACAAAAGAAATCGTTAGATACCTCAAGAATTTTCTATTATTCAAAAACCACAAACAGAGATGAAGTTTAAACTCATTTATACTTACCATGACATTTATATTCAGATATGTAAACTGATCATAGTTAAAAAACACCAACATATCTTCTTTGCACGTAAAAACCAAATGTCATGAACATGTTTGTGACAAACTAATATATATATAGATATGTAATTGATCAGAGTTAAGAACCAACATATCTTCTATGCAATCAAAAACCAAGTGTCACAAACTTGTTAGTGAACATCAACTTGTTAGTTATATTACATGCCCAAATAGTTAGTCGAATAGTTAGTCGAGGCATGCATTCATACAGCTGAAAAACCTCAATTTGAGAATGGAAGTTGGAGTAATACTTACCTTGATATTCATCCAGTTTTCATATCAAACATTGTTCACTTACCTTGATGTTTCATGCAGTCAACATGGTTCAAAGTTCTCTCTAACTCTCTCCCCCTTTTTGTCACAAAACAAGCCAAAGATTACAGAAGTGGAGAGAATGGTTAACAGTTTAAGTTCGAGAACTAAAAACTCAAATTAAAACTTAAAAACCTGCACAACAGAAGGATTTAAGCATATGCATAATAAACAGAAATTAGAAGGATACGGATTATTCAGACTCGTCTGAACTGATACAGCCGAGGATTTGGAAAATCTTCTTTATTCGCTTGTTCATTGCTGATTGATTTTTATTTACCTTCTTTATTTCTTCCTTTACCTCAATTAGTTCATTTGATATACGTTCTTGCTCGTTGGAGAGCCTTTGCTGTTCTTTATAGATGGAGGTAACAGATGCATCATCATCAGAAGTTGATTGTGGTGCTTCTTGTGCCGGAGGTGCTGGTTGAACTGAAGGAGCTGCTGCCGGTGCAGAGGTTGTTGCTTGTTGTCGTTGTTCTCGTTGCCGGTGAAGAGGTATGAAAGGTTCATCTGGCTTCGTCGAAAGAGACTTTACAATTGTTGTGTCATTGATCGTTCCTAAACTGTGCAGATAGGAACTCGCATTTGTGTCAGCTTTAAATTTGCGAAGAATGCGCATGATGATCATTGGAAAAGGTAGTCTCTCTGACGGATGAGCTTGCTCCACATATCGTGCCATCCTTGACCAGATGACGTAGGGAATGTTTAAGTTAGCTCCCATTGCTGCTGCGGGGTTTCCAAGTAGATAAAGAAATATCATTCTTTCCCACCGAAGAACCTTTGTGTTCATGTTTGGAATAATATTGTAACAAACAATGAGATTTAAGATGCGGTACTCTGGTCGTAGTTCTTTCGAGAACACGGAGTTTCCTGTCGACCGAGTATTTGGAACACAGATTCCATCAACTACCACTCTCCAGGAGAAGGTGTTGAAGACTTGATTCTTCAGGTAATGAGTACCATCGGCTCGGGCGTCCATCCCTAGTACTTCACCAATTAGCTGAGGCGTTACTTTGATTCTGACATTCTTGACTAATGTTTGAAAATCCCGACGCCCGCTTTCCCTGATCGACTAGATAGCAGGCATTCTGATAAAACATCCTCACTGAGTGAAGACAATACCCAGTGGTCTCCGGGAACTCGCAAATGGAAGCAAGACCTCTCTGGTCAAACAAAGTTCCAAACGTCTGAGAACGCTGCTTTAAGGCTTTTACATCAACATGCCTTTCTCCAATGCATTCTCTGTTTTCAAAATCCTTTATTCTGGCCGAGCTGACAAAGTCTTGTGCAGGTGCTTGGCCAGCAGCTGGTTGCTCAATGGTGATTCCTCGAGCACTTCCTCTCTTGCGAGCAACACTTTTTCTTCTTGTCTTCCCAGAAGTTTCTTCCATTGGAGCTTTCCCTTTTTCAGCAGCAGTAGGCGGAGCCTTTGATGTTTCTGCAGGTGCTTTTCCCTTTGAAGCAGTCGGAACAGTCGTTGCTTCAACTTGCAGTTCATCCCAATCAATTGATTCCGTTTCAGATTCTGTATCGGAACCATCTTTAGCCTTCTTCGCTTTCTTAGCCTTCTTAGCCCTCTTGGGCTTGACGGTGTCTCTCGTATGAACCATAGCCGCAAGTAGAAAAACAATCCAAGTGATCACCATTGTATCCTGAGTAGACCAACTCAAGAACACAAAAATTCTTAGTTTTTAAAAATTGGAAAAATTGTACCCAAACAATCATAATCATGTAGTGAGACTAAGAATCAAATTAGTTTTGCTAAAGGACTTTTAAAAATAGATCAATTGCATGAATTTCGAAAATCCTTATTATATGCCCTAAAACCGAAATTTTAGAAATCGAAGCCTAAAAATCCGTTAATCAGGAGAAAACTTAGCATATAATCAAAACTAAACAACCCAGAGTTCTTATTTCAAAAGAAATTTGATCAAAAACCATCCACAAACAAAATTGATCCAAGAAATTCATCACGTTTGAGGAGAAAAGGAGAAAAACGGTGAAAAAACCGAGATTTTGATCAATAAAACTTACTTGGAGTTGAAGAACCTGAGTTTGAAAGCTTCCAGGAAGGATGAAATCTAGAGAGAGAGGCTCTGGAAACTTCGGAACAAAAGATTGGAGTAAAGAAATCAAAAACCCCTTTCGTTCCTTATAAAACCTAGCCGCGATCCGGATCAGTTCATAACTGCGATCCGGATCGGCTACCCGCAGTGAGAAAACTGCGTTCGGGATCCGGATCGGCAGGTCCAATCCGGATCGTCAGCCCGCAGGAGAAAACCTGCGTTCGGGATCCGGATCACCTTGCCCGATCCGGATCGGCCTCAACTTTTTCTTCAGAAAATTTCAGAGAAATTCAGGAAGATCCAGAAAAAGATGTAAGCACAAATGTGTATCAACTTTAAACAAAAATCATCGTTTCATACAACAAGAATAGATTATGCCAAATCTATCAGTAATATCCAAAAATGAAACGAAAATTTACAAGAATTAAATCCCTTAAAGTTGAACACCTTCAATCACATCTAACTTGATCTTATGAGTAATGCCTTTATCAAATCATCAATTCAGTAAAGAAAATGAAATACAAAGATCAATAGATGTTTGAAATCCCAAATATGGTAGATAATATTCTAGACAATCTGTTGAAGAGAGTGGCTCTTTGAGCATCTTTCTTTAAAATCCCACCTTATACCAACCTTGAAATTTGACAGAGTCAAGTATTTCAACATGCATTTTACTTAATCAAAAATTTGAACAACCATGCTTGGTATACATGTGGTAGCTGCACACAATACTCGGACGACCGAGGTGGTAGCTCTTTCCTCCATGTGGTGGTAGTTTTCACACTCCTCATTGGGATGTAACTCTTTCCACATCTTTTGAGCATTTTTCATTATCTTTGACTCCCCCTCAATTGGCTATCAATTATTAAGATATAAAGTATTCAACCAAATATTGATCTCGATTTCATACTCGACTAAGCAGTCAAATAAGATAATGACTATACCAAGAGATCATAGAGAGAGAGAAATTGACTTTGATCACTTTAGAAGATGATTTAATTAACATAAATGATCATTGCAACAGTGAAATATTATGATGGCAAAAGCATAATAAATTTCTAAATGTGCGAAAAGATGCAATTAAAGTCAATTATGATCTATGCTCAATTAATGTCCTATGTACAAACATAGATAAGAACAAAACAAAAACAAATACAAAACCTATCCTAAGTAAAGATTTCAAAAAGAAGATTATTTCAAGGAAAGCATCCCAATTGCTTTTCGTAAATGAATAAAACGTTTTTGATCCAAAGGTTTTGTTAGAATGTCAGCTAATTGATCCTCAGTTGAAATATATGAAAGTTGAAGAGTATTTGATTCAACTAGCTCTCTAAGAAATGATATCTAAGTTCACTATGTTTTGTTCTAGAGTGCAACACAGGGTTTTTAGAAATGTTAATTGCACTGTGTTGTCACAAAGAATTGTTACCGAAGATGCTGAAATGCGGAAGTCACTCAATACGCTTTTCATCCAAATGAGTTGAGTTGAGCAACTTCCAGCTGAAATGTATTCCGCTTCGGCAGTCGAGAGTGCTATGCAATTCTGCTTTTTACTGTGCCATGCACAAGGCAATGGCCAAGATAGAAGCATGCACCACTCGTACTTTTCCGATCATCCACTGATCCTGCCCAATCGGCATCTGAGTATCCAACAATGTCCAGACTTGTTCCAATAGGATACCAAATTCCGAAATTAATTGATCCTTTGATGTACCGGATGATCCGTTTTCACCGCTTTCAGGTGAACCTCCTTTGGTGCTGATTGATATCTCGCGCAATCCCAACACTAAAGGATATATCCGGGCGACTAGCGTGAGGTAAAGTAGACTTCCAATCATACTTCTATACAGTTTCTCGTCTACATTCTCACTATGTGATTCACTTCCAAGTCCCTGTGGCTAGTTCCCATTGGAGTTGGAAAATCTTTACAATTTTCTAGATCAAACTTTTTGACCAACTCCAGTGCATACTTGGATTGACTCAAGTGAATACCTTCATCATTTTGTTTAATTTGCAATCCAAGAAAATAAGACAGTTCGCCCATCATGGACATCTCAAAATTCGCTTTCCATGGTCTCCGCGAATTTAGAAGCATCATTATCTTTTGTGCACCAAATACAATGTCATCCGACATAGATTTGTGCTACAATGAAATTATTTTGATAATGCTTCACAAAGAGAGTCCTGTCAGCTCCCCCCTCGAGTATAGCCCTTCTCCAAAAGGTGCTTTGTTAACCTTTCGTACCATGCTCGCGGTGCTTGGTTTCAGACCGTAAAGAGCCTTTTTCAAACGAAAAACATGGTCCCGTGTTAGATCTACCAAAACCTTTCGGTTTATAGAATTCTATTTAAAAACCCATTTAGAAATCGCGCT